>JAGPOW010002673.1:8377628-8508623 GCA_030014935.1 Caiman crocodilus
AAAGCACATAATCAGGATTACTTAAGGGGACGTCTAATAAATCAGAACGAGGTTTCTCTTGGGCCTCTACCAACTGACAGCAGTCGTGATGAGGGTCCCTAGCCTCAAGATTCGGAAGTAAAGTGACTGGATTTAGAACTGTACATCACTGAAGTTGCACATTTTATGCTGCTAACAGCAGTACTTCATATCTGTTCAGATGCTGGTTAGAAAAATGTTGGGTGTTGTGTTGTAATAGGAGAGTTTTTATCGCATGAGGCACTTGAACCATAAGAGCACTAACACTCCGAGATAGAGAATTGCTGCCCTCGCTACAAGATCTAGCTGAGCATAGTATGCTATGGGACGGATGGAAATTTTCCACGGCTGAGTTAAGACATACGAAGTAATGCCTCGATTCTCATGAGTGAATAAGGTAAAGGGTACTATCTGCACTTGCGTCTCAGCGCCACGGGGCACTCGCATAGATTTCCCAGGTACTCTCATAATTTTTTCAGTTCCTGAGTCCGCAATTCCCGCCCTTTTTGGAGATTCTCCCAGTGAGGATAAATCTGCTCCCGTATCTATAAGACACATACATTTTTCCTGCTACTTGAAGTGGGACATAAGGGGATGAAGGGGCACAGGTATACTCAAAGGATTTATAGATTCATAGATGTTAAGGTCAGAAGAGACCTCAACAGATCATTGAGTCTGACCCCCTGCATAAGCAGGAAAGAGTGTGACAACCAGAGGCCCTTTCTGTAGGTTACAGAGCAGGAGCAAGCCAGGGTGTAGGGCTGCAGGGAGGAGTGTGAGGAGCCCCAAAAACCCACTGCTGCTGAGGGAGGCAACACTGGGAATACTGCTCTTACAGTGTATGTGAATAGTTCTGGGTGGCCCTGGGCTTGTGGGTGGCCAGTATACCTAGCTCCTTCCCTCACCAGTGGCAGGTGCACAAGATGAAGGTTGTCCTGGATCTAGTTTTGACAGCAGCAGAGAGTACCATAGTTTCTTAGGGATCTTGCCACCTTAGGGACCCATTACCAGAGAGCTGCTGCTGACATCTGTCAGGGGTGAGCTGCTATAATGCCAAGCACAGCACTGTACTAGCATACACAGTCCCAATGTTAAGGTTATCAACATCTTTGGCTTGATAGAAGCTGGCATCTCCCTTTGAGTTCCCATTCCCCCATGACACTGGTTCAACTCTTCTGTGTATGGAACCCCCTGCCCCTTTGGAGACTTCCAGGCTGTCTCCAAGCTCCTGGCCAGGCAGCAATTACCCTGTGCTCCCAGGTCCCCTTGGCAGAGGTGAGCAACAGCAGCTCCAAGGGTTGCAGGCTGAGGAGCCCCCAGCAGCATGTGAGGCAGCACATTTCTTCAGCCCTGCTTGCTCCCCATGCCGGCCAAGTTGGATAGAGCTCTGGAGGGCTTCCACCCAGGCTGCTTATTAATAGAACCCCCTTCCTGTATGTGACACTATTTACAGAACCTCCCTTATCCCACTAACAAAAGGGAGAAGAAAATAAACTTTACCAGGCAGCTAGGGTCGAGCCTGCCCGTCCCCCAGCACCTGGGGCACGCAGGCAGGACCACAGCCCTTTACCACTGCACACTGTTTTTTTAACACAGCCCCCAGCTTCCCCACAAGTCCTTCTGCTCTGGTTGAGGAGTCTGAAGTCCTAGCTGGCTTTTTTCATTCATGCTAACACAGCACATTGTGGTAGCATTACCCATGCATCCAGACTGCAGACTGTTGGCATCCCCACCCTCTGTGCCACAGCTGATACCCCCAGGGTGGACCCTTATACTTTGGATTCTGACTTGCTCCATTCATTATAAGCATCTATACCCTAATGGGTGAAAATGCCAGCGAGGCACACAGCTGCATAGATGGCAGTACCTGGGACCTTCCTCTCCCTGTCCAACTGCTGCTGAGGTTGGCATCCATCAGTCTGAGGCCTACTCCCCCTTCAGCCCAGTGCACCCCCAGGCTCAGCACTAGAAGATTCCCTCAGATATATCATGTGGAAGAGTCCCCCCTCATTTCATTGGGCGTCATCTATGTCCTGTTGCAAGCCTTGGATCCAGGGGTCTGTAGGATCAGTGCTTGCAGCCCGGTTATTTCCCTGGGTTCCCCCTTTTTTTTCCCCTCTGTAAGGGCAGGGGGGTCCTAGGGCAGTTCGGGTACTCTTGTTTCTAATGCCCTAATTGTTTGCAATAATTACACATATCATCGGGGGCCAGTTCCCTTGGGGTATTAGGCCTCTGTATAACTTCCTCTACCTCTTCCTCTTTTCTTTGACTGGAACTGAGAGCAGCAGCCAAAAATTTAGCTTCTTGTTGTTTCATTTTTAATTTTTTTCAGCTTTTTTGAACTTCCAGTCTCCAATCAAAGGCGTGATTAGCTAAGTCTCCTAATTGTTGTATAGTTTTCATGTTCCAATCAGGGTTATATTTGACTATGTATTTTTTTTTAATATGTGTTACATAACCCCCTACAAAAGTGGATGTTACTATGGTTTGATTTTGTAGCGCCTGTATGTTGAAACTTCCTCCACAGATTGCAATGGCTTTCAGCAGCCTGCTGTAGAAATTTGCGGATGCTCGTTCAGACCTTGTACCACAGAAGTTACCTTGGTTTAGTCAATAGTTTTGTGTCCTGCCCAGTTTATTCTTTCTAACAAGATTTGTCTAGTTAATTGTAATCTTTCTCTTTCATGATTATCTCCGTTTATTTCCTAATTTGGGATGCCAATAATCCATTTGTCGGGGATGGGGTTCCTCTAGGAACCCCTTGAGGTACCTTAATTTATTTACACTGGGGGATCCCAATACTGGCCACTGGAGTTTGGGGTTTTCATAAGTGTAGCCGAGCCAGACACTAGTGCATAAGGCTATAGAGCGCTTCTTACTCAATTGGCCATGTCCAGATAACTTATTCCAGTTACTTAACAATTCTCCAAGAGGACTCCTACCAGGAATTGACCGTTTCTGTCCCATTGTCACTCTTGGCGGACATCCCTTTTCCCAGATAACCTGATACATTATAAATCTCCCCAAGGACCCTGCTTTCTTGGCTTCCCTAGACCTAACCAATCTGGAAAGGCAGGTTTTAGGATGCCTCAAATAGGTTGGAGGACTTATCCAGTTAGGTCAGAGACAGAGATGGTTCCTCAGTGCGCAAATGGAGACATAAAATGCACCACACAGATTTATCAGCTCAAAAGAGTCAAACGGGCAATTAACTAAAATTGCCTGTGTGCCCAGGTTTGAGGAACTGGGGAGCAGACTGGCCTATAACACATTAGACAAAACATACACAACATATAAAAGACCACACCATGCCAGTAAAATTGAAGGAGAGTCCTCTTATCGTCCTGCTGTGTCTGCAGCCTCAACCCAAGACTCCCATGGTGAACTCACCTCTGTTATGGCGGGCCGGGGGTTGGGTTCAGGCAGCAGTGGCAACATGACGAGCTGGGTGCTCCTGGCTGGCTTGCCAAATTTGTTGGAGAAATTATTCACTTAAGTTCCCAACCTGGAAAGAGAACATCCGCGAATACTCCTGACCCAATGGGGCTTGTTTCCCAGCTGAGACTCAAATAAGCAGGAGACGAGGGTGTGGTCTTTCCAGTTTATTCAGTGGAAGGTCCCCCCACCTCAGAAAGGCAGAGGGGCCCCGGTTGTACTCTCTCACACGTATTTATATTCTCCTGTTACATGATATTTTGCATATGCAAAGCTTTAGCGGAAAATTACTAGTATGTATTGCATGACTCTTCTTCAGCCTGCAGAGTAAGACCAAATAAGGCACAGGTCTGCTCTTAAGCTTGTCTATCATGCTTAGTTACTATGGGGGAAGTTGTTGGCCCCTGAAGCTACAGGCTGTGCTTCCCGTATTGCCAAAGGAAACCCCTTTCTCTGCGCACAATTTCTAACACTACCCTGGAGCTGGTACCTTAGGACTTGTTTCTTTAACCCTCCCTTTAGTTTTCATTGTTGATTCTTTCATACAATGCCGCTCCTGATCAGGACAAGTGAGGTAGTGAAAGCTGCTGGGAGAATCAGTGCTGCTCTTTACAGCTGCTCTTTGCAAAGCAGCTGATGTTCTATATCCTGTATCTCCCTTCCAAACTGGAGTTAAGTCTCACAACATAGGTGGTCTCTGTATGTCTGTGTTGCTTGAAATGTCTATACACTGATTCTGAGCACTGCATCCCAAATACCCACAGCACCAGTTTGCTAGCCATATGCTGCATTTCTAACACATACTATTGCTGGTCTGCGGCTCTCACACAAGGGTAGAGCAAAGTCACCCTTAAATGCTGCACGCATGCATGCTGCATGTGTGTTTCTCCAAGGAAGCTTAACCTATGCATTGCACCAATATATTGGACATAGGAGAGAAAACAGGCTATTGTATTGTTCTGCCTTGGATTATGCAATATACCTAGCTTTTACATAATATTTGTACTTATATTGTACCTGCTCTTTCTCTCTCCACTTGAAAAAAAATACGATTTTGGCATTTTTTTTCAGGCTAAAACACTAGGTTCATCATATCCTTGAAGAGTGTAGAGCAGACTTTTTTTTTTCTCCTTGTAGGCTGATTGGTCACAGGCTAATGACTGTGTCTCAGCTTTCCTGCAGTGCTGATTCACAAGGGACAGTTTTGTACTGTTCATCTATAATACCCCTACCCTAAGGCTGTGCTTTATGTGGTTGATGTTTGCAGCAGACTGAGCTCCCTGCCGGCTATTATATATGTGTGCATTTTATCCTGTGATAATGCAGCTCTTTGGTAGTAGTTTTTAATTGCAAGGCATTACAGTGAGTTGTTGTTCCCTTGGCATTTTGAGTATTGAGACTCTCAGCAGAATTGCTTGGACTTTTTTATTAATTGAGAATAGGTCATTTTTGGCTGGTTACTTTAGGCAAAGCAAAGCTTTAGAACTGATCAATAATCCTGACGGTAGTAGCAAAATCCAGGCCAGGCAGCTGAAAGTGCAAACCTGAGAGTTTACGTGAAGGAAGTTTTAAGTACCTTTGCTTCCTTCCCTCATCTGGATGCATTTAGTCCTCCTGCTGTCCAGTGCCTCTTCAGGCGAATCCATTAATATTTCTCATGCTTGTTGCGCCCATGACAGGTGATTTAAAAGCACCAGTTTGTGCTGGCATCCTCACGCTTCATAAATGAAGCTGAAATGCATTGTTGCTGTCTTGATGTGGATTAGCTCAGTGATTTATCACTGCTGTTCCAGGGTTTGAAAACAAAGGTGCCATCTCATTTGGAGAGGGTTGTCTGGAGGAAGCCACAGGACATAAGTATGATAGGAATGGTTGTTTTACAAATGTGGCACTATTACACTTTACTTGGTCACATCTGGGTCTTGAAACGTCACTCACTTGAATTTTAGTTTCACAATTTAGTTTTAGATCAGTGTCTTTGAAAAATGCAGTACGAAGACAGGAAAGAACGCTTTTGCTTGTCTGCCTTATGTTCAGTCCCCTGAAGGATACGATTGAAGCTTTGTGGTAAATGTTTAGTCTAAAGTTTCTGCTTAAACCTGCAAAGTCTAAATTAAAGTATGTGATTTTTTTTCAAAAGGAATATATAAACCCTCCATCGTGCTGTCATAAAGTTAGTGTCAGTGCCACTAACCCAGCAGTGTAGTCTGCACATGAGAATGGGGATTGAGCCTCAGAAAAAAAGTTGCCAACTTCCCAGGGTATTGTTTTAAATGAGAAACAAGAGCTTTAAAGAAGACAAACATTTTGAAATGTTGTCTTCTTGACTCAAAATCAATGACTGCTATGTCTGATATTGGAAATATTTGGCCCACTTAAGGGCAGATCACTCTGATTAAGCATCTACTAGACTGTGCCTCTGACACAGCCCATTGGAAGGGACTGTGGGAAGGTGCAGCACTTCAGCTGGTGCACCAAGAGGCCTTCTACTGGTTGATATATGGAAAAGTGAGGTAGCTGGGGATCTGTGTACTCCTGTTTTGTTCAGCTAACTGCTTCCAAGGAAAATAATTCTGTAGTATCCTCTGCAGTCTCCCTCACATGTACTCCCATAACCTTGTTAAAAAGCCCACACATGCTTTGCTTATCCTCCACCTCTAGTTCAGATTTTTTTTATGTGAGGAGGCAGGGGGCTCCTGGATGATAGTAGTAGTGCAAAGGTAAGTGTGGTGTTGACTCTGTGCATTGACCTTTGCTCCCAATAAGTCCATTTTCACTTGTATATATTTTTAAAAGTGGCTCTTGTTTCTTCTTAAGGCAGCAAGACAGTTAATTGTTCATTACATCAGGATTTGTAGAATTACAGTTCTTTTGCTGAGCCTCACTCCAAAAGGTTCTACTTTTAGTAACCATGTGGAGTTTTTTCTTTTCTTGCTAACTGCTCCTATTGATCTGTGCCCTGTATTTTTCTCTGCAGCCTGTTTGTTAAGGTGGGTTGAGTGAAAACCTAAGCAAGAGACGAAAGAGAAAGGATTGGATATGTTTGATGGATGTCACACTTCCCAAGGAACAGAGCAGCCTTTACCACAGCTTTTTTTCTGGTCCACAGCATAGAAAGCAGAAGTGTTTTGTTTTACAGCATCTTGGTTTCTGTGCAGCATCTCATCCTCTAATACAAGGATCAATTAGGAGTTTCTTTTCCGGCTCTGTTTTGGCTCTTCTCATGATAAACAAAAGCAGTGGTTAGGGCTAGGGAGTGGCTGAGAGCTCAGGTGTCCATCATAGAGGACATTCTGGTTTTCTGCTACTTTGTCTTCTGTCCTCTACTGATGCGAAACTGGATGCCTTTATGTCTTTCTTAAAATAGAGTTTAAGTTTCATCCAGTTTCATATGAGTAGAGGACAGAAGACAAAGTAGCAGAAAACCAGAATGTCATCTATGATGGAACCCATCCATCAAGAGGAAAATAGAAGACAAAGGCATTTGGTTTCATACCAGTAGAGGACAACCAGATTGACCTCTATGATGGTCACCCTACTCTGTGTGAGCTGAGGGTCCCAAATACATTGTCCATTTGTGCATCAAAATATAAGCTTTCCCCATGCTGGAGACTGGAGGATGATGCCACTCCAGGTACTGAAAGACCTTTTTCCTAATTGAATTTGAGGGCCTTAGGGCGATCCATATTAGTGGCTTCTGATGGCTACTTTCACTGGGAGCCACAGGGAGTGACGAAGTATCAGTAAAAATAGAAGGCTTGAAATGAAAACTGGAAAAATGGCTGTGGTCACCCTTTAAATCTTGTAACATGTTTACTTTCAGAATGTACAGCTACATTACCAAAAATCAATAGTTCCAGCAGTGTTCTCCTAGGGAAACACATGCATGCACACAAGAGGTGGTAGTTCTTAAAAAACCAAGGGAGTACAAAGTACTTGAGTACAAGGATTTAGCTTTACTTTCTGCAATGTGTGAATAGAAGGCTCTTGATCTGGACTATACTTGCTGGGTCTCTAGGTACTTACTGTCAAATTGATTGACATAATGCAAAGCAGGAAATGCACTGAAATTAATGTTAGAATTAATTGATTCTGAGATGTCTATTAATTTATAAGCCAAGATAAACTACTGCATAGTATATAGTCTGTGAAGACAATTATTTTGAAGGTATTGCTAATCAAGATAGTTTTGTGTACGCATTTGAGTTCAAAGGGTTGCCACTGGTACTAGGATACTATAACATTTGTTTCCTTTTTATTTTTGCAAATTTCTGGAATTGTGTGTTTTTCTTAAAAAAATAAATCCTTCAATTTCCTTCCCCTGCATAGTAACTCTCAAAACACCAGCATGTCAAGATTTATAAAACCTTACAACAACCTTCGTGTATACAGTGAGAGTGATCCTTTTTGTTAAGGGCAACACATTTGTGCTCCACTTTTTTTTTCAACAGTGTGTTATAAGGCTGGAGAGGGAAAAAAATTAAGCATGTATAAATATCATTACAGGGCTGGAGTGTTGTTTTAGCCATCGTGGTCCAGGATATGTGAGAAGATTTTGTGGGGGGAGAGGCGGGGATGAAATCTTTTAATGGACCAGCTACATAATTGGGAGAGATGTGGGGATTTTAAATATTTTCAGATGGCTGGCATATGTCAGGGCTTTTGGCATTAAGTGGGGTCTGGAAATCTCAAGGAAAACTAGTTTTCCTCCAGTATATCTCATTAATGAGACATTTTATCCTGAGTGTTCCAACATGAACTATCCAAGCTTCTGCGAATATAGTTAATCTTTAATTGTATAAATCTTTAATTGCTTAAAATGGAGTTTGGTCTGTCTTACTCATTTTTCTTCTTTCTTCTCTTTTCTTCCTCCTACTCTTTAGCTATTTTATTGGAATTGCCTCTTTTAAATGATATGTGAACTCAGTTTCATAGCTACACCTGCATATGTTACATTCTTGTACCTGATATCCACTTACTCCTCAAAATGCCCCAATGCACAAGAGGGAATGATAAGAATCATGAAGGGGAAAAGCATTACTGCTGAACCTGAGTAACAGCACAGAATACAGCACATTCTGTTACTGTGGGGGTCAGCTAATACAGCTGATGCAGAAGTTGCCCAAGGATCCAGACAGAAGAAGGCTTTGCACATGAGATATTGGGGTTTGAGAGTGACCTCTCTGCTGAGTGGTTAGAGGTGTTAGTAGCATTACAAGGATGAGATTTAGTGTTATATGAAGAAAGATTTGATTCATGAGTCAGATGGGAAAGTGGCTCTCTTCAGCTAAGGTGAACAGGGAGTGATGGTCAAAGAGGGGAAGAAGGAGGAGGGGTGGTATGGGGTATCCAGCTATGAAGAAACTGTGAGGAACCTGAAGTCACTCTTCTTAGACTGACCTGTATGTCTGCCTTAGAAACAAAAGTCCTCCCTTGCTTGCTCAGCTTTGGTAGAGAAGGCTGGAAAAGGCTGTGAGTACTATTGCAGTCAAGTCTCCTCTGAAATCTCTGTCCACAGGAAACTGACTCCTTCCAAGTGCAAACTAAGTTACTACTTGGAGACTTACCACCACTTTCTCTAAATTAAGTGGAGTAGGAGCGGTGAAATTAGTAATGCAGCTAGGAAGGTCCCAATAAGGGTAAACTGTCAGCTGCTCTGTGCCATGTACCCTCAAGAGCTGACTCATCCAAATCATAGCTGAAGCACTCTCTGGGTGCAGCCTGGGAGAAGTTGTCACTTCCTGTTCCCCATTCTGTAGTTACCCTGTGGGTAAACAGGGAACTTCCATGCCTAAAGCTATAGATGAGGGAACTTTCACCAGTACTTCATTCCCTAGAGAATAATAATGTCAAGAATTATCCCAGGAGTATTTCAAGCAACATTTCCATACAGAAAGGGATATTTGCAATGTAGAATAAATTTGCCAAAGCAGTAAATTGTTTACATCAATGCTGTGAAGACCCAGGCACATTTTTAGAAAGGGGGAAAATAAAACCTTATTTTCAAATACCTACATAGTGCCTACAAGATGATTACATATGGAAGAATTGATGCATCACTGGCTCTGTGGAAGGCCAGACTTTTAATTAATTTATAGACTTTTCCTGGCCATTAATGTTCCTGTTTCATAATGCCAGGAAGAGGTGTATGTGACTGTCTTGAGCTGTTGTCTGCAGGGACAGAGATAAAATTCAATAGGAGACAGATGGAAAGAGAGTTTGTAAGGTCTCTATGGTGGGGAGACTACCACTCAGGCCCTTGATGAGCCTCAGTATTGGAACATTAAACTGAGTTTGATATTACTATATTTATTGAAAAGCTTTCCTAAGGCATGACTGACATTTTAAGGTAGAGCAATTTCCTGCATCTTAATGGAGGAAAAGCACTTTACACTTCAACATGATGCTTTTCCAAGCAATATTGCTGAACACTCCTATAATGAATTCTGATGTCATTTTTTGTCTGTCTTGTAGATGGTGTTAATCACTAGAGTAGCTCCCTTGTGGACTGAATTTCAGCTTTCTTTTTTAATTTGCACTTAAGTCTTCATTGAATAAAAAGGAATTTGATGGCTCAGGGGTTAGTATTAGGATAAAGAGCCTTTCACTGTTAGAACAGAAGTTTGAATTAGGACCGAACTGTAGCCACAAGTCATTACTTTGTGATGACTGATCTCAATGCTGTTTCTTTACATGCTTCAAAATGCTGAGATCAGGAAGGGTGTCAGCTTGGGCTAATTGTTGTGCTTTTCAACAAAGACTAATTTTACATTCTAGCAAAAAAATCTGTTATGAAGAATAATTCTGTTAAAGGCAAAACAAATGTAGAAATAAATATAAATCTGTGGAATTTTTTTTGTGAGGCTGATTTTTTGCAGGGGTCTTCAAGCAAGCTTGTTTTGTTTTGTTTGTTCATTTGTGTTATTGTTTCTCTCTTTCAGCTCTTTGAGAATTTCTGCTTCGGGGAACTGCAGTTGAATTCAGTCCATCTTTCTGAGAGGTTCTCCACAGACAGCTCTGGTTACTATGCAACATCTGGACAGCTTACCTTTTTCTGAAGCGCAGACTCAGCTGACCGTACCAACCTGCTCTGCACCCAAAATTGTATGACAAGTAGCATGTTGATTAAAACAATTAACATTTGATAGCCTCAAATTTGGACAGAGACCATTTCTTTTATGGACTCAACAAAGATTGAGAGCCTGTGTTATCCTTTCTACCACAGTAACTGATGTTGTACTTCCTTGGCAGAAGTCTCCTGCAGTCCCTCTGCCAGACATCCCATCCCATATTAACCCAGTAACCTATGATTCCCTTCCCCCTCTATCACACCCTTTTTCAGTCTATTAACACTTTGATTTCTAAGTAGGGGAAATATGAAAATGAGTATCCTCAATATGAAGCAGCATCCTTAGCTAAAAAAGTTTCAGCTTATTTCCTTTTTTCCCCTCAGATACTTAATGTCTTCTTACACATATGAAAACATTTATTCTTCTATAAATGTTGTTGTATTTTTCCATCCATCAAATATTTATTTTTCTCCCTGCCTCAGCTTCCTCCCTGTCCCTTCAGCCTTGTTCCTAAACTATTTTTTTTTACTCCTCTATACGCTTACTTTAAAGCCTGATTAAGGAAGTAGCAAGCCTCCCAATGAAATCACTGGGTTTTGGGTGAGGCTTTCTGTTTGGATGGTAACATCACTATGCAACTGCTACAGCTTGGTCTGGGGATCTCTTCTGGATTTTATCACTGGTAATAAAAACAGGAATGTTGCATGTGTCTGTTACCATTTGTCAGTAAATTACTTGTCATGGATGAGCAGAAGAGGTGCATATATATCTTGGGATCAGCCACCCAGAAATACAGATTCAGGCCTTTTCATAGGAGTTGGCTACCCAACAACCAACACTGTTTATGCTGTGGAAAGAGATGATATACTCCTGAAAGCTTTTTGATGTGTTTCACTTTAACAATTGGCACCCAGATGCAATCTATGTATGCATTGGATAATACTAAATATTAAAGCTCCAAGGGGACACACAAAACTATTTTTATTCTCTTTGTGTGCAATTCCCCTAGAAGCTTACCAATAAAATTTCCTTCCTGACTACTTTTGTCCTGACCCACTATTGATTTTTTTTTCTCATTGAAGTTGACTCTTTTTGATGTTTTGGGCTAGATTCTGCCACTGACAGCAGTGCAGAATGTAATTTCCTACTCTGAGTAATCTTACTGAAACTGATATGGCTACTTGCATAGCAAGGCATTATTTTCTGGGAATAAAAGTGGCAGAACACAGCCTTTGAGTACTAATACCGTATCAAATGGCTATTTTTTAAATTAATGGTAGCAAAAATCCTAGATGTTTAAATGTTTTTAACAAGACACTCACAAAGCTGGGGGCTGGGGGAGAGGTAGAATATCAGGAAGGCATCTAGTCTAATATCTCTGGCAAACCATCTCAGACAAGATTTACCAAATCATAACTATTTATGGTTGTGTGTTAATCTTTGGCTACTTAGTCATACCAGTCTGTAGGCACTAGATAAATTTGTTGCATGTTGTTTCAGTCTCCTGGTAATAGGCACGGATTGCTCCTGCTGTCATTACTTCCTACAAATCATTACATGTGCTTACATTTACATCTGTGCCTTAACAGTGCTATGCTTGAATGTAAATGTTTGAGAAATAATGTCTTCCTTTGCAAATAAGCCTATGTCAATAAGGACACAGTTCAATAAAATAGGTTGGTACACTTGAGTTCAGTGGTGTTATCTGTAAACACTGTTGCTTCTCCCTAACATGGCACAGTGGGAATACACAGATGCAATAAAGCAGGGGTGTCAAACTCATCTTGCCTTGCAGATTGGATGTGGGTCACTGGGCCACTGTGTGGGCCAGATGGAGACCAACACCCTGTGCAGTGCCAGGTCCACCCTGCATGCCATATGTAGCATGTGGGGTCAGGGTTAGCACTGGTATAATTGTTCCTGCCATCAGAACAAATGGGAGCAGAACAGAACTTTTGGCAATGGATTTGGAAGAGTGTTCCTATATAAGTATTTGTAAAATACATATTCATAACTTAATTTTACTTAAATATGAATTATAATTGAATAGTGATTTATGAAAGTGCTGTATGGAAGATGCTACAGAGATTAACCAAAGTTGTTATATCTTGGCTTCTGTTATTTTTTTGCAAAGCCTCTTTTCAGGCTAAATGCCAACTTAAGTAATGAGATTGTACTTGCACGCAATTGATCTGTGGCTTCTCCCTCCTTAGAAATATTTTGGAAAACTTAAGTGTGGATCCTGTATGTATTGGTTCTATGTATCTACATGGAATTCAGTAAAGAGAGATGCAAGATAAGAATGTGGTGCAGTCGGTCTGCTCAGTGCACAAACTTGCACAATCCTAAAGTGAATACACTTCTGGAGCATGAACCATGATATGTCTTTGAAAGTATTTTTCTTTAATAAAATATGCCAGAATTGGCATCTGAGTTTTCTACTACTGGTCAGTAAAGGCTTGCTCGTTATTGCATGAAAAACAGTGGAGTAACTTATAGGGATGATTGGAGAGGAGGTACACTCTCAGAAGATGTTTGTGGTGTTTTATTATTTAAAAATACTGGTAACCACAGTATCTGCACCAAGGCCCTCTCCACTTGCATATAGGGCAGCCTGCCTCAGAGGCCAAAAGCTTGGATGTCTGTCTCCTCGTGCTCTGTGGCGCTACTATTCCTTTGCAGCTATGCACAATGCTGGTGGTCATTGTCTCCCACTTCTTTCAGGATTAAAGCAAATGAAGCATTAAAGCCCTAGTACTGTAAATAACTGTACTGCCCCTGCATGTGCACTGAGCCCCAATGGCTGCATTAAGTGAGAAGCATTTCAGTAGATCATTCTCCTTCCCCTGCTTAGTGGGGCCTGCAGTGCCACATGGACCGTCCCTCTCTCCTCCCTGGCCTTGGCTTTTTCTTTTTGGTTTGTCTGAACTTAAGTCTCCCTTCCTGTTGTGGATTGACATTCCAGCAGCAGGAAGGGTGGCAGAAATACCGGATGCAAGAATAGGATGGGAAAGAAACCAAGGTGTCAGACCAAGCCCTGTAGAATCCCCGCCCCCCCCCTCCACAGGGCTCCTGGGTGTCAGTGGGAGGGGGAACAACAGGAATGGCAATGAGGAGGGGAGGCAAAGAAAGTCAATAGGACTTAGGAGAAAAGGGGCCCTAACTTTCCCCCATGCATTCACACCTGATTATATTTTAATTGGATCTTGTCCCTGTTACCTGGGGAAGGGGTTCCTTCTTTTTTCCTTCCAATCAACAGAAGTAAGTGAAAGGCCCCAGGGCCTCTATGGGTTAGCACTGATAGCTGGAACCCAGTACAGTCATACCTTGGTACTCGACTGCTTTGAAACTCGTCGAAATTGGTACTCGACGCATTTTGATGCGAAAATTTTGTCCCGGTACTCGTCGTTTGTTTGCTACTCGACGCGCAAGCTAGAACTTGTCAGTGTCGGTTGCCTCGTGACTCGCTACCCTTTCCAGCCGAAACAAAGGGTCACGTGTTAGTCACACGGTAGCTCTTGCCCTGTGCACATCCCCTTGCAGTCTTATCTTAGCTTTCTTCCTGGGAACAATTTGTTTGGTACTCGTTGCGCCTCCCGGAACCAATTAACGACTAGCACCGAGGTACCACTGTGTCAATAAGCTCCACTGTCGCACTGGGTTAAGAGAGCTCCAGCACCTTGTATATAAACAAACGTGCAAATGGTGCTGTTGTGACAAGAAACTAGCACTCCCCAGAGGCTTGGGTGCTGCTCCAGAAACTAAGGTCTTTGAGTTCCTCAGCCTACCATTTCCCATTATTTATGGATAGCAGCTTCCCAGCCCCTTTAGTCTGCATACTTCTATTTAATTGACGTATCACTTCTCCGATTCCTTTCCCAGCCTGCAGCCTACTTCAAAATGCAGAAATAATATCTATTGTCTCCATCTCTGACTATAGATATGCAAATGTATTTTTAGTTCTGTTTCAGTTTGCATTCAGAGGAGTTAGGAGAATGCTAATCTGTTTTTCCTCTTCTACAGATTGGCATCAGCATTATGAATTTCTGGGACTGAAAGGCAGGCTTTTGTGTGAAAATTGAATCTCCTTCTATGTGATCACCCTGTTTTGCGTCTCCAGATTTTTTTTGGCTCCTCTTTGCTTTCCTACTGATGTAAACATCATCTATTATTCTTCTCTCATCGAGGGAAAAAATTTAAATTCCCATCAGCACTTGGGAAAGTGTTAACCCTTGAGAAGGAAGACGTCTCAAAAATCACATTTGCAGAGGTGGAATCTACTGCCGTTAGAAGTTACAGCGTTCTGGTACTGAGGCTGGCAGAGGAGAGCAAAAACGAATAGGCTCTCTTTTCTGTGCTATCCCAATGGGCTTTAAGCAGCAGTTTGCATTTGCCAGCCCCAGCAAGGTGCTCTGTCTATATGGACCCTTGTAAAGTTGTGCAGCCATGTGCTGGGCCTGAGCTGGTGACAGGGCCTGTCTTAGGCTCCCATTGCGCTGAACTAGGCTGTGCTCTTTAATCCCCACAATTGGGGGGAGGGAGGTTATCAGAAGGTAATTAAAGTTTTAACAGCTTTGGAAATAAGAGCAAACACCATCTCTTCCCCAGAGCTTCGCCTCATGGCAAGTCAGTTGCAGCTGGAGGGAGCAGACAAAGCTTCAAGGGTTGCCTTTTCCTAGCCCTAACTCGAGCATCTTTACAGAGCAAGGGGCGAGTGCTGACCCTGGGCACGGTCTGTGCTACGCAGACCGGGGCTGGTTGGAGGCCCTACGCTCCTCTCGCGGGGGGCTGCAAACGAAGGCACCTGCCTGTGTGCGACCGGGGCTACTAGCTGAGGGCGGCAGCGGCCACGCTAAGGGGGGCTCGAGCTGCCTCCATCATCCTGCCTCACCCGCGGGAGGCGTCCAGAGGCGCGGGGGCTGAGCGGGGCCCCGGACGCTTGCCGCCGCCTCAGCGCCGAGCGAGGCTGCCCTTCCCGCCGGGGGCTCGGGGCGGCGAGGCAGGGGGAGGCTCCCGCTCGCAGGTGCGATGATGTCAAGGCGGCCGCTGCCCCCGTGACGGCGCCGCCTCTCGGCGCAGGCTCCGGCAGCGGCGCATCTCGCAGGCGGTCACATCTCGCGGCGGAGCCCCCGGCGTCTCGTCCCCGGGCAGGAGCGGCGCGGCGCTTGGCGGGAGCGGGTTGCGGAGCGGAGCGGAGCGGAGCGGGCCGAGGATGCGAGCCGCGGGGCGGCCGCTGCTGGCGCTGGCGCTGGGGCTGGCGCTGGTGGCCGTGGCGCGGGCGGATGGGGACGGTAGGGCGGGCAAGGACGGCGAGAGCCCGGGCAACTTCATGGAGGACGAGCAGTGGCTCTCGTCCATCTCCCAGTACAGCGGCAAGATCAAGCACTGGAACCGCTTCCGAGACGTGAGTGCGGGGGGCGGCTCCTGCCCTCGGCCCGCGGGGTCCCGCCCGGGGAGACACGCGGGCCTGAGCCGGGGGCTGCGCTGCGCTGCGCTGCGGGGCGGTGGCTTCCTCTCCCCGCACCTGCTGGCGGGCTCGCGGGGCCGGGGTCGCGGCCGCCAGGGCGCGCCCAGCTCCCGCCTGTCCGCCGGCGGCGGCGGCAACTGCCACCAGCCCCTCGGGCCGCTGCTGGGCCTGCGTGTGGTGGCGCCCACAGGGCTGCGACCCGTCCCTGCTCCTGCCAGGATGAAAGGGCAGCAGACCCCTGGCTATAGCTAAGGGAGACTGAGTCCTGTCTTATGCCAGAACTGCAGCTTCAAAATACAACCCAAATTCGGGCAGATGTTTCCCTTGATGGCCTTTTCATAGCTAGATGCTGCCTTGCGTGGCTCCCTGCGATGAATTGAGCAGTCTCAGGTAATCTCTGGGTGTGCTGCCAGGAGTTGATCAGTTCCCCTTTGAGAGCCGTCACCCCATGGTGCCCAGCTGAGGTATTTTGGCAGGTACCTGTGAGGACGCTGGCATTGCAGCGAATGCACTTGAACTATGAGTCATTGGATACCTTGAATTCAGGAGGCTGCTAATCTAGTAACCTTCACAATTACACACAGCCCTTAATCATAAGGAGATGTACTTAGTTCCAGATCTTAATTTGATTTTGCTACTATCCATGGCAAATTGGAATTGTTATTGTCTCTTGTTATTCTACCCATGCTGCGGTAATGGACGTGGATACTGCCTGCTGAAGTCAGCTGGTAGCACTCTTGTTAGAGGCACATAAACCAGTTAGTGGTTATTGCTGCAATGAGCTTGCTGAATCTCATTTCAAACTGCAGTCAGGTTTTAACACTGATGCAGAGCGTAGGATTCACAGCCATTTCTTGTCTGCTGAAGAATTCTGCTCTCTGTCTCTAAGTTAAGGCTATTATTGAGTTGCTTTCTCTCCTGTTTTTAATGAGTTGGTATCGGCAGGCTGATATTTAAAATTATTTTATGCTTCTGAAAAATGAGGAACACTTCTGCCAGTTGTTAGTGCTGGGCATGATGTGGGTGGGGTACAGGCAATCTTTTCTCAATGGAACTGCCAGTATATTTCTGTTCTGATCTTCAAGGCTTGGTTCTCTTCCATTCTTGAAAAAATGTCTCCTGAAGGCTGGGGTGTCACTTATGACCTGAGCTGAAATTGAACACAGTTTTTAAAATTAAGAGCTAGTGAAGGTTTCCTGATGGCTTAATCCATTGCTTCGATAACAGGGATTTAGGAAACTGCCTGTTACTCCTTGTGCTTGAGGATTAATTTGTTTTAGAACCTGGGAGTTAATGGACTGACCTTTCACCTCTTGATATTTTGGTTCAAATCCCCAAGAAGTTATATGTAAAAAAGCAAGGTGAGGGGGGAAGGATGGGTTTATCTTTGTATCCTGTGGATATTTGTCCATATTGTAGAGCAGTGGTTCTCAGCCTTTTCAGATTTAAGATGCTTGGAAAATGCCAGCTCTTAGTTTTCACTTATTTTTTTTGTAGTAAAAAAAAAAACACGCTAGAGCAATTCTTCTATTGAAAAGAACTCGGAAAGCCCACAGCAGGGCAGAATGTTTTTAACAATATGGATTCCTATTTGAAACCTCTGAGTTTATCTTTGTGAATCATGTTTGCACACCTAACAGTGCTAATATTGAATGGCATCCCATGGCACACTTGAAAGGATGTCAAGGCACCCAAGGTTGCCCTGGCACCCTGATAGTTTTGTGACAGTGATTCCCTATGACACAGTGGGGCCCAATTCAGTGAGATGGTCCATCTGTATTTAGGAGACACAGAGGACTATAATAGGTGGGATATTGCAGAGGTGCATGGGGGAAGCTTGCAAAGAGCCTACCTTTGCTTTCTCCGATCTCATCAGAACCTGAGTCCCTAAACTCATCTAGCAAATTATCTCACCAAAGGGGGACTCTGCATTCATAAGAAAAGCCAGCACCCTGCAGCTTTGAGCTAAAATGTGTGATCATGAATATGGATCAGTGCTGGGGATAGGTTCTGGCTCTCCCTGTTAAATAAACCAATTAGTTTAATAGATAAAGGGTACAGATAAAAGAAGAGGGGTGTTTCCCTCTTAAATACATGCCATTAGAGACCTGCTCTGAATATAGCATAGTGCAGAACTGATGAATCCCAATTGCAGTAACTTGTTAAGACTGTGTGTAAGGCTTTTAAACATTTTCAGCTTTGTTGCTGATGGAAGTAAGATCTACCAGATATTAGCAAAGAGAGCAGCATGTGAGAACAGGCCTGCTTTGGCTTGACATATTTGGAGATCTTCAGATAAATCAGAAGGATAGGACAACAAGGAGGAGTTATTACATTAGACCTTAAATAAAGACTGGATGATTCTTCAGTTGGGAGCAGTACGGGGCACTTCAGGGTTGATGAGATGGAAAACCTGTTTTTGAGGGTTGTGGTCTTTGGCAGAAGTACAATTTATCTGTGGTTTCATGAATATAAAGTAAAGAAAGCTAATTAGTAGATAAGGAATGGCATGGTATCTTTGCTGTGTGGGTAAGGGATGGGTTTTTTTTGCCAGCATGCCAGTGCCTGCAGGCATGGGTTGCCATATACTCTACACATCTTTGCACATGCTTCTTGCAAACCTGGGAGTACATACAGGTGCATGAGTATCTTTTTTGCTGCCAGACAGCTGGTTGAAATGGTATTGTGGTATGGCCAGGGCTTAAATGAAAGCAGTTTCAATAATGCTGGTAGTTTGCCTAGATTAATAAGCAAATCCTTTGGAATTCATTTTTTGCTAAGAAATGCTCTGCCCTGTGGGTTGCCAGTTACTGTGTCACAGCTCTGTTTAAATGGCAGAGAAATGGCAGGCTGGTCAGTGTGCTGTGCTCTTGTCCTCTGCAGTGTAGGATGTAAACTGAAGAAGAGAATGAGATTTGTAATGAGGACTAGCAAGTGTCTGGCAGCAGGAAAGCTTTCCTCCCTGTATCATGGTTAGAACAAACTCAATTGTTTCTGCAGTTGTTTGGGAAATTGTTTGTGCTGTATTTGTTGTGTTACTGAGTGGCTGCCCTGCTCTAGTCTCGTTCTCAGAGGCTATGCATCATCAGAGAGCCACACCTGCATGAAGCTGCCAAACACTGCAGTATTACTAATCGACATGAAAATTAAAGGTATTGATTGCATTGAAAATACCCCTTTGGACCAAGATAAATTCCACTTGGCTGCTCAAGATCAGGCTGCTCATTCCTCCACCATTGTTCCTTTCTTCTTTGGTTAGACTTAGCAACAGAAATCTTGCCATCCAACCAGGATGTATTTCTGAACGGAATGATACCTCTTGTTTGTGGAGAGGTAGTATGTCTCGTCAGTGGAGATTTTCACTGCACCAAGATGCATATCTTCTATTACTAGAAATACTGGATTGGGAAGAAAAAATATCAGTGCAGTATGAGTCTCCTGATTTAACGTGCAATTTCACAGCATTGGTTCCTATTGGAATTACAAGCCAAGTGATGCCCACATCACTGCTGAGCATAATGGAGTTTTGGAGTAATGCCAGACCTGTGTCCCTAAAGCTTGTGCAGGAGCTCCCATCCAAGTACATCTTCAGGCAGGTTGTCACTTCAGTGTAAACTCCATCACTGTCCATGCAGACCCTCAACCATGGTAGCAAAACCTTCATTTAAGCTTGTCTGACTGTCCCGTAAATTAGAGTATGCCAGTCATGCTGGTACTGATTAAGACTGGAAAGTTTCACATGTGCACAAGCATAGAAACAATAATAAATGTACAGCCTGACTTCCCTTCTCTTCTAAACTGGGATATATAAGTATGCTGGTCTGATGTGAGGACATTGGAGCTATTATAGCCATCATGGGGCAAAATGGCAAAGCCCATGAAGACAGTAAGTCATGCCCAGAAGCCATCCAGTATCCATTTAGAAGTCTCTACTGATACAAGCTGTAAAGTTGTACTATGTGCAAGTTGGTTGCACGGCACTGGATTCCTCCTGCTCTCTCTCCACCAAAATACCAATAATTCCCAGTGATCTTAAGGGCAGTCTTGTGTTTAAGAGCAGTAACATTTTAGAAGTTAAATTTTCTCTAGCAACAGCATCCCATATGGCTGCTGATTTTAATGTCAAGGTTTATCCTTTAACTATATGGGATTTCATAGCTTGCAACCATATACTATTAATAGTTTATTTTGCTTTCATTGTAATTATAATTTATGGGAGGGTGACTTCTGTACACAAAAGCTTCTGCATAGAAAACTGTCTGATGAAGTCTTTTGGCCAGATCTCCAGCTGGTTTAAACCTGAACAGCATTATTGGACTTGGTGGCGCTAGGTCACTTTACTAAAGCTTCAGAATGCACAAAAACGCAAGTGTTTAAAGGAACTCAAGTGAGAATTCGAATTTAGGTGGGGAGCCATGTCTCAAAGGGAAATGAGGGGAAATACAACCAACTCTTCTTGAACATGTTGGGAAAGTCTGTTCTGTCCAACACCAAGGTTTTTTCCCCAGGATGATGAACATCAGTGGCAGGGTCAGACCCAGACTAATGTCCTTTCTGTTTTCATTGTTTCCTGCTTAGTGCTATTTATTGGGTGAACGATTTTTAACCAGGCAAGTTGTATCAATAGATAGATCAGTTTGTATAAATTTGTTACATGACTTCTTATTATATGGTAGTCTAATTATAACATTAATGAGGGATGGAAACTGCAGAGTTAAATATTGGAGAAAATGAGCTGACATAAATTGAGATTCTACAGTTTTCCATGTTTTACGGTATTAACTTAGTGACACAAAGTATAATATACTAATATGAATTTTTATGGAGCTTTCCCCAAGGGTCATTCCCTTTTGTGTTTCTTGGCTGTTTATTTTAATGCAACTGAGCTGTAATGCAGCATTAACGCCAATGTTTCTCTTTAATAATAAATCCTACCCCTTCTGTGAGTGTGCCACTCAGGCCTCCCTGACTTCCATTTTTATTCAGGTCCTGGGTTATTACCTT
The DNA here is from genome assembly GCA_030014935.1 of Caiman crocodilus. Taxonomy (NCBI): domain Eukaryota; kingdom Metazoa; phylum Chordata; order Crocodylia; family Alligatoridae; genus Caiman; species Caiman crocodilus. The sequence goes on from JAGPOW010002673.1 coordinate 8,398,623, forward strand.
GTGTATCAGTCACTTATCTTTTGCAGTCCTGACCTGATTTAGGCATGGAGAGCCTTTTCCTCCAGGAATCTGGGATCAGTGGTGTATAGCAAACTAAAACAACCTGCTTAAAACAAGTATGCTGTTGCCTTTCAGTAGTATGGCAAAGCACGATATAAAATAAGAGGATTTAAAAAACAACCAAGTGTCTACATGCATGTATGTGTTACCTAAAGGTTTGACATTGCTTAGTAGAAACTCTAGGTAAATTTTAACTTCATGAGTTTTAACCCACCGCATCTCTCCATCTCCATCCAACACCATCTTCGAGGGACCCTCAGAGCTCTAAGCTAAGGATCTGAGTCCTGTTGTATCTTGATGTCATAAAATAAGTATCAGGAAAGCTTTTCTTTCCTGGGTGCACGTTCTGGCAACTAAGCTAATTAATTTTCTTTGTATGCACCAAGTGAACAGCAAATAGTTTGGTAACAATAATTGTGGCATCATTAGAGGCAGCTCCCAGAATACAGTATCAGTCTGTTTATATAGTTTATGCATTCTGCTGTGCTTATGCCTAGAGGACTGCTAGGCATCAAATGGACAACAAAAGGTCAGTCCCTTCCTCAGAGACAGTTGGGTCCTAAAGCCCTGATTGAGTAAAGAGTATTACCTGGGGGGTCCTCTTCAGTTTTGGTGACTTGTGCAGGCTGGTCCTCACTCTTGTGTTTGCCTCTCTAAGATCAGGCTCTACGTATTGAGAGAGCCTCTCTAATTAAAGCACCACTGCATCTTATGCATCAGCTAATTTGATGAACTTTAGACAAAGTGCCTCTGTTACCATTTTTAAGCATGGGGATGCTGATATGAGATGCAGGAGGCTGCTGGAGTGTGGGAATTACCACGCTCCAGTAGACTTAATTGAGTCTGCTTTGACATGCTGGAATTCCAGCCCCTGCGCTCGTGTATAGGCATCCCCTTGGTCTCATGACAGTTCTACCGTGTCATGTCTGAGGCATCCTATTAGGCACTTTCTGCCACTGCTGGATGCCTATGCCCATTCTCTGGATATGCAGCCCCAGTCTCTCGTGCTTTCTACCTGGCCCCCTTCTTCCACACTAAATGACTTTGAAGGGCCTGGAATCGTGGTGACTCCTTTTCAATGTGAACCATTTTAATGCCCAGATTAGTAGCAGTCAGCTGATAGCTGGAAAGAAGGCTGTCAGCAGGGAAAAAATGCCTCTGGTGCAGAAGAATCCAATTTTATAAAATGTTTTTACCTTATGAATGTAATTTACAAAAACAAACAAACAGCCCACTCCTGGGAGCCAGCGCCTGATCAGCACATTCACGCCTCAAGTGTGAAATTCTTCTGGGGAAGTGAAAAAAGATTTTTTTTTTTTCTTCTCCCCTGCCCCTCCTCTCCTCCCCGCTTTCCTTTTCTTTTTTGTATCTGTACAATGCTTTAGACTCTAGGGCAGCATTATATTTTCCCAGTCATTGATTTCCCTCTTCTTCTACTCCCTTGCTAAGAATAAACTAAATATTTAATAGTTTGCTGGAACAAAGCCCTGTCAATCATGTGGCCTAGGAATGGGTAGCAAGAATGTGGGTGTGTCTAGGTCCCTCAGCTCGAGGCTGCAAGGAGAGACGTCTCCTTTTTTGAGTAATGCATCAGTCTGTCCTTGCTTATGAAACCTGTCCAGGAGTACTGTAGGACAGGAACTGACCCTCTGTTGTATAGTTAGATTCAAAGGGAGCAAAGGGATCAGCATCCAGCCACGTTCATGTGTGACCTGGTCACTGCTTATGAAAGAATCAGGGTCTAAGAAAGATTTTGTTTGGTTAGTACCTGGCTGGGAGGCTATTGAAATGAGCCCAGGCACTATAGGAAGTGGTGTTTGGGATTTGCTATACAGGTCTTCCTTTTCAGGTCTTGCAGAGTTACTAGCTCAGAATGGCAGTAGATAGTACCAGGCTTCTAGATTTCCTTTCATTAGGATGGCGCACAAATCTGTGAACCTAGCCATTCCTTGATCATGAAAGAGCTTCTGATATATTGGCAGCCTCTGGTGTATTATTGGCATAGATGTTAATTCTGCCCTTCTCACCAAATTCCAGTTGAGTAATTATATTGGTTCTACCTAAATTCCCTTTGCTTTGTGTCCTAAACTAGGAGTCAGCAACTTATAGCCCCTGGAGCCATTTTATCTGGCCCTTGGAGCTAGGGAGGGGCTTTCGTGGTGGGTGGGGAGAAGAGGTTGTGCCTGGGTGGCAGCTGGGTGTCAAAGAGAAGCAGTGGTGGCATGATGGGGTGAAGCAAGGAGAGCAGTGGTGTTGAGTTGGAAGTGTCCTGTGCTTAAAGCTAAGCTCCATTAAAATGGCCTCCTTCTCAAAAACGTTGCAGCCCCCTGTCCTAAACTGTTGTGTGGAATTGCTTTGAATTGCTAGCCTGTGACCATATTCTCAGCCTGAGGCAGTTGCATTTCACTGGTAGGAGTTTCATCCCAAAACTGTAGGAATATATTGCCATTGCTGTCAGAGCTTGGTGAGACAGAAAATCAATTTGCAAATCTATATCATACTATTAAGGTCCACATTTCTTTCAGAAAGCTGGTTGCACTCCCTTTGTTTGCTTTTTAGTTTTTAAAATCTGGTGACTTCTGTCTGAATCTGCCTCTGTTTCCTGGTTCTTTTTGCAAATAGAGAACTTCAGAAGCAGTACTGGAGTGAGGTCTCTTGCACTGCCTTTTGCCTTCCCCAGGGCTGAGACTAGAATGGTAGAAGAGCTGTTGGGTCCTTGCCACACACTTACTTAATTCTGGGGTTTTTGTTTTTCCCTTCCTAGTGTCATACTGCTATGGTCTTTTTCCAGCTATAATTGAAGAACGAGACAAAACTGGCTGACATCAGAGAGACTCTAGGACAAAGTAAATAAAGTGTGGTGGGTTAATGCAAGACACTTGCTAACCAGGATGGGATGACATGGGAAGCAGAAGATAAAGTTTGTTCCTGCCCAGTACACAGTGATGACAAAAGAGGCTATGTACAAACACCCTCTAGGTTGAGGTTGCTGACAAGAGTTCCCCAATCTCAGAATGTGCATAGTGGGCGCATCTACACATGATGCCACCACTATGTTGCCATAGTGACAGGCTCCCTCACTATAGCGCATCACTATGGTGATGTAGCAGCTAAAAATAACAGTGCACTTCCAGGACGGCTCAGTGATGGCTGTTACTGTGTACATTTAGTACTTCCACAAGGAAGTACAGGCAGTCCTCGATTTACAATTTTTCACACTTACAACATTTATAAATTGACACCCTGCTTCAACTTTCTGACGTAACTTTCGACTTTACACTTGATCCGATGCAACGCCACACCAGCGAACAAGTTCGCTGCGTCACTTATCTCCCTGGAGAACATCTGTCCAAACTTCCTTGGTCGCATTCTTTAAGAAAGACAAGTCTCCAGAAAAACCTACAGCCAAGACTCCTGAGAAGACTCCAGTTAAGATCCCTTCAAAAAGTCCAACCAAGAGCCTTTCAAAAAGTCTAGCAATGTCACCTCAAGTAAGTCCTTCCAAATCAATATGATTGCTATTTACAATATAAATGTTAATGTTAATGTAGCTATATTACTTGTCTATAATTGATCGAGTACAAAATTCTGAGGTATTTTTGGTGTAAATAGGGTATCAGGCCTGGGTTCAGGAACCAATCCCCCATTTATAACATGGTTTCTTATGAGAAAATCAGTTCTAAGCTACAATGTTTCAACTTAAGATGTGGTTTTCAGGAACCAATTGTGTCATAAGGCTGAGGACTGCCTGTACTAAATGACAGCAGTGTAGATGCATCCAGTATGGAGAATTGACTACTTATGCCTTGGGCAACTCCCTTCCTAACTTTATTTAAATTCATGCATGCCCCAACATTTATATTCATTGCATGTTGGGCTGTGCTGGACTTTTGGACATTGAGGTGTTTGGTTTTTATGGTAAGGTTTGAACATATGGTTTCTGTAGCCTAAGAGATTGTATGGGAATGGGAAATTTTCTAGGGATTTCATACCTGGGAACTGTACTATTTAGCTTCCCAGGCACTGTTGGAAAAGTATGAAATTAGCTATGCTATAGAGGTCAGGGGGCCCATCAGATTACCCAAACATGTCTAAAACTGAGATGTGTAGTTATAGGAAAGATAGGAAGTGGGGCGAGGAGGTAGGTTCTTGAGCTGATTGGGCCAGTGTTTGAGGCCTGGAGTCAGGAGAGGAGACTCATTAGGAACACATTTTGAGCTAGTGGTTGTCTAAGATTCCAGAGACCTTTCATTCTGAGTCCATCCTCCAGCAGAAGATGTAAGTGATGCTACACTCATTTTCATCAAAGTAGCAGCAATATTTTTTTTCCTTTACCACCTCTCCCAGTTCAGTATGGCCTAAAATTTAATTAGCATGTTGTTACTACCCACTTCCAGATCATTAGCAGTGATAATAAGAGCAGACTTAACTCTGACCCCCTTGGCATCTCTGTCCCTCCCCCAATTCAACAGATTGCCATATGTCATCATCATCACTAATTCTTATTCACAGTCCTTCAGCCCACACACACTTCTTTCCAAGCACATGTCCCTTCAAACACCCCAGACCTTGCAGTCAGGAGGCTGGAGAGAAAGGGCTGAAGGAAACCTTTCTGTTTGACTAGCTGCTGGAGTGGATGGAGTGCTTGAAGCAGGATGGGTTTCAGCCAAAGTTCCCTCTAAGGTGTAGCGGTCTGTGAGTGCACCACTTTGGTCCCGCCTCCCCCTTTTCCGAAGCTTGGATCCTGACTAAGCTAAGCCTAATAGACTAGAATCCTCACATAATGGATCCTCATGCAATGGATTTTGCAATAATCCTGCAAGCACGAGACTGGGGGCTGGGGAGCAGAGCAGTTCCCCGGACCTGGTAATGGGGACTCCCCATTCATGATGCAGAAATCTTATGTCATGGTTAGACAAAGTGCTTTGGGTAAATGTGATATAACTTACTGAAAGTACCTTGCCTGCCTATGTCCTTGGACCAACACAACTGTAACCAGCACCCCCAGACTACATCATGGTTAGGAATGATTCCTTGCGCCTGCTCCTTTTCCTGTGATGCAGACCCAGGTTCTGCATCATCCTGCCCTGTGCACCTGAAATCTGGGGAAACCAAGCTCCACATATGTCCCTGCTCTGGGAACGAAGAGGCACATGGCCTTGGGGCTGGGGAGCAGTTTTCTGGCAGCAGCAGCCCCCAGTCCCCGCCTCTGGGAGTGAGGAGATGCATGGCCTTGGGGCTGGGGAGCAGACCAGTTCCTCAGCACTGGCAAAGCCTGCGCCATCCCCCACCTGACCTCTGAGAGTGAGAGTGGGGGCACATGGCCTTGGGGCTGGGAAATGAAGCAGTTTCCCGGCGGTAGCCCCCACCTCTGGGAGTGAGAAGAGCCTGTGCCAATCCCTGCCTTGCCTTGCCGTGCTGCAGCCCAGCTCCTCTCCAGGCTGGTGTGCGGCATTAATAAGTTGGTGCATGGCACTCTATTAAATTGTGCGCACATGCACACCTTGAAGGGAACCTTGGTTTCAGCTTCCCTGCTGAGGTGCCATCCCAGTTGCACCACATCGCTTCCTCTCCATTCCCACCTTGAACATTATTGTCTAGAACTCATGGAGAGGTTTTTACCACAGTTCTTTCCATTGGGGTTTTACTGCTTCACAATGAACGCTCAATTCAGTGAAACAGCCTGGCTCAGAAATGCTGTTAACATGATGGTTTTCTAATGGGACCGACCCATCCTATGCCTGTTATTTCCAACAGTGTCCAATGTGTTGCTTGCTCCCTGAAATGGTTCCGGATTTGACACATCCTACTTGAGGTTCCTGTTTCATGCTATTACTCCTCACCCTGTTCCCAAGGAATATGCCTTTTGTGTCTCCCCTATTTTTCCCTGCTCTGCGTCCCATTCAATTTGAGGCCTTGTCGCAGTTGCTATCTTTGTCACTAGGACAAACTACTCATGACTCGGAACTGAGCCTGTCCATATCAACCTGTGACTGATTAGGGTAACTTACTGTTGGGCCATGTGAGGTGCTTCATCAGTCCAAAAACTGAGATGTCTGCCTCCATAGTGCAACCAGAACCAGGTCTCCTATTCTAGGGTGGAGAAAATGGGAACAGTACACCTCTAACCTGCACAGCAGAAGGCCCATCTAGGTCCCCAGCAGTGAGCATGGTGGCTTACAGAGAACTGAAAATATTTTATTTATTATTTATCATACAGTAGTAGCAAGTAAACTCAAATCGGGGGCCAATTTTGGTAGGCACTGCTGGACCAGACAAACAAGAATTGGGAAGCGGAAGTCTTGTTATCCCTATTTTATAAAGACAGCTGAGGCAGAGAAAAGTGGTGTCTGCACACAGTCAGGTGGTGGTGGTGAGAATTTCCCAGGAAATGGAACTCGGGGTGCTCAGGTCTCAGTTCTGCATCTTGTTACAAGACCATTCTTGTTAGGTTAGAAAAGGACCATTTGTGTTAGGTTAAAGAAGCAAAAGGCTACAAAATAAAACATCTTCTAATCCAAATCAGTGAGAGGGCAGATTTAAAAAAAAAAAAAAAAAGTTTAAACAAATAAAACCCACATCTTACAACTGGCAATTTTTCCATTTGTTTTTTATACTTAGCTTTTCTAATTACTGTGTACTGAGGTTTGCGCACAACAGAATAATTATTTCTTCATTTTTTTTCCTTGTTACTACAGAGAAGCCGTAATTCTCTGTTTATGGTATCTTAGCTCATTTCCATAGCGACAGTTTGAAGCCACAAACACCAAATCATCAGTGAATTGTCTCAAAAACCCCTCTCCATTTAAGGAAAAATGGAGGGATTATTGAGAACTCATTGAGCCTAGTGGTTAGTAGACAACTGAATAACTTGTTTCTGAATCTATCTTACTGTCATTGTTTGTGTTGGACTTCCCATTCTTTTCTGTGCTAGTGTGGTTCATGGGCACACACAATTAACTTACAAGACATTAATTAGGTGAATCAAACTGAGAACATAACTTGGGACTGGGACTCGGGAAACATAGGTTCTGTCCCTCACTTTTGGAAAGCAGGTCAAAGGTTTAAAAAAAAAAAAAGTGGCAGTTTCTTAAAGGATACAATGATTAGGATACAAGCTTGAAATATCTCAATACAAAAAGAAAGATGAGCGTAGCAAGAAACCAGCTTGGCTAAATCCTCAGTGCTTCAGTGACCTGAAACTCAAAAAATCTGACAAAAAATGGAAACTAGGTCAGATTACTGAAGATGAGTATAATAGAACAGCATGAGCATATAGGGACAAAATTGGAGATCAAGGCACAAAATGAGATAACACTAGCAAGGGACACGGAGAATGTTTTCTTGTTGTACTTTAAGTGCATTGGGAGTAAAAGGAAGACCAAGGAGAGGGCTGGTCTACTTTTCAGTAGGAAGGGAAACCTAACAATAGATGACACCAAAAAGTTTGGAGTGTTTAATGTCTTTTTTTTTTTTCGCTTCTGTTATCACTAAAAGGTTAAATGAAAACAGTTGGCTAACACAATTATCATCCGTGACAAGACCCTATGAACTCAGGCTAGAATAGGAAAAGAACAAGTTAGAGTCTGCCTAGAGAAGTAGATGTTTTCAAATAAGCTGGGCCTGATGAAATTCACCTGAGCACTGAAACTTGGCTAAGCAATCTCAGAGCTATTAACTGTTGTCTTTGAGAACTAGAGGATGAGTAAGGTTCTAGAAGTCTGGAAACATGCATACATAGTACCTTACAAAAATAGAACTCTCGGTCCCAAAATTATACCTCTTATTAGACCAACTAGAGAATTGCAAGAAAAATGTCCTTTTCTGCAAGCTTTTGGGATTAGAGTCCCTTCGTCAAGCTCTGGGAAATGTATAGATGGTACAAAACGGTAAGAAGTTCCCCTAGGTAAGAAAGAAACTTCATTTTTGCACAAGTTGAAGCTGAAGATGGACGGCTGTCCCTCTGTGTCCACGGCTACCAAGTTACACCCCTGATGCATAGTACCTTTTATTTGTAGAGATGGAAAAGGAAGACTGGCAGTTACAGACCAATTGGTCTAACTGGACTCCTGGAAAGATCCTGGAACAAAGAATCTAACACCATTATGTAAGGAATTAGAAGATTACAGGGTGGTGTGTTACAGCCAGCTCATTAAGAACAAAACTGGGATTTTTACATGTGCTTGGGGAGGCATGGGGGCAGTGCTTTAATTAGTGAGCCATGCTAATCAAAAGTGCCTGAGTGTCACATGTATCACCGTCCCCCATGCTGAAAAATGGCAATGGGGACCTTTGAATCAAAGCTCATTGAGCAAGCTTTATTTCAAAGTGCCCCGTTGCCACTTTTCAGCATGGGAATGCTGATACATGTGACGACAGAGTCAGCTGGCATGTGTTTTATTTCCATGCTCCAGCAGACTCAATTATTCAAGTCTGCTTTGATGTGCTGGATTTCCAGCACACTGGAGCTGGCTCCCAGCACGTCTATAGGAGCCCAAATTGTGTAAGTCAGGGCTGTCCAAATAGCAGCAAGTGGCTGGGGGCTGCACACCCCTTGGGCCACACCAGTGGGGACTGTGGGCCCTACCTACCCCCTGCTGCTACACAGCCATACTCACTACACCTTCCTGGTACACTGTGCTTCCAGCTGAACTCTGTGCTCCGCTCCCTCCTGCTGTCTGCACTCCCTGCTACTGGTTCCTTGCTGCAGTCTGGGCCCCTTCTGTTATTGCTTGGGCACCCTGACTCATCCTTGGTTTCCAGTCACCCTGGGCTGCAGGCTCCCTTGGCACTGCAGGCAAAGCTGTAGTGAACTACCCTGCCACCTGGGGCAGGGATAGAAAAGGAAAACCAGAGGGAGAAAGAGCCTGGAGCTCCTGGCTGATGCTAAGCTGGAGTGGTTGTGGGGAGCAGCAGCCAAATGGGGAGCTTGGGGGCTGCAATGTAATCCCTTGGGGGCTGCATACAGCCCACATGCTGCTATTTAGACAATCCTTATAGAAGTAACCCAATTTCCTTTCATGACAGGGCTGCATGCCTGATGGATACGGAAGGAGCACTAGAGATATTGTACCTTGTGAAAGTATCTAAATCCTTACTTAATGCTTTCTTATAAGCAAGCTAGGGAAATATGGTTTAGATTATGCTACTGTATAGTGTGGACACAGCTGGTTGGAACATACACTTTAAGCATGGTACCTTGGTGACCTAGTCTCAGACTGGAAGGATATACTCAGTGGAGTTCTGCAGGGGTCTCCCTTGGGTGCACTTCTAGTCAATATTTTCATTAATGCTTTGGATGATGGAATAAAGAATGCACTTTATTAAATTTACAGGTGGAGGGTTCAAGCATTTCAGAGAACAGGATTAGAATTCAAAATGATTTTGACAAGTTGGGAAAAGGTTATGAAATAAAAGGGATACAATTCAATAAGGATTAGACAGTATTACACTTAGGCATAATCAACTATATAAACAAAATGGGAAACAACTGGCTAGGCAGCAGTTCTGCAGGAAGAGGATAGGGGAGTTATAGTGCTTCGTAAATTGCTTAAGTTCAATACTTTTGTAAGACAGCCTAACATGGTACTGGCAGGAGTGCTGCATCTAAGACGTGCAGTGATCTTTCCATACTACTCAGCACTGGCAAGGTCTCAGCTGGAGTAGCATCTAGCTTTGGGCACAACACTACTACTGAATTGTGGATCAATTGGAGAGAGTTGAGAGGAGAGCAACAAAATGATGAAAGGCCTAGAAAGCATGATCTCAGAGGAAAGATTGAAAGATTTTCGTATGGAGAAGACTGAGGGTAGACTTGATAGTCTTCAAGTATTGAATGACTTCTATAAAGGCAGTTTTTATAATATGTTTCTCATGTCCTGTGGGGATAGATCAAGAAGTAGCAGGCTTAAGCTGCAGCAACGGATCTTAAGAGAAGACACTGAAAAAACCCTTTCTACCTGTATGGATAGTTAAGCATGAGTACATTTCCTAGAGAGTTTGTGGAATCTGTCATTGGTGGAGTTTGAGAACAAGTTAGATAAAATTCTCTCAATAATGTTTTAATCTGTTGATCCTGCCTTGGAGGGGTTTGGATTAAATGAGCTGTTGAGGTGCCTTTCAGCCCTATTTCTATCATTCTTTAAGTACTGAGTTTTAGGCATCAATATCCTGTAGTGCAGGGGTGCTCAACCTATGACTTGCACACCAAATGAGGCCCACAGAGTCATCACATTGGGGCTCTCCACAGGTATAGAAATTTAGCAGCAGGGTAGCAGTGGCCATTAGTATGTCTACCCTTCCCCATGCCAAATTCCTTCTGTCAAAGTCCTGTTTACGTGGCCAGAGCCAGGCCATGCCTCCTTGCCATGGGGCTGGGCTGCACCCCCTTCCCTTCCACAGGGCCAGGTTGAGGGCAAGCCATGTCCCCTTCCTCCCTTCAGGACTGGGTCACAACCCTTCCCCTCTCCTATTTGCTCCCCCATGGGGCTTGATGAAGTCCCCTTCTTCCCCTGTGGGGCTGGGCTCAGGCCAGGCTGCCCTATGGCCTGCTTCACCTGGCCAGGTAGGGGCTGCTATACCAGCCCCAGGCACTGGATCAGAACCACCATTTGGCCTGTAGTCAGAACAGACACTGCCCATCTGGCAAACCTGTGAAAAAGTTTGAGCACCACTGCTGCAGTGCAAAGCTGTTAAAAGACAGCTGACACCTGTGGGACAGCACTGGAAACATTCTGTACAGAAATAGTTTTTATTATTTGTTTTACAGTAGACCCTACAGATTCTTTTCCCATGATGCCAGAGCTGTGTTCACACCTAAAAAGAGACAGTCCATGCTCTGAAGAGCTTGCAATCTAGATGACATCTGTTTGGAAGGAGTCTTGGGGTATGTGACTTCCCACAACCCAGCAGGGAGATGTAGCTGTGTTGCTACCAGGGAGAAGACCTCAGGCAAGGATCCCAGGGTCCTTTTGCATATAGGTGGTTTTCTTAGGAGAATGTGGGGTTGTGTCCACCCCTGAATTATGCCCAACATGAATTGGCAAACAAGGTTCTTTGGGTAAATGTGATGCCTTTATTAGACCAACAAATAGGGAGAGTCTGCTGGTGTTTTGCGTTCTCCTGGGTAGAATAGAAGCCAACATGCAAAATGCAGGCTTGTGAAAATGCAGATGTGTGACAGAGCAGATGGGAGATCTGATTATCCCAAGTAACCTCTCTTCATTTTGCAGCAACATTCTATCACCAGGTCAACATTTCCCACTCACCCCTACTCCCCGCCTGTCTCACACCTATTGTCTCCCATGGCCTCTGCTCCTCAGTGCCATGCATTTGCGTTTCATAGACCTGCATTTTGCATATTGGCTTCTATTCCACCCAGGAAAACACAAAACACCAGCAGACCCTCTTTCTGCCTGAAGAAGGGTGTTTGCCCGAAAACTTGCAAAGAACAGTTTTTCCAATGATTTAGTTGGTCTAATAATAGGCAGACAAAGTTCTTTGGGTAAATGTGCTATCTATCCTTAGATCAGGGGCAGGCAAAATATGGCCCATGGGTAGATCTGACCCACCAGGCACTTTCATCTGGCCTGCGATGCCCACCAACTAATTGTACCCCACCCAGCCCTTCTGCTCACAAGGGTAGGAGTGAGGCGCCCACTATACACTCTCCCCCGCCCCCACCCCATGAACGCCACATGCCCCTGGATGCTGGGGGCATGGTGACTGACTGCAGGCAGCAGTGGCAGTATTGGCATTAGGGGTGTGGCAGTGGTGAGCAGGGAGTTCCTGCAAGTGGCCACAGCAGGGTGGGGAGGAGGGGTAGCAAGCAGCCGCAGATGCCATCGGTAACAGCCAACAGCAATCAGGGACCGCCTGCAGGCATTGCCAGCAGTGCTTTTTGCAGGGGGTGTACATGTACCTGCATGTACTCCCTTCTTGTCGCCAGTGCCCCCCACCAACATACCTTATTGCACCTCACTCCCACCTCGTGGACGGAAAGGCCTGGTGTGGCCAGCACGCAGCTTTTGTGCGGGGCTGCTGCTGTTGCTGCTGCGACCACCAGGGGACCTGCTTGGCTTACTTGGTGTCCCACTTACCCTGGGCAGCAGGTAGGGAAGTAGGGGGAGTGAAGGCAGGGGCTACAGGGAAGCTGCAACTGTGCAGGAGCATGGAGTGTGGGGCCAGCAGCAGTGCAGGGTCTGCACTAAGGCAGGCAGTGGCAATGCAGAGCTCAGGTAGGAAGGTGTGGATATGAGGCAGGGTGGGAAGAGGTGGGGGGGCCCCTTCATACTTTCCCTATGGTGTGCAGCCCCCACAGGCAGCTGCAGCAGGTGGGGCACTCAGGGTGCTTGTGTCCAGTGTAAATGCTACTTCTTGGCAGCACGCAGCTTAGCCAGTGCTGCACATGTGGGGGAGGAGCACAGTCCAGTTGGGCCACCTCTATTGCCAGGGCTCCCTGCCATGCATGTGAAACTCCTGCACTTGTATGTCTGTAGAGGGAAGCTCCATGTGCTGGAGCCAGCTGCCTTCACAACTCTCTGCTGCTCAGGTCCCGGGACTCCAGTGAAAGTGTGGGGGGAGCCCCAGCCTCTGCCTCCCCTCCCCACACACTCGCACCCTGCCCCCACAACCTGCCCACATATATACCTCTCCAACATACCCTATTGCCCCACCATACACCCCCAATCTCCCCCAATATACAAAACTAAGACTTTATTTTTTGTTATTGTGCAGTCACCTCTATATACAGTATACAAACATAAATCATGACAAAAATATTTTTTGTAATAAAATTAAAATGTTGTAGGTGTTTGACTTTTAGTGTATGGTTTGGGGGGTTTTCTGGTTCTAACATGGCAACCCCACTACCCCACTTCCAAAAACAGTATTTCCAAGGGACAAGGGGAGGGACTTCAGGTGGCAAATGTTAGGGGCAGGACTTCAGGTCCCAAGATGGTGACCATGGGGCGGGGCAACTGTCAAAGGATGGAGCTACTGATGTGGCCTTCCCAAGCTCAACTAATCTCATTGAGCGGCTCTCCAGCAACAATAAGTGCCTTCTCCTGCCTTAAACCAACATAGCTACAACCAACACCCCGAACATGAATTATGGTTCTTTAGCTCCTTCCCTTTGCCAAGGACTTGCACTCCAAGTGCCTGCTGCCCGTGTTTTATACCTGGCAGGTCATTGTGCTGTTCCTTGAACAGCTGCTGTTAAAAGGGATGTGGTATGTGGGGAGATCATACAGAGGGATCTCAGCCAGAGAGCTGGGAGTCCCTTGGGCTTGATTTCCATAGACCTGGTGGGGACCTCTTCCTCCTCCTCCCACCTCCAGTGGAAACAAATGGGAGCTGTAGCTGCTCAGGCCCTCTGCAGTTGGGCCCATTGGCAATGCTAAATGTTTTTTACCAAATAGAAGATGAAGTATGTGATGTGTCAGCATAGCCCACTGCACTGCTGAGAGTCTCATTTTAAAAGACATTGCTGTCGTCTCTTCTCCATTTGGGAAGACGGGTCCTATTCTCAGGCAGCGCATGGTGACATTTACTGTATGTTAGAGCTATTATCGAGTGCTCTGCTTGGGCTGAAATTTCTGCTCCTCTCTCCATTTCTACTCACTTATAATGGGGAAAGAGGAGGGGTTTTGATGTGTCTGGGGATCACTGAGTAATGAGACTGCACAGGGCACCTTGCTTCTCATCACTATAGTCTTATTTTGGCTAATGGGCCTGAGTCCTGCTGTTATGGATATGCACAGCTGAGTGACCTCTGTCCAGCAGAGAGCACAGCTCCGGCTGCAGCCCAGGGAACGGCTCTTCTCCATGAAAGGAAGTGTGGTGTGGGAGCTCTGGCTTCTGTGCTTGGTTTGTGCTGGGTCTCGAGGAGCAGGGTGGTTGTTCTTTATCTCCATTTGTTTTTTACTCTGGTACTAGGGAAATGTAGGGCAGACAAGTAGGTGTTTTCCTTATTTTCTCTCCTTCCCTTTTCCTTCCTTTCTTCCTTCTTCCTTTTCTTTACTCTCTTTTCTCCTCACCTTTCTTCTGCTCCTCTCTTTCCAAATATCCCTTTCAGTGAGGAGCTAAGGTGGAATATGCTGCTCCAGGAGCACTCTGCCTGTCAGAGTTAATAAGCTGTCAGCTGTCCTCCTACACAGAGCTTGACAGAACTTATGAAAGGTCTGTTCCTGAACGTGCCAGCAGGAGTCATACTGAAAACAGCATCTCCCCTGGCTGCTCAGAGCCCAACCCGTTCTACGCTGCATGTTACTATACCTCACTGTCCTCTCCCTTGCCATTGATATGGTTTTCTTGTTCTTTGGAGGGTAAGTCATTGGTCCATCAAGGAGATCTCTGCCATAGCTCCTCCAAGAGGTCAGAACAACTGAGTGCTTTCTAAGCCACAAGCTCAGTAATGGAGAGCATTGATGACCAGACACCACCGTGCCAGCCCTGTCGGTTAAGAAAGTTGTCAGTTGTACCAGTTTAGAGAGGTGTGGCACCTTAGACTGAGACTTAAGGAACCTGACCTAAAAAGAGTCCTGTGTTGACTTCTGGAGTAGATTTAGGGATTTAAATCTACTCTAATTTTGACAGCCTCTGTTTTTATACAAAATGAGTCCTCCCATGGAGTGACTGCAAAAGCAGACTTTATAAGAATTCTCCAATTATGAATATTGCTGGCAAATAAAGAAGAACACGGTACCTATCTAGATGTACATTTATGACTCAAGCATAAATAGGCAGCCTTACATCTTAAAATCTTAAGAATTTCTAACAGGTGGTCAGCTATGGGGAAATATTACCCAGATTTGGAGAGTAAAGTTTTAAGGGGCATTGGAAACTCAGTGAAGGATGCCAAGGAAACCATAGGTTCCTATCTCAGATTACTGAGCCCCTTTTTATCCCCCTCAAATAAAGTTTTACATCATTACTCAATAGAAGTGTCACCAAATACAGTTAGAAAGGTGACGTCTTTGTGTAATGATGGTTGAGCTGAAACATGGTGACTAACCTTTAATCAGGATTTGATGTCCTAAGACTGGCCAGTCTTTTCAAAAAATTTCTCTTTCCTGGGATTCAGTTCCTTTTACCATACTTCCCTTGGTTTCACTTAAGCTAACTTAAAGTTAACACAGTAAAAGTTATACTGAATCTACTATAATGCAAGCTAAAAGGTCTACACCAGGGTTTATCAGTGCCTTTTGGAGCCTGCACAGTATATCAGTATTGTTAGCTAATGTAGGGTGGAGCTGGGGATAGAGGTTAATGAAATAAATAGAAAGTACCTATTATCACCTCCTGTCCTGCTCTCTCTTGACTTCTTTTCAAGTCCATACAAGTCACTAGCCCATCAGATGCCTTGATTCACTGAGCCTGTCAATACTATCAAGCCCAGCAGAATCAGTAGTTTGTTCCAATGTGTGCATGGGTTTAAAGTGAATCTTGTTTGTTTGAAGGACAAGGAGGATAGTGGATGTGTCCTAGCAGAACTGGTAACTTGAGTTTTCTGTGAATGGTGCTCCAGAATGATGACCTGTGCTGGGACCTGCATTGTTACTGATTTCATCCCATCAGCCCTGTGCATTCAGATCCTTAAGGGACTGGTACAAACCTCATTTTGCCACGATGCATCTGGCTGGGAGCTGCCCAGCATCCAGTAAAGGGTTCAGTGCACGTAACTGGTTGACAGGCACCAGCAGTTATGGCTGGGTATGGCAAAGGTCTGAGACTAAATTAGTTGTTTAAAAATGTTAGGACCCCTGTCCTCTTTATTGGTGAAGTTGATAATGCAGGGGGCAGTAGTACAGGCAGCCCTCACACATCCCCTAGTGTGCCTCAGACCTATGCTGGAAATGTTACCTTCAGTCCCTTTGAGTCTGTAACATCTGTTTTGAGCTTACAGAAAAGGTACCAATTAGGGCCTATTGTGATCTCATCCCATCTATCTAATGAGTACACTTGTCCATCAGAAACTTGACTGAGTCAACCAGCCGAGTTCCAATAGGCTACTAACAAATCTAAGTGGTAATGACTTCCAGCCCAGACTGAACCTGTCATGACTAGAAACTGGCTTAAGCCAGAAAAACGGTCCCATTGCTGACTGTACCCTTCAGTCTGCAGCTGTTCCCTTGTTACTTTGGTCTGAAACTATTTGAGCGGAGAATCATATGCTGGACTGGTATTGTTCAGGACTGCTGGTATGAGATGCTGCACCCAAATTTTAAGCCCTTCTAAGAGGTCTCTGGTTAACTACCTAATAGGAACCCATTGGCTAGCAAAGTCTTAGTTTTCTGAGGTTAACTAGCTCCCGATCTGATTTCTAAACTGACTGTTTCAGTCTGCTGCATTGAGGATTTGATACAAGGTAGCAACCTTCATTTAGTCACTCAATGCCTGTGCCAGCTGCCTTCATCCCACCCTTATGAACACCTGAAGAGGAGATGCATTTAGTTGGGATGCATGCAGTGCTGCAGCCAGGTGCCATAGTCACCAGCAAAGAGTTTTGGATATGCCCAGACTCCCATCCAGTCAGACCAGGCATGGTCTGGTCTGATTTTGTAGCTGAAAAGTCTGTGTTAGTTTACTGCATTTCTGAATTCCTTTGAGTCTCCAGCAATTTGCTGACAGTCGAGATCAACAGCCAGGCATTTTCCTCTTATAAAAGTAAAGGGAAGGGTGCTGAACAGACTCTGCTACATTTTGCCAGCCCTCCCTTTCTCCTCTGCAGCATTTTCCTTCTGTCCATCTCATAGGCCCCAGTGAGATGGTGACAGCAGGTTTGGTTTTAGGAATGTTTGTTTTGACTTGAGAACATGAGAAATGAGTACATCAAAGGCAGGCAGCTCCTTGCGATTGAGCAGCGGTGTGTCGATACAGAGCTATTCTTTACTGGCACACTGCAGCAGCTGATTTCTCTGCAGTCTTAGTCAGCATCATACTAAATGAATCTTTGATTTCAGCTTAAAATGTAAATGTTCCACTTCAGCTCTGGACCGTTCATCCTGATGGACTAGGGTTAGCCCCCTTGTTTCTGCCGGATCACTTTTTGCTGCCTCAGAATTTTAAATCATCAGGAATTAAAATAAAAAGCTCAACAACTTCCTTAAACAAGAATATCATGAGAACACCATGACTCCACTGCAGATTCTAGTGCCCTGTTTTCAGGTTTTACGCAGGTGTTTAGACTGCACCTACTGCCATTTCTTTTCCATCCTCTCTTCCCATTTCTGATACAGCAAGAAAAGCAGCTAAAAGTATAAATACTTGTTTGGTGCTGCTCAAGCAGTTTGGCTGTCATAGATTCACAGATGTTTGGGTAGGAAGGGACCTCGGCAGATCGTCGAGTCTGACCCCCTGCCCTGCGCAGGAAAGAGCACTGGGGTCAGATGACCCCGGCCAGGTGCATGTCTAGCCTTCTCTTAAAGACCCCCAAAGTAGAGGAGAGCATCACCATCACTCAGATGGCATGTTTCCATCTGAGTGGAGGTTGCATTTCAGTGGTGGGTGAAGATATCTCCATGTATGTGATCTGTGAAGCGCTTTAAGGTCCTGTGGGATGAAAGGTGCTCTAGAAATGTCAGGTGTGGTATGAAAGGCCTTGGCATCCAGAAAGAGCTGTGTTTTCATATCGGCTCCACCAGCCTATTGGCTTCTGAGCAAGGGGAAATTGCTTTACTGCCAGACACTTATCCATCACGGGAATTTTGACAGCAAAAGTCTAGCATAGCAGCTACCAAATGTGAATGCTGCTACTGCTGGGGTTGTCAGCCATTCCCATTCTCTTGTGGATATTATATAACCAGAGGTTAATAGTGCCTCATGGAGGCTCACAGTGCTGCATGATAACCTTGTCTATATTAGGCTGCATCAAGGGGTTGGCATCTTTTCCAGGAAGGAGGTCTGCAATGTCAGCAAGAGGAGAAATAGAATTACAGTAGGAGACACCAAAAGGGCTGTAGGAAGAACAATAACAATCTGGGAGAATGAGATCCATAGTCACAGAAGCCCAGTGAGACTGCAGACCAGTGTCCTCTGCACCTGTAGGTATCTGAGTCATAAAACCAGTAACTGCATGAGTTGTTTTAAAGCCAAGCCTTTTGGGGTTGAAAATGAGGCAGCAAGGGGCTGTGCTTCTCTGCTTGTTTAATTGTCATTCCTTGTTGCTTTTGGAAATGGCAATAAGTATCTTATGAAATGCAAAGAATCCCAATAAATCAGCATTTGCTTGATTTAAAATGAGGGTAATGGAAATAGTCATTTGACCTTAAGAAGTGGAAGTATGCATGAATTGTGTGTGAGTTTTCTTGTTATATTAAATCAAGGCACAAACTGGCAGATGGGTGACTTGAAAAAAACCCAGCATTGTTATCTGTAAGGAGGCAAGGAAGTATTAGAAATGGACCTTTCTTAGGGTGGAATGCAGGGGGGTTTTGGATGTTCCCCATCACACATATCAAGCTTTATTCAAAAACTTGGTCAAATCTCCCCTTTTCTGAGCAAGTCTCAACCAGTAGCAATGGGTTGGAGGAAGAAAGGAGAGTGGTGCCTGTGTTCTTCCAGGAAAAAAGGGGACCCAGGCAGAAGCAGCTGAATGGTCCTGCATGCTGCTCTTTTTCTTCATCTATTCTTGCTCCTTTAAACATTTTGATATTGATTGATCTTTTTTAACATTTTTATTTCCATCGTGAGAAGAGCATGAACTTGGAGAATGGGCATAAAACTTGCTTCCCTGCCCCTTCTCAGTACACTCACCCCCAAAGCTGTTTTAAACAAAATCCAAGCCGATGTAGATACAGACCTTCTGTTCCTTCACAGACTAGGCAAGGCAAGCCACCCACACTGGTCTATACTGAGTCACCCACTCTTACCCCTGGCTGAGAGCCAGGGGCTCCTGCTATCTGAGGTTCCATCTTGCTGCTGAGGATGCCAGTGGGGCCACAAGGTCATTTCAGTCAAGCCATTAATCATCACTGGGTAGCAGCTGCTCACCTCTGCATGCTGCTGATCTGGCTTGGATTTAAAGCAGTGACTGGGAAGTGACAGGCTGTCTGTGCTGATCTTGACCCTGCTACTTGTGTTGGCTGAATTTTTGTCTCAAGGACTCTGGGAATCCTAAGTGCATGTTCGGGCACCAGAGTGGCCCAAATTTAAGACCATTGGAAAGGCAATACAGGGCCTCTTTAAGAAGTACAATCAGGCAGTTAAGTACCCATCAGGGCCCAAGACAGCTAATATACTGATAGATGCTCACAAAGCTCTGAACTAGTGAGTGTACTCTACCCCTGTCACTGGGCAGATGTAGGGAGAAGTAGCAGTGACAGAGAGATGGTCTTGGATCAATACTACAAAATGGAATGGATGGGATCGAGTAGCTGCTTTCATGTGAAGCTGCAGCACTGGCTCTCTGTCACTTGCTCTGTCTGCCGCTTGCTTCTGCTGAATAGCAAAACACAACTCATCTTGGGGGAGTAAAGAGTCTGTTGCAGTCAGCTACAGCGGTGGGCATCTGCTGGGAACCATTCCATTCCCTCTTTCTGTGGCCAGGCCTATGCCTTTCTGACCAGAAGACAGTGTCTGCAAACTCAGTCTCCAAAAATCTCCCATTCTGCCCTGGTGCTGCTCTTCAGCAGGTATACAGCTGGACAGCTCCTTAGCTGTGCTGGACAGAGGAAAGCTGGTAGTCACTCTGGCTGGAAGAGATGCAGGTATCAACACAAAGGCTTGCTGAGCACTTGGGGAAAGGGATGCTCCAAGTAGCCAGAGCCTTCCGCTTCTGCTCTGGGGCCTTTCCCCATATCAGCAAACTTTAAGATTGGAACTTTGGTCTGAGCTGGCTTTGTCACATGTACTAGGAAAGGAGATGCTTTGAGAAAAGAAGCAAAAGGCCAGTTTGCTCCAGGTCCTGCTAGGGCAGGGGTCAGCAATATTTTTGGGCAGAGTGTCAAAAACTCCTACAACCTTGACTGGTAAGAAGTTGGCATGCTGGGGCAGATGGCGGGAGAGCCATGAGAGGCCCAATCCTTGTTGTGGCAGTGCCACCCCAGCCCTTTCCCTGAGGTGCAAGTGCAAAACAAAATGCATTCACATGCCATGCTCTGGCATGCATGCTGGGGGTTGCCTACCTCCTGTGCTAGGGGTTCCTTTCTCAAAGGCTCACCCATTATGGCATGAGAGAGTGGCAGCTGCTGCTATTGCTGTGTCCAAAACCACCAGGAAAATGCCTAGCAATGCAGGTCTTGAAGAGCGGCCCCTTGTCCTGTCCATATCAGGACGGGGTAAGGAATGAGGAAGAGAGGGACAGTTAATGGGTGTTTACCTATCTGCATCCACATTTTAATACTGGTAGGTAAATTACATACCATAAAATCTGTCCCCACTTGGAAGCTGGTACACGGGGATAGCAACTGCTCTGTGCCAGATGCGTGCAGACAGGATGCCCCACCCAACTGTCTGGGAAAACATATGCCCTGCCCTGGGCTACTGGGGAGGGACTTGTTTATTCTCCCTCCTGCTTCTCTTTTTCAGTCTCTTCCCCTTCTCTCTCTCTTCAACTCTAGGTCTCATCCTAACAGCATCCTTCTTCCCACACTAAGATCCTTCTTCCCAGCATCATTCTCTTGGCCCCACTTTATTTACAGTAGAGACAGCATGGGTAGGGTATCTTCTTGCTGTATTCAAACACGTCTAGTGGAGAAATCCAGTCTGATTTTTGTTCTTAAACAGAACTTCCCTGGGGTTGCAATACAAGGCTTCAGCTCCAGAGCAGCCATCAAGGAGGTTATTTTTAAGGCCTAAACATTCACAGTGTTTCTCTAAATATCACTCTTCTAGTCTTTTCTCTGCCTGCCTCCTGGCAATATTCTGTGTCCTGAGGGGGAAACTGGCAGACTTCAGGATTGGAGAAATGTTGAACACTCCCAGCATCCTTCCCCTAGCCCTTATGTTGGTGCTACACTTCCCTGTGATAATGCAAGGTCAGGCACAGTCTCCTCTCCATGCATTAAACTCCTGAGGGAGCTGCTGTCTCCAGTGACCTACACTGTCAACAATCTTCTCATTTTCTCCCCTCTCTCCTCCTGTCTACAGAACGTGACATGCACAAAAGTGCTGACACATCTGTTTTATTTAAATAAACTCAAATGGTCTGAAAATAAACCCCCACAAACACCAGGCAGGGAGTGATTAAATTTCCTGCAGCCAGGAGCTTAGCAGTGGTTTGAAAGAGACTGGGTTTGGGGACTCTCTAATGTGCATGTATAGCACATTACTGCTTTATTGTGTATTTATAACATCTTCCTTTTAAAAACCATTTATAACATGCTTCTCAAAGCTGTTTGCAGAGTTAAATAGCAGACCTGCAAAGAGAAGCAATTACTAAAGCAAATGGAGAGAGAGATGTTGAGGGATGGGGGGGAAGGGGAGGGATGGAGAAATGGGTGAAGATGGAGAATCAGTGACCAAGAGAAGTGCTGGAGGGTCATTCTCATTATGTGGCAGTGTCGGGAAGAAGGCACTTGCAGCAGGGGTGCAGCAGCCTAAGTCAAGGAAGATATCAGGGGGAGGAAATAACATCACTGAAATCTGTAGAGGTGCCCCTGTGTAATGCATGTCCAAGCACAAGGGGCTGTGAGGTAGGTTGGACATTTGTTAATGTCCAGCCTACATCACAGAAGAAATGTGCCACCCCACAGTGCCCACCCAGGGGTACTTCAGCAAATTGTGGACTTTTTCTTTCAATGACCCAAAGAGTGAGCACTCTTTTCCCTTCCCATTCAGCTGATGTCAGGCTCTGTCCCTCTCTGCTCTTGCTTTTTCTCCTTACATCATGTCAATAAGTCTGGTGCAGAACAAGATTTGATAGGCAGGGTTGTTTGTGGTTTGTTACAGAAATCCATGCAGGGTGGCCTTTCTGGTACATCAGAATCCATTGCATTTCACAGGCAAGGAAAACCTTCTCCCATGCTGCAAACAACCCCTTATATGAAGCTGCAGGGAGCAATGGGACCTTCTTGTCCCATGCCCTGATTGGCATGTTTCCAGGGGAGGAAAGGTGCTTTCCTGGGTTGGGAGAGTTCCTTCTTGCTAGCCTTGAATCTTCCGACTTGAAGATCAAATGGCCTAAGAGGTTTTTCTGAGTGTCTTCACCATGGTAACATGCTGCACTGACACCAGTCTTGAGGCCAGCCTTTGCCTTATATCACCCATACAGTGTGGCAGCCATAGCAATAGCACAGATAACCCCAACTTGCCTTTCACTGCATCCTCCAGCCTTTTTCTGTCCAGTGTAGGGGAATGCTCATCCCCAGCCTAGAGGCAAACTCGCTTCCTCAGTGGGAGTCTTTCCAAGAGCTGTTACACGTCCCACTTCAGCCAATAATCCTCAAGTGGCTTTTGGCTCCATAGTGCAGTGAGCCACTGCGGAAGCCCCCATTGGTGGGATTGGAAGTGCTGCTGCAGGGTGGCAGCGTGCCAGGTTGGACGACGTGCCATTTCCTTCAGGAAGAGGGAACTTGTTTGTTCTGCTTTGTGTGCTTGGCCGATTGGGGTCATTGAAAGCAATGGTGGTGGGAGTAGACAGGGCTGGAAGTCTCGAGTGGGTGTTCAATAGAAAATACATTTCTTTTGTTCTGGCCTTGCTCTGAATTGCTGTCCCCACAAAGAGCGCCGGTGCCAGATGGGACGCACAATGCCTTTGAGCCTGGCTGGGGCATGGCAGCAACAGCCCATTTCTCTTATTCTGAGGCTCCAGCTGTACTGAAACCTCCCAGCACCAGGAGGAAGTGACTTGAGACTCAGCCAGGAAGGGAAGGAAAACAAAGGGAAAGGAACAGGATTGAGTCGTCAGAGGTGCTTGCAGGCTTGTAAGGGAGTCCCACAAGAAGGAACAGGGACGGTTCTGTTAGATACTGAGCAAAAAGAGCGACTGCCCTGAGAAGGGGCATTTCCCTCTTTGTGCCCTCATTGGCCAGACACTGCTGTTTTTAAGACTTTCCTGATATGGGACCCCTCCACCCACTCATCCAGAAGACAGCATGCTGATGTCCTTACAGGGACACCATCCTTGCATGGATGTCCCTGTAATCCACTTTTGGCTTGTTCAGAAAATAAAAATTCTGTCATCTCAGGGCTGGGGCCTAGACTGAGAAACAGTACCTGTGTCAGCAAGGCTGGCTGAGCCAACAGCTCAGGTCTCTTTAGAAAGATGAGGGCAGGAGAATTGTGACAGATAGCATGTGCTTCTGTGCGACCGTGCACATTCGCTCGGAACTGTGTGAGAGCTCGTGTGGGAGAGGGAGGGTGACAGGAGTGGGCCTGTGGGGCACAGGGGAGGGGGGTGTTCATGTTTGTTAGACACTGAGAAGGCCTTAATTTCAGTGTGTAACCTATTGAGAAATGAAAAGGGAGCCAATGTGAATATGCAGATACTCAGCTAGCAGAGTAATAGCCAGAGGGTTAAAAGATTTTTCAATTAATTGGCATTTAGTGCATTTGCAAAGCATGACACCTGAATTTGATGTTGGGTCCTGTCAGATGCAGCCATAATGTACTGACCTTCTAAGAGCAGGAAAGGCATGTGGAAAACAGGGCAGCAGCAGCAGAATGCAGGGGAAGCAAAGCACTTGCTGGCTGCAGGCTGACAGGGGTGAAAGATGGCCTGGGGCACTCGGAGCTCTGGTGCTGGCCCATGGAAACAGCAGTGAGAAGCCCCCATTGATACTGCAATATTCTTGAAGGAACCAACAGCACCACACAATATGAGGCCTATCCAGGAAGTTTTTATGTGATGTCCCTATAAAATGGGCCCAGCGTTCATTAAGAATGTAGCTGTGTCAAGGTGAGTCAGACTAGTAAATCCCTGATTTCTTTTACAAACTGCAGTGAGACATCTACACCTAGAGAACAAGATGTTGCCAGTGAGTGACTTTCAAAGACTGCTGTCTCATCACAGCTTCTTCCCCCCACCCCTTCCCCCCAATTTAGATGTATTTGTGGAAGCTCTTCTAGCACGAGTCCCTTATCTGGATGCTATCAGGGTCCGTTGCACAGAAATATGAAGGCTTTGTCATGGCAAGAGCTCATTTAGTATAACTGTGAAACCTGAATAGGACACAGCTCTTCTCCTGAACTGCAGCTGCTGTTTATGCTGATACAGCATGTGGTGTGGCTGATAAATACCTGCAAGGCTTTTGGATGGGTCAGACAGAACATTGAGCTGAAGATAACTGCTGGGACCAAAGGAATGTGGACATTATTTTACCAGGAGCCAAATAACACTATGGTGGCAGTAGTTTGGTTTAAATGCCTGACAAAGCAACTTAGAATACGTTACTGGTCACTCCTAAATATAATGTCCCCTTTCCTAGGGTCTAAAATATTTGCCTCCAGGGTGTGTTAGGAAGCTGGCAGAACAGGAAGGAAGTCAAGATTCCATTGTCAGCAAGGACCTTCAGCTTGGTTTGTTGAATGTTACTTATTACAGCCCAGTTGAAAGCTGCATAAGGATTACTGTGAGTTCAGGTGCACCAAACATGACACAGACCTGCCAAGATGCAGTTGCTTCTGCTCCCAGAGGCAACCAGAATGTCTTGGAAGAGGTGCTGCTGCTTAAATAAAGCACTGAATGATCAGCATTCATCTTGAGTTTTGTCCCTGCAATCTAATTTCATTGTTGCCATTGTGAAAGTAGTATGATTTAATGAATGCAAATTGGGAAAGCAGGAAAGATGCATTGAGGGAGTCTTTATAAAAACACATCACTTAGAGGAAATTAATTCTGACATTTCAGGGAATTTAAACAAAGAAATAGTCTGTTTGATCACAAATCTGGCTCACTTCTGCAGCCAGAGCCCTAGCTGTGTCTTTATTTCACGTATGTTCTCTTC
Source organism: Caiman crocodilus (assembly GCA_030014935.1). Taxonomy (NCBI): domain Eukaryota; kingdom Metazoa; phylum Chordata; order Crocodylia; family Alligatoridae; genus Caiman; species Caiman crocodilus. Next base: position 8,423,567 of record JAGPOW010002673.1, read on the forward strand.
TCTCTCCCTCCACCCCCCCCTTTTTTTTTTTTACCTACTCTTCTGGTGCGGCCCGCATTTCCAGGAGGTAGAGGTGAGTAAATATTGATTTTTTTTTTTTTTTTTTAATTTGGTTCCATTTAATTTTTACAGAGCATCTGTGTTCTCTTTTTTTGTTCTTTCATCCTTGACCACTCCCCTTGGCTTAGCAGGAGTTGACTTGAACAGTTGCGTGCTGCATAAAGTATGGCCAAGAGGAGCAGGTATATGTGCATGCATGTGTATTTTGCATATGTATCTGTGCCTATACACACATGCCTTTGTTCATGCACAAAAGGAAGATTTATCCTTATGCAGAAGACCACTGAAGTGGAATTGCGGTGCTGTATAGGCCTTGTGCTAGCCCTGTGTACAATTTCTCCCTAAGAAATTGCCTATGCAACTGTCAGCAAAAAGAAGGTACCACTGAAGGACTTAGCAAATACCTGTCAGGGTGGTGGTTGTTATATAATGATACACATGGAGTAGTACTGGTAGTATTCTAATTGATACGCATATGATATTATCATCTCTTGATGTCACTTGTACATTGACACCATGCTTGGCACTGTACAAAAAGCAAGGAAGACCTTGTTCTTACATCAAAGCTATTCTTAATAGGCCTAAGCAGCAGGTGACAAACCATAAACGTGCATCTGAGAGCATAGCAACAGTGTTCGTTTGGGGTAGCACAGGTAAGAGAACCACAAGGAGAAACCTGAATGGGTCCGGCATTGGCACTGCACAGCAGTGGTGTCCCCTTTCCCTATAGCATGGAGTCATTAAATGTTGAACCCCTCCCTCTGCTTTTGCTCTTTGTTGTTGTTGTTTCCTGTATTTGATTCTGCCTTGAAAAAACATTTTCAAGGAGAGCAGCTTCACTGATTATGCTAGTGCTGCAAACTGTTGGTAGCTTTCCAAATCTGGAAACTCCACAAACAAAGGAGGCTTGTGGGTTTAAGTCCTGCACAGTGTGCCAGCGGAAGTGGTTGTCAGACTGCCTGAGGAGGGGGCTGGGACTTGGACTCCCTGTTTTGGCTTGGGCAAGTGAGCTCAGTTTCCCACCTGCAACATGTAAATTTTGGGCCCACCAATAAAGTCACAGCTCTTACACTTCCATGTTTTTACTGCACATCTAGTTGTATCCTTCATTCACTTCTTTGCTTTAAAAAGAGCAGCACTGACTAGAGTAGTATTCTGCTTCAGCCTTGTTGCTTGGAGCAGACAAAAGCAGCCATCAGGGGCTGGATGAAGTAGCTTGAGGGACTTCAATCCTGAGTCACCAGAAATGATCAATTGCTTTTCAAGATCAGGGAGTCAGAGACAAAGGACATGTGTTTTCCTTTCCCAAGAAATTTAATTTGCTCAGCATCTTTAAAAATGTAGGTAGATACTGACTGAGCAGCGCACTGCCATTCGACCAGCTGTGCCAGCATTTATGATAGATAACCAGACCTATCCCCTCTAAGCCAGGACTTGAATGCACCAGAAGCCACAGCTGGGGTACATCTGCACAGCACAATGCTGTGTCATGCAGAGAGACCTAAGCTATGTCTGATTGAGCTAGCATGGGTACTGGAAGCTGATAGCATGGTGCTTCACCTAGGCAGATCTCTGTGCAACAGCTGTTTACTGCTCCTGATGCCCAAGTTAGGTCATTGAAAACTACTGGGGGTGTATCAGTCTGGGACTAAACCATGCCCTATAGGCATCCCAAGGTGAAGGTACACTGCGACAGCTGTGCTGGGCAAAGGGAATCTCCCACAGGGCCTACTAGAACAATGATTGGCTGTTTTCACTTTTCTAGCAATGCTGAAGGAAATAATAAATATATACAATAGGAACCTTTAAATTGTCTTTGCAAGTGTCAGTGTGTCTGTCCTCCAAGCCCCGGTTGTCAATGAGGCATTATTGTTACCTCTTCAGGTCAGTGTTATCTTTAATCACTGATCATCAGACTTGTAGTTCTGAACATGGATTCTCACATTTGGTATTTCCATTGACTAAGCTGTTCTCTCTCCCCCTCTCTTTCTCGTTCCCCAGGATGACTATATCAAGAGCTGGGAGGATAATCAGCCAGTTGATGAAGGTAACTCTTGTTTCTTGCTTATGCTCATTGTTTGCAGAGTTGCTGACACTTCCAGGAATGTGTCTCTAGACAGTCCTGCTGCCATCCACTCGAGTTACCTGATACTGAACTTTAGCATTGGCGAGGAGCACCAGCAACCTGCATCAAGTGGAGCTAGGGATTAAGTGCCCCCTTTTTTTCTGAGCCAGTGCCTCACCAGCAAGTCACATGCAGTGTACCTCTAGAGCTGCCATCTAATGGGTGGAATTTAAATGAAGATCTTGACCAGTGCTTTGGTAATTAAACTAGGGTGATTAAATGTCTCCTCCCATAGCAGTGTGCGTGAATGTCCTAGCTTGAGTAGATTCTACATCATCCCAGCAAATTCACTGTTCTCCATTTCCTATCCTGACAGGTTGGGCAAGGTCCCATGTGCTGTTAAAGGGCAGTTGTTGTTCAGCCCGGTGCTGATTCTGCTTCAGTGGTAGATTAAATTATCTTTCCCAGTAATGCTTATAAAGATGCTGCATGAGTGTTGGGGGCTATTCTGATATCATCCTCTTGTGCTTATTTTCCACTTGGAAATATCAATCCTTTTACATTGACATCACAGTGGAATTGCTGTGGGAACAGAATAGGCCTGTGATGTCACAGAGGTTTCCTACTGTGGGTGTTTGGAGGAGGTATAATTTTGTTTCTACGTGGATACAGTACAAATGAAGGAAGAAAGCGACTCTGGGAATCTGATGCGGGCCGATGTGACTCCACCACTTTTCGTATGAATATTGATCTTAAAATGCTGATTCTTCCCTGCCTCCCCCACCCTCTTCTCATCTTCCCACATTTTTGGCTGCTACCCTAGCAAATAGCTGAACATCATTTCTGTTTGGGCATGATCTGTGCATTAACTGTCAGAGATACTGGCCCACCCTGCAGGAGCCATTCTGCAACAGACTCTGCCACTGCTGGCCTATTGCCATGCCTAGTTGCTGGGCCCTGATTTCCTGTCAGCCAGGGTTGGGACAGTTGCATTCTTTGCTGGCATGCTGGCTACATGCAGTTGGGAAGGGCTTTGAAATACAAGGCATCTGCTGGTGTCAGGGGCAGCCTGATGGAAGTTCTGGTCAGCAACCAGAGCTGTTTGCTGCAGCTGGTGATCTGCCCTTGAGAAGGCTCTCTGCAGGCAGGGGGAGAGCGTTAGCAGAGGATCAGACAACATCTGAGACCCAGGATGTGACACATCAAATACTTTTTTCTGCAAGTTCCTTTACAATGTGTGAATTGGCCCCATAAGTTCAGTGCTATCAGACTAACAAGACAGAAGTACAATCAGAGAATTCCTGATTCTGTGCTGCATTTGCTTTTGTTGAGTTTTGTCATATCCTGGTTTGGATGGATCAGGTCTCAACATGGGTGGTTTTCTGTCTGCCTGAGCCCCTGACTGCAGTGACTCAAGTTGCCCCAGTGGCATGCAGCATGCATGAGCTCCAGAAGCCAGGCCTTGTCAGTGACCAGAATCTGTTTGTGACAAGCTGACTGTGCCCTCCCTACTGACAGGGCCCTAGTCACTGAAGATTTTTCACAGTTGGGATGAGGAGGCACTATGAGAAGTGCTGCTTAGCTGTTAACTTATAGCTATGTTGTTATTTATAATTATTACTTTACAGATAGGAACTAACCCTTTTACAGTGCTTCTTCATGAATACTCCTATGCTATAGAGGGAGAAACTGAAGATGATGATATTTGTGTTGCAGCAGTGCTTAGAAACACAGAACACAAAAATGGACTTTTTTCCCCAAGGAACATATCATCTAAGTATATCATAGCAGACAACAGATGGATGTAGGCCAGCAGATGAAGGAATACAAAAAAATAAGAAGACATTGTTGGTCTCCTAACACCTGCTGCCTAACCTTTGGCAAAGTGTCTATAGGCTCACAAAAATAAGTTTTAAGGAGGACCCTGCGGCAAATTTTAAAGGGATTTATCAAAGGTCACTTGGTTAAAGGTCTTCAGGAGATCTGGGGTTACAACTGGGGGAAGGAATGCTGTCTCCCAGCTCCAGGCTCAGACCACTAGATCAGTCCTACCTCTAAGCTGCTGTACATGTAGTACTTTGGAGATAGGATGTGGCAGGCATCACCCTTACAGAAAAGAGTGTGAGACAGCTCTCTTATAGAAAGATGCAGTTTAGGAAAACAGGCATTTTACAAAAACCTCACGCAGCCTGTGTAGTGCACAGTCCTGGGTTTTCCAAATTTTGGTTTATAAATAAAATTCTTTGTTGACTTTTCAGTGCAAAAAGAGCAGAACACATTTGCAGAAATGTTCTTAATACACAAGTGCTGGTTTTTGACCAGGTACAGGGCAGACAATGAAATTTCAGTTGACTAAAAGGGAAAGTTCAAAGATGTTCTTGGTTTTCCTAGTCCTGGCCTGTGGCTACCAACTGAGAGCTAATTACCAGAGTGCAGCTGCTGTAAAGGGATGAGTTTAGATGACATTCTTGTGCTGTGCAGCCCAAGTGACTATTACTACACAAGACTCTTTTTGAGACTATCTTGATGAACACTGTGTTGCCATTTGCAGGATGGGTTGCAAATGACAGAGGGGACATTTAGTTCACCAGCGTTCTCTTTTTCTATCTTCAGCTTTGGACACAACCAAAGACCCCTGCCAGAAAGTGAAATGTAGCCGGCATAAGGTTTGCATTGCCCAGGGCTACCAGAGGGCCATGTGCATTAGCCGCAAAAAGCTAGAACACAGGTAAAAGGGAGCCTGGAATCTGTGGGGGTTTTGAATGACATTGTTCCTGTCACAGCTTATGTTGAAAAGGTTGGAACTGTTCTCATCTTTCCTTGTTTGTCTCTCCAGTTGTCCATCAGGGTAGATGAATAGGCACAGGAAGTTGGCGTATCCTATACTCCTAAAACACAGTGATGTGTGAACAATATCACTTAGCAAACAGTGCTATAGAGGGGCAAGGTCATGGCAGGTCAAGCAGGGAGATGTACTCTATTTTGACAGTAACGGCCTCAGACAGATGCTGCCACGCTATTAGTCCATCAATTTGAACTCAGTTCCTGAGCTGATTGTTCTTTGCAATAACCTTCTTGACTTCTAAAATAGAAGAAACTTTTTATTGGTTTCCTAATTCTTTCCTCTGTGTGTGCTTCTTTGCTGCACATACATGTGTTTATTATTGTAGGGTTGTCTGTAAATGGGTAGTAGCTGGGAATGTTTTTGTTCTAGAAACACACGGGAACAAAGCCATATCATTGCCACAGCTGGCACTAGCTAGTTGCACTGGACTCAGGAATCCAGGTCAGGTTCTTCTCAGCCTTACTCATGTGACAGACAGACTGCAGGAGCCTGACACTAGTGAAGATGTTAATTAACACAGCTGCAGCTTGGACAGGATTTATCACTTGAACTTCACCTTGTAACAGGTGGATTCTTACATCAGCCTGCAATGTCAGAGATGAAGGAAGAGCACACAAAAGGCTCCAGATTCCCTGTGGACAGGATGGGCTGATGAGCAGCTGTTTCCTAACCTTCCCTACACCCCATACTTTCAAGTTCCTGGTTGATTCTGTTACAGCCAGCAGTGTTTTCTGGGTGCAGCTGTTTTAGCTGATGCTGGGTCACAGTGACGGAGCCCTCCCTGGGATGGGAACATGCAATAGTAGATGCACAATGATGTGTGGGAGCTACCAACTATAATAATGTAAAATCCTCACTGCCAGCAAAGCAGTGGCACAGAACCAGCCTTTTCAGCCCACAACTAAACAGGAAAACAAAAAGTGTTGAGCCTAGACCGGACTAATGCTTCAGGCATTGGTTGGAGCACAGAGAGCAGAAGTGTTTCGGAGGCAGGAGCTCTCAGTGAAGTAATGTCCTCTGTCTTGTACTGGCATCGTGCTGTGGGCTGGTCAGTACTTCCAGCTGAGCACGGGTCAGGAGAGAGGCCCGAAGGCAGACTGGCTCTTCCGGAACCCAATGCAGTTACAGTTGCTAACGTTGTCTCTTTCCCCACTTATTTTCCAATGTTCTTTAGAAATGACCCGATTCTTGTACACATTGTTCCCTTGGAGATTGCCGGGCCACCTCCCACTTGCTTCCCCTTGCACCCTGAAAACCCAGGCGTGCAAAACCAACTCCAGGGTCACTTGGGCTTTGGTTACAAAGCTGTTGCTTCAAAGGTCACTTCTCCCACACACTGTCCCTGGTCCCAGTGTGACAGGCAGGTGGACAGCTGCCTGCCAGATGAGGGTGATTTGCCCCATAGTGATAGGAGTGACTGACTACTTTGGGGAGCTGAAAAGCGGAAGCCTCCATCCCATCCTATCAGGGAGCAGGCAGCTTGGGTTGAACCTGCGTAATACATCTCCATCTCTCTCTCTCTTTCCCTTTTTCCTGTGGTTAGAATCAAGCAGCCTGCCCTGAAACTCCATGGAAACAAAGAGAGCTTTTGCAAGCCCTGTCACATGACCCAGCTCGCATCTGTCTGTGGCTCCGATGGACACACTTACAGCTCTGTGGTGAGAGAGGAAACAAGACTTGTGTTAAGGGGGGTGGTAGGTGGGTTTACCAGGGTAGCCTGTGAGGAGCTGCAGTTTGGCATGGTTTCTAGCATAGAACAAAATCCTGCTGTGCAGCTTGCGTCTACTGGCATTTGGTTGATGGTGCTCAAGACTCTAGCTCTGAGAATTGTGTAGCAGCACGGAGGCACAGGAGCAATTGAGGAATTTGGCTCAGTTGTGGGAGAGGTGACGTGTGTTCCTAAGAAGGCATTGGGTATCACAGGCCAGTTCCCTGCACTGTGACTGCAGTTTATTCTAAGAAATACACAAAATCATCTGTATCCTCCCCCTCAACACACCCACACCTGTGCCACACCACAGCCACAAAGCACCCTCTTGAAAATAGAATCCTCACAATATGCCACAAGGAAGAGCAGTAGAGAAAAGGTGCCATCAATGGTTTGCTAATGCAATAGCAGGGAATTTTGTTAGGCTAATGTATGTTCAGATGATCCTAGAGAGAGGACTATGCCACATGCTACAGAGGACAGCAAAAATCCCCAGGTCTTTGAATATAGCAATCTGATCTTTGTGGTCCTATGTAGGTAGTGGGCTGCTTTCATCTGTGGTCATGCTTGCTACCTGGGGAGTCACAGGAGCTTCTGTTTTGCATCATGTGTAGTTTGGGTAGCGTGACATACCAAATGCTCAGAGCAGGCTCTGGTTTCCTGCACTCACTCTTCCTTCTCTGTCTCTCAGTGCAAACTGGAACAGCAAGCCTGCCTGACCAGCAAGCAGCTGACGGTGAAGTGTGAGGGCCAGTGCCCCTGCCCCACTGAGCACAGCCCCACTTCAACCACAGATACCAAGCAAGGTAGGAGGGAGGCTTTGGATAGTGATGGCTTTGCCTTAGCTGTGGGTGCCAGAATGAACAAGAAAAGCACATACCCCTTGGAGTGGGGGAGCAGTAGGAGAATGAAGGTGCCAGCAATGCTGGCTTTCAGTAAGACAGTGGGGTAGGGCAGGCTACCACCGTCAGACAGCATAGCTGGGTGTGTGTATGCAGGCACCCCCAGCCTTCTACAGCAGGGGGAGTGGAGCCCAGTTGCTGGCCCTGGAGGTAGCATTTGAATTTTTGTTTCCTAGGGACAAGTCTCCAAAGAAGCAGGCAGCACTAGAGCATGCTAGGGCATATCAGAGCTTGATCTGCTCTCCTGCCCCTGCATGTTAGGTAGCTGGGCTAGTGCCTGATAAATGATCAGTAGTAAGAGTCTGAGGGAGAGAAGTAGCACAAAGGAGAAATATATGGCTGGCTCTCACTCATTGCCTTCACTGGAGCTGGACTAGGCTTGGGGACTGAGGCAGCAGGGTTAGTGCAGGGTGTTAATGGAGATGGTTAAGAAGAGAAGGAAGTGAAGGAGAGAGGAAGGGGGAGTGCAGGAGAGATGGGTGGGGGAGGAAAGATGAGAATATAAAGGACTACACACACAGGAGCCAGATGAGGTAGGAGTCATTGAGGAAAGGGACCCATTGAGAGGGAAGTTGCTGAAGAGCAGGCTGAATCTCCAGCCCAGAAGCCTATGAGAAGGAGCAGGGCTTGGAAGTGGGCAAGGACACACAGCAAAGTGCATTGTCTGCTGATAAGGTCTCCAGGAGGAATGTGCTAGAAAGACATTTAGAGACCACTGGCACTGGCAGGCTTCTGGGCCCGGCTTCTGAGCCCAGCTATTGGGCCTTGCCCAAGGATAGGATGCCCTCTGCTTCCCCCACTCCCAGTACCATGGTCTTGTCTCGTCTTGCATGGGGTAAATTAGTCACATCCCATCCAGTTTCAGCCTCCATTTCCATCCTCCCTTCCTTCAACATTGGCTTGGGCACTTGCTTAATATTTTACTTGTTAATTTTCAGACACCTGCACTGGGCAGGATTTGGCAGACCTGGGGGACCGTCTGCGGGATTGGTTCCAGCTCCTGCACGAGAACTCCAAGCAGAATGGTTCTGGAAGCCCAGGGACCAATCCAGTCAATGGTATGGAAACAGCAGACTGTCCATTCATGAGTGCACACACAAATGTCTAACTTCTGCTGGTTGTGGGGAGGGAGGAGCAGTGGTCTGTAGTGAATAGAGTCAGGTTCTCAGCTGGTGTAAATCAGTGCAGTGGTTTGGATGTGAGCAGAGCTTGCTGACTTGCAGCAGCTGAGGAGCTAGGACTTTGGCCCTAGTTCCTCTATTCAGAGAATAATAGAAAATTAGGGTTGGAAGGGACTTCAGGAAGTTATCTAGTCCAACTTCCTATCAAAAGCAGGACTGTCTTGAACTATATCATCTCAGTCAAGGCTTTTTCTAGTGGGGTCTTAAAAGCTTCTAAGGATGGAGACTATACAACATATCTGGGTAACCTGTTCCAGTGCTTTCCTACCCCCTCATGAGAAAGTTCTTTCTAATATCTAGCCTAGACTTCCCTTGCTTCAACTAGAGCCCATTTACTCCTTGTCCTGTCATCTGCCACCACTGAGAACAGTCTAGTTCTATCCTCTTTGGAACCACCCTTCAGGAAGTTGAAGGCTGCTATTAAATCCCCTCTGAGTTTTCTCTTCTTCAGACTAAACAAGCCCAGTTCCCCCAGCCTTTCCTCAGAGTCATGTCCCCCAGTCCCCTCACCATTTTTGTTGCCCGCTGCTGGACTCTCCCCAAGTTGTTCACATCCTTTCTGTAGTGGGGGGCCCAAAACTGGACACAGTACTCCAGATGTGGCCTCACCGGTGCTGAATAGAGGGGAAGAATCATTTCTCTTGATCTGCTGGCAACACTCTTACTAATGCAGCCCAGTATACCATTACCCTTGTTCACAACAAGGGCACACTGTTTGCTCGTATTCCATTTATTGTCCACAGTAACCCCCAGGGTCCATCTTAGCCAATTGGTCTCCAGCCTGTACCAGTTCATGGGATTATTCCATCCTAACTACAGGACCTTGCATTCTCCTTATTGAATCTCATGAGGTTTCTTTTGGTCCAATCCTTCAATTTATTGAAGTCTCTCTGAAGCCTAGCCCCACTCTTCAACATATCCACTACTCCTCCCAGCTTGGTGTCATTCACAAACTTGCTGAGAGTGCCCTCTATCTCATATTCCAAGTCATTGATGAAGATATTGAACAAAACCAGCCCTGGGACTGATTCCTGGGGCACTCCACGTGACACTGGATGCCAACTAGACATTGAGCTATTGACTACTACTGTCTGAATCCAATGATCCAGCCGGTTTTCTGTCCACCTTACAGTCTGCTCATCCAACCTGTCCTTCCTTAGCTTGCTTGTGAGAATATTGTGGGAGACTTTATCAAAAGCCTTGCTAAAGTCAAGGCATATCACATCCACTGCTTTCCCCGCATCCACAGAGCCAGTCATCTCATCATAGGGGGCAATCAGGTTAGTCAGCCATGACTTGCCCTTGGTGAATCCATGTTGACTGTTCCTAATCACCTTCTCTTCCAAGTGGTTAGAAATGAATTCCTTGAGGATGTGCTCCATGATTTTTCCAGCAACTGAAGTGAGGCTGACTGATCTATAGTTGCCTGGATCCTCCTTCTTCCCTTTCTTAAAGAAGGGCACTATATTTGCCCTTTTCTAATTGTCCAGGACCTCTCCCAATCACCATGAGTTTTCAAAGATGATGGCCAGTGACTCTGCAATTGCGTTGGCCCTCTAACACCCTTTGGGTGCATCCTGTCCATCCCCCTGTACTTGTACATGTCCAGCTTTTCTGAATAGTTCCTAACCTGTTCTTTTGCCACTGGCTGCTCACCTCTTCCCCAAACTGTGTTGCCAGGTGCAGTAGTCTGAGAGGTGACCTTGCTGTGAAGACTGAGGTGAAAAAGGCATCGAGTAATTCAGCCTTTTCCATCTCATTTGTCAATAGGTTGCCTCCCCCGTTTAGTAAGACTTGCACTTTCCCTGATCTACCTCTTGTTGCTAAAATACTTGTAGAAACCTTTCTTATTACCCTTCATGTCCTTTGCTAGCTGGATCTCCAGTTATGCTTTGGCCTTCCTGATTTCATGCCTGAGCAGTGCTTTTATACTCCTTAGTCATTCGTCCAAGCTTCCACTTCTTGTAAAGTTCCCTGCTAAGCCACCCTGGTCTTCTGACATACTTTCTAGTCTTCCTGTGCATCAAGATGATTCTTTCCTGCACTCTCAGTAAGGTTTCTTTAAAGTATAGGTAGCTCTCCTGGACTACTTTCCCCCTCAGACTTGCCTCCCCAGGGATCATGCTCATCAGTTCCCTGAAGGAGTCTAAGTCGTCTTTTCTAAACTCCAGGGTCTGTACTCTGCTGCTCTCCTTCTTTTCTTTCCTTGAGATCCTGAACTCAATCATCTCATGGTCACTGCTGCCCAAGTTGCCATCCACTACTACATTCTCCACCAATTCCTTTCTGCTTGTGAGCAGCAGGTCAAAAAGAGCGTGGCCCCTAGTTGGTCTCCAATGCTTGTACCAGGAAGTTGTCCCAATACTCTCCAAAAACTTCCTGGATTCAAGATGTAAACTAGAAATAGATCAGTATCTCCTCTCTAGTGGGAGCTGCAAATCATCGGGCTGAACAGGAAGCATGCCAGTACCCTCCCTCAGAGGGGGGGAGAGAGAGAGAAACAGCTTTTTGTGCAGGCCTGGGTTGCATATGCTGACAGACATGCCTAAGAGTCTTCTCTGTGGGAGCTCTGCTGTTGGAAGACTTATTCACTAACATCAGTGGCTTGAATTTCCAGTGGACTATCCCATTCATCAGCATGAGCTGCACTTGGTTGGTTTGTTTGACAAGCTTGTACCTGGTTCAGCACCTGTGCCCTATATTTAGATAAGCCAAGCGTAAATAAGGCCTATGGATGTCAAGTGTTATGTTAGCAACAGAGAGTAGAAGCAAGGAGGGGGCCTGTAGTGGAGATCAGTGTCCTTGAGAGAGGACGGGAAAACAATGTACAATAGAGCACAGTCACAGTGCTGCCTCTCCATGACATCAGCCTCAGACCTGGCATCCCAGAGGTCACAGATGGACTATACTAAGATGAGAGTTTGCAGGCTGCTGATGAAACCCATGGAGCTGGAAAAAGGGTGTGAAATTGAAGAAACTTGGTTTCTCTTTGGTGCCTGTGCTGACAGGCAGGGAAGAGGGAGGTCATCCAGTTGCCAGTGGCAAGGCCTAGCAGGAGTTGCCCCCCTAAATCTTTAACTTATCTCATTGATTTGAGGTCCCCCAGAGACTGTGCATACTTGGAGAATCAAGTATAATGTATTGTTGCTCTACTACCTGCTTGATCCTCCAGTGCTGGAGTGGGAGTTTCCAATGCAAGAGGCTCTGGAGGTGCTTCCACATACTTTGCTTGATTAGAGACTTCCTTAAGCAGGGGAAATTCTCCAAGCATTTTTTGCTTTCCACACAGTTGATGTGAACCTCGTGGTCAAAGAAGCTGGTCCATAATCTGAGCAGGAGAGAACATTGTTCTGGGGTAGTCTCATAAATGCCAGGGTGAATAGTACATACTTAAATGGGACTTGTTTATTCTGTTGTTGACAACGTTTGTACTGTGGCACTGCCAGCTCTTTTGACCTAAGCAGGGTTGGATCAGGACATTATTTGGAAAGACGACATCTATGCATGGACTGGGGCTGGTGATTCAGGAGGTAGCCTTCCATCTTGGGGTTAGTTGCTTTGGGATGACTTGAGGCATTCTTCCTATGATCTTCCACTATGCTCCTGACTCTTGATCCCTGATGATCCTTTTAATACAAATAGGCATGTGAACCCAGGAATCCTGGTAAAGTGCTATCTCGGATAATTTCTTTCTGCTTTGTAACCCCTTCCCCCTGGAGTTTCAGTTGGATGCATTGAAGGCTAACCTGCTGTGTAACAGCACTGTATTTTGCTCATTGGCTTTTGTGTTCTACCTCATTTCACAGTGATTTGAGTGATTACATATATATACATGCATATTTATTTATATATATGTATAATATATATATATAAATCTCTGGTGACAATGTCTGGTGGCAGTATCTTTGCTTAGACTTTTCGCAACAATTCCTGCAATAGGTGGAGCTCGAATCATTGTATCCAGTGGAGTATATCTTAACCTGCTGCCATTTGACTGGCTTAGAAAACACCCCAGGGGTATGTTATGGTCACTTGGAGAACCTTTGATGTAGGGAGGGAATAGTTTTCAATGGAAGCAGGGCTTTTCTTAGTGGCTGAAGTCTCCTCTGTATAAAAGTCAATTTTTCAGAGTCCTAGTTGTGTGGTTAGAGTTAGACATGTTGGTGCTAGACCCACTTTGCTAGGTGGGACACACAAGAGAGGTCTCCCAGAGTGGCCATTTGTGAGTGAGCATATACAAAGGGAGGCTGACACTGCACTCTGCCTATTCAAACCAAGTCCCTTGTCTCCTGACTGGTGTCTGAAGTTGGTCCCAGAGCACATGTGGAGTGTGAAGTGAGTGTGGCCAGGAGGAATGTAGGTAGTTTAAATGTCAGCGAGCAGGACTGTCTGAGCTGAGTGCTCCCCCAGGGCGCTGCATACGACGCAGTCGACAGCTGGAGCTGAGTTTGCGGCAGATGCTCCTGCCAGCTTCCTCTGTGAGCTTTCCTCCTTCAGCTCTGCTAATCGGAACAGCAGGCTGTGTTTGTTTTTTCCCTGCTGCTAGAAAGTGCACCCAGAGCCAGACTGGCAGCTGCTTCATACCCTCTGTGACTGGGGAAAGGGAAGTAGGATTCGGAGCATGAGCTGCCTGGGGACCCAGACCTGGCTTCCTTAGAGCTGCGTGGATTGGTGCATGTCTAGCAGGGATTACAGCAAACACAGCAGGGTGGCAGCTGCTGGAAAGTACTTGCACGTCCCACACCTACTTTGTCCAGGTTTTGTGCTCTATATCCTACCTCCTGTGTTCATTTCATTAGGGTGGTGTGATTCCCTAGGCCACTGTCATGTGAGGACAATGTCTCAACCCATGACCTCTTCAGCAAAGGTGTCTCAGAAATGCCAGTGACAAAATCTGGCCAGGGCATGAAAATAAAGGGTGGTTGCCAACCTGCCTCTCTGTGTGGTGCTTCCTGAGAGAGAGCCTGACCTGCAGATAGGAAAGGTTAGCTCAGGGGGAAAGCAGCTGATGTTTTTGAAAACTGCTTCTCAGAAAGCCCTGTCCTTTTGTATTTTTCCCCCCATTAATTTTTTTTATCCTGAATCTACTGATTGTACATGAAGAGCAGTATGAGTGTGAGTACTGCTGACACTCCCCCTTCCAGAGGCTAGACTGTCTAAGAGGACCTGTGCATGATACTGAAGGCACATTTGAGTTGTATCTCACCCTTCTCTCTCCCCTTCCTTGTGTGTCCTCACAGTACTGGACAAGAGCCTGGTAGCCAGCTGCAAGGATTCTATTGGCTGGATGTTTTCCAAGCTGGACACAAACAATGACCTCTTCCTGGATCAGACAGAGCTGGCAGCTATCAACCTGGACAAATATGAGATCTGCATCCGGCCCTTCTTCAACTCCTGTGACACCTACAAGGATGGACATGTTTCCACAGCAGAGTGGTGCTTTTGCTTCTGGAGAGAAAGTGCGTCCCCACCAGGTTTCCTTGAGAGAGAATAATGTGCTCTAATGGGCTTTCAGTCAGTTCATTTAAGTAATTGGGGACCCCACAAAATATTGACCCTTTTCTACGAACCCCCAAGGGCCTACCTTGCTTAGGAAATGTACAGGAAGCAAGGCTATCTAGGGCTCATCTCTGCAGCACAGTTGTGGGTTAGAAATATCTAAGGCATTGTCAGTAAAGGCTTCTCACCACTCCTGCTGTATTCCTTACTCCCTCTCACCTGAGCCAGGATTGGTGATCTTGAGGATACAGTGTAAAACAATGCATGTTCAGGCAGGCTGTTAATGGAGTTGTGGGATGACAGCATAGAGCAATTACCAGGCAGCAATAGTAGCAGTTTCCTTAAGAACAGTTGTCATTTGACTACCCTGTGTAGGTTTCATTTTAAAATGCTGTGAGGCAGCTAGATGCTGTGGCAAAGGTGTGCAGTTGCATACAAACTGCTATAAATAAATAGAGTGAGCAGCAAAGAGCTGGGTATAGGCAAGAGGATACACCTGCAGGTAACACTTCTACTGAAGTCTAATGTGAGGGCAGTTCTGTCATACAGTGAAGTGGGTGAGGTGGTGGGAAGGCCAGGAGAGAGAAGCTGTCTTTTGGACCATCCCTCCAGCAGGGGAGAGGAGCTAAGGGGAAGTTAGCAAAGAGTCTGATTGTCCAGGGCTCTAGATTTTTGGGCGGATGGGGAGCTTCACACACACTGGCATCTGGGATGATCAGGATTGGAGGGGAAAAATGGTTAGGCAGACCTTGGCCCTCTGAGTAATTTAGTGCAGTCTTCATCTCCAGTATCATTCGCTGGCAACCTCTGAAGAAGTCATCAGAAAGCTGAAGTGGTCCAGGCAGCCTAAAAGGCACTTATTTCTAAGAGGGTTTGTTTTGGATATTACAGAGCCCCCCTGTCTCACTGAGCTGGAGAGGATTCAGATCCAGGAAGCAGCAAAAAAGAAACCTGGTGAGTCAGAAACTGTGTGACAGCTGAGCTGTCAGGTGCTAGTTACTCGTACAACTTGGGGCAGCAGGGCTTGGCATCCCTAACAGCTTGGGGTTAATTCTGGTTGGGAAGCCCTCTCCCCCTTTGCATCGCTTGTGAAGCAGAGTTGAATGTGTACATGCCCTTTTCCATCCCTGAAGTCAAGACATGACACACCTCATGACAGCCATGTGTGACTCTGTGATGCATACAGGGCTACTCCTGAGTTAGTAGGAGCCTTGTCTGATACTTTATCACCATGAATTTGAAGCTGTGATGCTCCTGCTTCATGACATCTTCCCCTGATCCTGACCCACCACTGTCACAGCCTCTTGAGAGGCAGGTCCAGCTGCAAGATGCTGGATTTCTGAGACAGTTGCTCAGTAACTCTTCTTGGAGTGGCCAAGTCCCCCTCTCCTTGTATCAAATGAGACTGGCAGTTGAACTGTATATATCCTGCCCTTGCACTGGCTCTGAGTCTCAGGAACCTATTGCTGGTTTTTTAGGTGTTTTCATCCCTAGCTGTGATGAGGATGGATACTATCGGAAAATGCAGTGTGACCAAAGCACTGGGGAGTGCTGGTGTGTCGACCAGCTTGGCATGGAGCTAACAGGGACACGGATACATGGAAACCCAGACTGTGGTAAGGAAACCAGAGGGAAGGGAAGAAAGGATTCATGACTCTCACATGGTAATGAGTAAGCCTTGCTTCACAAAGGATAAGGTTTCACTGCACCACTGCTTCAGGAAAAGACAAGTGAATGTGACAGGAAAAACAAGGAGCAAGCTGGAACAAGAGTCAGGGCGTAGGTGTTCAGCAAACTCCAGGTTTGTAGGCTCAGAATTCAAAAGACTGGTCTTCAGATTAATAGGTTATTTAAGGACAGAAAGGCCTTGTGATCATCTAGTCTGACATCCTGCCTAACACTAGCCACAGCATTTCACCCAGCAGTTTGTGCATCAGACCTAGCAGATAAGAAGTTACTGAATAAACATGGACCTCCTTTTAGTCTCTTCTGGGTAGTCAATTACCAGAAAAATACTGCCCTGTTAGGCATAATTTGCCCCAGATAGAGGGCTGTACTCCATCTGGGGGAGCAGGGACATTGCAGGTGAAAATGGGTCTATACTGGCAGGACTGACAAGGTTGAGAGCTAGAAGGGAAGGAAGGGAGCCTGAGGAAAGTGAAGTGCATTGCTAGCGTGGGGCAGGGCTGCATTGGCCCTTACTCAGTGGTGCCATGCATGGTTCTGGTCAGTATTATGAGAGCTCTAGATAAAAGCAGGCCGTTTCACTGTGAGAACCAGAGGGGGTGGGGAGAGAATGGGTAGTGCTGTTACTGGGGGGTGAAATGTGTACCAGAGATGTCTCAGCAGGCACGGTCCTACTTAACACTGTTTGCTCCACTGGTTAAGTCCTGGGCAGAATATTGGGGTGTACACAGGCATTTCCCTAATTCACTCCCTTCCTATTGTAGATGACATAGTCGGGTTCTCGGGGGATTTTGGGAGCGGCGTTGGATGGGAGGATGAAGAAGAGAAAGAGACTGAGGAAGCTGGAGAGGAGGCTGAAGAAGAGGAGGGAGAAGCTGGCGAGGCAGATGATGGAGGCTACATCTGGTAGAAGCAGAGAAGAGCACAGTTTGGTCAGGATGCTAGCAGCAAGGCTGGGAGGCAGCAGTCAAGTTCAAAGGAGAGGAGCAGCTTAATGAGATGATCAGGAAACACAGTTGAATGTAACTTACTATGGTAGAAAAAGTGTGTTTTGCATGCATGTGTGCGTGGGTGTGTATGTGAGAGAGCCTGTGTGTGTGGGTGTTGTGAATGCTGTTTTCAGTGCTGCAAGGATGCCCAGTATGGCAGAACCTACCATTGTAGCAAAGCAAAAGAATACAGGATGTCTGCAATGCTGGCTTCGCTGGGGATTTTTGTCACATTTTTAGGTCTGTCTTGAGTATTACAGCCCATGGACACAAACACATGCATGCAATAATATGCACAGGCTTACACATACCCACTTGCACAATTGCAGCCATGTTAATACTGAATTAATACCCTGTTAGATAAATCCAGCTGCTGAAATGTTTCCCCTGGCAGATATCTAGCCATGTCATGGACATGTTCCCTAGTCTGCTTTACTATGGTTGGAATGACAAGCAGGAGTTAGCACAGCGCTGTGCTTACCCACGGCTTAGATGGAGGGTGGCATCAGCAAGGTCCAGTTGCAGGGCTCTGCCTAGTGTGGTAGAGAGGTGAGATGAAACTGGCATTTATTTCTGTCTGAGAGTCTTGCTGCTTCTGGGGCTGCAGCCTAGATAGGCTTGTATTCTGCACCTTGAAAACAGTGGTCTTATAACAGGTGAATAGCTTCTGTGGCTTGCTCAACTCCCCTTAGCATGAAAGGGAGAATCCTTTGCTAAACAGATTGCCTATGGATTCATCCCCTGCCTGCTGATGGCACAACTAAGAGGAACTGGGCATGCTCTCCAGTTTGTCAGGGATTTTACTCATGGGAGGAGAGTTTTGATCAAGGACGTTTTAAATAATAATGGCCTGGGGATGATTAAAAAAAACAAAGCATGAACAGCCTCCTAGCAAGGAGAACCCATGGAGAGCTGTTCTATCACCATGTCCTTTCTGGCAGCAATGCAGGATTGTTCCCTGCGATCAGCTCGCCAACAGCCAGGTCATGTCTCAAAATGTAATAAAAACCAGGATTTCTTCAGGTGAAAGAATACTCCACACCTGTCCTGGATAGGAAAACTTGAACCAGTGGCATCAGTGAGAAACAGCTCTGATCTCATCCTATTCTATGAAAACTTGGCTGGAAACCAACTCAGACTGGTAGCACTCAGAATTCGTCACTATCTTAGAAATGTGCAAGTGGCTCCTGCATGTTTGAGTGAAGGAAGAGAAGCATTTCAGTGACAAGGGCATCATAACACAGACTGTGATTTTTGTCTTCGTAAAGTATTGGCTGAAGACTAGTTTGTCTCTGGGTGCTTTTGCGTAAGCTAAAAATATGTGGTGGGCTTCAATATATCCCTCCGCAAGCTGGAGTGATAGCCCTGATGACCTCCTAGGGCTTTTCAGACTTGAACTTCTTGTGATTTTTTTTTTTTCACTCTGCAAAAATTGGCAACTGCTCAGGTCAGTAGAGATCACCGTATAGCTACCCATTGTGTTTTGTGAATCCAGTATATAATTCCAGCCCTACCTTACCTGGAAGCTTTGTGGAATAGATAATGGAAAGGAAGAAAAGATAAGGGACTAGTGATAGACTTCAGTTTTCTACTTCCCCTTTTCCTGGGAGCATCTTTCCTTCCCTCCTCCCCTCCCCCCCAAATCCTGCAGGAGAAGGGAGAGCAAAGTGTGAAAGCTCAGGGGCTTTGTGAGATACAAGCCGTTTTCCTTTCCTCTTCAGCAAACAAGCCCACTGGCTAAGTATGGGACACAGAGGTAAGCAGAGTGCTGTTTTGCCACTCTATCTGCTCTTTTCTCCCTCTGGAACACACCTATGCTGTCTTGTTTGGTCCTTGTTCCACCTAGTCTTAAGATGGAAGACGTTTAGTCACTTCTGAATATTGGGTTGGTCACTGGAGGATTGAGCAGCTCTGATGAAAAGCCAAATACTTTAGGCTTTAAGAAACCAAAACAGCCTGGTCACAAACACTTTAAGGAAGGAGCAGTGTGGGGTGTGGAAAACAGTCACTAAAAGGTGTGGGGAGATGCCTGAAAATGACATTTCTGCAATGAAAAAGAAGGCATCTGTGTCCTCCCTTTCCTGTCACCTGTCCTCTGTCCATCTTCATGTTAGCCCCTCTGATCCCAAACTTGAGATCTGTTATTGGCTTCAAATTACATAATTGGTTAGTTGGTTTAGTTTTATTTTTAATGGGAAAATGCAATGTGCTCACATACAGATGAGTAGCTCAGTTCTGATCCTATTAATTTTGTAAGGTTCACCAGTTACTTAACTCAAGGCTGGACTGGGCCCAAAGTGTATGTATGTTTCAGTTTCCTAGAATAGTCCCAGCCATCAAATGCTAATAATATTTGTGTGTGTCCTTATGGGCATGTGGATGAATGCATTGAAAAGTGGTATATGCGTACATGTGCTGTGTAAATGGGTATATCCTAGGAGAGAGAGAGTGTGTGTGTGTGTGTGTGTGTGTGTGTGTGTGTGTGTGTGCGTGCGTGCGTGCGTGCGTGCGCGCGCGCGCCACAGAAGTAGCCAGCTTGGCTTATACTGAGCATTCCAGAGCTTATGCAAAATTGAGCTTCCGGTAGAGCCTTTTAGGCTTAGTGTGCTACTGCATATTCTTTAAAAAAATTAAATAAAAAAGCTAAAGTCCCAGTAAACCCCAGTAACATGCTTGCAATTATGCCATTTAGAGAACAATATTCTGTAGCCAGATGTGATGAAAAATGCGCCTTGCTGTGTTGAACCTTCTACATTCCTTTCCTTCCAGTTTCCTGCTCTCTCTTTCTCTATTATATATACATGTAGATTGTGTAGCCCCCTTGATTCAGCTATTTCTCCTGATCTTCTGAGGAAAGAGTACTTACCTATGACTGAGGACACTGTACTGGAATGTGCCGCTCCCAAAGGGGCTGACCTTCTTAGTCAATGCGCTACTTGAACTGCTCTGTTTTTTTCTTGGGGCTTGCTTTTTGTATTGGGTTATTTCTTCCCTACCAGTCACCTCTCAGACCATGGCACATACTTGAACTTTCATTCCTAAAAAGACCCCATTGTTGTATTCCCCCACACTGAATCCTAATTTGTCATTGCCTTTTGGGACTTTTATCTCATTTTGTTTGCTTCATGCCTGCCTATGTCTGGTTCTGGATTTGTTTCTGGTTGTGCATGTTTAATAACCTGTAAATATGTTTTTCAATCAATCAACAAAGTGATTTTTCTAACCCAGTAGGGCTTTAGCTGTGTAGAGCCTTCCTCCTTTGGAGAGGAAAAAGACTGTCTTTGAGTTCTGGATTAGTTACTAAGGCATAGAATTTCTTCTGTCTTGGCCACTTCTACTGTGGCAGTGGTTGGTCTAGGATTCAGTTTAGCAGTTGAATGATCCACTGGATGTGTTAGACCCTGTGAACAAGGCCCTGTGGCTTAAGAGTTCAGCTTCTCCATTACATATAGAGAGAATCCAAAATGTAAACAGAGGAATGAACGCTGGAGTCACTTGAAGCCCCTTGCTCTCCAGCTTTCCTGCGCCCCTGCCAGGCTTTTCAGTGTTAAGATATTTTACCAACAGGAACTCCTTCCTTAACATAACTTTTCCTGTTGGCAAATGGATCAGTTTCGCGTGTTTGAGTGTGCATGCTGACTTGAAAACACAACAGTTCCCAGAGCAACCTCCCATGGTGCAATCTCCATATCAAGCAGCTCTTCCATCAGTACTGCCCACATATCTTCCAGCAGCTGTGACACCATGTCATGGTGTCTCTGCATTGGTAGAGAAGTGATGAAGAAGGAAAAGCAATGTCTTGACAAACAATGTGTTTTGGTTTTGGGGTTTGTTTGGTTTTTTTGCTTTTTTTTGGGGGGGGGGAGGGGGGTTGTTCACAGTGAACTAATTTATTGCAGTATCTGTGACTGATCCACTGATCTTGTGTGGCATGCTCTTTACTGCAGTGTGGAAGACCTGCTTTCCATTCCCTATCCTGGCTTCTTACCCCCTAAAGTGGCAGGACCTGGGTGGGCCATGGAGGCAATATGTGCAGACTCCAAGAAAAGAGGAAGTATCTTGAACTGTACATCAGTGTCCCCTCTCAAATAATGTACATGGATTTGATAGATAGTCTTGTCTTGTTCACTTTGACCATGAGGCTGAGAGATGGGATCTGGAGGGATGCAGGTAGGCAAGCAGAGTCCTACAGACTGTAAAGGAAAACAGCCAGTTGGTTTGCTGGTTGGTTGGCTTGAAGCAGTGGCTGATCATTCTCTTTCTCCCTGTCTATTTTTGCATTCCAGCCTCATGTGGATCTTTCCCATACACTTCTCTGTCTAGAATGGACTGCCCTGTGTATACAAAATGTAGCTCCATGTATTAAACCGTTTACTAATCCCTTTCTCTCCTCCTCCAAACTGGATCTCAGCTCAGTGTTGATGGAGACTATGTATATTAAAAACACTAATAGATAAATATTTTGAAGGTGTTGAAAACAAGTTTTTGGTTTTGTTCTGTTTTTTATTTTTAAAATGATATTCTTACTGAAAGAAAACTAACAACAAGATTGAGAGGAACAAACTGCTTAGCCTGAAACATTAAAATGTCTTATGTGCAATAACTTTGAACTTAGAGTTAAGAATCGTGTTCAAGTGCTTGGATTTCAGTTAGTATATTTAAGTGCTGAAACTGTATTGCTCTCTCAGTAATTTTAGATGTTAATCAAAAACAAGTGTTAGAATGTGCGTGTGCATTTGATGGGCACTAGAGCGCCAAGTGTTTCAGTCGTAGGGCTCCCTCTCCCAGTTGTTACACTCCCATCCTGCTTCATTGAGGCCCCCTGGGAAAGCTGTTTCACATTGTCTGTCTCTGCCTAATACTTAACCTAAGGAAACAAGTACACACACACCAAGAAATTAAATACGTTATTTTTAAAAAAAAGAAATAAAAATTTATAAACACTCATCTTTGCTGGGATGTTGATGTGTGTCTCTCTGCTTCAAGACTGGGGCTGGAGCATGGCTTCAGAGTGGTGGCAGAAGCCCTGCAGGGGAGACGGTTGCTGGAAAGGCACCATGCTGAGCTCCTGGGGAATAGAAGGGAGGGAGTATCTTATGTTCCCCCTGCTCCAGCTACTTAGCACTGGTAAGAATGGCCTCTACCTCAATGGTGTTTCTCAGGGTATGTCTGCACAGCAACAGAAGATGTGTGTGTGTGGGGTGCAATCATGCCCTTCCTTTGCTGTGCTGACATTCCCTTGGCCAGGAAGGTTTTGGCCACTGGGAAAGAGCTTGAAAGCAGAAACTACAAAGAAGAAGGAGAAATCATCTTCAAGGTTACAACAAAGCAAGGGAGGAGCCTTTAGACTAAAAAATAGTTGCAGGTAGACTGTTCCTTGTCAGCATCTGACCCTGACTACCACAGGGCCCTTTCACCAGGCCTGTCTCCTGTGAAAGACTAAAAGAGTGCCAATGAAAGCTGGGCCTACCTCTTCAAAAGTATTTAGGCTCTTAACTCAATTCCCATTGATTTAAGGCTTTGGCCCTAGCTCTCTAGTTTGACTATCTTGCTATGTGTGACAGGAAAAGTTCAGGCAGAAGGCAGGGCCTGGTGGCACCTTGGTGATAAACTGGTTCAGAAAGGCTTTTGTAGGTGACAAGTCTCAGAAAAAGCATAAATCTAAACAGTAGCAATTTGACCTCATGCAGTCCCCCCCAAGTCCATGAATAAGAGAAATTAAAGTGTTATATTGTGGAGCAGTAGGCAACTTCTATAGGCTCTTGGTCTCTCTCACTAACTAACTAGCTACTTGTAATTTAAAGATACTCCCCAAGAAGACTGAAGAGGCTGGTAGTTGGGAGATGTTCTCTTACAACTCATAATAGCCAATGGAATCGCAAAAAATAAGGACTGGACACAATGCATTTACAGTGCTGTAACTAGGATACTTCAGGTCTAGCTTTTATAATGCTTTTTTTTTTATAATGCTTTTTCTTTTTTATAAAGCTTTTTTTTATTTTTCTATAATAACATATAGCCTCTGAACTGTAGTCTGATGTTATGCAAGTTGGTTTAACTTACAGGACGTGGAGAAGAAGACAGGGAAACAAGCCAACCAAAAACACAACTAATGGCAGAATGTGCAGTAATAAAGTGTAAATTGAAGTAGCTGTGCTACGTAACACACATCCCACCAAGTACCCAGTGCAAGGAATCTAGAGAATCTATGTCTAAGGGCATTCATATACTGCTCCAGTGCTTACTCAGTGCTGGCACAAGTGTTGCTACTCTCTGGGCATGTCTAGACATGCATTAACACACTTTAGTTAATGCACATTAAATCTAGTACTTCCAGGCATTTTTACATGTGCTCTGGGGGTGGTGGGAACACTTTAGAGTGGCTTCAAGGGCCACTCTAATTAAAGCACCTACAGCATCTTGTGTATCAGCATCCCATGCTTCAAAATGGTGGTGGGGCACTATAAGCTTGTTGAATGGACTTTAGTTAAAGTGTCGTCCACCATCCGTTTCCTCCCCCGCCTTATTTTGAAGCATGGTGACACTAATACATGAGATATAGAAACTGGCTGGAGCAGGCCGACTGGCAGACTCAATCAAGTCTGCTTCAATTCATTGTAATAACACATCGGAGCAGCCTCCTAGCAAGTGTATAGGTATCCTCTATTGTGAGGTACTAATAACCTGTCCTAATGAGCATTAACCGAAGAGCATGGTTTTTTAAGTGATGCTTAATGCGTATTAGCCTATTTTAATGCCATTAACTAAATAGCCCAGTTTTTTAGTGACACTTTTATGCACATTCAAATAAGCTAATGTGCATTAAAGTGCATGTGGAGACACATCCTCTGAGCTTTACTTTTAAGCTGCAGTCCCTTGTGGCTACTGGTCTAGTTGGTATGGTTTCCTTGTCCCCCAGATTACAGGTAACCTTGTGGACAGGCTACTGATAAGTGGCAGAAAACAGTTTGACAGCCCAACCTTTTATTTGCTTGACCTTTAAAACAAAAACAAACATTTATCCCAAAATCTAGCTGGCTGTCCGTGACAGGATAACACAGATTATCACCTATACTGGCTGGGGAGACTCTGGAGGTAGGAGCAGGCTTGTGCACAGATTGGCAGTAAATCGTCTTGAATTTGCCAAGTTTTCCAAATTTCCCTCCAGCCCATGTCCAGTATTTATAGAAGGCTGATTCTAATAGTCTAATGAAATTACCTCTGATTAGTTTTATTTAATTTTTTTTTCCACTGAAACTTCTGGAACTAGACTCAACCAGATCTCTTCTGAACTTAGCAGGCATCAATTAGCTGGAACTACTATCATTAGGAAAGTAGAAGGGAAGGTTTCTGTTCTCCTTTCCTGCCCCATTATAGAATGCTGTTCAGCACTGGCCTGTTTCTTCTTTACCTTAGTTTATGGTCTTCTTTGGCAAGGCTGTTTTGTTTTACAAAATATCTAAACGTCTTAACAAAAAGATGTTATTAATGTGACTAACATCTATACATTTGGTTACATCAGTGACTATTACAAATATTTTAAGATAATTATGATATAGTAAATAATCCAAAAACACTCCATGACCTTCCCTTACAATACTCCTTTCAGGCCTTGTGCATTGTTTAATGGTATCTCATTACTGGTTTAGTTAGACATGTGGATGGCTTCCTTTACTTCACTGACCAAGCTAGTTGTCATATCTGCAGAGGTTCACACTATGGTCACGCAGAAGCAGGCTTTGAAACTTTCTGCTTAGCTGCTTCTGAAGCTTGGCCAAGGCTGGCAGCACCCCCTGCACTCCCCAAAATACCACTCACTTGTGCAATTAATAATTGTGGCCATTGTCTACCCACATACTGCTGTGTGTGATCTTTAGCTGACTGCCCTGCTTAACTATAGCCATTATCTCACTGGTCAGTCTGATGCTTCAGGACAGAGAACAGAAGAGATGCTGTAGAAAATGGGTTCTATTCGTGGGGTTGGGGTGGAGGTGGTACAAGAAAGTTCAGCGACTCGGTCAAGGTCACAGAAGTTTAACAGTGGTGGGGCCAGGATGTAAATCCAGATCTGTTGGCTGTTCAGCCTATTCTTTACTCACATGCCCACTCCTCTGCAAGCACAGGGCACGTTTACACATGCTCCAGGGGGCACGGCACTTTGATCAGAGCGTCTCTGAGAACGGCTTTAATTAAAGCGCTGCAGTGTCTTGTGTATCAGCATCCCCGTGCTTCAAAATGGAGGTTGGGTTGCTTTACCTAGAGCTTGTTCAAATGATCCCACCACCATTTTGAAGTGTGGGGATGCTGATACACATGACACGGGAGGCTACTGGAGTGCAGTAATTACCAGCTGACTTGATTAATCAGTTACTCAATTACAACACATTGGAGCAGGCTCTGCACTTGTGTACAGGAACACACAGTGCCCTCAAGCCATGCGGACTGGGCGGTGGACAGACCATCCTCCCATTCTGGGTGCTTCAGCCAGTTTCATGCCCTATGTTAATTATCCAAAGCCCACACCCACTCTTTGGATTCCCTTTTATGTTGAAGTTGTGTTAGTGAATCTAAAAAACCTCCCCAGAGCCCCTTTCCTCTCTGTGAGCTCTGCACTGTTGGCAGATCTGCAAGGTAGCCACAGACCCCAGCTGAGTTTGTTGTCTCATGCCTCTTAACGATTCTTTCCAATGGGGCAGAACTAGACGTGAAGAGCTTAACAGCAAACAAGTACAGCGGATGGGAATTGCTGACTAGGCACTTGCTTTGGCATGCTGGGGCTGCTGTCCTGTTTAGTTCATAGCTCAAAGGCTTCTGTTACAAAGCAGACCAGCTCTGATTCTCTGGAAAAGGTTCCACTGGGCTAATTTTTTTGCCTGGTCATGACATGCCCCAAAGGCTCTGGGTAAGACCAAGCAAAACAGAGTAAAAAGTTCAGGTGTCACATGGACTCAATAGGTCAAATGCTTCACACAGGTAAACCCCTGTCACCCAGAACCCTTGCTCTACATGAGAGCAGAACTTAGCCCAAGAGAAATGGGAGGTGGGCTTTGCTGCATGAACAGGCCCTGACAAAGAGTAAAGTAGGGACTGAGGTGGCAAGGGGCAGCCAGGGCAAGCTTTAGTGTACACCAGAAAGCCCAGCTGGTCTGAGATATCCTGACTTTGGCAAACCAAGAGCACCGATAGGCGGCTGTGGTTGACAGCCCCAGGCAGAATCTCAAGCTGAGCTCCAGGGGCTGAAAATATTTTCAGATTCTGAAAACCCCAGCCCGGTGGAAATGACTTTTAGCTTTTAACACATCTCTGCATGTCACAACAGTACTACACTGCACTGGCGTAACCTCCCACCAGATGCTGCTTTCCAAGCATGGCCATCTCTTGTGTCCTCAGCTTGCATCTTGCCAAGATAGATGCACTAGGTTCTATGCAGGTTGCCTTTCAGGAGGCCAGAGAGAATGAGGCCTGTGCACTACGTTGCTACTGATTCATATGACATGAGCCCTCCTTTTCAGGTTTAAGAGCTGTGGGCTTTCACGTCACAGGTGACAAGCAGTTTGCTTATTTTTGCAAAACCAGCCACTACCACCTGATGGATCAGTGTTTGGCTCATGGTTGAAGAACAATTGCTTGCAGCTAATTCTGGGCCAGGAACAGGTTATGCTGGTAGGCAAAGGAAAGCATTTTGCAGGTT
This sequence comes from Caiman crocodilus, assembly GCA_030014935.1. NCBI lineage: Eukaryota > Metazoa > Chordata > Crocodylia > Alligatoridae > Caiman > Caiman crocodilus. Next base: position 8,450,193 of record JAGPOW010002673.1, read on the forward strand.
CAGACCCATGGTTAGTCAGCTGGATGCACACAGCTCAGAAGTACTTGTGTTGAGCTCTCACACTGCAGTTTCTGCAAGTAATACCTTCCTTTGTACAGGCTGGCTAGGAAACTCCATCCCATCCTGGTGGATGGTGACCTGGACAAATGTTATTCATACCTTTGTCACTTTTTCTGTGGACTACAGTTATGTAATATAGCCAGGCACAAAGCCTTTAGCCCTTAAGAAACACCGCTAGCATACGAAGCTGCAGAACACCTCTACATCAACACAGGCTCCTGAAAACACATCACACCTCTCCCTCTTTTCCAGCTTCCCTAGAATATTGAGTCACACCCAAGGTTTTGGTCCTTATCTTCAAAACACTCAGTAGTCAGAGCCTAGCGTGGCTGAAAGATCATCATGGAGACCAGGGTCTGCTCCTCAATGGAGCTTTCTACAACAAGGATGACTTGTTTGTTCAAGAAACAGCTCTCAGGGGCTGAGCCAAGACTACAGAATGAACCCCCAAAAGAACTAAGAGCCATCACACAAAGCTTACCTGCTCCTCTTTCATATCAGACACACGTGCCTGCTTGCTCTAACCTAAGCACGCCTGGAATCAGACTCCCCCAAAATCACATATCTAACTCAAAACCCATTATAGACATAATTCCCTCTTTGGGAAAAGGGTGAGAGAACAAACCATAAGAGAGATGGCAGTCATATCACTTAATGCATTACTGGAAGGCACTCGGATATCATAGGAATGAGCACAGCATTTTCCAATATGAAAAAGATTTCTAAAATGGTGGGTTCATTCTACCGAACTCTCTGGTTTGCTGCCTGTGCCTGGGCTCCCCTGTGCCTATTACAATGTTACCATCCTAATAGTCTTTGTGGAGTCTACAAATGTTACCAATTGCTGATCTTATTTTTGCATCATTGTTTAAAACATTGGGTAACTGGGGCCAACTACACAGTCCTTTGGAAGACCGCTGGGAACATCCCAGTTCAGTGATAATGAGTCCTCCATGACTGTTCCTTTCTGACATTGGGCAGCTAGCCAGCTCTTAATCCATCCGCTGAAAGGGGATATGGCTGTGTTTTTTCACTCACCATGTCATGTGATACAAATGTTTCACAAAAGTCTATGGGCATTAAATTCCTTTATTAGCCAAACTTGTGCTCCCTTCAGAGAGAGAAATCAGGCTTGTTTGGCTATTTCCCATAAAAAGCAATGCTGATGAGTATTAATCTTATTCAAGTGCTTTAATTCCTTCCTAACTAAATCCTGTCTCAGGGTTTCTATTGTTTTGCCCAGGATTGATGGGCAAGTAGAATTACTCCGGTTATCACACTGTTGTTTTGAATACTGGGCAATATTTGCACATCAGTCTCCTGTAACTTGTCCCATATTCCAAGTTTTATTTAAAATGAGCATTAGTGGACCAGTAGCCTCCTCAGTGAGCTCTTTTTAGATTTTGGGATACAAGGTACTCAGGCTTATCGGTATAAAATGACTAGCACAACTAGATGTTGTCTAACATCTACTTAGGAGCAGGAAAATCCCTGCTCACCATCCTCATGTCATTCCAACACATTATCCTACTTCAAACTATAGAAAATATGTCAAAACACTTTTGTCTTTCCTTCATCTTACTAAAAATGTTACTATCATCATTTTAGAAATGGACCTAAGATTTCTTTTATTCTTTAAACATTCAAAATATTTCTTATTGTCTTTGGCCACAACAAACAGGGATTCCCCCTCTCAATATCTTTAGCTTCCCTTATCAATGTTACATATTTCATAAACTTCTAATTTAGAGGGATTGATGTCTATTGTCCTTTTCCAATATATATATAGATGAGAAAAGAACAATACACACACATATACATACCATTTATACTGTAATTCTCATGTATATCATTTTTATACTATATAATAGGGCTGTGTGAAGCTTTGGGTGATGATTCAATTTGGAGGAGATTTGGCCTGATTCAGTGCCTGAATCTTTGAATCCAAATTGAATCAGGGGATCAATTAAGAGGTCCGAATCGGGCAGTCCCCAGTGGCTGCAGCAGGGAGCTGCAGCCAACTCTGAGCTGATAAGTACTAGGGGCAGGGGAGCAGGACTGCGGAGGGAACCACGGGGAGACCCCTGCCAGCTCCCGTCCCCTGCCTGCTCACCCAGGCCCCCTGCACCCCTGCTCCCCTACTGTTGCCCCCCTGCCCCAGCTCCCAGCCCTTTAAAGAAAAGCCTTGGTGCTCACTGGGTGCTGCCGGTCAGGGGGGCGATCCCTGCTGCCCCCCACTGCATGAGGGCTCTGCATGAGCCCCCCAAACCTTCCCAATCCCCCAGCCCCACTATGGGTGCTCCTCCTGCCATGGCTTCAGCCCTTTAAGAACAAAAAAAAAAACAGAGAAAAGCCCCAGGACTCGCCACTCCTGCAGCAGCCTCAGGGCTTCAGGGGGCTCATGCAGAGCCCCCCCACATAGTGTGGGGCAGTGGAGGGCAGCAGGGATCAACCCCATTGGCAGGGATGGTGAGTCCAGGGGGTTTTCATTTTTTGTTTCCAAAGGGCTGGAGCTGCGGTGGCCAAGGCAGCCCTGGGCTGGGGCAGTGAGAGGGGCGGGGGGCTTGTGCAGAGCCCCCCATGCAGCATGGGGCACTGGGGTTGCCCTCCTGCCCAGCAGCACCTGCTGAGTTGGGGCTTGTTTTTTTTTTCAACAAGTGCCGGGAGCTGGGGCTCGGCAGGGCAGCCATTGCCAGGTTGAGGGGATGGGCCTGGCTGATTCAGAGATTCAGCTGAATTGATTTGGGACAGTGATTTGAATCACCAAATTGAATCACTGTCCCCTGAATCCAAAGCAAATACTAGCCACTTCACACAGGCCTACTATATAAACTGTCACCATAAGACATTGTCACTGAAATGGTAGGTTTGTAATCTAAATTTTAGCCTTTCATATATGCTTTTAACATTACTTTTTAGCAAACTAATAGACTCTTCTTCAAGAACTCAGACTTTTCAAGGAGTTTGTTTTCATCTCAGCCTTGCTCCTGGTAAAAAAGAATTGTCTGTAGAGTAGTTTTGACACTGACTTGCATCAAATCTTATGTGCTGAAGTTTCTTTCGAGTGCATGTGAGCAAATGCACCTGGGTTAACAGGATAGTGAGGTGCAGCACTAAATGGAGCGGTGCCCGTTAGTCAGCTTGAAACAATGACTGCAAATTACATCTCTCTCTACTTCCTTTCTTACAAAAAATCTCACGCCCCCAAAAGCATTGTGAAGTCAGGAAGGAAGAGTCCTGCCCTCTCAGCTTATGCCAATGCAAACACAATATTCAGAAACAAAAATATACTGTGGTTCTGCAACCCTTGGGAGAAAAAAAAAAATCATTGTAATTAGCCAAAGCAGCCTCGCTTGGTGTTGTATTGGCAGCACTATTGGAGGCCACATGAGACTAATCAGAAAAGGCTTGTGGTAATTTGTGCATTTGGTCTGTTTGTGAGCATGCAGCCATGTCCTACCAGCTTCCCACTGCATGCAGACTAGTCAATATGCTCACCAGAAAATGGAAAACCAGCAGGGAGAAAAGGAAGGCAACTAGTAACAGCTTCTGTGTCCCTGGAGCAATGACAGGCTGTCACTGTGAAGTTTCCATCCAGCTGATATGAGCCCAACCCCTCCAGCACTGCTAGACAGCCTCATACCGGACCAGCAAGGAGAAAGCCAGGGAAGCCACAAATAGCGCTTCTCAGTTACAACTGAATCTCAGGACCTAACTCTTGCTTTCCTGTTACTGGCTGAGCAGCAGGACCCCTTCCAGGTGGATTCCTTTGGATACTGAAGATACAACAGGAAAGAGCAGATATCATCATCTGGACCAGACATCCCTGGCACCAAGGTTGTCAGGAGCAGATGGATGGGAATTTGGGATCAGGCTAACACATTTTCTATCACAGCTCTTGACAGTGGGCAGTAAAATGCACTAATATAGAGCCTGAACCTGATCCCAGTTAGACCAGTGGCAAAGCTCCCATTTGGTATGATGGAGGATGAAGCACTTACTGAATTGGCTGTTCAGCCCTGGAAACTCAGGTGACAAAAGGGGAAGATTTTAGCCTATTCATGGCCACAGGAAGTCATGGAGGCCAAGAGTTACAGTTGCACAAACGAGAAAGGGAGAAAGGAGGACCCAGGTAACTACAGGCCTGTCAGTCTTACCTTGGTCCTGGGGAAGTTCTTTGAGAAACTTATCAAGGAACACATCTGTGAGGGACCAGCAGGTCCCGATCATGCTTGGGGGGAACCGACATGGGTTCATTAAGGGAAGATCCTGTCACACTAACCTTATTTCCTTTTACGATCAGGTCACAAAGTCCTCGGACGAAGACGTGGGAGTGGATATTGTCTCCCTGGCCTTTAAGAAGGCCTTTGACACTGTCTCTCACCCCATTCTCATAAAAAAAAAAATGTGACTGCAACATTGATGCCTACACAGTCAGATGGGTGGCTAATTGGCTGGATGGTTGCACATAGACAGTGGTGGTGGATGGGTCATTTTCGACCTGGAGGGATGTGGGCTGTGGAGTTCACCAGGGCTCGGTCCTCAGGCCTGCACTGTTCAACATCTTTATCAATGACTTGGATGAGGGGATGGAAAGCATGTTGTCCAAGTTCACTGATGACACCAAGTTGTGGGGCGATGTGGACACATTGGAGGGGAGGGACAGAATCCAACTAGATCTAGATAGGTTATAGAGGTGGGCAGATAAGAATAGGATAGGATTCAACACAGACAAGTGCAGGGTACCGCATCTAGGGAGAAGGAACCAGCAGCATACCTATAGGCTGGGGAACTCCCTTCTCATCAGCACAGAGGTGGAAAGGGATCTTGGAGTCATTGTTGACTCCAGGTTGAACGTGAGCTGCCAATGCAAGGAAGCACTAGGTAACGTTAACTGCACCTTGTGCATCCACAGATGTATCACAAGCAGGTCCAGGGAGGCGATGCTCCCCATCTATGCAGCATTGGTTAGGCCACAGTTGGGAGTACTGCATCCAGTTTTGGGGGCTGCACTTCAAGAGAGATGTAGCTATCATTGAGAGGGCCCACACATATGATCAGGGGTCAGCAGGGCAGGCCATACAGAGAGAGACTAGAGGGCTTGAACCTATTCAGCCTCCACAAGAGAAGACTGAGAGGGAATTTGGTGGCTATCTATAAATTCACCTGGGGGGTGGGGGGGATAGGAGATGTCCTGTTTCCCTGGGCACCACCCAGGGTTACTAGGAATAATGGCCACAAGCTGATAGAGAGCAGGTTCAGGCTAGACATCAGGAGGCATTACTTTATGATTAGGGCAGCTAGGACCTGGAACCAACTTCCAAGGGAAGTGGTGCTCGCTCCTACCTTGGGAGTCTTTAAGAGGCTGGACAGACACCTGACTGGGGTCATATGACCTCCAGCATCTGCTCCTGACCAGGGCAGGTGGTCAGACTTGATGACCTGTTTAGGTCCCTTTGAACCCTAGCTACTATGATACTATGACATGGAGAGGTAAGCTAACTGTCAGCTACTCCACAGTAACTATCCTGTCCTGTATCTCTTACCTGGGATAAATGTGAGGTAGCTTGCCCCTTAGTACTAGTGGCACCAGTTTCCTTACATGTAGCACAGGGTAAGTGTGTTCATACAGGCATTTACCTGCAGTAGCTAACACTGTAAATCCTCCCTCCAACTCGCTTCATAATGTCTAGTTTATGTTACCATACCCTAAAAGCAGGAAAATTCAAAGAGGGATTGGGTGTTTAGAACCCAATGAACTCAGAATACCCAGAATTACAAAAATACTGATAAAGAGGAAGAAATAGCTGGTTCTTAAGACAATCGCTATTAGATGTAATGCTGAGAACTTCACAATGGGCAGATCCTTTTATATCTGCCCATTGTGGGGTCTTATATCTTCCTCAGCAGTGCTTGATACCACACCTGTCTGAGCCAGACCTATTTGTAATACAGTGACAGTGGGCAGGGCATTGGGCTAGATCAGGCTTGTCCAACATATGGACCACAGGCCACCATGTGGCCTGCCAAGCCATTTTATCTGGCTGCTGCTGTGGAGCACGAAGCCACAGTGGTGGCAGCGGCGCCGTGGAGCGCAGAGCCGCAGCAGTGTGGAGTGCAGAGCTGGCAGCGGCGCGGAGCCGCAGTGCAGGTGAGGCGGGCAGGGAGCGTGGAGGGAGGGCGGTGAGGTGGGCAGGGAGTGCTGCAGAGCACGGAGCCGCTGCGGCAGAGCGGGCAGAGAGTACAGCAAGGCAGGCAGGGAGCACTGCAGACTGCGGAGCCGTGGCAAGGCGGGCAGGGCCAGCCCGTGGGCCCCAGCCAGCAGTGAGGGGAGGGGAGATCCTTACCCCTGGCCCTGCACGGGAAGCCACGCAGTAGCTGCTGGCACTGTGGCCCGCACGTACACCCTCCCCGCCCCCCCTTCAAGCCAGCCTGGCTGCCCTACCCTGCCCTACCCCACCCCACCCCACCCCACCCCACCACACAGCAAGGTGGAGCCTGCTCCCCTGGACGGTCTCCCCCGGGTGCTGTGGCACTCTGGGCCTGGCCACCCGCACGCGAGGCCTCAAGGGCGCCACTTCCCATGTGCTGCTGGGGATGGGAGGAGCCTGGCCGGGTCTGCACTGGCCAGCAGAAATGGCAGCGGAGCCATGTGCTGCTTGGGACGCGACGAGCCTGCATCAGTCAGTCCCAAGCAGCACATGGCTCCTGCTGGCCAGTGCAGACCCGACTGGCCTCTTCCCGTCCCCAGCAGCATATGGGAAGCCGGCTTCAGCTGCATGCCACTTTTCCCGGCTGGTGCCAACCCCATTCTGCCCAGGAGGGTCCTGCAGCACCATGTCAACCTGGGCATGGCAGTGGCAGGCTGGGCAGGCCCCAAGTTAGCCCCGGTCTGGCCCCACAGCTTCTCCAGCACCAGGTCAACCCAGTTGTAGCCAAGCAGCTCCTGCAGCACCATGTCAGTCTGGGCATATCAACCCCCTGCAATTTCATTGGTGTCAAAGGTCACGTGACATCACTTCCTGATAGGATACCACTTCCTGTGACGTCTTTGAATATGGTTTGCCGGTCCACTGGGTGATAAAAAGTGCATGATCTGGCCCCACATTCAAAAAGGTTGGACGCCCCTGGGCTAGATGAACCCAAGTGTGATCCAGTACAGCACTTCCGACCAGAGCCTACAGAAGACCTCCACAAAACCCAGCTGGCCCTATCAGCCTCTCATTTTCAGAAGAGGTTTTCAGAGCAATGACAGGACAGCACATAAATATCAACTATAATAATATCCACACTAATAAGCAGAGAATTCACTCAAGATTAAACAATAACCCGAACAAGCTGAAGCGATTGACAGGCTTTCTCTTCTCTGAAGCTAATTCCAGCTCCTGCCTGCTGCTGTGTGAGGGGCTGACACCTGAAATATGACTTAGGAGTATGAGAAAGGCACACACAAAGTGGAACTGGCAGCGCAGCAAATCCCATCAACTAAATAAATCATGGGAGGTGCGAGGAGGATGGACGTGGGTTTTACAGCAACAGAAGTGCAAGTCAGTGTCAGCTGCTTGGGGAAGGAAACGGGCTTTGACAGGCTGGAACAGCAGAGGACAGCTCTGTGGAAATGCAGTGTAGGCCTAGAGCTGCACACAGGCCCTGCAGCATGACAGCGGGCACTTTGCTTAGTGGCCTGGCATGATTTCATGCACTTGCTGCAGCTAGTTCATAGCAGTAGATTTGCTACTTGTTTCCGTGGTAACTCAGTCTCAATAATGAAGTGTTCAAAGACTAAACTGAGGTTTCCATTTCTGTCAGTCCCTCTGACTCTACCCCAGGGCTGTCATAGCAATAAGGGATGCTTCCGGTCCTCTCCTTATGCCTGTAGGTCTCACGCATATCCTCAGTCTGTGCTGGACCTCTGCATATCGCTGCCTTAGGTATTTATTTTTGTATGCTCAACCTCACAAAGTGGTGGCATGCTCATAACCAAGGTGGCTGCGTGATACCTGGAAAGTCATTTTACTGCCCAGTGTCTTACCATTGCCCATCTGCACAAAGGGAGATGATAACATCAAAGGTTTATTTGTAATGTGCTAGAAATGCAGTGGTATAAAAGAGCTGAACATTATCCATTGATACCATTTATTCTATAGAAAGGGCTGAGGGAATAGCTGAGGCTCCAATATATTTTTTTCTTAAAACGTGCCTGGGGCACCTCTGAATGTCTAGATTAGTGGTTCTCGACCCATGGCCCTCAGGCTGCATGTAACCCAATCAGCACACTGCTGTGGCCCATGTGACATCCTGTTAAAATATTTTTTAAATGGCTACACAGGAAGTAAGTAAATATTGAGTGCTGCAAGTGTGGCCCACAATGGCAAATTGGTTGAGCGCCACTGATCTAGATGCTACTCATTTCCTGCTCATTTCTCTGTGCCTTAGAGTGCACAAGGGCTGTGAGCACCACCAAGTTGTCTTATGAATCTACCTTGAAGTATCCAGAATCTTGCTGTCACAAACCAACCTGTGCCTGTGCCCACTCCCTACCCCACAGGGAAGATCTGGCTTTGATTTTCCTACAAGACAAGTTATTGCAAAACAAAAAGCCCCTCCCATTTTAATAACACCACATCCACACACCACAATAGGCACTGGTGGCCCCCAGCTTATTGTAAGAAGCCCTTTCTACCTGGGCTTCAAATTGCAGGCTTGAATATTACACTTTGATTCCTTTACACATCAAAAGGAAAGATGCTAAGTGAGACACCAGGGCACACTGTGCTGCTCTAGCAGAAGTGAAAGAATAAGCCCTCTTACTCCAGTTTTCCTGAAGGACTGAAAGGCTCCTCTTACAGCCTTTCCCGAGAATCCAGTTCTTTGCTGTGGTCTCGCAGTGCCATCGCCTCATTCCACTCTCCTGAATCTCCCAGCATCCAGTTTGGACTTGGGAGTGTCTTGGAGATGCATGCTAGTTGCCTGTATTTCCACCAGAGGCCAATGGGAGCTGCAGGTCACCAGCACCTCTGAAAGTGAAGCACATAGGGCCATTTCCAAAAAGGGGCCCAGTAGTGGGACTTAGGAAGAATTTCAGTTAAAAGTTGCAAACCTGAAACTCCTTCATTCAGCTGTAGCCTGACCCTATGGGCACCTCGGCTCCCAAGGCTTCACTGTGTTTGACCTTAAATTCCCAAGGGCCTTCAAGCTCTGCTTTTGCACATGGTCACCCCAGTGTTACCAGGGCTGAGCAGGTCAGTGACTACCTCCTGCCCATGCATATTGACATGAAGACCCCCCAAACGTCCCTCTACACAGGCCCGCTGTGGGGATCCACCTGGTAGATTTACAGGACAGGACACTGACAGTAACAGGCTCCCAACAAAAGTCAATGGAGTTTGTTTTTGAGAGAGGTGATGGTGCTACCCATGTTCATATAATGCCCAATGATTTGCATGTTCACCCAGAAAGTGGAAGGCTCCTGGGTTCAGATCTCTTCTCCTGCATGACAACCTTAAGCCCCAGGACACCCTGGGATGGGAACATGATCTCTCTCTCTCTCTCTCTCTCTCTCTCTCTCTCTCTCTCTCTAGCTATATCACTATTCCAAAAAAAACCCCAAACAAATGGATTCTTAGCATTTGATTCCTACTTTGCACAGGTGTAAATAGCCATAAATAATGAAGGCAATGGTGAGAGCAGGGCCTTGCATCAGCAGTTAAAGCATTACACAGCTCTCAGTTGCCTACTCTGCAGCCTTTGTTCCCTGTGGCTTGCTGTTGGGCCTTTCCCTTGCTGCCTCTTCTGAATCTCTCTCTTCTTGAGCTGTGTGCTTTTTCTTCCAAGCATCTCTCCTTTGTCTTGTCCAAGTAGCTCTCTAAAAGCTACTGCCTGTGACTCCCTCTTGTGCACTTCCTTTGTTCATAGCACTGATCCCACAAACACTGTTTTTGGATACTTTCAGATGTGACCAACGTGTGCCCCTGGCGGCTGAGGGGGGCATGGAAGTAGTGGGAATGCAGCAGCAATGGGAGCATAGCGGCAGTAAGCAGGAGCTCCAACAGGTGCTGCTGGCGCTGTTGGCGATGGGGTGGTGGTGCTGACTAGGGGTCAGTGACCACCCACAGATGCTGTCAGCAGTTGCAGCAGCGGCGATCACAGACTACCCACAGATATCACCAGCGGTATCAGCAGCAAGGTGGCGAGTGGCAATTGCCCACCAGCTCTGCCAACCAGCCCTGCATTGACCACCAGCTCTGCATGTGCACCCCCCCCTATGCATCGCCCCTGCTTTCAGAGCAAAGACTACAGGTAACATTTCACCTGGGAAGAATCCTTCCATGCTCAGCGATCTGAGAATCAAACACTGGCCTTTTGCATGGGAACCAAAGAGAAGGGCTATCCACTGTTCAAAGTGGCATGTGTTGGGAAACAGGAGGTGCATGGGTGAACACCGGCTTCTGTGTATAAACATGTATGCTTGCGTGACATATGCTTATTAATGATGTAATTTGCTCTTGCTATGCAATCTGCTTTTGAACCCTGCCCATAGCTTTGCCATTGGTTGTAGGGCAATGATTCTCCAGCAGAGTATTGCAGCATCCTGGGGTGTCATCAGGTCCTTTTAAGAGTGTCATACCATAAGGTGCCACACAATGCTACCATTGTTAGGTGTGCAAACACATGCATGATTCACATAATAAATGCAGGGAACACATCCACCCATGTGCTTGCAACAGCTCAAATAGCAGCAGCACAAATTTGTGCCAGAGATTTGTGCTGCAACATATGTGCCTGAACATGCACTTTGGTGTGGGGCTACTTGGGGCAAACTGACCCTGCCCAGGTCCTCCTGAATCTTCAGCCAGGGGGAAGCTAGACACCAATTGGTATCTGCGGACACTAGCCCCTTGCGTCAGCTGAACAGCCCTAACCTAGAGTGAACCCTTTACCCACTGCAACAGTCTGGCAGTGAGGGCTGCTTCCTGACTGTGACCTGCTGCCAACTGCGACAGCATCAAACCCCTTAGACCTGCGACCCTATGGCTGCATGCCTGCTAGGCCCAGACGGGGACCACCTGGTCACCTGAGCTGTGGCATGGGCACTGCGGCAGAGCCTCCTGCACCTCTGGGTCAGCTGCCAGTGCACCCTGGCTGAACATCTGGCCTTCATACAGCACTCCTGTCATGTATTCTGGTATCCCTGCTCTGTTGTCTGGGAAGCTATCAGCATATCTGGGCAGATATGTGCATTTTGATGACCTGCTTTGAATTGTAGAAGCGTATCCTCCTGGACTCCAAATGGCCAGAGGTCAGCCACCTTGTCCATCCTCCAGCTGGGTCCCCAATGCCAGCCCTGGGCAGGCTCCTCTGCCCAGGTCCTGTCACTTGCCTCAACAGAAGGGATCTTGATGTTCCCTGTTTAAAAATAGAAAATTCTCTGATAACACCCCCCCCAAATTATCTGATTATAATACCCCAAATCTGCATTCCTCCGTGATTAGAATGAAATGCCATTATACAGAGAGAGAGATCAGTTGGGCAATGTTTTCATATATTTACAATTTTAAAGCAATTTGGAAGCCTACCAGTGCCTCTATCATCATTATAAAATACATTCTAAATATCTATACACTTTAGCATTTGCATTTGACTAATCATAGAAAAATCAGAGCTACCCCTGCTCCCTTCATTCATCAAGATGTGGGAACAGCTGTAGCTGGATCCGCAGCTACTCTGTGGTGCTGAGCAACACTGATATGCCAATGCCCTGCCCTTGCTCTTCACTCCCAACCCACAGCCCCGACAGTGCCCCCCACTCCTGACCTGCAGCCCCTGCCTGCCCTATACTAGCACCAGCACCTCTGGCCAAGGTTTGGATGTGCTTCCACTTGGCAGCAGTTCCATCCCAGCACCAGGATATGAGCCCAGCTGCAGCTTTCCCACCTGTTGCTTTGTGGATCTGAGCAGGGCTTCCCCTGCAGCCATGGCTCTCGCCAGCAGATCTCATCCAGTCTGGCAGCTGGGCATGCAGGGTGTGAGATTTGTGGGGGGCAACTTTGGGGTTTGCTGGGGAAGGGGCATGGGGTGGTGGGTATGGGTTGGGAAGGGTTTGTGTGGGGTGTGGGGGGGTTTGTGAGTGGATTTGTGGGTGAGGGGATTTGGAGTTTATGGGTGGACTAAGGGAGGGTTCATGGGTGTGGAGGTTGTAAGTGGGTTTGTGAGGGAGGGGTTGGGAGAAGGTGTCTGACGGTTCATGGAGGGCTTGGGGAGGCCCCTGCCACATGTTTGTCCACTCCCCACCGCAGCATGCAGCAGCAGATCCTCATGGCTTATTGCTGGCAGAGCCCCAGGCAGCATGAGGCACCACTGGAGACCTGGGGGATACACATGGCATCCTGTTGCTATCCAGGGCTCCTGGCACTCCTATGGAGCCAACCCAGCCCAAAGGTGCATGGCTCCTGCATGCAGTACTGGGGGCCCTAGGTGGTAGCAGGAACCAGCCTGGTCCTGCTTGAAGGTATCCACCAGTGGGCTAAGCCAGCTCTATGTACCATGTGTATCTCCTGGGTTTCACGCAAACAGGGCATCCTGCTGGCTGCTGCCCACAAAGCCCCCTCCACCCCCATGTCTCTACTTACTGGGGACAGAGCCTGGGTCTGAGCCACTGGTGCCAGCCTTGCCCTGCTTCTATTACCTCCAGCATTCTGGAGCAGCAGGGACATGCAGCAGTCAGAGATGCTTTGGCCATGTGCTAGAGTATCTCTTCAGAGGATCCAGCCTCTAGGTGCTTCAGGGCATGCTCCAGCAGCATGCTTTCTGCTGCTTTTTTCCAGCATGTTTTTTTGATGCTGGGATTTCCTGCTATCAAACATAGAGTCTGTGGTGCAAATATGCAGCACGGGGAACATTTTTTCATTCCTAGTGTGCCTCCTGCAGTGTCTCACACTGCTTTGAGATGCTGCAACAGGCACGTGCTCATACATTTGGGTGTGGCCAGGGGTTTCAGATAGAAATCCATAGTGTCAAAAAAATTCTGTCCTACTGAGACCTGAGTTCTCTGCAACAGAAGACTTGATTATTTTTTCTGTAGTCAAAAAATGAGTAAAAGCAGAGCTGGCATTTTCTGAGGGGTACCTCAAGTCTAACGAGGCTGAGAACCAGTGCTGGAGAGGAACAGGCTGGTAATGCCACAGAGAGTGGATTCTGATTCCAGAAGCAGGAGCAGATGGATTCAGGAAACAAAGAGGCTGTTTTCATGCAAATAGCCCTAGCAATTACAAAATAAGAAAAGAGATGAAAAGCAAGTGATGTCCTTGTCAGTGAACAAAGTGATCCACAAATTTTGCATGAGGCACTGTTTTTTTTACATGGAGAAAAGCTGCTCATTTTCTTTGAGAACAGGGACTCAGGCAATGAAAACATACAAAATAATTAATTACTAGAGGAAATGGTACCTGACAATGGAAACAGCTCCTTCTGTAATTATGGAGCTCTCACCAACCTGTGGTGCTTTGAAATATAAATATTTAGCTAAGTGTTTTTCCATCAGGGTGTGGAGCCATGCCTGCAAAATTACAATGCAGCTTCCTCTGACCCTAACAGAGGCATCTACGCTCAGAGGAGCTAATGAGCTGTTTGTATCTCTTTTGTGACTTATAATGTTAGGGTATGTTTCCAATATAGTTACTTTGTTCTCTTACCCAGGTTTTAGCACTTACCCCCTAACTATCAGCCCAGAAAAGGCTCTGGCCAAGGTTTGGATGTGCTTCAAGCCTGGGCCAGCTAACCTAAATGTGGGTTAGAGCATGGACTCTACTTCAGTTGCCATTGGACATTACCTACCGTAATGATGCAAGTGAAACACCTCTAATACTGACAGTTCTCTATTCCCCTCCAAATGTCTTCCTTCAGGGCAGAAAGCCCTTACACATCTGATACAAGTGACTGGGAAATCATTTTTGGAGCATTTTAGCGCAAAGACTCATAGACTATGACTACAGACATGCATAGATGAGTGGAGAAAGTGCTGACCCAGTTGTAAGGGCAAGGTTTTGCTGTGGGGGTGCTCACCTTGGGACTAGGCTAAGTGTAGCGCTCAGACAATCTGACAGGCTAACTGTGTATAGAAGGCAATATTTTCTGAGGGACTCTACTGATTTTTTTGTCCCCAATATTGCCTTTCACTCCAGTTCTTGTTCTGTGCCAGTATCTGTCTCTGCTTATCTGAGCCCATTCAGACTGCCCTTGGGACTCCAGCTGTGTCCTTTAGACCAACCCCATGCAGTATAGTCCAGTGCACAGAGCACAGGAGAGTTGGGTGCTAAGCCTGGTCTGTGTTGGCTTTTCTCTCAACGTGATCAGTCACTTAATCTCCATCCCTCAGTTCCAGCAACTGTAAAATAAAGCCATGGCTGAGGAAAAACTTTGTGAAAGACTGACACTCACAAAACCTTATGCACAGGCTGACCAGTGCTGCTGAAACAGTAACACGTGAGGCAGGAGTTTGGCATAAGCAGCATACTTTGGGACAGCACAGCTTTGGCTTGCTCAGCATATGCTGCTGCTTGTGTCATTTGGTTATCATTTCGTTAGAAACAGCTTACAACAGCCATCTGGAAAGCACTGTAAACAAGAATGCCTGGTCCTATCCATAAGCCTGGCTGTCAGTGCTAAAATGGCAGCACTGATAATACAGCCAGCTTTGCAAGGGCAGATCCACTGGGGCATCAGCTACCACAGTGACCAGTATGGGTTGAAAAAGGCCAGTGAAAACTGTGGTCCTTGTTTGAATTTGAAAGCTGTCTCTGAAGAATGTTGCTTATTTCTACTCCCACCCCTCCAAATAGTGGAAGCCCAGCAGGGTAAGGCTGGCTGCAATTGTCTCTTTAGGGCTAGCCCTTCAGCCTACTTGAAAGTGCAGAATGAGGCTTGGGTCACGGAGGCAACCTATTCAAAAGAAAAGGCCAAACACTGATTAACTTTGCTAGGAGGAGCACTTGGGAACCTATGGGACCTTGATGTTAGACATGCATACCATGAATGATATTAGACATGCAGATATAAGCAAGAAATGTGTAGAAGAGAGCGACATATGCATCTCCGCTGGAGGATTTTCAGTCACAGTTCTCTCACGAATGCAGAGTCCAGCTGCCAGCACGCTGGCAAAAGTCATTGCACAGCTTCTGTCATAGGCTGCCATCTGCTCATCCTCTCTCATGGGCCTTGCCCTCTCTTCTGTTCTGAGGGATTCTGTGGAGATTAATTCATAAGGGAGCTGAGCTCCCTTCTGAGTCCCTTTGGGAAAAAGCAGCCTATATCTGCATCTGTGTCTGTACCTTGTTCCCTGCCAGGACACGATGTTTCAGACGCTCACAGGCTGGCGTGCCCTTTTGTTTTGGAGGGACAGGTTTAGAAGCTGCTCTGCTTTGGTCATGCCAGTCAAAATTATGCATGGGGCAGTGCAGTGTTCTGAGTGTGTGCATTGCAGAGAGGAGGGTCAAATGCCCATTTTACTCCTTACCAACACTGAGCCCAACACAAGGACAAGAGGTAGCAACTGTGTGTGTATGTATGTGCATGTGTATGCATATGAACCTGCGCACATGATTCAGCACCCAGTTACAGATTAGAGGTGTCCAAGGGCTAGTGTATGACAGTGGAGTAGGATATCCCTCAACCACACTTTACCTTCACCCAGGTACATTTATCCTGGCATAATCCCTGAGCCAGAAGTCCTGCTGGGGAGGGCTATTACACTGGGCTTTTCTGGGCTTCAGACAAGTCACTTGCACATTATGGAGAGAGAACTTTGTGGAAACCAAAGAGGAGGAAACTATAATGAGATAAGGAGCTTTCCCACCTGCACCTGGGAGGAGAAACACAGAAGCTGGGAAGCAAAGAGGTGCAGAAGCTCAACAGAAAATTGAGTTTACAGAAACAGGATAGAGATATTGATACTCTCTAGTCCTGTAACAGACCAAAGGCAACCTGCAGAGTAACCTGACAGCAACAGCTGAATTCATAGTTCATGCTGACAGGGATAATGCCAGATGTTAAAGCCTCCACCTCTCAAAAGAGTTCCCTCTTTAAAATCACTCCAGCTTGCAGTTAAAAATCCCCTTTCTTAATTAAGAAAGGTCTGATGCAAAGAGGAGCCAAATGGCACTGTTGATTATGCACGTGTACAGATAAGCATGCAAAAGCAAATCACCCTCCTTGGGGAGGGAAGAGGGAAGGCCGTGCAAGAATTCCTTTCTACAACCAGACCTTTCTTTCAAAGAAACACAGGGAATTTGGGTAGATCTGCATGAGACAATGTGGTGCTACATTGAAAGCTTAGTCATGTACCTCTGCACAGCCCCTCTATGAAGACATACTATTGATCTACAAGAAATTATAGATACATTGCAATTAGAAACAGTTCCATACCTAGGAAGAACACACACCAACTGCAGATGCTTCCTCACCCTGACAAAGTGTATTTAAACCCGACAACTTATAAGAATTTGTCCAACTGTCTGAGTTGGTCTAATAAAAGATATCAGATTTACCCAAAGAACCCTGTCTGCCTTCTGTACCTGACTGCATTTTAGCTGTGCAGCATTGAGGAGAAAACCCACCTAAAGCCTCTGTTGCATTTTTTTAGGCAAACTTTGGAAAGGGAAGGAATCAAGGACCAGAAAAAGGGGGAGGATGTTTGTTCCTGAAAGAAAACACAGATGCTGATTGACTTTAAAGGGTTTTAGTTTATGGATTTAGATGGGATTACAAACAGCAGTGAGGAAAAAACAGAGTTCTACTGCAGAATAGCACCAGCAGCCCAGTTCTCATTCACATGACACACACAAGCAACAGCCCCTGTCATACATGCCTATGTTTGCAATGGCACAGCTGACACAAAGGGCTAGATGCATTTGCTTGTACAGCCACCCAGTCTGCTCAGGAGACTGTTAGATGTGCACATCAGAGGCAGTTACACACCTGCACTGCAACAATTAGGGCCCAGATGTCCCAGCCCAGAGACCACTTTATAAACAGTATGCTGAATAGGTGAAAGTTGAGGCTTATTAAATTGAAAAGGACATCATTTTGAACACCTGGATTTCATTTTCAGGCAGGCAAAGCTCTCTGCAGCCCCTTGTCTTGAGAATACCCACCTCTCCCTGCTGATCCAGGCTGTAAAGGACTGCAAACACCATCTGTGTGGCACAGACACTTTCCTGTTGATGCAGAGATCTCATTCACAGATACTTGCATTAATGTGTAAAACACTTCCCTTGAAACTGACTCTCTATTACAGAGACTACATCTGATCAAAGGCATCTGTACCTGATTGTTCTGCTGAGACCTCACCTGGGTGGGCTTTAAGGGAAGCTGTCAGATGGCAGCATGAGAGATTTCTGCACCCTTAGGCTGCTGCTATGAGTTCAGTAGAGACATTAACAGTTTCTTATCTCCTGTGTGCCAGTAAGGAAGAACTCATATTTCTTTCACAACCTTTGTTTAAATAAACTCATTTCTTTTTTATATGACAGAGGAAGAATGGGCTGAAGTCACAGAGATTTTATTGCCTAAGCAATAGGAAAACCAAATAATTTATGAGCTGGCCATTTCTCCACCCTGCCAAAAAAATATCTATCCAGGCAGGTCATTTTTTCTATGGCTATCAAACCCCCTTTGGACAGGTCTCAAGGTGACTGCAAGAAGCTGGGAGACAAATGGGGAACCAAGCCATTGGACCTACCCACATAAAACCAGCTAGGTCTCATCACCCAGTGATGAATCCTGCATTGTTTTCACAGATTTTTGTCAACAGCTCTAAAAGCAGCCAAATCAAGAGTGAAGTGGAGCATACTAGCATGAAGAGCATGTTCTTAGGAAGTTCTGTTTTCTTCAGGCAGGTGATCTATGATTCACAACCTAGATGAGCACAGGATGAATCCTACAGCAAGCAGCTGTGCATTCAGCCATGCCTTAAGCCAAAATCTGCTACCTTACACCTGCGCAACCAGCTATTAGAGCTGCACAGACATACGGACAGGTGGGATTCATTGTGCTCTGCACATGGCATGAAGAGTCAGCAGGAACCTGGCAGGATCTAGCTTCATATCAGCTCAAGTTGAGAAGCTATCTGCTTCCAAGCAACTTTTTGGCTGTATAACTCCTCCCACCTGCCTAGATGAGTTAAATGATTCAGATGGTAAGAGGTGCTCTCCCGTGAAAGCAGCAGGACCTTCTGACAGGGCCAGTTTTTCTGCTCTAAACTCCCACTAATAAAATTCAAACACAGCAGATGCTAAAGTTGGTGATTCTTCAGGCACACAACCCCAGCAGGCACATTAACTCATTCTCTCACATGTGTATGCCTGGTTTTAATTGAAGGCACAAATCCTGGATCTGAGAAGCCCTGAATTCTATATCCAGAATCAAACTAAACCTCCCTGACCTATCTCCAGTTTCAAGGTCCATAATAAGTCCACTTCAGTGCTTTGCCCCACTCCTCTCTAGAGCCATTTGATGGTCTGTTAGAAGCTGCCAAATTGCTAATGGACAAGCTTAGGGTCTTTTATGCTTAAGCAGGAGACCTCCCATCAAGCAGAGATCAAGCAGCTGTTTCAATGTGAGGCAGGATATCTTATGAGCACTGGGGGACCAAGAAAACCCAAACAAACAAAAGATGCACGCCCAGCAAAAGCAACAGGAGAAGCTGCTCATAGCCATCCTGCCCAAAACACCAGAGCAAGAGCAGCACCCAGTGGTCATAAGAGGCATTTGATCCCTGGCCAAGGTCTTCTTGGACAGCAAAATGAAACTCCCAGGGTATTTTTCCTGCATTTGGAAGTGGGGCACTTATGTAAACCTTTTCTGCATATTATACAGCACAAACTTGATGTGGATCAGGCTTTCTTTCTTCTGCATTGCATAGCACAACCAGCTTGATCTGACAGCATGTTTAAAACAGTTCCTTTTGCCAGCCTGCTGCGAGTCCCACCTGCTCCTTGTGAAATCTGTGTTCTTCTGCATTCTCCCCCAGGAAAGATCCATCTTTGCTGCTACAAATACTTCCCATTGCATTCAGCTCCCCAGGTACAGGCCCAGCAGCACAAACTGTGTAGCTGTAGTTCTTCTTGAAGTGGGTTATAACTTGAGAAGCAAGGATGTTTCTGAATGGCAATATCTTTTATTGGACCAACTGCATGGTTGGGAGAGATTTTAGACAAACTATTGGCCATGAAGTGCTCTTCCACTGGGCTCAACAGCTTATCTAAAACCTCTCCCTCTGCTCCTTTTCATAAAAAAGTATCCTAACCTCTTACATATTTCCCAGACCATCACAGGTACATCATCACTCCAATACCACCACAATATCCCATTTTACTATTAGGAAATCATGACAGGAACTGAGGCCGAAAATTCTTGTCTGACTGTAAAAATATTTTGCTAGAGACTAAGGAACAAGGGAGGTGAGGAAGACAGCAGTAATATGTGTTCACGTTTACACCTGATATCAACCTTTTGTACAGGGCAATAGCTCAACCTCACAGATCTTTTCAAGCTTTCTAGACCTCTAATAACTCACTTGCAGTCCACTGAAATGATAAGTGGCACAGGCTTAGCCAAAACCTCAGACACAAGGGATCTCTTCAGTATGCAGTCTTTCACAGTATGTCTTGGTCACTTTTTCTGAAGGAAATGTCCCATTAGACTATCCTCCAACCTGGGCAGGGTTGTTACAATGTTAGGAGTTCAGCCAGGTGGGATTTTATTGGTCTCAGACAATTCTCTTATGGCTTTCCAACCTAGGACATTTCCCCTGAATGCCTTCTTTTCATTGGTTTTGGCTCACTGCTCAGTTATGTTCCTTGAGCTATCAGCACCCTGAACAATTCATCACCCGTCTGCTGCTATTCTAAGTAGGAGTACAGAGTCCTTTCAGTGATTGGCTACCCATGTATATTAGTTTATCCTGTCTCAGCAGCACTCCAGATAATGAACAACCAGTCAGCATCTGCAAGCTGAAGGAGACTGTGCTCCTGAGGACAACATTCTTAGGAATCAAAAGCATGGTGGTGTCCAGGGAAATTGCTGTTAATGCAACAGTTTGCAGCCCATAGGACTCTGTGGAATCACTCCAGCAAATCTTTATGATTTCAGTGCTTCTGCTCATTGTAGCAGCTGGCAATTATCCTTTGCTTTGGTCCACATTCAGTGGGTTCTCATCACTACTTTCAAGCCCGCTGGTCAGCCCCAAAGACACCATGACTTCTGTCACCATGATTAATTAGAAATAAAACATAAATTCCCGCACCCTGCTCACAGGAGCTCTACCTTTTTTCTCTCTAGGATGTCCAGCCTCAGAGCTTGCTATGTAGCACACCTGTGGGTTTTCTTTGGAGCCGCCACACTACTTTGATGCTTTCACAGGCCCTGTTTAGCTCCTGGAAGCTACTCAAGTCTCCAGTGTGGCTGTATTCAGAGACCATTGGCTGCAGGATAGTGATGGGGATGCTGAAATTCAGGTGGGGATATATAGCGCCGATGCTGTTGTCCTTTGTGTTGCTGGCAACAATCCCTGCATGTGGAGGGGAGCAGCAGGAGACAAAAATTGAGTTTACAAACTTGGTGGCTGTTTAAGAAATTAAGGATTAACCTCCCCCACAACCCCTCCCTGCAAAGGGTTTTGGCTGTAGGATCTGTGTCCTTTGCAACTTCACATCAAGCACAGTAACTCTGTTTTCCAGGTCTACGAGACCAACAGAAACAAAAGGCCAGATTAAGACGTCAAACTCCAGATACACATAAAGATATAACAGTGTTAGTGCAAACTGAAATACCCAAAGAACTTTGAAAAAGGTGGAAACGATTAAATTATTTTTTTTTTCAGATGATGGAACCAAGATAAGAATTAAATATCTTAGTCTCAATGCAGCTGACTATGGACAGAAGCAGGCTCATAACTTCTACTGTAGTAAGCTTCCCTTATTGGGATGCTATGCTGAAGATGACCTAACTGATAAGGAAAGTAAAGTAGTTTCCTTCTGGAGGCTTGAAAGTATGTAATTGCTAACAGGGCTCTAATAGCTACACATGACAGAAATCCTGACACATGCTTTCTAGTCAGGAAACATTCATGTTAAAAAAGAAACTAGGGACACAAAGCAGAAAAAGTCTGCTATGGAGCCTAGTGGCCATGAAAGAATATAGGGAAGAATCCCTCAGCTCCATCTCTGCTCACTGTCTGACACATCCCTGCATGTTAGTAGTCCCACTAAGGGCAGAGTGCAAGTCCCTTCCTGTGGAACTCTACAGGTTTATGTTTGATGCATAAGAGATATCTGCAAAATAAAATGCTTTATTTTGGGAAAAGACAGGTCAGCAACTTAGATCCTGCTCCTACTAAGGATTTAAACACATGAACAGGTCTCACTTATTTCAAAGGAAAAGCTCACTTTGGTCAAGCATGTCCTTTTCTAGATTAGGGCCTTTGTATCTGGATGACTATGACAGGAGTAGACAGGATTATGAATAATGCAATGAGGAGCCAGGTAGTTCTACATGACTCCATCAGTGCTCCATAATGGCAGCCTCCAACACCAGTAGCATTCCTAAGTCTGGGACTCTTCTCCTTCCCCTCTATCCTGTCCAGTGTTTTGTTTCTTATAGCTCACACATAGGACACCAAAAATGGAACTTCTTGAGTTACCAGAGCCTTAGTGGGGTGAAAAAAAGAGAGGAACTAAGTTAGACCTTTGCCAAGAAAGGTTCCAGATGGTCAAAATGAAAAGGGAATAACAAGTAACCTAGTGGTCAGAGCACAGGCCTGACAGTTAAGAGTTTTGTAGTTCATTCTCATCTGTAATGGATGTATGGCTGTGTATCACTAATGCCATGCTTCAGTTTTTTCCATCTGTAATATGGGAAAAGCCATAATCTAAACCTGAAAGGAGTATCATATGGGTTGATATTCTTTAACTGGGATGGAAAGCATAATAGTACTATATAGTGTTGTACATCTGTCTTGCTTGGTGGCCATTTAACAACTTCAAGGGCATGGGCCTGTGCACTGTGAGGACTTCCAGAAATGATTTAGCACACAACTGGCAACTTCCCTGAGAATGAGGAAGAAAAGGAGATAAAGCAAGCAAAGAACATTTGTTTACCAAGAAGTTCTCCACTGTGGATAGAAAAAAGGGGACCCCCACTTGAGCCACCATGAACTGCACAGGTTGTCTGAAGCATCACAGGCTTGTTAGCCACAGTGATCACAGCTGACAAGATTCCTGATGTCACTGAAGGGCCACAAGCCTGGCCGAAGACACCAAAGCCAACAACACTTACTTCTTCACCTGCACAAATGAGAAAACAAGTCAGGGGGGAGGGAGAGTAAGGAGAATTCACACAGCAAACAAACAACAGGAGCAGATGAGCGAGCCCAGAGGCAAATGTCACCTGTAATGGAAAAGGGCAGGAAAGAAGGATGCAGAATGTGACCAAGAAGTGGAAGCAGAATGTTGGTTCTCTGATGAAATACTGGCAACACTTAGGCAATGCTGAAGATTTCAAAAGCACAGGTCCTGGGCCTCTGCCAGCCTCCCCCACCAGTCACTTCAAGAAAGTCTGTCAGCTGAACTCTCCCCTTCTCACTTGTTCTCCATCCACATTTAAAACCTTCCTGGATCTTACTTTTTTAGTGGTCTACCCATGCTTGTTTTCACAGCTCTTTCCAACTCAGCATCATCTGTGTGGGTTGCTAACTTTCTGTTCACACCCTACATTAGATTGCTGCCATTGTTGGTACTGGTACTGGCTGATGTACTGGTACTGGTACAGCCATTGTTTCTTGTATTGTGGTGTACCTGCTTGAAACCTATAACAACCTATGAAGAAATCACCTCTGTACAACTAGATACACTGCTGTTTACCACACATTGCTGTTTGCAAGCCTTCATATGAGTTTTCAGTATATAACCCCGCATATGAAAACTAAATTTGGATCCAAACATTTGCTATAGTATATTACAAGATCTTTAATAAAGATCAGCTATATTATACCTCTCTGCATTTCTTCCCCCAAACTGTTCTTTACAGAATTTGAAGCCACCAAGACTTTGTCTACCTGTCACACTCTGCTTAGCAATATTGCTCAATCTTGGACACTAGAAAGGACACTGGGAGTGTTGGCCACAACACTGGGATATGCAGAAAGGAGAAAGCACTTCCTGGCATTGTAAGGTGATGGAGATCAGCACTTCCTTTAATACAAGGGGCAGGCAAAATATGGCCCATGGGCAGAATCCAGCCCACCAGGCCATTCTATCTGGCCCACAGATTCTCTGAAAGCCGGCAGGATGGCTCTGGTTGTTAAGTGACCAACCCCCATCCCAGCCTGGCCTGACCCACCCTGCCCCAGCTCCAAGATGGAGGGTGCTGGACACAGGAAGCTTTTGTCAGGCAGTCTTCTGCCTGATGACCCTGTGGTTGTTCCCCAGCCCTCCCTCCCTGCAATAGTGGAACTTAAAGTAAGAGCTGCTTAGGGGAAAGTTGGGGGAATGGTGGGGGGTGGGAGAAGGAGGAGGAGAAGGAAGCTGCAGGCAATAGCCCCACTTCATGCTGCATATGCAGTTCCTGGGTCTCTGCCTGGGAGCTGCAGGGAGCAGTGCACCATTGGGTCAGGCTGGCTCTGTGTCTCCACCTCTGGCTCCTGGCTAGAGAGTTGGGAGCCACAGAATCCAAGCACAATTGGGCTGGGCTAACTCTGTGCCACCACCTACAGCCCCCGAAGCTGTAGTCGGGAGCTGTGCACCAGAGTGCCAGCCCAGCCTGGCTCTGGGCCTACACGTGCGGCTCCCTGCTGGAGTTCCGGAAACCCCATATGGAGGCATGGAGCTGGCCCACCCAATAGCATACAGTTCCTGGCACTCCAGTGGGCAATTGTGCTTGATCAGCTAGGGCTCCTGGCACTGCAGCCAGGCCTGCTTGCTGCCAGCCTCGGGGTCTGTCTGTCCTGGAGGGAGGCCCTCCCACACACACACCTCCCCATAAACCTCTTACATCCCCCACACACACTGTACAAGAGTAAGACTTTATTGTGAGCTATTTTGCAATCGCCTCTATATACACTATGCAAACACACAAATCAGGACAAAAATATTTTCTAAACTAAAATGTTATAGATGTTTGATTTAGTATACAATTTTTTTTTCTGGTTCCAAGATGGAAAGTCCCCTGTCAAAAGGACTACTTCCGAGAACACGGACAGGGACTTCTGGTGGCAACAAAGTGCAGGGGTTTGGGATAGGACTTCTGGTCCCAAGCTGGTGACCAAGGGCAGGGCACATATCTAGGGGTGGGGATACCCTTGTGGCCCTCAACAGCTCACCAAAATGCAACCCTTCAGCTGAAATAATTGCCCACCCCTGCTTTAGTACCACAACGCCAGTCCCACTCTTGGGGATGCTGTTCTACAGGGGAGTGTTGCCAAACAGACATAACCAGACAACTTTGAGCTTTAATTCTGCCTCCAGCTTATAACACAGGCCCACAGAGTTCACATTAGAAGTCAAATGTCCCAGGCATAACTGGCCAGGCTGCAAGGAAACAGAGTGGGGGAGAGGAAAGAAGATGCCTCTTACCTTCACAAAACTTGGAAGCTAAAACTGGTTCTGCAAAAGAGAGTAAACTTTCCTGTAGTTCCACTATTGCTATGTCAAAAGGAGAATTATCTTGTGTAGCAAACACCACACTCCCATTAATGACAGAGCTCCTAGAAACAAACACAAACAAGTTCCTCAGGGTTAAGTCTGAAAAAGCTTATTTTAGAAAATGAGAGAACCTGTACTGAGTAAGAGACATGCTGTACCTCAGGCTCAGGGTTTAGTGCTTGCAATGGAACAGATGAAGACAGCTCAGCTTACATCCCAGGAGGCAGAACATATCTCCCAAGCACCCTGTGGCTGCACACTATTCCACATAGCCCCCCTGGGTCATTATGGGGTAGGTAAAGCAAAGATGGCCCCAAAGAGACTGTACATACTCCATGACTCACAAGCTCCCTTGCTCAGCAAACCACCTGCTTCTTCAGGTCTCAGTTTCACAACCTGGAGGGCACTGCTGTCTCCTGCCTAGTGCTTTTCTATCTGAGGATGACCTCCAGTGCCCTGTATTTCCATAGCATGTCTGCTCCTTTGGACAGGCTCAGACAGGCCCCAGGACCTGTTTCACAGGCCAGAGCCCATTTGATGGTGTCAATGAGAAGACAGCTGTCAATTTGACAGTGCTGGTGCTACCCAGAGCTAAGGCTGCATCACACCACAGCAAGAAAATCTCGAAACTGTCAGGGAGAGAAGGGTAGCATAATTTCTTGACATCAGACCAAACCAGTTTAAAACAGTCACACAGACAGACAGCCTTCTACAATTACCACCAGTGCCAGAAAGGGGTCAGGCATGGGTATGGTCATGACAGCAGACTGGTTGGAGAAAGGGCACTTCCTTCACATGGGCTGGATGATCTGAGACAAACCCCTTCAAAGCTGTTAAAAGCCCTAGGATTGGTCATTATTATTGACACACAATAGCAGGAGCAGCAATTCACTAGCGTGTCCTCACTGGTGGCCAATACCTCACTTAAGCAGAGAAGCCCCTTTTGCACAGATGCTCTAAATGATGGGTGCCAAACTTAGTCTGTGGAGCCTCATGATTCATCTCATGGGTCTCTGACTGACCACATATATGCAGGATGCAGAGCACAGAGTTGATGTAGTAAGGGGGCTGGACCTGGTGCTGCTCATGCAGCACAAGGAGTTGGTCTGGGGTGTGCTATGTGTTGGCTCCAGGGCCAGTCTGGACTGGGCCACAGTGGAGCCAGTGCATACCTATTTGTTCACCTTTAAAACTGTGGGCCCTGCATGCAGCTTGTGTCCTGTGTTGCGTCCCACACACACTGCTGGTCCAGCTTCACATGCCACGTGTTGGCCTTGCACCAGGCCTCCCTCACTCCGCATGTGGTCAACAGTGGGTGCATGGTGCATGTGGTGCCTTAGCAGACCTACCCTGCATGCTAGCTCTGGCACAGTTCATGCAGCCCACAGCCTGGCCCAATGACTGTCATCCAGCCAGTGGGGCTAGATGAGTTTGATAACTGTTCTAAATACTGCTTGTCTACAGTAGTAAGACTGCAGAAGCACCTTGTAGCTTTGAGGCTCTTACCCTCATTCTTCCCCACTGTTGATTCAAACTCATCTCCAAACTTCCAGCAGCACTGGAAGGTGGGTCCCAAAACAGTCCTACATTACTTCCAGTTTGGCTGCTGGGTGACACTTGAGATGGAGAGATGTGCACTTTCTTTCATAATACCTGGCTTGTGATAGTCAAACTCTTCTATTTTGAACCCTTCCAAACTTACATTCCATCAAACTTATAAGTTTCCTTTTAATCCAAAGTGCAACGAGAGAACATCTGGGCACAGGAAGTTGTTTACAGAACACTGAAATCCTTTAAATCCCCAGGCTGATGTCTTGCTCATTTAGTAAGTCTATAGGGCTTGAAGTGCAAATGTTATCTTGTGTGCATCTCTGCAATTTGCATAAATTAGTTACTGTGTCTTTTTCAAAGGCACTTTACCTGTTTGTGACTGCTTGCTACACAGTTGAGGTTTCTAGAGATGCACAACAGTGTACTCTAAGTGCATGGCCTCAGAACTAACAAAAGTTATGAACTTATTTGGAGTCAGCACTTCCTCAAACCAAGTGTAAAGTCCAGTCTGTGCTGGAATATGCACATCCTCAAAATTCCCTATTACAGGGTTTGAAAGGAAGAAAGCTAGTCAACAGCAGCGGACCTACAGCAGCATAAGCAATGCGCACAGCACTGTCAGGCTGTGTTTTTAGCAGCCCCAAGCAGACTTGCTTCTGCCAAATAGCAGCAGCTCTGACAGGAGCTTCCCCTCCACACTTCCTGGTGCAGAAATAGAAAGACAACAATCAGTTAAAGTCTATGGTTACAGTTACAGATATCTCACACCTAGCCAGAATACAAAGTAATCAGTGCTGGGTGTCAGTCATTTAAGCAGTTCATACGGTAAGTAGATAACCAGTTTGCTATAGTGAATACAACAGGGAATAAATAGCCCTGGTTGAGTTTTGCAGTTAAGGAAACCAAGCTCCTCTCTACTGTGCATTTACAAGTAATACAGCCACCACTGTATCTCATTCCTTCTAATTTATTAGGCTGAAATATGTAACCAGACAAGAACCTCACTGCCAAAACTGGTACCTGTCTGACTCCTGTCTCATATCCGACTGCTGCAAATAAGGCATGAGAAAGATGCAAAGAACAATGGTGAGACTGATGTGGAGCCAACTAGCGTGCCTAAATCTGCTTGGTTATCCCAGAGGTTTTGGCACAGTCACTGAGAGGATGACGTAAGTTAGACAGGAAATCTTAAAGGGAGTGGGGTGAAGGCTTACGTTTTGGGGCTGGGCCACACCCTCACGCAGACTGCTGAGTCCTGGCTCACCACGTGTCGGCAGGTCAGCACCAGCCTCGGCTTCACTGCAACACCCGAGCCCCAGACGGAACCACACTCCACCAGCACCGCGGTGGGCAGGAGCTGCTGTCCCAGCTCTGGCGCCTTCCCCAGGGGCTCTACAACCAGCTGTGACCACCAGGCTGGCTGTGAGTTGACCAGGCCCTCCAAGGTGCCCCTGAGGCTGTCCAGGATGTGGGTGAGGGAGCACACCAGCGTCAGCCCCACCCATTGGCCAGCCTTGCAGCACAGTGGTGCTGCCACAACGCCCACCAGACGTGGCCCGTCAGGGCAGGCAGCAAAAACACCTGCGCCCTCAGTGCCGGGCAGGCAGCGGGCATCAGTGAGGACCAGGGCATTGCCGGGCCCGGCCAGGTTGCTCACCACGCCACGGCTCAGTGTGTTGAGGAAAATGTCTGGGCAGAGGGCACCGAACGGGGACCCGCAGGCCCATAGCGCCTGGCCCAGCCTCAGCCCCGTGGCTGCCCCCAGCTGCACCAGCCCCAGCCCTGGCCCCTCGTCCAGCCCTGGCACAGCCAGCAGCGCGAACCAGGGCAGGCGGTGCAGCACGGCCTCGCCTTCAGCCTCTGGCTCCTCTTCGTCGCCAGCCGGGAAGCGCCAGGACTCGGCCAGGCCCAGGGCGGCGGCCAGCGCATCGCGGAAGGCGGTGCAGCACGCGAGCAGCAACAGATGTGCCTCCAGCGCTGGGCCCGGACCCGGGCGCAGCACGCGCAGGCGGGCGCCGGGGGGTAGGCTGCGCGGCGGCAGGGTGCCGCCCCGGGGCCAGGCCCAGCCCCGTGCCCGCCGCCCCGCGCCCGCCGCCAGTAGAGGCGCGAAGACGACGCCATGGCAAAGCACGAGGCCCGGGCGGCGGCTCAGCACGACGCCGCTGCAGCTCCGCGCGCCCCCGCCCGCCGCGTCGCACGCGCTCACCGCGCAACCCAGCCCCACCACCCCGCGCACCGGCGGCGCCCACATGGCTGCTCAGCTCCGCTCAGCTCAGCGCTCGCTCACTCGCTCGCCCGCCCGCTAGAGGGAGCCCGCCTCGCGTCGCTCCCACCTTACGTCATATGGGGAGGGGTGTCGCTCTATTGGCCGCTCTATTGGCCGCTTGGCTGCGCTGGCGAGCGGTGATTGGCCGGAGCAGCTCAGGCGGCCGTCGGCGATTGGCGGCCGCGGGGAGTTGGGCTACGGGTGAGGGAGGAGCGACGCTCCGAGCGTCAGCTGGTTCTGGGGGCGGGGCCAGCACAGCCACGTGGCAGGGGGGCCAGGAGACTAAGGGGTCGGCGCTCTGCGGGGGGGTGGAGTCGGTTGCCCCGCCCCCGCGCGAGCCCAGAGCGCTCCTCGCCCCGCCCTGTGTCGAAGGGCGGCGCGGGTGGAGCCCCGGGGGGCCACGCCCCCTGCAGAAGGGCGCCGACGTGGCAGGCGCGGCCGGGCCGCCGCGGAGCTGGGAGCCCGGCTCCGGGGCCGAGCCCCTCGCGCCGCAGGCGGGACTCAAGAGTAGGGCCCGGGCCTTTAAAAGCGCCCGAGGGCTCGGGAAGGGGCTGAGCTACGGCCCCAATTTAGAAAAATGGGACAACACCGTTCCTGGTGGCATGTACCTGGCCGGTCTTCAAATCAAGCCCACACGGAGTTTAAGCCCAGTACAGTTCTGAAAGCTTCTAGCTTCCACTTCCAATTCCCACCCCCACCCCCGGGACAGCTGGCTGGCACAGACAGCTTTGTACCACTCACCTTCTTTAAGCTAAGTGAGGTTTGATTCTAAACACCAAACACAGCAATTCTACCCCCCAAAACAGTCAATTAAACATGAAGCCAGGTTGTAATCTGGGACCAAGAGAAAAGGACTGAGTTAATCAGACACCCCTCTTCCATATATTTTCTGTATGTAAAAGTACCTTGTACCAGAACATGAACAGAGCTGAATCCTGCTGCATGAGGGACAGAAGCCCGTGTACAGGGTCAAAACCAGAAACCCTGAAGACTTAAGGATACTCAGCAAGCTGAGCTCAAGTTTTCAACACAAGTGGAAACAGAAGGCATGAATGCTGTCCTCTACTATTTTTGGTTGACAAAAATCAAACCAAAGGTTAACAAGCCTATCAGGACTAGGACCAAGCTTTCTTCCTCTTCAGAAGGGAATTTTTCCTTCCTAAACTTCTGTTCATAGAGGCTTATTTAGATAGAGAGAAAGTGAAATACATTAGCATGAATCTACAAAAACAAATACTTCAAGAAAAAGCCACATGACAAGAAGAGAGCTACTTGGACTTTATTTTCTTTCTGAGGCTATTTAATTACCACTACTTAAGTCTTAAAAAAAACCCAAGCCACTCAAAACAAACATGCACACACACAAGAAACCCCCAACAGAATACAAAAAACAACCTCCTCCCTACAAAGAAAAAAAAGCAATAGTAGGTCAAGCTCAAGGTGTACCAGAGCCTACATTGGAAAGGAGCTACAGCAGCCATGGCTCACCCTCACCCCCATCCAATTTATCTCTATCGCTTACAAAAGTTCAGAAATATGCTGAAGTGTAAAGTCTTTTGAAGAAAACTGTTAAAAGTGTAAGTGCAGTTTGTCTGACACAGACTCATGCACACACAGGTTAAGACTACGTAAGCTTCCTGCACAGTTCTCACTCTTGCATTGTTTTTAAGGTATATCGAAGTCAGTTTAGTAGCTTCAGTTCAGATGTCTCCAATTTAGATTCAACTTAATTCTGTTTTCGTTTCTCATTCTAAGCTTCATTCTTACTAGATCCCCACGCATCTCCCACTCTCTGTACATTTGCAAGCCACCTGAACTGGGGAACCATCCCTACATGGCAAACACTCTTTTACCATTTTTCTCTTGTACACATTTCAAAGCATTATTTCCACCTGAATTTGATCTACACACAGTATCTTCTGTCCAAATTCAATTTTACACTTCAGAGGCTTTTTGCATTCTGTACTGTTTATACCTGCATTCTAGATGCATCCTTTCTCGATCTGAAACCAAGGTATTTGCATACATGATTTGCTCTACTTCTACTGATAAAAATCACCTGTTCCTCGAGCAATTTTTGCATACACCTCATGTATTCTTTTACTTTTGAATCGCATGCTTTTGCATGCTTCCATTTAAGCCTTACAGCTTGTTCCCCATGCTTCCAAATCTAATTTTATATTATCACATCAAATCTCCTTCTGCTACTTGTATACAACATACCAGAACCCATTCACCAACTCTGGACTGATTTTTTTTAAAAATTTTATTAAAATGTTTTGGATACAGATGGTTTGGTTTTTTTTTTGCAAAAATAGGTATAGTTCTCCCATTTCTGGAAATTAAAGCAAGAATTTTTCTATAACAGACTTAAGAGTTACCTAGGTTTATTATAACTTATCTGTACCCCAATTCCTGAAATATATATTAAAACTTTACAGCAAAACATTTTAGCAAGTATTTGTATATAGGGAATATACCCTATAGTTGTACAGAGTAAACGATCAGAGTTATTTACTACTGTTTTCTCTTTCTCCAGTGGTAAAGACACCACCTTCACAGAAGGATGTGCTATGTCAGGGCACCAACTTTCTAGACACTAAGTGCAGAGCCATAGTACATTTAGATAATTGGAACTACTGGGTTTTCTGTTTATTAACAGGAATTAGGAGACCTACCACCCTGATGCACTGCGAGTCACAGCAAACTATCCTAAAGAATCTAAATGTAATACTGTAGTGTTTCTGACTGAGCAAGAGATTGGCAGTCTTCTTCAGCTCGTAACTAGAACCACTATGATGAAGGTCAGGTTCACAGCAGCATCTTTGTACTAAATCCACAAACAGTCTTGGCTCCACAAATGCTCTTAGAACCATTATACACGTTATGAAGTGACAAAAACCCAACGGAGACCACTTCTGTGACCTTGGCTTGCATACAAACTCCAATGGGGACACACTGCAGTAACTTTATGTTTTAATCACCTGAAATTATAGAGGCAGGCAGGCTCTCTATATATCCCAGGGTGAGTCAGAGTCAAATTTCTGCTACTGAAAGGGCAGGGGGAAAACAATCAGCCATCCATTCAATTTTTGCCTCACGGAAGGCTCAGTTTAACTTAGTGAAATGTGAAGGATAAAAGATTTCTAAATAAGTAACAGTGTTAGACTCTAGGCCAAAATAAAGAGTAAACACCATTATTGCAGCACATTAGCCCATTTCTGATTGAAAAAAACTGACTTGTATCTGACACTACACTATAACCCATTACTGCAGGCTGCTTTTCAGTTGTGCTTCTGTAGAGAATGGATGGCAATGCTAATCATAACAAAAAAATTCAAATGTCAGAAGCTGGGTTGAGTACACAAAACTAGTTACTGGTAAGAGTCTTATTTTTTCAAGTGTATGATCTTAAATGTTTGCTAAAACCACTTGCAGAAGTGACAATGCTCAAAAAGCCTGGGAAATACATTACTGAATATATTTTTTAAAAGGGTGTTTCATTTTCCCTTACTAGGAATAACAAATGTTTGTGGAGGGAATAAAGTGCTAGGTCAGCTCAGAATTGAATCTATTTCCCATGTTACAGCAGTATAATCCCCACAGTAAATGGAATGAATGAGAGCAAGTTTTGATAGCAGAGAACACACACAGCTGGGATTATTCTTGTTTCCATTTGTAGCAGTTCATGATAGAACCAATAAGTGGGCTAGGGAAGGTTGAGGGAGGAACATGGTAGACAAGATTCTCTCAGACACCTTTCACTACAACATATCGGAGTTCAGATCCTTCCTCTACTAAAGGGTACTTGCCAGTTACTAGAGCTTTGATCAGTTTAAACTAAGGATCACCAACCCTCGAAGAGAAAGGCATGTCTTTATTTAACTGAAAAAAGAGGCGCTCTAGACAGCAATGAAACTTTAGACAAAATCTGCCAAGTATAAAATAAACTGGTTTAGTCTACATTAATAAACTTAAGATATGCAAGTGTTGAACACTTTTCATGCTACAATAACCCCACACAACCACCTCATGATTTTTACTGTTATAATACACTGCAACCCTGCAACATTCCACATTGTAGAGTGAGCCCAGTAAACAGAACCTGCCATGGTAGAAAGACTGCTGATGGGTCATCACTTTAAGGACCAGAGGTTGGTAATTTAATTCAAAACACCTAAACATGAGGCAGCAACAAAAAACAGGTGTGCTTATGTGCCCTTTCCCTCCCCCCACCCCCACAACTAAAATCCCTGCGAATTAAAAAAAACCCAAAAAACAAAATCTTGATTGCACAAGTCAGTCAACAGCACCCTCTTTACGATCAGACAATGTGACACAGCACAACCATCCTACAGATCAGTTAAGCCCAAATCCACGTTTATTGAGGACTTCTATATCATGATACTTTGTTCAGTAAATTTGGGAAATATCTAATACCATTAAATATGTTTTAAAAAACCCTAACAGACTCTGGACCAAATACAACAAATGTTAAATTAAAAAGTTAGAAG
The DNA here is from genome assembly GCA_030014935.1 of Caiman crocodilus. NCBI lineage: Eukaryota > Metazoa > Chordata > Crocodylia > Alligatoridae > Caiman > Caiman crocodilus. The sequence continues at coordinate 8,483,276 of JAGPOW010002673.1, forward strand.
GGACACTGCTTACATTAACACTTTCTTTAAAAAATATAATTGCTTTCTTATTAAGTCAATTAGCCACAGTGGTGAGACGTGTTCTCTTTTTCAGCTGCTACAGTGCAGTGTGCTGAATTTTGCACCCCAGCCGCATTGTAACTGAAAGCCATGGTTTCCATGGGAAACAATGGCAACTGAAAGGGACAATTTGCACCTGTGTGCAGAATGCATTCTCTCCCAGTCATGTGGGGGGGAGGGGGGGGGGAAAGAAGGAGTTGTGTCACCACTGTGCAATAGGATAGCTGAAAACCAGGAGTCTCTTGGTCAATGCCAGTATGTGGTTGGAAAACCTTCCATGTTCTAATAGAAAAGTCCATAGGAAGCTGTGAACAGGATCAGTCCAGAGAAGTAAGACTATATGTCTGTCCTTTATCAGTCAATGTACTGAGATAGCCAACGAAAGCCTTCACCATAACCTTGCCTTTTCAGCACGCTGCACATGAACACTTCCATGGGACGTGTATTCAGGTCTTTCAGTGGCACATTACCCTGAAATCAAGATAAAATAATCAGTGGAAATCAAGATAAAGTAGTCAGAATTCAAGCACTAAATTCACAGGTGCCTAAAGATACACCTCCCTGTCTTCAGGAAAAGATAACCAGCTGGCCAAAATTTTCTTAATTTTATTTTCCAGATTTATTTAATTTGAGAACAGGGGTGGACAAAAATACAACCCATGAGCCAGATGCAGCCTACCAAGGGATTTTATCCAGCCTGTGGTGGGTCCCTCAGCCGTGCCCAGCACCAGGTGTGACCTGGGCCATGGCAGCCAGTCCAGCCGCCATTGGCTACGTGGCAGGGTGGGGACAGCCAGACCTGGCTTCCTGACAGCCCATACCACCTGGTGCTGCCTGGACACCCTGGGTCATTCACCCATAACCTACCACAAGGTGTCCAAAAGAGCAGGAGGGCAAGGTCTCCATGGGGACCTGCCTGGGACCCTTGTGGGAAGGGCGCACTCTGCTAGGCAGATAGGATGGGGGTGTGGGTCAGCATGGAGCAGTGTCTAGGAGCATAATGGGTAGGGCTGGGCCTGGGATCTTGGGGCAGTGACAGTACGGGGCCAGGGCCCAGTCAGGATCCACTTCCCACACATTTCTGCCCATGGAACCAGCACTCATTGCAGGGTCCAGTGGGGAGTGAACTGCAGCCCTGCCCCAGCCCTGCACTGTCATTACCTTGCAATCCCCATCCCTACCTACCTGCTGCCCCGTCTCACCTGCCCAGCCATGTGTGCCCTGCCTGTGGGGGTCCCAGAGACACTGCCTGCATGCCTGTCCACTCCATCTGGCACCCCTGGTAGTGGGTGCAAGGCAGAAAGACCCGAGGCTGGATAAAAATCAATCCTGCTTACTCCCAACCTTGACCTGCAACAGCTTACTGAACCTCCTTTAATGGCCCAGCAGCCCAAATAAACTGCCCACCCTTTAGAAAGTCCTATAAGTACCAATAATATCAAAGATATCAACGTAGACGCCCAACTAGAGAGACCTAAAACTCTGGCAGTTGAGCAACAGGACCACTTAAGCAAAAACCTTGAGAGATAAAAATCGGTGCAAGCATTTCTATATAGAGAATATAAACTGATGATTTAAAACTGCAGTACACAGAGTATACAGCTTGTGCACATTTTACAGGAACTAGATGCAGTTTTCTGCCCTTGCAGAAAAAGCATTTGTAATGAGTTACCTTTCAACACTGCTGTTCATAACAGCATAAAAGCTATTAATTAAATACTTGTACACTTCATTTAAGTAGGATGAACAGTTAAAAAAAGCTTCCAAGTGGAAACATTATTGTCATCTCTCAAATATGCACTCTCTACAACATATAGCAAGTCTCAGCTGCCTAGAATTCCCACTAGCATTATTGTTTTAGAGCCTGTCCAGATGTTATTTCAAGTAGTAATCTGGTCACCAATGCCTGATTTGCACTCCAATTGAATTTTTTAAAGAAGCTTTCATTCTGTAATCTAGAACCCAAGTTTTACTAACAACTCAAGCTCTTCTTTACCTTTCCCGTGGTCTGTCCATAAAGCCCAAAGATCTCCCGCAGTCTCTCCTCACTGATGGCCTCTGGTCTGTCAATTTTATTACCCAAGATAAGGATTGGCACATTTGATATCGTTTCATCTGTCATTAATGCCTGTAGGAAAGACAGAAGTGTTAAGTTCATGCATTAAAAAAAGTTATCTATAAAAATATATTTCTTTGCTCTAATGGTTGGAAGATGGGTCATAAACAGTTGTCAGTTGAATTATGCTATTTTAAAGAAAACTCCTCTCCTAAGAGAAGAGTCACCGTAACAGCCTCTTCAAGACAGCCATTATCTAAAATGTGTGGATTATTTAAAAATCCTCAGGCCATTCTAAAAATGGCTGATTAGAGACCCATGTAATGTATAAAAATTTAGTTATTTTAAAAATATTAATCATGCAAACATAGTAAGAAATGCAACATCTTCCTGTGACTCTCCAACAGCGCATCTATCAACACCTTACTGGTTTAGTTACCTATTGCAAACCACCTACATATTAGGAAATCAGGATGAACCTGAGAAAATGCAAGCCAAATTTTTGAGGGAGGGAAAAGAATGTAGATCTGAGGCCTAGACCTTGTTGTACACTAAGACCTAGCCCAAAGAAGAAGAGGAATTGTACCAATCAATGGCTCAGACATAAGGGGGAAGGAGGACCAAAAAAACCCCAAAAAACCATGAAGTGGAAGATTTACATTAAGCTCAACTTTGGACTCCATGAGACGTGAATGATCCGCACAGTCCACCAGAAAGACAATACCATTAATTGCTGGCAAGTAATTCTTCCAAACCCGACGAGCTGGAATAGAAAAGGACAAACATCCCTGTGAAAATGCTGTTTTGAAGAGATTTGATGCTTACACCCAGAAGAAACAACAGGAATCTTTTCCCCTCAATTCACAGAGGCAGTTTAAAGGTTTCAGATGAACAGAACAAATCAAAGCTGCATGGGAGAAGTGTCAATTCTACCTTTTCCTTTAATTTTCTAATGTAAGGAGATTTTTGCCTGATACTCACTGTTCTAAGAGTGCAGAAAGCAGGACAGGGTATAGCACCCTAGAGACTAACTGGTCCATAGAGGAAAAAGCTTTCATAACGACTCGTGTCGGCGAGCCAGAGCAACAGTTAACTATTTTATGTAAATTTATTCTATCCAGGTTCTTATACCTAGCCCCCATAATTTATGCCTCTGAATCACGAGGTACAATACCTAAAGAGCTTCTCTAAGCATTACAGTTCAAGGCTAGTCTAATTTGGAATGTTGGCTATAATGATGTTTAAAGGGTTGAGAAAAAGTGCTGAACAACTGAGAAGGAAGGGATTTTTAGTTTAAAACAAGCACTACTAAAAGCCTATTTGATTTCAGTCACTGAAATTTTACAGAAGAGAAATCGTAATTAAGCATCTCATCCTTTCAATTGAGGCTTAAGTTCTATCAACAAAAAGGACCCAGAGAAGACCCTGCACAAAAGCAGGGAGTCCAGACCTGGCACTAAGATTAAGGAAAAAAGCAGAAAAACTTTTCAGATCATCTTTAGGTATTCTAAAGAAACTGAGTAAGATTCATGATTAAAGTCCATTGCAACCAACTTCAGACTGCAATAGTCTAGTTCCATTAACAAATATGGTAAAAGGTTAGATTTAAGACAAAAAAGAACCAACTGAAAATGGTTCTCTCTTTTTGCAAGTTGCCAGAACTGGAAACTAAGATGCATCTGATACAGTAAATGGAACCGTAGAAAAATAAAGAGATAGTTAACCTTGCATATCAAGGACATGTACAATTCTAAATGCTGGAATTGAGATTAAAAAAAATAAATTAAAAAATCTGATCCATCTAAAGACTAAACTTTATGTCACTCAAATAAGTCATCATGAAACACTTCCACTTCTTCTGTCATCCACACCAAGTATATTCTTACCTTGTTCATGCCCACCCAGATCAAAAGTCGTGAAAGTCATTCCAGCAATCGTCAGCTCTTCTGATGCTAAGAAAAAGACATCTTCATTTAGCTCAGCTGCAGCTATAAGCACCCCCACCTTTTTAATGTGCACGCAAAAAGTCAGATATAGAATGTATAAGTAATCTACTACCCAAAGAATTACTGATGACCTCTGTTCCCAAAGGTCAGTTTTAAAAGTCTAAGTCTTTCTACATTATAAGCACAAGACTGAGGCATCTTTCAAGACTACAGGTCAGTATTTTCTTGTACAAACCGTTTAGAAGATACCCCCCCCACCCCAAAAACCTGTACACAATGGACCCAGTTAAACTAGATCACTAGGTAAACTCACTTGGATGTAGCGTAGGGACATGCTGACCCAATCTGTCATCTTTGAGCATGTGCAGAAGAGTGGTTTTCCCTGCATTATCCAATCCTAAAAACACTAGTTTTCCAGATTTCTTGTACAATCCTGTATGTTGCAAGGGAAGGAAAGGTAGAAAAGTCAAACATCTGTTTTTTTGTTTCAGATAGACGTGCGATCCATATGGCTTTATTATATACCAACCAATATACACTAACCCACTAACTCCTAAGAATAATATTGTAAAACACTGTATTCCAAAATGTTCCAAGCATAGAGCATGAGATACACAACTTACACTATGGTTATGGCAAGACTATACAAAATAGAGCCACTATACTAGACATTTTCTATGAGCTGACTTTCCCCCTCACCATGAACTTAAACACATTTCTATAAAGAATGTAACCTCTCAAAAAACAACCCCCCCCCACAAAAAACCTATGAAAGATGACAGCCTGAAAAGAATGATGCTACATCATGTCTACACTTAACTAGATCCATTTTAAAACAGATGAATAGATGGAAAAAAATTCTTAAGGGTAATGGGTTAAAAATCAATCTGCCACTCAAGATGGACACTTAAAAGTGAAATTATGATACCATCATTTAGCAGAAGATAGCACTGTGACTTGGCTTGCCTAGGGAAGAATGTGAAACAGAATGAAGTGATGTGAATATGAAATGAACATAGCTCCATCAGTTTCTGCAGATCCTAACTTTTTATTAAAAAAACAAAAACATCCTACTTTCTGAAGGTAAGTCATCCAAATGTGAACTAATGGGACTTCAGATCTGTAGAGACCAATAGTACCAGCACTGTTTAAGAAGAGGGCTCGATTATCAGGAAACCCTGGCTACCACGTAAGAATTAAAAATCCCACTATGGCTAAGTGGAATAAGTGACTTCTTAGACTTCACAGGGAATGGACTCATCAATATTATCATGACCCCTTGCATAGGCACTCTATGCATAGCAAAACCTGGTACTACAAACAGTAGTAACTAGAGCACTCTATTGGTTGGCAACACTGACTTGCCACTCCCCAGATATCCCTGTTGGGATCTCACTACAGAATCTTTTGCTTCGTAGGATGGTGCTTGCAGGACACTCCTAGTAAAACAGTCCATTGCCACAGTGCTGAAATTAATGCCAGAAGGTGGCTTAGCTTTTGGCAAGTTCTTTTACTCAATTAAAACCTACTATATTTACACAAATATAAGACACATCCCCCTTCCCTGATCAGAATGGGGAAAAAGCCCCTTGCTTTATATTCACATGCAGAGTGGAGGGGGAGGGGCAGGCAGCTGCTTTGGCTCCAATTCTGGCCCCGACCCCAGGTCAGGGCCACAAGTAGACCCACAGCAGCCTCCTAACCTTCCCTCAGCTGTTTCTGCTTACCGCTGCACACCCATTTCTCTCCCCCTTACTGTCAGGCTCCTTCCCCTGCCCAGCCAATCAGCAGCACCAACACTGCCACAAGGCCAGGCAAGGGCTGGGCTTCTGTGCTGTGCTCCAGGAAGGAGCAGGCCCTCAAGCAGTGTATGGTGGGGGGAGGAGGAAGGGGCAGAGGATGCAAGGGGTGGGGTGGGGAGAGAAGGGGGTGGAGCAGAAGGCAAGGGGTCCCACCTCCTTTCCTAGCCATTGCTTTCCTTGCTGTAGTGAGGGCAAAGGGGGAAGAAAGGTTCAAGATAGCCCTCCAGTATTTAAATTCAATACCTGAAAAATATTAACAAATTTGTAAATTTTAATATGCAAGGCACGTTATGCAGGGCATTACCCATCATTAATACATTGAGGAAGATGGGGAGAACATGACATCTTACTTCCACTGTAAGGTATTCTGAGCTTTATTAACAAAAACTGTAAGGGGTAGGTTTTACGGAGACCAACTCACCATTGATTTGGTGCCTCTGACATGGTCTTAAGATAACTGACAACTCTGATCAACTAGCAATCAGCTTACACCTTGCGCCCAATGAGTTAGGCAACCCAAGCAGAACAAAAAACTGGACAGTAGAGACTAAAACAGGGATGGGCAATTACTTTGGCTGGTGGGCAACTTACTGAGTTTTGGAGCTGTCAAGGGCTGCACATATTAAACCTTTCAGAAGATATCATTTTAACAAATCATATACTAAAAATCAAATATTTACTGTAACAGTTAACATTTTATTTAAAAACAGTGTGCGTGTGTGTGTGTGTGTGAGAGAGAGAGAGAGAGACAGGGATGACAAAGCAGCAGCTCATCTGGGAGGGTGTGAGATGGAGCAGGGCTCATCCAGGAGGCAGGGGGGAGGCAGAGGTTACCGCTGCTGCCAGACAGCTGGTCCATCAGCTCCTGCTGCTATCACTTGTCCAGGAAGGCACAAGGGGAAGTGTATCCCCAGATCTGCACCAGGTAGGGCAGGCTGGGGCCAGGGCTATTTCCCATGTACCCTGGCCGCAAGGCAGGTGGCAGCGTCACTGGGAGCCCTAATGCCATCATAGTAATGTATATAGAGGCAATTGAATAACTGCTCAAAATCAAATCTTTGCTCAAAAAGTTAAATTAAATTACAAAAATTAAATCTTACTCATGTATATTGTACATGTGTGTGTAGGGGGGTCCACGTGTGAGGTCCTGTCTGTGCGCCAAATCCCAGGAGCTGGGGGGAGGGGGCGCCCCAGGGAGCACATGCAACAGCGCTCACCTGGGTGGTATGGTGTAGGCATGAACCACCTCTCCTTCGGTTTGGCCTGTGTTTATATAATACATCTGTACCTTCATTTTTCCTGACAATAAGAATTCAAATAGCTACTCAACATGGATGTAGAAGATTAGACTCAATTTTTAGAGGTAGCAGAGAAAAGGCAAACTGCAGTAACTTGATACAATTTGTAATAAAATAGTACAGAATGAAGCAGTGCATGTCCAAATAAGGAAAATAAATAAGTCATAATCTGTACACATTTTAAACTAATTATAACCTTGACTTCTCCTATTACAAAAAAAACCTTTTAAATGAGAATACAAACATAGCAACTGTAATACCATATTCTAGAGGTGCACCAATACATTGGTCCGATATCAGATTAGTACTGCTATAAAGAAAATTATCTATATTGGATATTGGCCTTAAGAGGCTGATCATCAGGCTGATAAATGCTCATGCTATGCATAGCTGCAGTGTAAGCACGTAAGCAGTGAAGACTGCCTACAGTGTGGAGAGCTACTTTCAGCTGGTAAGGGTAGGGGCAAGTGGCGCAGAGGTACAGATCAAGGCCTTGCCAGGAGGGAGGCAGGCAGGCAAGCAGGGGGTTGGAGCTGGGGCAGCGACTGAGCCAGGCTCCACTGGGAACAGGTCCCGAATCTGTGCGGAGCCAGGGCAGTTCCCAGCAAAGCCTGGGCTGGGCAGGGTGTGGTGCTCTTGGGAGAGGGCTACAGAGGAAGAATACAGCCATCTTGAAATTCACCCTAATGCTCTCATAGTCCCCTGCTCCCAGTGGTGCTGCAACCCACCTTGCAGCCAGGGTACATAGGAAATAACCCTGGCCCCAGCCTGCCCCACCTGGAGCAGATCCGGGGGGTACACTTCCCCTTGTGCCCTCCTGGACAAGTGATAGCAGCAACAGCTGATGGACCAGCCGTGTGTCAGCAGCAGGAACCTTTGCCTCCCCCCTGGATGAGCTCTGCTCCATCCTTTGTCATCCCTGACACCCCCCACCCCCCCAAACTGTGTGGTTGCCAAATGCTGTTGACTCTGGTGGGGGTGTGTTTACGGAGTACCTGTGCTAAAACATGCAGCAGTTAAAAAAATTAGATGCATCAGTACTGATTAAACTAACTCTATGGGTACTAAAGTGCAAATTCCAATACCTGTGTTTAATTTCAAGGTCAGTTTTCAAAATTACTCCTCATTTTTATGTACTCGGGGAGAACAGCATGTGACAGCAAGGTACAGGGGAGGGCATTAAGGACTGCAAAGAGAAGTTGGGAAAGAAGGCAGAGAACAAGGGGGCTACCCCCCAGATTTTTCTTCTCCTGTAGCAGTGGGAAGGGAACAACTTCAAGACAAACTTCTAATTATTTGGTTCTATACCTGGAAAATTTATAAATTTCTTATAATTTTCTAGGTATACAATCTAATTATTGGGAGGGTCATCTTATAACCAGGACTGTTTTATATTCCAGTTAATATGGTAAGTTTAGTAAGCATGTCTGCAAAAGTGAATGCAAACTGACTTGCAGTGAGATTGAGTTGCTCACCTTAAAACCAATGCAATATAGATGGAATCAAGCCTGATAAGCCCTTAAAAATGTGTTCCAGTTGTATCAGTAAGTTAGCAAATTAATTTAAACTCTTGCTTAATTCAGTTTGAGAGCCTGCTTGGCATCTGCAACAGCTTAACAAGATTTAAAATTATTTAGGTAAACCCATGTAACGCAGGCTTGCAAAATTACCTAGGAACTGCAGCACACTGCTGAAGCCATTGTAGATCCATTCAAAAATGAAAGACATTGCTGAAGATTAACTGCCTGCAAGAAAACACACACAAGACATTTATGGCTAAGAAGGCCAACAACACTTATGGGGCAGCCAAACAAAGCTGGAAGAGCACTCTCCTCTGTAAAGTTATTGATTGAAACTGGAAGCTCAGGTACTAATGAAGCAAAAACAGGTTAAGTGTTTGACACTGGTACCCTCGAAACAGGGTGAATGTTAAGAATCTGGGCAGTTTTAACACACGTAATGCTGAGCCAACAGTCACTTTCCACAACCAGGGTCTCAGCCTGAATGTGCTACCAATGGCTTGGACAAAAACAGGGTGGTTCTGTCCCATTGGTGTATTAGTAGCATCAGTTGCTGCTAAATGGTTGGCAAGCCAATGCTCCACTGCATTTGGCATCACGCTGCCGGCATGAGCAACAGCTCTTTCCTGCTGTGCCTGTCAGCATCACGCTCAACACTATGCTGCCTTTGGCAGTGTCATCTCTTGCACTTGTTTCAATTGTGTGCAAGGGCAAAGCAGGGCCCTATGATACCATGCAGCTGGTGGCACAGCTCCAGGAGATACACCCCAGAGCCTCTTCTAGTTTCAGCATCACAAAAATAAATAAACGACTCTGGGGCTGTGGACAGGGGCAGTCGGTGCACTCCGGGGTCGCCCGTTCGCCTTCCTCGGAAGCGGGACCCTAACAGCTCCGCCCGCAACTTGCGGGGGGGGGGGAGGGGGACGACGACACGACGACAAGCCACTACGAGGCGGCCTCAGGGCTGAGCCGGGCAAACAGGCCCTTCATTTCGGGAAGCAAAACCAGTCCCCTCCCCGAGGGCCGCCGCCATCGCCGCGCGCAGTCAGGCGTCCCCCGCTCCATCAGGGCCGCCGCCGAGCTCAGCCCCCGCGGCGGCGGCGGCGCCAACGGGGCGCCAGGCCCAGACCCCGCCTGCACCCGCGGACACGGGCAGACAATATTGGCCACCCCCCGCCAGGCCCGAGCGGCCCCGCCAGCCACCTGCGGTTTCCCCGGCCCGACCCCCAGCGACCCGCGGCCCTCACCGCTCCGCTCCCTGCGGCGCCCCCGGGCTGCGGCCCCGACTCGGTCGCTCACTTGCTCGACAGCCACCTACACGCCGGAAATACGTATCATCCTCCCCCGGCCGCTTCCGGGGCGGGCCCGCCGCGCTGGCCGCGGCAGGGCGGGGCCGGGCGCGCTGCCACCGAGCGGTGACGTGTCCTGGCCGCGGGCGGGGCCGCGAGCGCGTCGCCTCCCGCGAGCCGGCGCCAGGGGCCGGCCGGGCTCTGCCACCCGTTTGGGGCAGGAAGTCGGTCCCGGGAGCAGCCGTAGGGATCCTGCCCGCAGCTGACGCAGGTCGGCATGCTTCCCCTCCCGACACCGCTCGGAAGTGGGCTGCACCCGAAGCAGCGGCTAGGGAAGCCCTGCGGCAAAGCAGGGTGAGCTCCCAACAAGCGCCTCAAGTGTGGAGGGCAAACTTTTAGTACTGTCCCCCTTAGCCAGAGATAATGATGATGATAATAATCATCATCAGTAAAATTACCATTTTCGAGCCCCTTTTCTGTGCAGGCCCCAGGCAGCCACCAACCGACTCACACCTGCGTCAGGCTGTAGCCCCACACAGAGGGCTGTCCCCTGAAATGTGAAACTTTTCACAGGGCCATCATCTTACACCCCCCCCCCCCCCCCAAAAGTCAGAGCCTCTGAAGGGAGCTGTACCTCTGAAACGCTTGTGCTGATTGAAGACCGTTTGCAAACTACTGGGGCAGAGCTTGCAAGTGATGCAGTACAAGCACCCCTGTCAAAGCGGCTGACCAACACCAGGCACGCCACCTAGTTAGTTGACAAGCTTTTTGGCAAACACTTTATTTAGAGCACTCGCAAGAAGGGTTTCAAGGCACAGCATTATTCAAGCAAAACCTTTCTGCATTTTGACTCTAGTTAGTGTGCTAGAGCTTCTTAATCAACACGGAAACCAGGCCTGCTGCTGCCATGCAAGTTTCTCCAGGCCTTTAGACTTTTCCGAACAATGACTTTTCAATCACCGACTTAAAATGCCATGATCCCTCCTGTAAAAAGGTCCTTGTGCAGTGAATCACAAAGCAAACACGCAGCCTTTGGCTCCTCTGAGAAGTTTAAGGCTTATATAATGTAAACTGGCATTGTGTATGGAGGTAGGAAGAAAGGCTAAAAAGGAGGCTGGAATCCACTAAATATTTCTGAACAACATTATTTTATTCTTTACTAACAGAGTAAACATACACCAAGTATTTCTACACCCATTTGGGCACATCCGTGCACAGAAACAGCTACTGTTTGATGTACAAGGCTATTTTAAGACTGCCTAGTTAGGTTTTTCTCCCCACCCCCCTTTCAGACAAATAACTGCTTTTAGTCACTATATGACCTTGGTACATCATGAACAAGCCACATCATTGACAGATATGCAATTAGAATAAGTTACATATGCAAGACCTTCCCTCCACCATGGAACATGAAACTACTGCTCATCTATTTTTGCAGGCATGATTTGTGATGGAAGAGTGCAGTCATTTTAAGATTCATCTTTAGGTCTTAGTTTCTCTGGTAATAGAACCATTTGTCCACTATGAGAGAGAGAGAGAACACACATCATTACTATGCACTGGAGTCAAGTTGAGCCACACGCTTGCATATCACCTCAGTGTTACAGAAGCTACTACACCAAGGTGGCTACTAGGAAGAAATTTCTTACAGGTGTGCTCTCTAATATTTGATTACCAGGGGGTTGCATCCCCCCCAAAGTGCATACCATGTTGGCAAGGAGCTGCACAGCACGACCCCCATGCAGCACTGAACAGGCTTTCCTCCTCTGCTGTGGCACGGCATAGCAGCAGCCCACAGACAGACAGGCATTAAGCCCTGAACCCATTTATAAACTAGTAACTGAATAGTCTTGATAAAGCTACATGTCCAAGCATGCTCAAAATTAAACATAAACAAACAGAGCAGGCAACAATTGGAAAAAAAAAAAAGCTTTAGAAGCTCTCTAGAGAGAGGAGCAATGCTTTTCTGATAACTGTCATATTTGCTACTTCCTTCCTTCTCTCACTTCCTTTGCCTAGCTTCACTTCTTCAACTGACTTGCATTTTACTTTGGTATTGGTATTAATTACACTGCTACTATAAGCCTTCCCCTACATCAGTTTTGGTTAAAGGAAAGGGAGTGTTCTGCTATCATCAGTTCCCTTCAGAGCTTCTCCCAAAGCTCAAAGGAACCTGCTAGAGCAGACATTTCCTTTGCTTCTAAATAGAGTTGTGACATTCCATTTTTCATTTTCACAGCACCTGTGCATGTGCCAATTAGGAGTTAAAGGCAGGGGGGGGCAGCTATTCAGATGTTTGAGATCAGTAGTTCTCAATGACAGGGGCTGTAGCTGGAACCTGCAATCTTCCTGCAGCTGTTCCCGATCCATATGCTCCTCCTATAAGCAGACACTATGGGGAGATGGGACTGTCCCACACCCCTGTTCCTGGAAGCATGCAGAGTTAGTCTGGGAAGGGCTTTGGCAAGAGTGCTCTGGCTCCAGCCCTTTCCACTGCCCAACCAGAAAAGTGAGGCTGTGGTGTGAAGCAGCCTTTACACTGCTCTGCTGGAGGGGGTCAGGCCAACCTGGAGTAGTCCTTTACACACCCTGGCTGAAGCTGGTTGTGGGAACACCCTAGGCAGATAAGACTACCTCATCCTATCACAGGAGCAGGGTTTTTCCCAGGATCCAAATCTTATGTTTCTGTTCGTCTGCTTTACATTTATCAGAAAACACTACTGCAGACAGGAACACTCTGGCTAAGAACCGCTGAGATAAGCAGAGGCAGTACAATAGTAGTGGCTCTCAACCAGGGGTTGAGAAATTTGGTTAAATTTAAAAAAAAATTGGAGGGATGCCCTGACTAAAATAGTTGAGACTCCCTGGTTCTAGATATAGTGTAGCTACTAACACGGTCTTGAGTTCTAATAAGCATAAGCTTTCTTTGGCTTTAGTTTAGCAACATACTTAATGTTCAGCTCTGCTATCAAGTCCATATTATTTTCTTACTTACAACTGCCTAAAGGAACTGTCAAATTGGATTCAGAATGAGATGGGTGTCTTCAATCTTACCTTCAGGTGGTATTGGGTTGGCAACTCCACAAGGTGGTACCTGTAATGACAACTGTGTTCAGGGGTGTCACTTATTGAAGGTATTACAGTTCAGACTGCATTAAGATCCAAGACCAGTAGTTTAAGCACATGAAAGCAATTACTTCATGAAACAAATTTTAAAATCCAAGCTCATTAACTGGGAAGGGATCCACACCAGCCAATATTGTTTTTTTTCTCCTCTGTTCTTACTTCGTGAACCTTTGGTAGACTGTACTTCAACTTTCAGTTAAAGCAATAGAGCTAGCCCTGTGCAAGACAAAGGCCTAGCTGTGTGAAAAAGTGATTCATTTCCCCCTATACTTTGGTCAAATTGTGTTCTCAACAGGCATCATTACCATGCTAGTGTGTACACTGTTTTCTTTCTGTAGCTTAGAAAAAACTCTGTGCATTGGAATAGACCCTTAAAATGAGTGTTGGGTTCAAGGCTCAATACTCACAAGAGTTTTCTACTTACTCAGAGGCAAGAGAAAAAAGTATTCTAACTGGTGACAACTCCACTAAAAAATTCTTCTCTCACAATATTCCAGGCAATTCACAGCTGTAACAACTTCTGGTTTTTAGAAATGTAGTAAATCTTTGTTTGCATTTATAACATCTTATGCTTCCAATCCAAACTGCTTGAAGGATTCTCTCTCTTTGGATAAGGACAAAGGTACATTTGGAACGGTTTCATAATGGGAGGGGACCGCACAGCAGTTGGTACCTTGTAACAGTTGCAGGTGCAGGAACAGGGTGTGATACCAATGTAGGAACACTGCTTCAACTTTTAACCTTGCTTCATACAGGATTAAGTTGGAACAGTTTAGCTTACATTTATATCACTCCCGTTTTGTGCCACTGTAACTGTTACAGTGTAACAGTTGCATCCTGTACAGCACCAGCTCCCCAGCTCCCTTTAAAACCACTCTAAGTGTACATTTGCCCATGCCCTTGAGGTTGTTCCTACACACCAGGTACGTTTATGCAAGATGCATAACTAGTTGCATAATTAGCTCCACAGTACATGTCTCAGCATCTACATGTGGCCCTATTAGGCCACAGGAAACTAATACATTCCACAGCAGGTTAGTACTTGTAAATATAAGTACCACCCTGTGGCAGAGTTTTTTCATATGCAGCAATGCACGTAGATGCTGATGGGGCTAGCTGGGTCACAAAGGTGCTTCAGTACAGGGATTGCCTGGTGGTTAGCCCTGCACTGGAGTACCCTCATGCCCCAGCCAGCCTCTCTGCAGCACACTGAATGAGGTCAGAGCAGCCCTAGGTTGCCAGGCTAACCTCCCGGTCCCCCTGCCAACCAAGGCTGCTCTGACTCAGCTCAACATGCTGCGGTCCCAGGCACATGTGTAAACACAGCACCCGGGAGCAATGAACTCTGATGCAATATGCTCCAAAGTTTATTGATGCATATTAATATGCATGTGTAGATGTACCCACCTTTAGCACTACTTTAGTAGAAGTTCCTGGATAGCATGTTACTTCACAGACTTAGGATGTTTCAGTGAAACCTCAGGACTAGGATTCCTCCCTTGCTTAAAAGTTTGGATTAACAGAGCAAATTAGAAATGCCAAACAATACATTTGACATGAGGCACTCCAGGTATCATAAGTGTGCCTTTTGGCAGTGGTTCCATCTCCAATGTCTCCAAAAATACTTATGTCAATATTAAAAAGTGAGATCCTTAAGAGTTTCAGTCTCCTAAGGAGTAGACTCTCTTCTGAAAGATTAACAAGGCAAAAATGACTCTAGAATTAGAAGGGCAAACAGTACTTGTGTTTCTGAGTACACAGATTCTTATACAATTAGTCTGTGCTCAGTTTAGTCATCCAGAATAATTTCAGAAAGTTTAATGGGCTATTCCTAATAGCAAAACAGTTTCTTCAGCCATCACGTAACCCAAGGCACTTTCATTTTCTCTTTTATGTCACTGAAGCAGTGTTAGACATCTGGCTCAACTTGTACTCACCGCTTCTACAGCAGCTTCTGCACATTCTTGGGTACAACAGAAAGGACTGTCTGACACCGCTGCATTTGTACTAGAAGAGAGGTCAATTTCAACAATGTTAAAACACATTTCTCCCTAAGTGTATTAGTCAATGGAAAAAATTAAGAAACAATGTAGCCATTGCCAAATTTAAAAAGAAAAAAAACAACACCCAATGCTTTCATCACAGTTTTACTGTCTTTGTAAAAGAGTAATGCAAAGTTCTACAGCTGTGAAGGCAAATTTTATTATCATTACCTTAAAGTTTGTAACAGAGCAGTTGTAACCTACCAGTTGATTTCTCCTCCATCTGTTTTTTTAGTTACTAGAGCTTTCCAGTATTCATGAGTGCTTTTGATAACCTTAATTGCAAAATCCTAGGATTTAAAAGTAAAATTTTCACATTATACATAAAAGAAAAACAAATTAAATCAGAATCAGACAGATTTACAACTAGATCTTTTTGAAGATTTAAAAAAAAAAAAAAAAAAAGGGTCTCCCTCCCCCTCTGGTATTTTTGTCTTCTGTCAGTATTAGAGAGGCACCTAGAGTTTTTAGGAAGATTAGGGTGATACAGTGCTGGTTACTGTAAAGAAACAAATTCCTAGACATAAACTGTGCTTGCTTCAAGCAATTTATAAACAAAAGGATTATACAACTGTCTTCTCTATTTTAAAGATGGGAACATAACATGTAAACTTAGGTAAGTAACTTGTGATGCGGCTAAAAAAACTGAATCCAGATATTCAAATCTCAGACTAGGACTCTTAAAAACACAAATCTATCTTTTCTCTCCCCTCAGTTTCCTAGGTAAGGGGGAGGTCGAAGTTTGCCAACATGTGTTGGTCAACTCTAACTTAACCTTGATTTTCCCAATAGCCATGATAAATCCTTATACAAGAGTGGTCTAAAAGCCTAAAGGGATAGAGAACAGGAAAAAAGAGCTAATCACCAGTTAAATTTTAGAGACTAATGGTTAAAAAAATATGTATTAAAAAAATATATTTAACATGTTACTGATGCAGGAAACAAGTGAAAATGAAAGAATGATGCCCAGGCAAAATCTTTACCCCAAGGAAGTCAACAGGCAGTTTGAGACACAGGAATAACAAAGTTCCAGTAACCAGTAAGAGCTAGTGCCAGAGTTAGCACAACACAAAGTCTGAAGGGAAGAAGTGTGCACAAAGGTGACAAAACTTAAGTCATAATGACTTGGCTGGGTGCAAGTCAGATTCCCAGGCATAAGTTATAGTAGCCTTAAGGGTTCTTTATATTACTTCCTTTGCCAACAGGCTCTACTGGCACAAGAGCAAGGCACAGAAGAGGGGAAGGAAAGGGTTGGCAGGACAGAGAGAAACCAAATTATACACCCGTGTTCTAGTTATGGTGCAGGACAGCCACTACTAGGATCTTGGGATTTACTATGCTGATTCTATGCCAGAGACTCCCAATATTGAAAAGACCCATGTGGGTGGCAAAGGCGAAGTGGTGGGGTGGATACAGCTAATCCAGTTCCAACAGCTGTGCAGTGATAAGCAATTGTATTGCCTTTGAGCATTTGATTCTTATTTTGTCAACATGCAAATTCATGCTAGGAGAAATAAGGCCTGTTGTTAGAGTAGTAGGAAAAGAATATAAATGAGTAATGTCCAGCCCCATGGATGAAAAATTAAATTGGATAAGAGATTTAATGTTTTTTTAAGTATTTAATTCTTCCCAGCAACCACCTATACATCTTCACCAAGCTACACTGTGATGAACAATCAGAATGTGCCTTACAGATGAGGCATTTACCTTGTCTTTAAATTCTTCATTGAATGCAAACTGGTTTTCTGGCTTTCCATCGGGTACCTTGTACCTTCTAAACCAGTCTATAGTAGCTTCTAGGTATCCAGGTTTCATCCTTCTGACATCATCAATATCTAACAGAATAAAAACTCTTATATAAATCACATAAATAGGGACCATCTAAGAGTGCTACAGGCAATTCTTTTGTCCATTTATCTTTGAGTCTAGTGGAGGTGAGATTAAATCAACTTTTCACAGGTTTACTATACTGCAATAAGAAAACACCCCACAATACCAAAGAAACCCCAACAAAATATGCATCTGTTCCCTCCTGTCATACTTACTATTATACTTAGCTGCTTCAGGATCTTCAACATTGATCACAATTATTTTCCAGTCTGTCTCCCCTTCATCAATCAGTGCAAGTGTACCCAGGACTTTCACACTGATTACTTCTCCTCTTGAGCATACCTATGAAATTAAGCTGAAATTATCAGTTATGTGCACCAAGCTACTCAGAGACGGCAAAAAAGAACTCACAATTCAATAGTTAAACACCCTAAAATATTATAAGGGGATACAACACTAAAGAGATTAGCTCTATCTTATCAGTGATTTAAAGCCACACTACTGGTTGACCACTAGCTTGATTCACAGATTCATATCATTCAAGTTAGCAGTTAAGATGACACATTTTGGTATCTAATCATTAACTGAAGCACTAGCAAAGACAAAAATTCAGCAGTCTGAAGTCAGATAGTTATGATTAGAGTTTTAAAAGAGATAAATATTACGCAGTTACCTTACTTCCAATTTCACATACATCAATTGGATCATTATCTCCACAACAGCCAGTATTTTCATCTTTATGACTTGGATCTTCCCATGTCTACAAGGCAAGAGAGAGCCATTACCCCCATCTCCCAAAAGAAAATTTAATGAATGGATGGTTCAAGGTTTAATTCAGGCAAGAAGAAATAATCTTGTGAAGAGGCTTACTTAAGATGGACTGCTGCACCTACTGGGCTTCAGTGAGAAGAGTCAGTTTTGCTGCTGCTGAAGTGGTACTTACATATGCTTCCTCTTATATTTAACCAGTTTCTGTAAATTAGGGGACTCTGGGTTCAGAAAACCACATTCCTACATCCATTTTCTCTCTCTGCTCCCTCTCTTCCCACTCCTTCCCCCAGCCTCTTTTTTTTGGAGTTCTTTTACAGCTTCCTCTTGGATAGAGAAAGGATACAGAAAATTAGCTTTAATACAGAACTCTTATTTTTTTGGCCGACACCCAGCATCTCTGTCCTCAATCCTTCCTTCAGAGCGCAAAAGGCTTCTGAATTTACAGCAACGGCTAGACACAACTCAGAGAAACCCATGATACATAGCGTATTGCTGCCTTTAAGCGGGTTACTCGGTTAGATAGAAGGCATAGTTCATTGACATTAATTCCTTTTTTAGAGTGGGGTATCACCTCTGAACTCATCCTAGAGGCTAAATATCAAGTCTAGTTTCTAGATGGTTCTTTTGTTCTAGGAGCTGCATAAACCTGTTTAAACTGTAAACTGCACACCTACTTCTCTTGAGATTTCTACTAGTAATCACCTGTACTGCATCTAAAAATTTCTCATTAGCTACTGCAAATACAGTCTGAATGGATCTACAGCACGTGGTTCATAGTTTCACAGATGTAGGGTCGGAAGGGACCTATTAGATAGAGTCCAACCCCCTGTCCTGGGCAGGAATGAGTGCTGGGGTCTCATAACCCCAGCCAGGTGTCTGTCCAATCTCCTTTTAAACACCTCCAAGGAATGGGACAGTACCACCTCCCTTGAAAGTTCAATCCATATTTTGGCAACTCTCATTGAACATCAGGAAAAAAATATACAATCTGAATTTGTTATCTTCCAGTTTGTTGCCATTATTTCTAGTTACCCCAACAGATGCCCTGGTAAACATTGCATCCCCTATTTCTCCTCTTGTAGAGGCTGAAGAGGTTCAGGTCTCCCAATAAGTCCACACAGAGTTTTTTCTGTAGGCCTTTAACTAGACAACTGGCCCTCCTTTGAACCCTCTCCAGGCCATCCACATCCACATCCCTCCTGAAGTGTGGTGCCCAAAACAGGATGCAGTACTCCAGCTACCACCTGATCAATGCTGCATTGAGGGGAAATATCACCTCCCTAGACCTGTTTGTGATTGTATTAGCAATGTTTTGGAGTGGAGGCTGCTTTAACACTTCTAACCTGGTCCCTGTACCACTGCAATCTGCTTCCCCCATGCCACTGCTACTCCCTACCACACAGCTGCCATGTTGGTAAAGCCCTCTCATAGAAGCCCCCCAGCTTTGCAAGCTAAATCTGTCCCACTGGTCACAGATAGCTGACCTCTGCTTTAGAAGATCATCACAGACTTTCATAGATGTTAGGGCTAAAAGGGACCTCGTGAGATTATTGGGTCTAGCCTCCTGCCCAAAGGGCAGGAAGTAAGGTGGCATTACATCACCCAAGCAAGATAAGCATCCAAGCATTTCTTAAAGGTATCTTGTTCATTTGGTAGCATTTAGACATTAAATAAATACATTCAGAATGGTGGTTGATGAATACCTCACCCTTCCTCATTACTAAGAAAAATCCCAAACCATGCATGTACATTACAATACCTGCGGGATTGCACCATAGTTCCAGATATAACCCTTGTAGGGAAATACGTTAGCAACATAACGCAGCTTCCCTTTCTTCACATCTTGTTTAATTGGGTTTAAAGGATCCTTTGTTGCAATCTAAAAAGAGGCAAGAGTTGCATGCAAGTATTTTTATTAAACCAGGTGAAGATTTTCAGAAGACAGCAGGACCTAAGAACCCATCCATTTATTAATGGGTGCTGAAGACCGACCTCGGTGAGAATTGCTCGATCTGAACAACTGGGTTCTCAATGCCCTACCAAGTATGGCGATAGGCAGATGCCAAAACATGGCTTAAGACTTCATTAATGGCTTGGGTTCCCTAGTACAAGATAAGTATTTTCCACACTAGATCTCTTTTGCCTCTTGAAGTTGCTTAATACAAACTGTCCCGGTACTCTATGACAAGACTTTAGCTGCAGATTCAGATGTAGTTTGTGAATTGTGGCTCTCCTACATTGTGGCAACTATTCAGGAGCCATAAGAGCTACTCCTGGGGCAGCTGCCCTCCTCACAAGGCACTATAGTACTGGTTCTTCCTTGCATCTAAATGTGCCTGTAGCAATTCCAACATCCTAGCAGGTAGGTGGAAGTTAACCCCTTTCCCAAAATATCCTCTTTCAAGGGATGTCAGAGGCGGGGGCAAGGGGATCACAGCTCCTGTCACAGCTTCATCCAAGATCTTGGTAATGGAATGCAGCTGCACCCCCAGGAATAATCTAGCTAGTGAGTAGCCAAGAGCTACTCACTACCTAGGCTCATTCAGCACATCATTTCAACATTTAAAAAATTAAGAACTGTCCACACACTGCAATTAATTGGCAGTCTGCCACTGTTATTGGGCCAGTCCTCTCTGCTTACGGAGCATTAAGTTCTATGATATTTGCTTACTCCGTTATCAGTAAAGCTTGTGATAATTCTAGATTTATAACTTGCATTTCTAGGTTTTAGAATCTAGAGTGTTTAACAATATAAAACTAAAAGATCACTGAAGCAATGAGACTTCCCAATTCTTTGCTGAATTTCACTTCAAAGAAAAAAAGTAGTCTAATTACCTCCATCTTTGCATTTGTCCATCGAGGCACTTCCACAACCATGTTGAACAAATTCTGAAGGCAAGAAGCAGATTAGTAAGTCCAGAATAAGTAAACCCTATATACTAAAAAGGCAGGCAACTAGTTCACTGCAGATCAGTTTGTTTGAAAGGCTAAAACAGTTTGCTATGTCCTGTCGAAGTTTTGATAAAGCCCCACAGCCTGGAGATTTCCAAGATAATACCCAGACTAGAATAATTCCTTCATTTATAACTACTCTTTAAGGGATTTTATAGAATTAGTTTAGACACCTGAAGATATCAAAATGGTTCATTTATATAATCTATATAGTTATTGGGACAGTTAATTAAAACCTGAATATTTAATAAAGAGCATTTAAACTTCAAAAAATTAAAATCATCCCATTAAGAGCCAGATACTTATATGGTGTTCTTGATGCCCAAAAACCCCAGTACTAAGGGATTTAGTTTAAGATAGCACTAACAGTAGAAAGGTACCCTGTATTGTTGTCTGTAAGGCAGTTTCCTATATAGAAAGAACATGTTCAGCAGGCCATACACAAGTAGTACGAGAGATTAACAACTGTCTCTAAGTACTGAAACTATAGGTGGGATTTGATGACTCCCATTAAATTGTACTAACACTAGAGTCCCTCTCCCTCCAGAGGCTTTTTCCCCTAAAAAAATAAGACTGACAAAAAGTTAAATAAAAAACTTGAGCACCTACAGCTTCTGGCTGCATAGCATGAAGCAATCCTTCTAAGCCCTCAGACAAGCAGTACTAACAGTTCAGGAAAAAAAAAATTATACAGATGAAAGGTACTTGTTACCATAAAGACTTTGTTCAAGCCCCCCAGCAGGAGGCCCTCTGGTGCTTCATTAGTAGCAGAACCATACACAAATAGGCAGAAGAGAAGGATTAGATCTACGGGTGGAGAAATTGAATTAATCAGATCAAGGCAAAATGCAGCTGCTCAGAGTTTATGTGGACAGAGTTATAAACTGGCTTTTGCATGGTGCAAAAGAAAACTGGAGTATGCAACTGTCTTCCCTTGAAGACAGACAGTTTTTGAAAGCTTGCTTGCTTAACAAAAAACACTGATATTTGGGAAGAAAGTGGGAAAGTTTGCTAACACGCAAGATACACAATTAATACACCAAGGTACTACAAGGCCACATTAATTACTATGAAAGCAGGAATCCTCATCCAGACAAGGTCACCATCTCTCAGAGCCTAGACTGAGGGACACGTTATAATCCTTCCAAGATCTTAAATACCAGGATTAAAAGCACAAGACTCCTAAGCGAATAGACAGTACTCTAACCTTTTGTCCTAAGCTGGGCTCTCTGAGCTGTTACTTGACCTGCATAATGACCAGGAAAGTTCCCTGGAGAAGTATTCCAGCAATAGAGAGAGAGAAAACACTCTAATATGATCAGCACTCTACTACTGTATAGTTTAGACCCTACAACATGCATCACTAATGACTTCTCACCCCACAGACATACTGGCAGTGTGCCAAGTGCTTATCCAAGATTGACTATCAAGGGAAATGTACCCAGCCTGGAAGCAGCTAGTTACCTTTCCATGAATACACTTCCCAGTTCATCTTCAACCCAATTCCATGAACACCAAGGCAATGAAGCACTACCTTTTTGCATTTCATTACTTTCCAGATACTTGCTTTTGAACCCTGCTTTTCACCCAATTTAGCATATAGTATAAGTTAAGACCACTTGTGAAGCAAAATGCATCTTATCATTTAGTACACCAACATCCTCACATCATGCTCGTTATTTGTCCTGGGGTGCACGATGGTTACATGTAGAACGTGGCTCAAGTACATGAAATCTTGCTTTCTATAGATGAGTGGGCTTTTTTCCTGGCTCATCCTCCCCTTAAATGTATGACACCATCTCTCAGAATATGGAAAACTGCCATCTGCATCAAAATGATACCAGTGTAGGTAAATACTAGTCAGATATTTTGACCAAGAGTCTTTACTGTAATAAATGAAAGATAGCCAGTGGACTCTATCCACACCTTTCTTCTGTTTCCTTTTCTTATATCACTATTATTAATTTATGAGCACAGAAAATAACCCCCTGTAAGTATGTACTACTTCACCATCAAACCATGTGATAGAAGGAGAAAAATTACTGATAGATATTAAGGACTTGTTTAACACACCAGTCCAAAGAGAGGTTGGGAGGCTTTCACTTCATATATTCAGAAAAAGTGTCTGCATCTCCACCCAACTTGGTGTCATCTGCAAACCTACTAAGTGTGCACTCAATCATATCATCCAAATCACTACTAAATTAACAGATTCACTCTGTAAACTTAAGCCATACAGGTTACTTTGTACAATGGGAATTACAATAATTTAACTCATGATGGGTGGGAAAAGGTGAAAAAATGGCAACAATTCCTACTTAAATCCAACATCTTCACTAAGCAGTACTGGGTATGGCCATTGCCCAGTTTGACAGAATTTTATGGTTTGTTAAATCCTTATGAAATACAGAATCAATTTTTCTCTGGATTCTATTATGATCTGACCTATGTGGTACTCCCACAAGCATCAGTAAGTACTATAGCAGCGGAAGTGGTTTAGGTCACATTGTTTTACTTCCATCTCTACAGCAATACTAGACATTTTTTGATCCTGTCAAAATATAGCCCTATAAATCTTGGGAGCAATACATACATGAAAGATCGTTTGGAGATGTATCATTCCTAGATCCCAAACCATCACTGAGGAATGCTCAGTGCAGGTGCAGGAAGGAGGAAAGGTGCAGCAAGACTAACTTAAAACCCTCTTGTTCTTCACCAGACCACAAACATAAATTAGACCAGCCACATAAGTAGAGCAGACTGCAACAGCCTAAAGGGCTTATTACACGCTTAGCATTACAGGGCAGAAAGTCATCCTACGCACCCTGAGGATCTCCAGTAGCTGGTTATACTGACATTTGAATGGATTTGTATTGGGTGACTGACATAAAGCTGACTTTACACAGCTGAGAATTTAGCCTCAACTGTCTGATCACAGTACTTAAGGACAATGCAGCAAGAATATCAAGATTCAGCAGAAAAGGGCTGTATAGCACATTTACAAAACCAGTGGACTAATATTTTTCCCCACAGTTCCTCCCCCAACTCCTTTCTCTCCACTCCCAAGACAAAAATCCTGTTCCAAGACATTACATGGATTGAAAAGAACCCAATACAATTCCTTTTCACACAATGGTACAAGATTGGCTGTCTTAAATCTCTTCCTCCACACCCATTTAACAGGTTTGTCAGCTATGGTTCACAATGGCTCAGTAAAAAAGGGCCTTAGTTGTGTGTGTAGCTCACATGATGTTGGTGAAATTCTGCAGAGGTATTCAGCTCACCAGGGGCAATTTACAGGACATGGGGCTTGAACTTCACTTCTGAATCACATTTTGTATTAAACGCTCAAAGACTGTGATCTTAATATACTGTGTCTATAAAGCAAAACAATTATCATAAGATTGTAATCAAAACTGGTCGCACATTTACGTTAAGAAAAATCAACCAATGGTTTGCTAACAGAACAGTGCCTCTTCCCCTTCTCATGCACCAAAACTAATAACAAACTTGTTCTAGACATATATAACATGTAGACATATTATAATTAAATTTGAAACTACATTTACAGAAGTGTTTACTTGCCACTGCAGAGAATGGATGAAGTTCACTGAAGCCAGGATGCTCAAAAAACAAATGGCAACTGCATCAATTAAGTGCTCAGCTACCTTCAGCCCCCCCACCTGCTGCAACCTGTCTCACCCACTGACTCCTCAGTTACATGTTCAAAGACTGGCTTTCTTGCATTCATACAGCCCGACTTCTTTGCTATCCATTCCATCCAGGAAGAGCACACACCATCTGCAGAAGCTTCTTCAGCCTGAAGAGCTTGCTAAGAAATTTTTTTCCAACTATCTGAGTTGGTCTAATAAAAATAGATCAGATTTACCCAAAGAACCCAGCTACCATCAGCTTCTGTTGCGTAATCACTCAACTCAGATATCAACACCACATGCCTTCCCCACTGAACCCTTCCATGAAAGAGAAACTACATGCATCTTGCCTCAAGCAGGTCATGATTAAAGCACCCACAGCATCTCATCAAGCAAACTTTACCTAAAGCCATTGGTAAGGGGTGCACATGCATCCCCTGAGACTGGCTGCTGGCAGCACCTGCAGGCAGTCCCTGCTTGCCATGCCACCACCCTCAACTGTATCTGTGGGCAGTCACTGATCACTTGCCACCCTTCTCCCTCACTGCTGAGGCCACCTGCAGAGACTTCCTGTTGCCATCACTTGCAGGCAGTTGCTGTGCCCCCCCCAGCCTTGGGAGGCATGTAATCTTTATGGTTAAAGTGCACCACCACCATTTTGAAGCACAGGGATGCTGATACATGAGATGCAGAGACTGCTGGAGCGCACTAGTTACTATGATACTATTAGTCCACTGGTGCATGCTATCTAGGGTCAAAAGGGGCCTAAAGCAGGCCATCTAGTCTGACCCCCTGCCAATGGCAGGAACAAGTGCCAGGGTCACAGGACCCAAGCCAAGTACCTATCTAATCTACTCTTGTAGGTGCCCAAGGTAGGAGCAAGAACAACTTCCCTAGGAAGCTAGTTCCACATCCTAGCCACCTTAACTGTGAAGTAGTGTCTCCTAATGTCCAACCTAAACCTGCTCTCCAGTAACTTGTGACCATTGGTCCTAGTTACCCC
>JAGPOW010002673.1:8513450-8534384 GCA_030014935.1 Caiman crocodilus
TTGGCTGGGGTCCTGTGACCCTGGCACTCGTTCCTGCCACTGGCGGGGGGGTCAGACTAGATGGCCTGCTCTAGGCCCCTTCTGACCCTAGATACTATGATAAATGATACAGTTAAATGATGAGCAGCTGTGCCAGGCTCTTTGTTGTACTTGCCTCATTTAACTGCGCCCATTCCCAACCCAGGCTGTAATGTCTTTGGCTCCAAACTCCAGTCCTGGAGTCATGTCAAATAAACCTTTATTTTTCAAGCCACATGTGATACTTGTCCAACTGGCATTAATAAAACAACAGGTACAGCTGATATCTTAGGGCAGCAGGAACCATCCTTTTTGGCAGAGGTGCCACAAATAAAGCTCTGCACCCTTCCCACGTGCCAGTGCAATCTGCTTTCCCTGTCCAATGTGCTGCTCTGCTTCCTGCCGCCTCCCCAGTATGGCAGGATCCACAAAACTTGTGCCACTTGTGGCACACTTGCTGCAGGTTGGCTACCGTGTGTTAGGGCACTGGCTAAACATTACTCCCATTGAGGTGAATGGCAACACTCATTGACTTCAAAAGGGAACAAGGCTAGAGTAATGCTAATACTTTTGAAAATCCCATCCTTAACCTGATAAACTTTTGTAGGTGACCAAACAGATTAAAGAACCATTAGAAAAAGATTTTTGGGGAGGACAGTAGAAGCACTGGACTTATACTTTTAAAAATAGCCTCTAATTTTAAGTGTCTCACTTCTGGTGTGTTTAATTTGAGACCAAAGTCATTTCTCAGAAGAGTGGAACCCCAGTGCTCTACTTGAAGTCAAAGGGAGCTATAAATTTCAGCACCCCCAGAAAATCAGGTCTAAGTATAGGCACTCACAATTCAGTATAGGTTTATTCAGGAACAGATCCTTGTACCTTATTCTATGCACAGAAAAGGTGCATGGTTTTGACTAGTGATGTTACTTTGAAAAAACTGACAACTTTGATAGAACAGTATGACCTGTACACAGGCTTGGACTTACTGATAGCAGCTTTCCACTGACCTCCCTATGAACTTGAGCACTTGCTCCTTTGTTTTACAATCACTGAAAAGGAGATTCTACTTCAGTTTCACAGTGGACTTGGGAGGATCATTTGGTGGCTGTAGAACCACTGACAAATAAAAAGTGCTAAGTATTATTATGGAGTTGCATATGAGATGCATATTAAAAATGTAAGGCAAGAACGCAATGAGGCTGTGGAGAGAGATGATAATAAGCCATTTTAAAAGAATGGGAAGGACTTGCCACTTGGGAGCTTGTATCAGCTGAACTGATATAACTGTTTTGTCTTTCTGCTCCTATGGAGCTAAACCTTGTACTTTTAACCTGAATGAAACAGATTTAATGTTACAACTTTTCAGCCTCCACTCAGAGTGGACAGGAAAAGCAGTTCCAGTGTATCAGCTATGAAACATTATAGAGCACTTTTACACGTGCTTTGAGGCATTCTGATTAGAACATGTTGAAGCAGACTCAATGCTCCAGTGTGCTGCAGTGCCTCATAGATTCAGTGTATCTGCATTTCAGAATAGTGATGGGATGCTTTAACTAAAGCTCACTGAACAAACTTTAGTTAAAGTGCCTCTGCTGCCATTTTGAAATGTGGGACACTGAATACATGAGATGCTGCTGACACTTTAATTAGAGGAGCTCTTGATTGCCACTCAAATTAAAAAGCTCATCCTACCCCAAAGCATGTATATAGGTGCCCTATAATTTTACAGATTTTTACCTATTATTCATTTCTTCATGTCCTGAGCTAGGTCATATATAAGTGGATGTTACAGTTCAAGATGCTAGTCAGCAATAGTTTACAGTGTTTGGTTTTGGGTTTTATTTATGGTGAACATGAAGTCTTGGAGTTAATATTATGTAAAAATAGGATTTTTATTAGAGAAGCAATGTGCATAGCCAAGTAAATTAACAGAACTGCCCTTTCACCTTTACAGATTTAGGTTCAGATTTTAGAAGTGAAAATGAATTTGTCAGGCCTCTTAGATTTCTCTATGTATATCACAGGACCACAATATGCTCAGGTACAAATCACAGCTGGCAGTCTCTACCAACATCAGGACTGGAATCACAGTGTCACGGGTGAGAACAAAAATGAGAACGAAGAGCGAACATACACATGCTTGTACTCTGCCTGGCCCAGGCCAGTATCACAAGCCAATTGCTTTTATGAAAATTGAAGTCATTCACAACTTGAAATTAACAATAAATAACCAAGAGACTATTCTAGCTAGTTTTCACTAAACAATGAAACACACAGGACTGGCTATTGAGGGTAAGCAAAGCCTGGCTTCTCTAAAGCCATATTCTATCCCCCAGACTTGTATGTGTGAGTTACAAGTGTTTACACAGCTTCTCTTACTCTGGTAAATTCAAAGGAACAGCTCTCCCTTTCCCCTGTGATAATAAAAGAGACATCAGATCATAATCAGCTGATGAAGTGAGGAACAGTTTGAGAAATGTGTGTAGTGCACTCCTATGGTGTTTCTGAGATGCTCAAATTCACTTGCTGGTAAGTAGCACAGTGGCAGCAGTTGGTAGTACTAGAGGGCAGCAAGTCCCAGATCCAGTTTCTTCTAGCAGGCAATATATGTCTTTGCTTCTTCCACTTTCTACTCCCGGAGGGAAAGAAGTTCCCCCACTGCCACATCCCTCTGTTTGGGAGAGGAAATACATTGAACATCTCACATGAAATCTCTTGAATTGTCTTCATCTACTGAAGTGAAATAGCTTATTTCATAGGTTTGAGAGGAAGCAGGTCTGAGCAGAGGCTCTGGATGTTCCATTTTCATTTCAACAGAGGTTCTCCATTCTACTCAAATCACAATGACAATTTATATAAAAACAGCTGTGAGAAGCACCAGGGACCGGGCTTGTGCACAGGTCACTTGGTGAGCTATGTCCTGCTTGGGGACATGAATTTTCAAATACTTTTATCATCTTGTTCCTATTCCTTCCCTCTTTCTGCATTCCGTCAGTATGAGGTAGTGTAATCTCATAACATCATACAACATCATGACTTAGTTCTCCAGATTAGACACGTGAGATAAGTCTATTAACATTTTCTCTTATCTTCAATACAAAGAGAAAACAGGGTAGATTTGCACCTTATAAACTAACCAACATGTGTGTGTGTGTACATGCAATACAAAGTCAATGCACATTGGGTGCTGTTGAGGTTTAACTCTACTGAACCTCAGTTGACTCTGTAACAAGATTTGTCTTCATGGTTGGAAAGGAGGGTAGCAAGCAAAAGTACTGATTATTACCAGCAGCTGAAGAAGAGTACTGGAGCTCAAGGGGCAAAGATCAGTTTCCTAGAGCTGAAGAATTAAGGTTCTAGGAATTGGGTGGGGTATATGAGTTATTCTGCAATTATCTGTTATACATTGATTATTCTTCCCAGTCATTCCCCTGCTACCTGGATAATTTTTTTTTCTTTCTCCTACTACTGAGTCTTTGTTCTTTCTTCCAAGTGTAGTAGCCTAACAAATCTGAATCCACCACATAAGGTAACAGACTGGAATAATTAGTACCCTGATACTGTACTTCCACCTCCACATCTCTGTCTGTAGTATGAGCTACCACTACACGCACATCCCTTCTGATCATGGGCCAAGATCCCAAATGCATTCTCAGACCACTCTTAAATTCCATGAAGTTATAAGAAAGTAATACACTGGGAAATCTGAACATAAATTGCTCTGGTTTGTTTTGTAACTATAATAATGTATTATCATTAAAACCTGTTGTGATCTTATCCCCCAAATTTAATATAGGCAGTATTCGACTTGCAACATTTCAATTTACAATGTTTCTCACTTACAATGTTTATAAATTGACAGCCTGCTTCGACTTTCTGACATTTGTTTTGATTTTGCAATGATTGATCTGATCCAACACCATGGCAGTGAACAAGTTTGTTGCATCACTCATCTCCCTGGAGAACATCTGTCCAAACTTCCTTGAACACTTTCTTTAAGAAAGCAGACAAGACTCCAGAAAAACCTGCAGCCAAGACTCCTGAGAAGACTCTAGCCAAGAACCCTTCAAAAAGTCCAACCAGGAGTCTTTAAAAAAGTCATAGATTCATTGATTCATAGATGCTAGGGTTGGAAGGGACCTCAATAGATCATTGAGTCCGACCCCTTGCACAGGCAGGAAAGAGTGCTGGGTCTAGATGACCCCAACTAGATGCCTATCTAACCTCCTCTTGAAGATCCCCAGGGTAAGGGAGAGCACCACCTCCCCTGGGAGCCCATTCCAGACTTTGGCCACTCTAACTATGAAGAAGTTCTTCCTAACGTCCAGTCTAAATCTGCTCTATGCTAGCTTCTGGCCATTATTTCTTGTAACCCCTGGGGATGCCTTGGTGAGTAAAACCTCATCAATTCCCTTCTGTGCCTCCATGATGAACTTATAGACAGCCACAAGGTCACCTCTCAACCTTCTCTTGCGAAGGCTGAAAAGATCCAGGTGCCCTAGTCTCTCCTTATAGAGCTTTGCCTGCAAGCCCTTAACCATACATGTGGCTCTTCTCTGGACCCTCTCCAGGTTATCCACATCTCTCCTGAAGTGTGGCACCCAAAACTGAACGCTGTACTCCAACTGTGGTCTGACCAATGCTGCAGAGAGGGGAAGTATCACCTCCTTGGATCTGTTCGTCATGCATCTGCTGAAGCACAATAAAGTGCCATTAGCTTTCCTGATGACTTCATCACACTGACGACTCATGTTCATCTAGGACTCCAAGATCCCTTTCCACTTCCATCCCACCAAGCAGGTCATTTCCTAGGCAGTAGGTGTGTTTGGACATTTTTCCTCCCTAGGTGCAGCACTTTATATTTCTCCTTGTTGAATTGAATTCTGTTGTTTTTTGCCTATTTGTCCAACCTGCCCAGGTCTGCTTACAACTGTTCCCTGCCCTCTGGGAAGTCCAACAAAGTCACTTAAAAAAAGTCCTTCCAAATCAATATGATTGTTATTTACAATATAAATACATTCATGTAGCTATATTACTCATCTATAATTGATCGAGTACAAAATTCTGGGGTATTTTTTGTGAAAATAGGGTATCAGGCCTTGGTTCAGGAACCAATCCCCCATTTATAACATTGTTTCTTATGAGAAAATTGGTTCCAAGTTGCAACGTTTTGACTTAAGACACGGGTTTTCAGAAAGCAATTGTGTCATAAGTCTGAGGACTGCCTGTAGTTTTTTGTCTAGATGCCCATCACTACAAAAGATTCCCTTGGTGGCAACATCCTCTCAAAATGAAATATTTGATTGCAAACATCATAGTTCACAGACCTATGTCATTACTGGGCAAGATCTATCAAACACTGATATCCTGTATGCAGTATTAAATATCCCAAGCTGGGATGCTGACACAGTTGTGAGAAGAATCTTTACTGTCCAAATCCTCAACCAACAGCCCATGGTGAGCAACCCACCCATTCTTCACTGGAAATAACCCAGTTTTGGGGAGGTTACTTTGTCCAGACTCAGATGGTTGCACTGAATCACTGCCTTGCACTTCAACAAAGATTCGATTGCGTATTCCAAAAAGGAACCCATTATTGTTCCTCTCAGAATAGGTGCCCTTATGTTCTCTTTCCATGGAACAGAGTTGGACCTTGAAAGCCTCCTGGAACCCTCTTCGGAAGTTCTCGTTGAAATACCCATAGATGATTGGGTTGATGCTGCTGTTGAAGAATGCCAGCCAATGGGCAAATGGGAAAATATAAACTGTAATCAGGTTGAGCTGGTACTCTGTTAGGTTTCCATAATCTGTCAGCAGCATTAAAGTCCACAGAGGCAACCAGGAGAGGGTAAAAAACAATGCCACTATGATTAACATGTTGATTACTTTAACTTTCCTCTTGGAGACTCTTCTCCCCTCATTTTCCTCTGATTGGGAGCCCCGGATGGGTGCAGAGGACTTAAAAAGTTTGAAAGCAATCCGGGCATACATGATGACAATTAAGGTGAGTGGAGCCAGGTAAATGTGAGAAAAGAGTACAGTTGTATAGATCTTTCGCATCCCCTTGTCAGGCCATGCCTCCCAGCAGGAGTAGAGTGGGTAGGAATTGTTGTAAGCATCCACCATGAAGTGATATTCCTCTCTGATGACAGTCAAGGTGACTGCTGAGGGACACATGATTATTAAAGCCAAGACCCAAATGATTACAATGGTGATCAGGGCTTTCCTCAGGGTGAGTTTCTGTCTAAAGGGGTAAACGATACATCGGAACCTAAAAAGAAAAAGAAACAAGCATTGTTTTCACGTTCTCCTGAGGCTCTAACTTCATGTTCCAAGACACAGTGAGCTTACATTTACAAAGGCCTTTTTAAAAAGAAACTGTCATGATATGAATTTTGTCATGCAGAAGACCCAGTTTTGAGTCCTACCATTTTAACTACAGTGGGCACCAATACAGGTGCGTCAAGGCTGCTCTGATGTGCTGTAATTACAGCACATTGGAGCAGACTCAATTAATCGAGTCTACTGGAACATGGTGATTACCATGCTCCAGCAGATCCAGCATCATGTGCATCAGCATCCCCCTGCCCTTACCACCATTTTTCAGCTTGGGGACGCTGATGCATGTGACACTGATACATGTGCACTTTAATTATAGCAACTCTCGGAGTCATTCTAATTAAAGCTACTTGAAGCCACTCCCATCCTTCCCCCCCCCACCTCCCAAAGCATGTGCATAAACACCCTGTGTTTTTAAACAGGGGTCCTGTAACAAGGAATCATGACTCTGTTACTGGACAGTGGCTTGGCTCCTTTCAGGGCAGAGTCTTTATAGCACAGCCAGCCAGCAGAGCAGGGGTTAAAGGACAGCCCTGTAGTCAGGTCAGTTGTAGTAAGCCCAAGCAGGGCAGAGACAGGGGCTAGGGTCCTGAAGCCTAAAAGGGGTAAGAGCAGGGCTGGGGCCCAGAGGTGAGGCCTAAAACAGTGGGCCTAGGGCAGAATGACCCAGGGTAGAGGGGTGGAAGCGGGGAAGGCTAAAACCCCAACAAAGGAAGGAAGGCTTGAAGTGGTCTGGAGATGTAGGGACAAGTGTCCCACCCAGTTGGTGACTTATAACACCTGCAAGGCATGGGGTGTGGTATAGGGGAGGAATGGAGCCACACAATTAGTACTTAAGGCTTGGATCCCCAACATTAGTGTAAGATCAGGACAGCCTCCCATGCTTTAATAACTGTGTTGGTCGAGTGGCTTGCGGGGCTGTGGCCAGTAGCCCAAAGTGGCAGGTGGGTACTTTTGACTGATGGAGTGGAATTAGGCACCGAAGCGTATTGGTTGAAACGAGATTGTTTACTTACACTGCCTATGAACACAGTGCAGGTAGAGAAACTGACTTAGGTTACAGTTAAAAGCGTGACGAGAGCTTTTTGATACGAACGAGACGAGACATCAGCGAATGGCTTATTGAGCATGCACGGACGGGGTACGTCAGGTAGGTCAGTGACGGGGAGTCGTTGGTGGGTGATCAATCCGCCAGGTCTACTCCAAGGTGTCCGTGGAGTTCTCCAACTTGGGCGGAAACTGCTTTAACCTTTATATGGTCAGTAAACCAATTACTAGCCCCCAGGTAGGAATAATTTGGAACCAGCCAATGGGTGGCATATGTTCAAACCATGCAGTCTTTGGAGTTGGCGGGATTTTCCCCTGTACTGGAAATTTCCACTATGATGCAATAGCAGAATTTCCCACTGGGGTATAGGCATCAAATCAATGGAATTTTCTACTGTGCCATAGGCATTCAATTACTGGGTTCTGACATGCCCCCTTGCCGATGGCACAGTTGGAACTATCATGCTTACGAGCTGGTTAAGTCATCATCGTTTTGTTCGGGAGGCTCGTATGGTAAACGGGTATATACAAAGGTTGATAATGAAATAAGTTTGTTCTTAAGGTATTGTACAAAACAACAACCAACACATATGCAAATACCAATACAGAAAAGAGGCATTAACAAGGTAATAAGTGGGGTTAGAAGGTATAAGAGCCATGAGGATGCGTCCCAGCCAAACCAATTGAAGAGATTCGATAGCCATCCTTCCCTGATACCTGAGATTTTGTTTGTGTTAGTGGCAACTTTTCGAATTGCCTTGATCTGATCATTTAGGGGTATCGAGATGTTAGGGATGCTAATGCAGCAGAGATCCCGGGATAAATTAAGGTATTGACATAGACCTCCCTGCTGTAGGAGCATCACGTCTAGGGCAAGACAATTTTGCATAGTCATTTGAGCCATGGCTTGTAACTGCTGATTGAGTAAATTTAGGCCCTTTGCAGTACGGTTAGCGAGCAATTCTACCTGTTCAGCGAGTTGCGCGATGGCTACTCAGGTTTTGCCCATTTATAATATTCCCCAGGTAAAGGCGTCTTCTAGTCCCCACTTAAGGAATTGGTTAACCTTTTCCTTCCAAGTGAGGGAACTCCAGACCAGCTCTCGCTTGTGACGACGGAGCAACATTGGACTAGGAGGCCTAGAGGTTTTGGCATATAAAGGGGGACATAGAGACACTGTGGTCAAAAAGCATTGTACTCCCAAGAGTATGGCTGGGAGGGTCATATACAAGTGACCATCTGAGCAAGCCCATAACTGTCCCAAGAGAGCGAGAGTGAACAACTTCACGCATTCACCCGAGAAATTGGAAGCTTTTCAGGCCCATTTGGGCTTATCAACTCTAAGGTTTATGCCATGACAGGCCGAACTTATTAACGCTGCGCGTAAAATAGGGAAAAAAAATGAATACCATGTTTGGTTATTGGCTATGTTGACAGCTATCGATATATTCCAATCACAGGTAGGGGTTTAAGAAGCGGTGAAAGGATGACTTTTTGGTCGTTAGCTAGCGTGCACTTGGCACAGGGTGGGAGTGCGAGGTACCAAGGGGCAGTTACGGTCCGTGGGTCCCAGGTCAAGGAGTTATCCGGCCTGGACCACTCTATGCCTTGGGGGGTCGATTCCCCGTGGGACTGCAGAGCATGGGAGCCGAATATTAATGCCTACTTCTATCATGCCCCCTAGGACGGTGGGAGCAGCCATGCAGCTTCTCCTGGTAGTATTTAGGGGGGCAAACGTGAGATTTGCAGACCAAGTATAATTGGTGGTCATCCATGGCTTGCATATAATTACCTCATTCAAGGTTGATGACCCTTTAGCCCTGGCCTCGAACCACCCAGTAACATTTAGGGGTATAAGTAGCCGGGGGGAAGGGGGGGCGTAGACAAGCGGTAAGGCTGTCCTGTCTTGTGTGGTTATCTACAGCATCGGCCCAAACTGACAGGAGTGTCAAAATGGTATTGGGTTATGAGGGGTCTCCTATATCTAACAGAAAAATTAAGATTGGGTTAGTTAACAAAAGTCTGAGCATGAAGATGTTGCCAGGTATCGCTCTCTCCCTCTCTCTGGGTCTGCCGCTTCCACGTGCCTTGGGTCTCGGCATGGTGACGTTACTTGTCGGCTTTTGTGTCTATGGTGGTGTTCTCTCTCGGGGTCTTGGACCTGTGAAGAAAAAAAATTCTTGAGCAGTAAATTTGCTTATGTCTGAATGTCTGTGTGGAGTTGTGAGTGGCAGGATAGCCAGTTATGGTGAGCAAGGATTCGTTGCTGCTTCCCATCTTCCTTGAAGCACACGGTATAGGTATCCAGGTATGGTTCTGCTCGGATGATTTCTCCCTCATATACTCATGGGTGCGGGTGGCGCAGATGCAGGATGGTGAACCATACAAGCTCACTGGGCATGAACTTTGGGTTCCATGGTTCTGGTTGTCGAGGGATGGATCTATCCCATAGGGTTTTGTCCGCATTCAGCGAGATGAGAACATTGTGGTTCACCTTTGTCCAATTTTTATAGGTTCCACTTCCCTTTAATCATAATCGTTCTTTGTAGAGGCCGATGTACCTCTCTACTACCCCGTTGGACTGGGGATGGTATGGGAGGTGTAAATGCCAAGTGACGTTGTGCAGGCATGCGAATTTGTCAAACGCAATGGAATTGAAAGGCAGCCCCCCATCTGATTGAATTGCGTCGGGGGGTTGCCATGCTGCAAATACTGCTGTTAGTGCTGATATTACTGCTGCGGCATGACTTTTCCAC
The DNA here is from genome assembly GCA_030014935.1 of Caiman crocodilus. Classification (NCBI taxonomy): domain Eukaryota; kingdom Metazoa; phylum Chordata; order Crocodylia; family Alligatoridae; genus Caiman; species Caiman crocodilus. The sequence goes on from JAGPOW010002673.1 coordinate 8,523,611, forward strand.
AATGGGATCACTTGGAGCTGTCGGGTGCCAAGATCAACAATAACAAATCCTTTATTTGGTGGTTTTGCGCCGGGTAGGGGTCCTAGTAGGTCTACTTGCCAGACTTTTCCTGGCACGAATTGGAGAGGATCTAATGCTCTGATTTGGTGTTTCGTTGGGTGGCACTTTTCCTCGGCACAGGGTTCACACACACAGGCTACCCATTCCCAGTCAGTTCTTGATCCGTAGGGGGCACGGCTGCTTGTCGTTAATTGCCAGCGGATGCAACAAGTCCTTGGCCTGGGGTGCCCCCAATGGTCATGTAGCCAGGCCAAAAATGGATCTACCTTGGCCCCTCAGTTACTTTCTTCGACGGTTAAGATGACATCTGTGCGAAGGGGATCTTCTAATAATTTATCGATGACTTTGTGTACCAGGTCAGTTTCGGACTTGTGCGACTTAGTATGTTTAATTAGAGGGAGAATAGTGAAGGTAGACAGTGTGTTGAAGATGTCTCGCCAGATGTCTAAATTTTGGGTTGGCTTTCCTGTGCCTGTAACAATTTTGTAGATATATTGGGAATCAATCGCAATTATGGGAGTAGAAAGTGTTCCGTCGTGGTGTTGGAGACAGTGTTGTATCACCTCTTTGAACCCTAATAGTTCATTCTTCTGAGCCGAGCTGCGTCCTGCATAAAGTTTATTGTTGTGGCAGGGCTTGCAATAGAATCCGTAGCCCCCGCCTCCCTGAATGGTACTGTCAGATGCCATCCAGGTGGGAGCCATCATTCTGTAGAGGATAGGTGGGATGCCTTTTGTAGTGTCTGGATTGGGTGTCAAATCTTTGCATTTCCAGCAGTGCGAGTGGTAATGGTGGTTAAGTACTAGCGTGTTCCAAGTAGATGGTTCTCCTTGGAACTGCGGGTCTGGCCTTTCAGTGCTTAATAAGGGCAGGAGGGTGGCTCCGGGTGCTCACAGGATTCCATGTCTGTGAGAAAACAATTCTGCTAGCTGTCCTGCCATTAGAATTCTTCCGACATTCCCATATCTGTGCTGAGCTGCTTGGAGGGTTCGATGGGAAGTGTACATTAACTCGCCTCAAGAATTATGGGCTGTGGCCCATATATGGCTGGTCGCGTATCCTAGGGTTACTGTCATTAAGTCGGTAAAGTCAAATGCATGAAGTGGCATCATCTTAATAGCCGCGAGGAGCTTATGAAGGTCTCTTCCATCTTTTTCAGTCCACAGCATTAACCTTTGGGACTTGTTACAGATTTGCTGTTGGAGCCTTGCGAGTACTGGCAAATGGGTTGATGTAATGTCATGTTGGTACCAGTGTAGATACCTGAGCAATTGTTGGAGCCGTTTTTTGTCTGTCGGCACCAATCCTTCTAATGGGCTGGTGTCCAGGCTCCCGTGGGTCACGTCGAATCTCGTTTCCCCGACGAACTTGGTACCCAGAAATGTGATGTCAGCTGTGGTCTGTAACTTAGACTTCTTCAAATTAACTGTCCACCCTTTTTGCCGAGATGGGAGATCAGGTCGTCAGTGACTTGGGCTACCTCTTGCTGGTTGCGTCCCATGATAGCGATGTCGTTGACATAGCTCCAGTTCTCAGTTCACTTTGGCTAGGCAGAATATGGGAGGAACGAAACTCAGTCAATGTGTCATTCATAGCTCCTGTGGCCAGCGCGGGTGTGTTGCAGTACCCCTGCGGGCAGACTATCCACTTGTACATGGTACCATTGACACACATGTTCAATATTCTTTCAGTGTCATTAATTGGGATGGAGAAGAACACGTCCTTAAGATCCAGGGTTGTTCCTAACCATGATTCCTTTTGAAATTGTGCCATCTCGTATAGCCATTGAGGCAGCATAAGAGGATTTGGCTGCATGAGAGGTAGACACCGCTTGTTGGCCTCGCGATAGTCTACTACAAATCGAATCTCATCAGGCTTTCCTGGCTTTGCTATTCCCCATCCTGGCAAAAGGCGAGTTCTGGCCGTGACCGGTTAGATACAACCCTGTTGTTCAAGGTGTTGGAGAAGATCCGTTAATGTCCCCTTCAGGGGATCCTTGGTCAGGATCAGTTTGTAGCACCACATGGAGGGGTTGCAAAGTATACATCGGTGGTGGTTGGGCTTGGTTATAGAGAGTGGGAGAGCTTGCAATATCTATTCTTTTAGTTGAAGTGTTATGATGCTGGGAATTCCTAAGATGTTAATGCTCCCTATTATTGCTTCGAGTGCTTTTCGATGGTTGATCACCCAAAACTTTATCCTTGCAGTGGTTGCTGTGGTGTTTAACCCTTGCACTATGATGACTTTCGTGGTCTTCGTATGGGGCGTCGACAGAGTTATGACGTTAACTTGAGCCCCTGTATCTAGGAGAAAGGAGACCTCAAGTTGTTTTGTAGGGTTGGTGGGGTTATAAACGATAAGCTTATGGGTGAGGGTCTGTGAGGTCAGGTCCAAGGATATTGCCGCCGGCCCAACCAGCAGCAGCTACTCGTTTTTTTGCCTGTCAACGTATCGAAAGCCTAGCTCATATGCTAGCTGCTGTTGCCCCACATCTCCTGGTGCACATAGCTGCTGTTTGGTGAGCTTGGATCAGTTTAGGAGGAAAACAAACATAGCTCTTTCCTCTGGCATCCTCTGGGATGGCAGTCTTGATTCCTTCTGTGGGTCGAATTGGGGATGTCTTGGTCCTTGGTACTCAACCGGGTATGCAGTAAGGTGGCTTGATATGCCGGCTGGGTTTGCAGCTACTGACTTCATAAGGGCTTGCAGTCATGGAAGTTGACTTAAGATATTCCCAGCTGGTTGAGTAGCTAGTGGGTTGAGGAGGAGGTGAAGGGTGATGGCATTTTCTCCTCCATAAATCTCCACGCAGGCTTCTATGGCGTCCAAGGTAGCTGGGACTGTTCCAGGATTTCGTAGGAACTGATGAGGCCAGGCTCCATTGCGTTGAGCCTGCATGAGCCCCAACTGATGTATCCTTGGGTTCCATGAACAGTAGGATACTCCTATTATAGCTAGTAGGAGTCATTCCACTGTGGCCAGTCCTGACCTGCCGTTGTGCCACACGTGGGACTTGCTTTTAATTTGTCCTGGATGGGAGTGGAATGTTCCAGTTGTTGTTGTTCACTACCAGTTCTAGGTTGGTGGCATGTCCTCTACTCCATGAGGCCTGACGGGTTAGGAAGCTGACCTCCTCTAAATCCAACAGTTCTGATCCGTATTCCACTACAAGATGACCCAGCCAAATGATTAGCGTCTGGGTGGGTTTTATTCTTGATTCTTTACGTAATTCGTGTAGCTCAGCCCTATTGTGAGTGCGATAGGTGGTAGTGGTGCGGATTGCACCCTGCGGATCGACTACTTGTTTTACTATCACTATGGGGTGAGCAGCTGCTGAAGTTATCGCTGTGCTCGGTGGGAGGGTCGGGTATGGCTTCCTGCTCATTGTCTCCTCCCCATGGTGGGGAGGCAGGGCCGCTGGGAGTGGCGTCACCCCAGGGTGCGGGTTTGCTGGGTGGATTCCTGCCAGTTCTCCCATAGTGCCACACTCTTCCTCCTTCTTTTCCGGTTTTTCCAGGCAGCTCGTCTTCTTCTCGGTGCCATTTTCGAGTGCCAGCGGAGGGTCTTGGCACGCCACCATTTCCGCAGCGGTTTTGCTTCCCGTAGCTAACTGGGTCTCTAAGTTAGCATTTTCACTTGGTTACAGTGTAGCCCAACACCTCTAAACTTTCCCGGAGCTGAGTAAGCAGCTCGTGGCTGTGTGACTGGGGCGCCAGAGTTGGACAGTTAAACTTGTCCAGAGGTGTTCCTTCCCCACTTTCTCATACGTACTGAATGCAGCAGGCAAACTCTTGGGCAGGGGTTGGATCCGTCGTGCCTGTCACTTTTATCTGTGCCAGGGACAGCATTTCTATTTCATCCCCTGGTCAGTACACGACCCCTTTTCTGCTCATGACACACCTGAAGGAGGTTAGGCCCAGTTGGGTGACCCACTCCCTTCCGATTCCCTCCTCTCCTCTGAGGGAGAAATAGCTGGGGACCAAATTCAAACTCCTCCCGCCTGCCTGATGATAGGCAATGTGCACCCATAGGTCATCCGAGTTGGACATCAGGTGGTCCCCACTACACCATGGGCAGTGTTTAACTAGTTTCAACTCCATCACATCCTCCCCAGATCCTGTTTGTGACACCACGTGGTGATCAAGTGGCTTGTGGGGCTATGGCCAGTGGCTTGAAGCAGCAGGTGGGTACTTTTGACTGATGGAGCGAAATTAGGCACCAACGCGTATTGGTTGAAATGAGATTGTTTACTTACAGTGCCGATGAACACAGTGCAGGTAGAGAAACTGGCTTAGATTACAGTTATAGGCACAATGAGAGCTCTTTGATACGAACAAGACGAGACGTCAGCAAACAGCTTATCAAGCATGCAGGGACAGGGTATGTCAGGTAGGTTGGTGACGGGGAGTCGATTGGTGATCAGTCTGCCAAGGCTACTCCAAGGTGTCAGTGGAGTTCTCTAACTTGGGCAGAAACTGCTTTAACCTTTATATGGTCAGTAAACCAATTACTAGCCCCCAGGTAGGAATAATTTGGAACCAGCCAATGGGTGGCATACATTCAAACCATGCGCTCGTGGACTTGGCAGGATTTTCCCCTGTACTGGAAATTTCCACTATGATGCAATAGCGGAATTTCCCACTGTGGTATAGGCATCAAATCAATAGAATTTTCCACTGTGCCATAGGCATTCAATTACTGGGTTCTGACAATAAACATTTACATCCAGGTATGGCAGAAAAAAGGAGGGTAAACTGCTCTGAGAACAGGGTGTAAATAATTTGCTCAGCCTTCAGGGGCTTCATGGCCACTCTTGGAGATGGCACTCTTTTACAAGTCCTGGAGCAAAAATTATTAAAAAAGAATAGTTGTGCAAAATGAAAATTATTGCAGCACTCGTTCTTCTCTTCATCTGGCATTAGCCTGTATTCTGGAACTAAATCATTACATACAACATAATGATTAAAAAAGAGATACTCAACTTCTGGCTTGTAACCAGATCTGGCCCACGGAACCACAGAGACAAGTCTCTTCATTAGGAGGGCTGACAGGATACTATTGCATATGTATGTCTAGGATTCAGAAGCCTAAATCTCTTTTCTTTTATTATCTCTGCAGTTCTCTTTCTCCATCATGCACATTTTGTATTTTATCTGTTGGACTACATCAGATAAGTTTAGGGATTGATGGAGTACAAACAGCACTTAGCCCTTATGTTCTAGAGCAGAGGTTGGCAACCTTTGGCCTGAGGGCAGGATTTGGCCTGCCTCGTGATTTCATCTGGTTCATGAAGGCTTCGTATCTGCTGCAAGTCAGAGGCAGGAGAATTCAGTGGTATTCTGTAGCATTTGAGGGAAACTGTTGCGCACAAGTATTGGCAGTAATTTGACAGGAGAGAAACAGCAATTGTGGTAGTCAGGTTGGAAGTGCTGGCCTGCCTCAGCCTAAACTGTGCATTTCCGCTCACCTCTCCACAAAGGTTGCTGACTCCTTTGGAATACTGAAATAAAGAGTTACCATGTGGTTGCAGTATAGGTCCACCCAATGGGCACCACTGAGAAAATCAACTGAAATGATTTATGACCATAGTCTATTTGTTGCAGGTAAAGAGCTAGAAAGAGATTACTGATGTCAACCTACCTTTCCACAGCAATAGCCACCAGTGTGAAAACTGAAGCTGAAACAGACATCCCTTGCACCAGTCCGCTCATTTTACACATGGTATTGTTAAATGGCCAACCTAAAATGACACAAAGAACATAGTAATTTGTGCATACCATAAACTCCTATACAGAACAATTTACATTTGACTAGGGTTTATATTTGCAGAACCAGTGACAATAAGTCTCGTGAAAAGGCCGCATGTCTTTTGAGGTTTTGTGAGTTGTCTTGTCTAAATTGCATTGAGCTGATATTTTTAGAAAGATCATAAATCTAGTCACATATTTTTTGTTTCTTGCAGAAAAAGAAGATACCACATTTTTGCCCAGGGAAAATGAGTGTTACCTAATCCATGTGCCTTACAGACCCCCCTTGTTTGCCTTTCACTTTCCATACCATCCTTCTAATTGAGGCCTAGGTAAAACTACAGAACCCACTAATCCTCTCAGGTTGCACCCAGAGATGCAGTTTTTAAATCTATGAGAGATTTTTAGCATTCCTCTAGAGGTGTGTTATAAAGCCTTAAAATACACTAGATTTAAATTTGATTTCTGCTTTCCATCAACAATCTCCTCTAGATGTCCCCATTCACCATGAATGGGTACTAGGGCGTGATCTTGTAGGCTGGCTGTGTATCTGGTTTCTTACTATGCCTAGTATGTCCTTTGGTGATGCAGTGACTTTAAAAAATGTAAATAGATTGCAGTGCAAATCAGTGGGAGGCAAGGATGGTTATGGTCTGTACTTTAACCCGTATGATTCTGAAAAATTGCTAAAGACTGTACTTTGAAGCCATAATGGACAAGCAAACAAAATAAATACCATCTTGTTATCTTTTTAAGATTTATATTGAAGGTTTCCAATACTAATCACCAGATTTGCTTTGGGTACAAAACTATCACCTATTCAGCTAATAGCTCAAGTAAATATTGATTATTATGTGGTTGTGCTCTCAAACAAGAATCTAGAAGTCTGTCTCTAGTTTTCACTTCAAATTTCCTCAATGTGCAAAATATAGCTTTTTCTAACTGGCAGCATGGCAGATTCAACGTGGGAGATGTACAGTAGCATACAATTGAATCACTCCTGTTGGCCTCTTACCACATTATCGTCAGGGACTTAGTTAAGGAACCCCTGGATGTTTCAGGCATCTGGAGTCTGAACAGGCATTGCCCTTCAGTCCTGGCTCCCGAGGCACACTCCTGAGATTCAGACCTGTCTAGGACCCTCGTCTGGGAATATGCAACCAGATGGCATGTATCCAGGTTCCACTACTGACTTTCTCTTCCCCAGAATCTCAGCAAAGGTTTTATGTTTTAACCAATCAGAAGTAACATGGTAAATGAGAGTAAATGGCATATACAGATTCAAAGAGTTTTTACACTGTTTCTGAACACACCATTGCTTTTACTTAGAGGACAAAGTACAAGTGAACATTTATCATTAAAAAACAATTACCTTCCTGAATGCACCGCCTTTCAGTTCAGATAACCCTTCCCTCCACCTGGAGAGGCCCATCCACTTTCAGGAAGGCAAGTTTTCTCTCTGTATCTTCAGGATCCTGCAGTAGCTCCACTTATCTTGAGCTAGTGCAGGCGATGGCTGACAAAAGTGAACAGGTGAATTTCCTGCTCTTTTATAACTTTCCAGTCCTTCTTATATGAGCAACCTATTCAGGAAATCACCTGATGGATGTCTTAGGGGGCAGGAAGCTTTGGCAAATTACAAAACCAGTTCTCTTAGAGCAGCAATTCTCAACCTTTTTAGATTAAAGGCACTTACTGGAACATGCCAGATCCTAGATTTTACTCTTCCTTTGACCACGGAAAAATAATACAGAATTTTTTCTGTTTCAAAGAACTCAGAAAGAACAACAGGGAAGAATGTCTGCATCACTACGGATCCTATTTGAAATCTCTGGGTTTATCTTGTGAATCATGTTTGCACACATAACAGTGCTAACATTGTGTGGTGCCTCACAGTACCCTTGAAAGGATCCCTGGTTAAGATGGTGATTCTCAAAGAGAAACATAATGTCTAGGATGTTTGTATTTGAATAAGAGCCCTCTACCATAAGAGTGCCAAAAGTCCTTGGATTTTAGCCCATGCTGGAGTTGAAAAGATAACAGCATAGTTAAAATGGAGCTGGCAGCTTTCTAAAGATGTATGCAGAGTTTATCACCTTCCACAGAACTTTTAAGCTATTCGAACAGATTCCTTGGACATTGTGCTGTCCAAGTCAAGTTGGGCTCTTTTTGGCCCATGCAATATAAGTAATAAAGGTTCTGCAATCAGCACTTAGTTAACAATTCCATATACATTACACAACTTTATCCAGTTTATTAAACCTTAGCTACACTTGCTTGGAAGGCTGAGCAGGTGTCAAAAGTAGTAAAATAAAATTTTACCCATCAAAAAGGTCAGCAATCACAACTAAACAAACACAGGGAGTAAACTGGTTAGGAACGATGATGTCTTTATATAGCTGCTTGACAAGGTAAATTTGTACTTTAATGCAAAGTACATCAATGCAAAGTTATAGCTGCATTTTAATACAAATGTTCAGAAGGACTTTTTTATTCTGAGATGTGGCTGTATAAAAAATGGCACTTTATGAAAGAGTTCCAATCCTTTCCACATTCAGAGTCAGATAAACTCACCTGAATGACAAACATAATTTTATTGTTTTTCTTCCTGTTAGCGTTACAAAGATAATGAACTAATTAATGCTGAGTGAGCTGGACTTTATTTCAGTGTATATGTTATAAACAGATTTGTTTGCAAGGCAACAGGGATGTACTGGAACAAGTAGGAGTATCATTTGAGTAGAACTGTGTTGCATAAAAGTAAGGGCTTAGTCTGGCCTGCAAGAATCTGTGTTACTGATTACAATGCTGCAAATGGAAAAAACCCAGGTTTATCATCAAGTCCCAAACCCTATTTGCTGGAGTGGCAAATAGGAAAACATCTTTTCACTTGAGCACATTTGGTAACTGCTGAGAGAAATTCAAGTGCCATTTTTACAGGCTCATTTTTCAAATTAGAACACTACTTTGAGGTATTCATATTAACATCAATTGACCCACACTGAGGAACCTGACTTGATTTACTGGAGTTGTGTTTGCTCACCCCAACATTCACTTTAAATTTTTATATGCATTTAACAGCCTAACTCATATTCAAAATATTGCATATGTTGAATATAAGCAAGGTAATATTCCTCTAAAGAACCCCAGCTTTTCCATTCCCTGACTTTTTAATTACATCAGCTTTATCTTGCAGTAGCATATTTTCATTTCCCATAATAGAGCCAGGTGAGTTTCCAACTTCAATTTCATTTCCTGGGCAAACCAGAGCTGAGAGAGGCCTATGGTACTAAAGCTGTTTCTTCAGGCCTAATGGAAAGATGATTTCTTGCATTTCCTTTGTAGGAACACTTCAGTGAATTTAAACAGAAGTACCAATGTAAGGCTTTGAAATAACTCCTCTCCAGCTGTGTGAGGGATGAGAGGCCTGGACACCTTATTGAGGATGGGATAGTACAGATTGGGAAAAACAGAATTTTAGGGATAAGACATGGCAGTTTACAGCAGTGTGAATTTCAAAGGTTACTCCCAGTTGGCTCACTCATAAATTGGTACCTGGTTATTCAGGCTGGGGAGTTAGAGATGGCCAAATGTTATGTTACCTGCACCTTTCCTGACTGTGCCATCAGCAATAGAAATTGGTATGTTTTAATTATGCTAGCCCAAAAGGCCATGTAGGCTGAAGCAGACACTTGACCTTGACAAGGATGTTGCGAATATCAAGGGTCAGCACCCAGTTCAGGTTTGCCTATTTTATGCTTTCCAAATTGCTAAGCTTTTTCCTTTAGGGTCTAAACAAACATTGCTGTTTAGCACTTAAAAATTAGGAAAAAAAGGTTGATTGTACCTGGTTGGAAAAAATGGAAAGAAGGAGCTCTAAGAACCCTCCAAAACAGGAGGAGGATTAATATTCATTGTCATTATAGCACCCGTCTGCCCTATAATGTGGTAATCTTGCAAAGTGAGTGGGGGGAAGAACAAGAGTATTTTGCTTTTGCAAACAGAAATAATAGTTCTTCATTACAATTCAAATCCCAGTGGCTCCAACTGAGATCACTGCTTACCTATGGATTTCTGACCTACTACCCAGCCACTTGTTGCCCTAATTACATGCTCTGCTGGAAGTGGTATTGATGGATAATTATGACGTTTGTTGGAAAACATCTAGCACATTTCCATTTACAACCCGTAGCTCTTCATAAGCAGGATTTGCATTCTAACCTTTCTACTGAGCTTATCCTCTTAGTTATGGGGTTAGATGAAATAAAACAAATCACTTGTTACTCAGCTATCATCCATTTTCATTTCAAAGGGGTAGCAACTCTCATGAAGTGTGTTTAGAAACAGTGGACTGCTATTTCTGGGCTGCAGGCACTAAAGTACAGGGAATAATTGATGCAGAGAAGCAGTAGGAAGCCACAACCATGGCATTTATGTCAGGTGCCACACATGAGTGCAGTTGTGCCGGCAGCTGTAGCTGATCTGGAGGGGAGCCTCCCAGATTGCTTCTAGCTGACCCGGCTGGGAGCCGCGCTCCCGAGCTGCACGCGAACAGAGTGCGCAAACAGGGGCGCTCTGTAAGGGCGCGCCGGTGTTTGCGCCGGCGTTCGCGCAGGTGGAGAGCAGGAGGAAGGGAAGAGCGAAGAGAGACGACAGTGCGAAGACTACTTTCACTAGGAACATGGTGAGTACACGCAGTGCTACTGCTAGGGGCCTGGCCCCTCCCCCTCCATCTTCCCTGGTGCAGCCCCCCCCCGGCGCACCTCTGAGACTGCCACCCAGACCGGGCCCCTGGGGGGCTCCCTGTCCACCTCCCCCACCCTGGTTGAGGGTGCTGGCTGGGTGGGGCTCCTGGGGGTCGGTGTGAGGCCTGGGGCGGCCCCTGGCTGCCCCTCTTGTGGCCATCTTCAGGCCCTGGAGGGGCGGCTGTGGGAGCTCCAGGCAGAGGTGAGCAGGCTGTGGGGGAT
>JAGPOW010002673.1:8534484-8576011 GCA_030014935.1 Caiman crocodilus
TGTGACCCTGGCACTCGTTTCCTGCCAATTGGCGGGGGGTCAGACTAGATGGCCTGCTCTAGGCCCCTTCTGACCCTAGGTACTATGATACTATGATGTAATAGGTCTTAACCTACACATTTAACAACAACAACACACGAAATAACACCATTAATAGGTCTTAACAAACCACACGAAGTTCCAGGACTTGTGTGATTGTTTCATCCCATTGATACTGTGAAAAATCAGCCCTCCACTGCAACACTTTATGCTGAGAACAGGTATAAGGAAGAAGTGGTTTAGGCTATTATTTATTGTTCTAAAATGTTGCATGCTGAAGATGTTGTCTTACAAAGATGATATAATTTTTACAATAATATGGAAAGGGCCACGGGATCAAATTCTTGGTATAAGACCTTCAGTTAAGTTGCACCAGGAATGCATCTGGACTGTGTTTTTTATCATACACAGTTTATGAGAAAACAAAAGACAATGATATTCTGATCTTGAGAAAATGTCATTCTTTATCACCTACCATTTCTCTTCTTTGCCCTTCATTCTCTTCAGGACATCACTGAAATTGCTAAACAAAATCCAGTAATCCTAAATACAACAACAGCAACCCCATCTTCCCTCTCTGATTCATCTGTCAGACTGATGACCCAACTGTCTACACAAATGTCTGGATTTCTTCTCTTCTTATTCCATCACAGGCCCTCTCCAGTCTGGCTTCCAGTCTCCTGACTCTGTAGTTGTCAAACTCTCTCATAACTTCTTTGCCACACCACAGTACAGAACCAGTGGTCCATCCTCTTCCTCCTTGATCCATCAGCTACCTTCAATTTAATTGGTCATGTCCCTCTTAAAATATTCCCCTTCCTTGGCTTCCATGACCCTAATTTATCTCCTACCCAGGAGTGAATTTGGGAGGAGAGGGTACAGTGGTGTAGATGCTCCCTGCTTTGGCTATGCACCGTATGCCCAGCAAGCTCTCTAAGCTTACCAGCTGACCAGCATGAGCTCCTGCCAAAACTACTGCTTTTGCATTGTTCTGGAGCCCAGGTGGTGAGTGCTGTTGTCATTTACACCACTTTTTCACTTTCTACTAAATTCAGCAGGAGGGAAGAGGGTAGCGCTCATGTCCTGAGCTCTGGAGCTATGGAAAAGCAGTGGCAAGAACCTTCATCAAGCAGCTGGTGAACTTAGAGAGCTCCAGTAGGTGCCTGCACTGACCAGTCACAAGCTCAAAGAGCTCAGTGTGAATGAGGTGCACCACCATAGGGGGGCTGGCCACTCACCCATCAGGTCTCTCCCAGATCTGCCCATGTCCTTATCTCTCTTCCCCTCCTATTTCCTGGGGCTGGAGGCTTGGGGTTGAGGACACTTCTTTGATCCTCTTTTTTCCCTTTACACTTTAGATTTGAGTAATGTCACTTGCACAAATTTAGGCACCATATCTTTGTGGATGACTCACAGATCTACCTCTCTACTGCTGACTTGTCTCCTTGCCTCCTTTTTCATAGATTTCATAGACATTCAGGCTGGAAGGGACCGCAGAGGATCACTGAGTCCAGCACCCCACCCAGGGGCAGGAAGTCAGCAGGGATCACTGGATCCCAGCAAGATAAACATCCAAAAGTGTCTTGAAGGTGTTTAAAGTGGGTGCTTGAACCACCTCCGGCATCAGTCTAGCCCAAACCTTGGGGGCTCGGACACTAAAGAAGTTCTTCCTTATATCCAGCCTGAAACAGTCACACAGGAGTTTGTGACCATTTGATTTTGTTATCATTTGGAGCGCTCTGGTGAACAGACGTTCCCCCAGATCCTGGTGAACACCCCTAATAAACTTATAGGTGGCCACCAGACTGCCACTGAGTGTGCACTTTTCCAGGCTGAAGAGTCCCATGGCTCTCAGCCTCTCATCATAAGGTTTGTTATCCTGACCTCTGATCATGTGTGTGGCTCTCCTCAAAACCTCTCAAGTTCCTCCACATCCTTTTTGAATTGTGGAGCCCAAAACTGGATACAGTACTCTAGCTACGGCCTCACCAAGGCCGAGTACAATGGGAGAATGATGTCCTGGGATTTGTTTGAGAAGCATCTATGGATGCCAGCCAGCATTTTGCTTGCCTTACTAGCTGCAGAATCACATTGAAGGCTAATGTTCATGTTGTGGTCAATCATGACCCCCAAGCCTCTTTCATCCGTAGTGATAATCAGTGTAGCACTGCTGAGCCTATAAGTATGCTACAGGTTTTTCATCCCAAGGTGGAGAACCTTGAGTTTTTCAGTGTTAAACACCACCAGGTTCTCATCCACCCTTTTCATGATCCTGTCAAGAGCTGCCTGGATAACCCTCCTGTTCTCAGGTGTGGATGCTTTACTCCAGAGTTTTGCCAAAAGTAGAATCTTGGCTATGTTCTCTAACATCTCCTGGTGGATATTTAACAATCAATTCAAGTTTAACGCAGTTAAAAGAACTCTTCATAGTTTTTCCCAAATTCCCTTTACCTCCTTTCTGAATCACTTGGGACAACATAACTATTTTTGCTATCACTTAGACCTATCACCTGGGCATCATCTTTGACTTGGACCTTTCTTATATCCTCATGTCCAAGTTATCTGAATCTTGCTGATTTTTTTTCTATAGATGGTAAGAACTCTAAAACATTTGTATCCATCAGCACAGCTAAAACTCTCACCCAGGCTCCCATCATCTTGCATCCTTATTATTATAGGAGCATTTTCTCTGACATTAACCAAAGTAGCTTCTCATCTCCTGTCTTGTAGCCATTCAGAATGCTGTTGCAAAGATCATTTTCTGAGCCTGTTACTTGGACTGTACCAATCTCCCTTTGACTCCCTCCATTGTCTCCTCCTTTTCTGTAACATCCAATGTAATTTGATGTCAAGGTCTTTCCTGACTATTATTTCTCATTCACCATTGAAACATCAACTCCTACCACCCACAGGTCAGTGATGTCAGTCTCTATCACCTACTCATTATGTTTCCAAACAAGGACTTTTGTCTTTTCTCCCATGCTGCTCCTCATGCTTGGAATGAGTTCCCTGAAAACATCTTCAAAGCTACCACATTACCTTCTTTTAAATCCCCCCTTTAAATTCATCTTGGCTGTTATGCTTACTAAAAGCTTGACAACAGATGTTCTGACACTACAGCCAATCTCACTAACCAGTACTGTCTGATGGTTTCTTAGTACTCACTCCTACACTTGTCTGTATCCCTTATTTTATCTTGCCTTATGACTGGGTTGTAAGCTCTTTGGGCCAAGGATTGTCTTTGTTTCCTCTGTTCATACCACATGCAGCACAAAGGGCCTAAAAGGGCCTAGCCCAATACTAGGGCTTCTAGGCATTACTGTAATGGAAATGGTAAAGGAAAGGAAGAAAAAACCTAAATATTGAAATCATAAAAATCCAGAAGAGATGGAGAAAATGCTAATGTTCTCTCCTCATCTAGGCAAAGGAGCTGCTCAGAATCATTAAATAAAAGAACAGATTGCTGCAGCTTATTTTAATTCCTTGCTAGTCTCAAGCAAAAAATTGCATCTCCTATTCTTGTGTCATGACATCCTAAAAAATCAAGCCAGATTTTCTTTGGAGTTTAAACTAATCAGAAACATCATAAATGTGCATATAGTGAAGGGATGGGTGTGGGGAGAGGGAGAGAGAGATCATAGAAAAGTAGGGCTGGAAGGGATTTAATAAGCCTATCTATTCCAGCCCCTTGTTCAAGGCAGAATCATCCCTTACTAAACCATCTTGGCCAAGTGACCATCCAAACTGTTCTTGAAAATTTTCAGGGATGGAGATTCCACAACTTCTCTAGGTAGCCTGTTTCAGTGCTTGAACCCTCATAAAGTTCCTCCTAATCTCCAACCTAAATTTCCCTGATGCAGTTTGAGGTCATTGCTCCTTGTGAGGAGTTGGTGTAGGGCCACACAAGTATATAGACAGACAGGCAGATATGAAACAATATATTTAGCAATATAGAACAGTTCTGTAGTAGGGCCATGCAAAATTTCACCATGTGTTTTGTTTTGAAGCTGTTTTGAGTTCAAAAAGTGAAATTGAAATGAAACAAAAGGCAATATACAGCTTCAAAATGAAATGAGGGCACTCAAAACATTTTGAAACTTTCTAAATGTTTTGAGTTTTGAAGCTGGGCTTGCTTGACTTCAGAACTGGTCCCAGGCGGCAGCAGCAGCAGCCTCTTGTCATCTGGCACGCAGATCCAGGGGCTTGTACCCCCAGGAGGGCTATAGGGTTGTGCTGGACTCCTAGGGGTATGAGCCCCCTGATCTGTGTGCCGGATGAGAGGAAGCTGCTGCTGCTGCCTGGGACAGTGTTTGGAAACTAAATGAAACAACAAAATGAAACACTATCCCTTCAAAATAGCAAAACAGACATTGAAATGAAACAATGGTGTTTTGCACAGCCGTGTTCTGTAGCTATATGGGTTTAACGTAGACTGTGACTGGATTATTAGTAGTTTGTGTTTTCCCTGTGCTACAGCCACTAGAGGGCAATAGTGTACCTGAAGGTGGTGGCTGTGGTTGTGGAGAAAGCTGTGGACATGATGTACATTGACTTTAGCAAGGCTATTGATAATGGTCTCTGGCTGTTTGTAGACGACACTTTAAAGAGGTTTTAAAGCAGGTTAAATGCCTTTTGCACTGCTTTAATGGTGTTGCTGTTTGCACAAGTTTGCAAATTGGGCAGCGTATTGCATGTTAATTCCAGCCACTGTAGCCCATTTGGCAGTGTAATGCACCTTAAGTGACTTTGGGGCACTGCAAAGTAAAATGACTCTGAGGAGTTTTAATTTTCTACTCTACAGCTGCAGAGGGAAGCACTGGGTTCCATGCAGCTCAGGGTGTCTGCGGCAGACCATACAGGCAGCCTGGCAGCAGCCCAAAAAGGCAGGCTCCACAGAAGGAAAAAAAAAAGTGGCAAGCCTGTTTTTCCTGCTCTCCCCCTGGAGCCTGCCTGCCTGAGCTGTGCGGGGGCCTGGTGCTTCCCTCTGTGGCTGTGGTACCTACCCCCCACTGCCTGAGCTGGTGCCTGCAGGCAGATGCTGCCTGGAGGGATGCTGCTGTGGAGGGAAGCACCAGCCCCCACCCACAGCTCAGGGGTCGCTCTGCCCAACAGCAGCTTGCTCTCCCCTCCCCACCACTGGACAGGCAGGTATGGCTTGGGCTATGACATAGGTGCACACAACACAGAGGTTTACTTCACCCTAAATTGAAGTGGTATTTAAAAAACCATGACTACAGTTTAGGGTGAAGTAAACACCCGTGTTGTCTACAAATGGCCTCCCCACAGCATTCTTACAAGCAAGCTCAGGAAGTATGGGTTGGATGAATGGACTGTAAGGTAGACAGAAAGCTTCCTGGATTGTTGGGCTAAACAGGTAGTGGCTTGATGTCTAGTTGGCAGCCAGTACCAAGTGGAGTGCCCCAGGGGTTGGTTTTGTTCAATACTCCCATTAATGATCTGAAAGATGAGACAGATTGCACCCTTAATAAATTTGCGGATGACACCAAGCTGGGGGTGGGGCCAGGGAAATAGTAAATAGATATGCTGCAGGGTATTGCTAAGATACACAGTGACCTAGACACATTGGAGGACTGGGCCAAAAGAAATCTCATGAGTTTCAACAAGGACAAGTGCAAAGTCCTGCACTTAGGATGGAAAAATCCCATGCACCACTTGGGACTAACTGGTTAAGCAGCAACTGTGCAGAAAGGACCTGGGACAATAAGCTGGATATGAATCAACAGTGTGCTCTTGTTGCCAAGAAAGCTAATAGCATACAGGGCTGCATTAGTAAGAACACTGTCAGCAGATCAAGGGAAGTAATTATGCCCCTTTATTCTGCACTGGTGAGCTCACATCTGGAGTACTGTGTTCAGATTTTGGGCCCCCACTACAGAAAGGATACAGGCTAGTTGGAGGGAGTCCAGTGGAGGGCAACAAAAATAGTTAGGGGGATGGACCATATGATGTCTGAGGAGAACCTGAGGGAACTGGGCCTCTTTAGTCTGCAAAAGAGAAAACTGAGAGGGGATGTAACAGCAGCCTTCAGCTACCTGAAGGGTGGTTCCAAAGAGGCTGGAACTTGGCTGTTTTCAGTGGCAGCAGATAACAGAACAAAAAGCAATTGTCTCAAGTTGCAGCAATGGAAATTTAGGTTAGGAATTAGGAAAAAAATTCTCACTAGGAGGGTGGTGAAGCACTGGAACAGGTTACCTTGGAGGTTTTCAAGGGACAAAGCCCTGGCTGAGATGATCATGTTGGGGACGGTCCTGCTTTGCGTCATTGCTGCTCAGAGTATGAAACTGCCCTGCTAAATCTCTGTTATTGGGAGGCAACATCTAACATGCTTGACAAAGTCTGGCATTTCATAAGTGGTGGTGATACCTGCATACACTAGCTATGACACTGTAGATGATCTCTAGTAGTTTAGGGAGGTAGAAAGTAGGAACAGGATCCACATTTCCAGCTATATATTCCAGGGCACTAAACACTAGATTGTCACTAGGGATGCTGATGCTTAATATTTGGTATGAGATTTTCTATTAGAATATTCTTTGTTGTCCTTTTAAACTGGAATTGCAGCAGGCTACTGAGTGTGTTTGCTGCTCATTCTATAAAATGAATACTAGCATACTTGGTAGTCAAACTATTTCAGCGCAAGTTTCTTACCTTAATAAGATCCAGACTTTATGTCTGGAGATGGTGTGGATGGCAGAGTGAGCAGAGATGTGCAAGATGATATCACATGACAAAAAGGAAATTACATATTGTATGAAAGCCAAGAGAAAAAAAATACTTGATAAAATACTTGCTATCTTTTCCTAGACATAGAGATTCCAATATTTATATTCGGGGCACTCTGAAGAGTGGTTCTGTGAAAGTGATATGAGAATAAGATGCTTCTTAATTGGCAGGAGTGAAAACACCTGGTGTCTGAAAAATCAAGCTGAGATCCTTCTGCTCTTCACATTATTAGAAATAAAGATTCCTAGACCTGACCACCACTGCTGCTGATGAGCAGATGCATGAAAGAGTAAAGAGGCTTCTTCACCTCCTTGCCTAACTTGTATCAGGACAAAGCAAACTAGCAGCCACTGAGCTTGAGGAATAATTCCTCTACAACAGTGGTGGCAGGCATGCCACAAATTAAGCCCATACTTTGTACACCTGCCATTTTGATTCCCTTCCTCTGCTGATACACTGCTCTGCTTTCTGCTACACACAGGTGGCCCATGCTATTTGCCATGTGTCCCCCACAGGTTGGCCACCTGTGCTCCAGTGGCTCACAAAGCAGAATAGACTAGGTGGAGTCATGACTAACTCCAGGAGCCCCTTTGGGGTGGTGCTGTTCTGCACAGTGTAACCTTCTGCAGTCAGAACTGTCTATTTTGTTGATGATGCCATGTGAGCAGCATAACAGAATACAGAGACCATCCTTATTTAGCTGTACTTTGCAGTACTAGTAGGAGTAAAAGGCTTGGCTTGACAGGAAGGTTGCAAGGAGATGTCACCCTGCGCCACCATAAAAGTGTTTGTACAACTTGTTTTTACAGGTACGAGTTGTGAGTGAACAGACATCCTTGCCTCTTGTTGTGCTCCTAGTGCCCAGAAATATTTGTATGATGATACCTGTCCACACTTTGTTAGTCCTTATCCCTGAGGATGTCTCTTCACTTATGGTGTGATTCCTGCAATCTAGGGCTGCTTGCACTCTCCAGCCACCCTGGGCAGGTGATTCTCTTGGGGTCCCTTGTCCTGTGGCATGAATTCCTGGGACACTCGCCTGTAAGTGCTGAGCAGAAAACCCTGTGGGAACCCCTGAGCAGGAAACCCTGAGCAGACACCCCTGGTCATTCCACAGGATTGGGCCTCTGAAGCCTGCATGATAAACAAGTGGAAAATGGGCCCCTGGTAACATCTGTACCTGCCAACCAGCTGGATCAGCTGAGCCAGGGCACATTTTGGCATGTTTTCCATGACAAAAACGATGTCTGTTTGTAGATTAGGAAAGCGCATTCTGTAAGCTGGGATGATTCATGGAAGGGGCTGAATAAAGAGAAAGTGATATTTCTACATAAGCAGTCACTTTTCTAATCAAAGCAGCACTTTGAGATAAGAAAAATAAGTGGTTTACACTTTCTTCACTTCTCCATCAAACATTGCTGCGTCACTGTACAGCTTGTTTTCTTTTTTACCAGAGGAGAAGCCACTAGAAAGAAAAAAGGGACTGTCAAAGGAGCATCCAAGTAACAAAAAAGGGATAGGGCAGCAGTCAGGATGATCAGAAAGGAGGCAGATTGCTCCTAGGAGGCTGGAGAAGGCTTCAAAAGCTGGGAAGAATTGCTGAGAGGACCTGGTTGAAGGAGAGTGCAAACCAGAGGAGGATCTGAGAAGTATAGGAAATACAGGAAAGTACAGGCTTCAGTCAAAGATGTTGGACAGGGGTCAAAAGAGCAACAGCAAGAGGGATGGGAGAAGCAGAGCATATTTTGTCTGTTTTGGCCCAAGATGGTGATCTAGCTTCATGATTGGTCATCTTCCCTGTTTGCTATGATTGTTTCTATGCATGGGGTTTCCAACATTTCTGGTAACTGTGAAATCAGTGTGAAGGTATCTAACTAGACTTGCCTCTCCTTACACATGTTGCACAAAAGCTTCTACATCTTCAAATGAGTTAGTGTTTAAGGTGCCACCCTGCCCCCTGCCTGCTTTGCATTGTTAAAAATGAGAGTTCAGTCTCCAGCCCACAGCTAGATCCAGCCTTGAATCCATGTCATATGGCCCCTGGAGTGCCTCATGGCTCAGAAATTTAGGAGGCAGGGGAGCACAACAACATTAATTGCTTGTGCTCCCCTGCAACCAAATTTCCCAACCCAAGGAAAGCTCTGTGGGCTGGATAATGTGGTTTTGCATGCTAAATCATACCATTGCTCAGCTGTATCCAGGCTGGCATGGGGTCAGATCCAGTGTGTGGGTCAGGCTGGTGCAGGGTTGGCTCCAGCATGTGGGATCACATTGTGGACCAACCCACACAGGTCCCAAGACTGACTCCGCTCTACACATCCAGCCTGTGGGGTAGACAAACTGATCTAAGCCTATGTCATCTCATCCAATGACTCCAGGGCATTCAACTTGTTACTTTGATCAGATCTCCCTGCTGCAAAAGAATGCAATTATGCAGGGCTTGCTTATATTTTGCCATAAACAGTGACTGTAGGAAAAAGAGTCTTGAATAATGTAAGATGTTAAAGGAACTGGAGAAGAAACAAACAGCTGGGTGCACTGAGAAACAAACAAGATGAAATTAAAAGCAATAACACTGATAAATTCACCAAATAAATTAAAGAGCTTTTTCCCCATGTCACCATGGTACATGGGACACAGGGATTTTGTAACTACATAAATTGAGAACATTTTGGCTTCTTGCTATGTTTGTTTCAGACATCTCATCACATGATTTGCCCTTTAAAAATCTTGTAGTGTGTAAGGGAAGAAAAGCAAATTGCTTTCTTTTCTTTTCCCCAAGCAAATTACATTGGCTTCAGACACACAAGGGGCTAACACAGCATGCAAAGCTGAGCCCATGAAAAAGATCAAAGACGGAAGGAGATGAATTGTACTAATAACTGTTTTCTGTCAATAGGACTGCCTGGGATTTGTGATTTAATGGCACTCATTGTTCAAGGTTGCAACCTGATGCAGGTCACTTGATGGCGTCTTCCCTTCTAAATTGAATGACATTAATTTTTCCCCTCTTGCCACAGGTAGAACCTAGACATGAGGAAATGAGGATTCTTCCTCAGGAGCAGAAGCTCTACAATATGGGGAGTCCAGGAGCCAGAGCCTGGGGTCAGAGTACCGGATATCAATCTGAGTCTGAAGTATTACACTGCGGGGTCAAGATGGTTATGTGGTTAAGGCCAGACCAGAGGTCAGGAATGAGGTACTGGGGTCTAGCGTGGAACAAGGAAGGAACAAGGCTGGAAGGTCCCATATAACCAGGCTACCAACACTGTTACCAGGACAAGGCCCCAGGGCAAATGGTAGCCCTCCCATCAAGGGCTTGTGCCTGCCATTGGCTCCCCTGGGTCACATGGTTCTCCAGGCCAAACTGCACAGAAAGGCCAAGGCTGGGCTGAGTCCAGTGCCCAGTCTTCTGTTTGGTGACGCTATATCCCAGGCCTCCACTCATAAACTCAGAAGACCCAGGCTCAAGCACTAAGAAACCTGATGCCTGCTGTTATTGTAAATTTGCCAGGTTGCCAAGGGAACCTTTCTAATTCTTATAGGAGTGGTGCTCAACCTTCTGGACCCATTGGTTGGATGAGTGGTGCAGGGACGATCCCGTGGGCAAGGTCAGTTTGCAGGCTGGACCCAACATATAATTGGTATGCAGGGCTGGTCCATGAGCTCATTTTAGCACCCTGGCATGCCTCTGCAAGCCAGACTGGGCTGTGGACCTACTTCGTGCACCAAACTGACCCACATACCAGATCTGACCATGGCCCAATCCCATGTCAACATAATCCAGCACATGGGGCCACATCATCCAGCCCAGGAGCTAGAGGTTGATCACCACTGTTACTGCATGAGGAAGAAAATACTGGGAAATTGGCAAACACTAACTGCTTAAGACCAGACCCAATGGATCTGACAGACTAGTTGCCTAACCCCAAGATTCAGAGGGAAATCACACTTGGCAATTTATCAGCCCCTTAGAATAGCTCTCCCTCAGGTATCAAAACACCACTAGCTGGTGCTGTGACTGACACATAAATTGAAAAGCTGCTGTAACTGGAAAAAAATTGGCCCAGCCTTGATGAGGTGACTGACAGGTATGAGGGTAAGAATGTGAGGAAGATGAATCAAAGAGAAGATTGGAGTGCTCATCTGACCTTTGGCTCATATAAAATCCACTGCATGATACTACTAATGACCTTGCCAATAGTATTCCATATTCAGCAAAGCTTTACAGCAATCTTTCCAAGTACAGGTACACACTGAATTATAATAGCTTTTGGATTATCATCATCTCCTGGAAGTCAGCAATGTATGCTCAGTGAGGAGTGACAAATTATGAAATAACAATAATAAAATACAAAGAGAAAATACCACCACTTCCCAAAGAATACCCTCATTGGCAAGCAAAGCCTGCTCTTGAAGCTCCTGTTGTTGTGTCCTCTTATTAATTGATACAATTCAGCCTCTTGTGTGGAAAGTATAAATCTGCCCTGATCCTCTGCATTATTGGCATGGTTTGTTTGTTTAATGCCAGATATTAACTTTCTTTCTTTTGCTCTCTAGGCAACAAAGTGTCAGATTATCTGAATGGCTATTGGTTGGCTTCATTGATTAGCATTCCCTAATAAATAGATATAATCAGAAGGGAATTTTGGCCCCTCTCTGTGATGCTCTGGGGAGGTGATATCAAGAAGGCTTAAAATGTTTCTAAATTTTTCTTTCCCTATGCCTGAAGAAGGGCATTTGTGCCTGAAAGCTTGCAAAGAATAATTTTTCCAACAATTTAGTTGGTATAATAAAAGATATCACTCAAAGAACCTTGTCTGCCTATGTCCTTAGTCCAACATGGTTACAACCAACAACTCTAAATCTTGTCAAATTTGATGCTTTGGTGCCTCTATTTGTAAAAAGTATATAAGAATCTCACTTTTATTTAAAAAAGATAGTTTCTACTTACTTCAGCACTCATAGCTGCAGAGATCATTTTGAAAACATGACCCAAGTATGACCTAAAAGCTCAAAAAACTAGGAGAGCAAAAAAAGAACCCCCCAGTTTAAATAAAATTTTATATTGTTTAAGCCAGTGTCATGATGATTTTTGGAGGTCTGACTCATGATTTTTAATTGGTCACAGTTTGTTGTACAGAATTTCATGTCCTGCCTTTCTCATTTCAACTGTAAGACTTCAGGAAAGACAACTTCCATCTAATGGGTGAAATATAGTGGAAAAGCACAGGAGAAAAGCCAGGGGTTGGGAAATTTCACTGGGGTAGCGAAAGAGGAGTACATGAGCTGGATGAGAGAAGCCTTTGTGAAACAACTCTGTGGAAAGAGGCTGTAGTGCAGTGGGAGTGCTGCAACACATGGTCTTCATGTAGTTTTTCACATGCATCCTCTCAGTAGCCTAGAGAGCTATAAGCATAGCCAGCAGATCTTTACTGTACTAGGGTATGTTGGCAAGGGATTAGCATTGGAAACTTCATGATTCTTATGCTGCCAACATAATTACTGTGGGTGGAATACTACCAAAGGAAGTGGAATATTGTTTTGGAGAGCTTCATCGTTAGAACCAAAATAAAGCTATAATGAGAGATTTTCCCTCCTTCCTCCACCTGCAGTTACTATGGATCAGATTTAATTCTGAAAGACTAACTTTGTCTTAGCTCTTCTGAAATGGACAGTCCAGACAGGATGCAAGAAATTTACTAGTCTGAGAGTGTATTAGCACAAAAGTAAAAAATTCTGCTTGAAGGTTCAAGGCTTCTACTCTAGGAAGTGGCTGCATAAATATTATACATTATTTCCCTTTCCACTGATGCATTAGCTTTCAGCTTACATTCGCAAGACCCAACAATCATAAATAAATCCCTCCTTCAGTTCCCTCAACCTCTTTTGGCTCACCTTGTCTTTTGCAATCTGGGTTACCATTCATTCCTTTGCTCACCTGTGATGAGGTTGTCTACTAGGGTGGTTGGCATACAAAAGATCCCCACCAGCAGGTCACTGATGGCCAAGTTGAGGATGAAAATGTTGGTGACGGTTCGCATCTGCCGATTCTTCAGCACAATGAAGCACACCAGCATGTTGCCAATCATGCACATGAGGAAAATGAAGATATAGGCTAGGATGAACATAGCAGCGATGGGGGAGGAATGCTGGTAGTAAGATGAAAAAGTGTAGTTGTCTTTGAACACACGGCTGCTGCTTTCATTCTTGGAATAGGGTAAACTGGTGTTGGAAGGAAGGAAAGTACTACCTAAAGAAAAGAAGGGAGAATAATAAACTCATGAAGTCTCAGTATGGTAAAGCTATTGTTTGCTTAACCTCAACCTTTTATAAGGCTGTTGGGGGAGTTTATTTATAATATTTTTTACTCATGTTTTTATGTTGAATAAAATTAATTAAAAATACCCCAACAGGGGTGAAAAGAATGACAACATAGAGTAAATAGCTTTGGCAGGAAAAAAAAATGAGTCAGCAAGATTTTTTTTCTCCAAGAACCAATGTTTATGAAGCAAGTATAATGTGCTAGAGGTTCACATGAGTCTAGAAGCTCACCAAGGCAAGCTGCGTGTGAAACCAAACAATGCACCAAAAAAAAAAAAAAATCAAAGAAAGGGACAGATGGATTAGGAAATTATGAATGATAAATTGCTTTTCTTGCAGTTTGTCTCAAACTGGCAGAGACAAAAATCAAAGTAAGGTGCCTTGTATTTTTTTTAAATAGAAGTCTTAGAATACATAGTTGTAATATCATGCAGCAAATATTGATTTCTTACTGGCTTAAGATTGGGAAGTTTAGCAAATATAGTTAAATGTCTGCTTAGTCTACTTGGCAGAATCTGAAGGCCAGAATGTCATTATAGAGAGGCTCAGAATTTCTATTTTTACATTAGCAGCTTAGGTACCAAAGAGTTGAGGAAAGAAAGGGAAGGTAGGTATCAGGATACAACTCTTTCTAAAGATCTTCCCCGGGACAGTTAAGAGCCCCATACCTGTCACTCTCCAGTCTCTGCAGCACCCCTCTACTCAAAAAAGCCTCTGCTACAGTTCCATTATGCATATAAAACTCCTAAGTACACCAAAGGGGAGAGCTCTTGTTGGTAGTTTGTGGAGAATCAGATTCAAGTGCCATTAAGCTTTCTTGCTAACCCCAGCTCAAAGAAAGGAGCTGGTAGGTAGGAGATGGAGCTATGGCCTGGGGACCTCAAAGCCAGGGCCAGGATCTGAATTTCACTACACTGCTTGACGTATATTAAACACTGTGATGTTGAGCTCTCAATAGAGAACCTGTTTTGCAAGCTGTCTCTTGCTCTGCCCAGCATTTGAGGTGCCTCTGGGCTGTAAACATTCAGGAATTAGGTATTTCAAGGGGTCTTTCCTTTCCTCAGTGTCATCCCCTTCATCTTGTTTTGACCTACATTTTGGTAGTATTTTCAGTTCCCAAAGAGTGGTACTGCAATCCATACAGCTAAACCAAAAATTTCTTCTAACATGCCCAGTGCTGCTTCTTCTATAACAACAAAAACATTCATATTATTTTCTTTTTGAAGCCTACAATATGCTTTTAAAGCAATTAAGCAGTAGAGGACCTTGGAAGAATTCTTTCCTTTGAGGTTAGAGAAACAGATCGCCCATTTTTTAGCATCCCCTGAAGTGCACTTCTGATAATAGCCACCCATGCTCCCTACTGCCTTTATTTAATTAGGGTTGTTTGAAAAACAAGAGGGACCCTGGATGGAAATTTAACCTCACAACAGTGATGGAGAGCTCTTCCCCTCCCCAGCTAGTTTGTGTTCTCCACACTCTACAGAAGGGTCTACAATGTAATACAGCTGAGCCCTGAAGGCCAGCTATGTCACAGGAACACTACAGTAGGCTTCAGCCACAGCCACAACATCAAACTCAATCACAGCTTTCATATTTAAAAATAGAAAGTGCATTCCTTCTGAACTGTTTAACACTCAGAGGTCCACGTAGGGCATGTGGGGTGATAGTCTGGGTTGGCAGGCTTTGAGAAAGACATGATACTGATAGGTTCATCCCTAGCTGCATTTTGATGGAGGATGCATCCTCTATTGCTCAGTTTTTTTCCCTTCCAGATGATAAATAAAACAGCTGGATGGGCTGAGCATGGGGCCCAGTATAAGTAATGGAAGGACACCCACTGACCTCTCTGGACACTAGATCAGGCCCACCCTGTGCCTCTGGCTCTGCTTATCCCCTTCTCATGCCTCTCATCTCCTGGATGTGTTGTACTTCATTGGCACTGCTTCCAGGCCACATACTGGAAGCTGATGAGAGGTGACATGAACAAATATGTCCTTTGCAACTGCATGAGGTAATTCCTCATGACTAGCACTGTTTTTCTGTCAAGCCTTTAGGCCAACACAGGGGTCTAAATTGCGAACAAGTTGATTCTTATGATCACTGTTAGAGATAAAAGATTTCTGAATCCATAAGGAAAATAAAACTATTAAGTGTTTCTTCTAAAACAAATTTCTCACAGGGATGTTTTCAATACGGAAAGGAAAACTGTCTATACAAAATGTGGTGAGTATTCTCAAGCAAATATTTGCTCAAAATCTGTTACAACTTGACACCATCACTGATGATAGTGCACCTGTTTCAGCCACTACAAATATAACCTCTTTCAGGGATTCCTGGCAAGGATATTGGCTCTAGTGTACATTGGTTGCTTAACTACCTTGAGTTTATTTTAATTTATTAGACTCCTATCTAAGCAGTCTAAGAAAGAAAAGGTGCTGTAGTATGTTTCAAGTGAGGTCATGGGTGACTGGTGCCTCCTGAATCTGTGGGGGGAACCTGCAGAAGCCGCTGGCAGCAGCAGCCCTGTCAGAGGGGGTATCGGCCCTGCCAACAGCATCAGTGTCAGCTGTCAGAGGTACACTGGCCCCATTGGAGGGCATGTGCACCTCCGTGCACCCTCTACCAGTTACCTATGACTGAGGCGGACAAGGAAGAACTATGGGCTGCATGGACATGGTTTTAATTATCAGGTAACATTTCCCAGCAATTCCACCCTGCCTCCCCTTACACATTTATCAGTTTTTTCTAAAATACAGAGGGCCTGATTATGGGCTGCAAAGACCTCTGCCTGAAATTCTCAATAATGCGGTCTCCTCCTTTTGTGGAAATTAGCAGGAGGTCTCTTTTTATCAATACCATCTCATTCTCCATTGACATTCTTTGTATTAACATCCATTCTGTCCATCCCCTGCTGTTCTTGTCAGCACAGGAAGTATGTCTCTGTATCAATGTGCTGCTTCTTTCTCACTTCTGAGAATTGCTTTTGGTCTTGTACTGAGCTACCACTACCCCCTACCTAGCAGTTCTATTTATACTTGTACTAAAATGAGGAGTGTATGAGGCCCCTGAAAGGCTTGGTCTCATCAAGGATATTCTTTAGTTTGCAAACCATGTTCCTGCAAGGTCTTCTTAAAGTACAGGCTTCCAATCAAGCAACTGCCCTACCTGTACTGGATTAATGATATCCTTTTATCCACAGACTAGTCTATTCTATCAGGGGCTTTCTACGTGCTCCTTCACCCACTTATAACTGTGCGCCAATTAGGCACCAAAGACCTGGTTCCCTGCTGTCTCACACATTGTGTGCCATGTACACCTGTGCCAAAGGTGTACAAATGGCTACCAATCTCATTTAGGAGTGTTTTACACTCATACTTTTA
Organism: Caiman crocodilus; assembly: GCA_030014935.1. NCBI lineage: Eukaryota > Metazoa > Chordata > Crocodylia > Alligatoridae > Caiman > Caiman crocodilus. The sequence continues at coordinate 8,550,975 of JAGPOW010002673.1, forward strand.
AATAAGAAAATCAGCTACTCAGAACATTGCCCAGAAAGAACAGAGTGTGGATTTCTCTCCCTGCCTGGCACTAGTTCACACTTCAGCAGAAGACAGTTTTCAGCAGGAAAATCCTAGGTGAGTCCCAGATTATGGATTCTTTAGTCCAGTAGCTTGGGTGTGAGCTAGGTAGGTAGGCTGGGTGTAAGCTTTTGTTTTCCAGCTTGTTTTCTTTCCTTTGTTACTCTTGGGAGCTTTGAGAGTTCCCAAAGGAGTAGGTTCTTGCAGGACTCAGCTAGGAGGCTGTATCTCCCATTCCTGAATCTGAGCTGATGGTTCAGGTACCAGGGACTTGAGACTGAGTGAGTGCAGAGCTTTGTCACACCCTAAACCAAGCACCCTGGGAAACCAAGCCCATGACAAGTTGATTGAAAATAATGGATCTTTTCTAGCCTATGGGATGAACCTGGACTGGTGACTGAAACAGCTGGAAGGAAACTACAAGAGCATCAGCATCAACTGCTGCAAAATTATTGTCTCATTGGTGCAGGAACTGATTAACTAGTGGCAAGACCAGCAACAATAAATAATGCTACAGGTGCTGGCATTTCTACAGACTTTGAAAGCCTCACCCTCTGGACCTACAGGTGCTCCTACTACATTTTGCTTTGCATGTGAACATCCTAGTTTCTTCACTTGCATAGGATGTGCTTACAGATAGATCAGGACCAGGGAAACTGGGTCTGTGAGGAAGGCCCTGCCAAAATGATTATCCTGTACAGAGTAATGAGACAAAGGAGCAGTCTTGGTTCATACATCCTGTAGCCAGACCATAGCTCAATATCAGGTGATGCAAGTGATGGATACCCCCAGGACAATTCTTTTCCTACAATGTGTCCACACTGATATGAAAACCTGCCCCAGCAGATGTAGAGAGCTAGCCATAGCATACAGGAGCTCTCAGCATGGATCTAGTCCTGACACTCATTTGTTTAACAGGGGTTGGGAACAGGAAAGCTTCATAGAAATGAGGATGGAGTGGGGCAACCATTTGTCCAACGAAACTGCCCTAGATAGAGAGACAAGGGCCACTAAAGAACTTGGTCACACTAGGGAAAGGGAAGGATCCTAGCCAAGAGAACTCCAGTTCTTCAGGATCCCCTTTTTCACTCTCAGTCAAACAAAGGCCTAGAAATGGTCCCACTACTGGAAATCAATGTCCTGAACCAAGACACCAATTTGGTCCAAGAACAATGGGATGGTCAGGCACCAAGCTGAGCATACGAAGAGCTGGCACTAGTGAATGGGGAGGTCTCAAGTCCTCATCGAGCAAGGGAGTGGTCTTGCATTGGAATTTGACGTAAGATGATCTATCACATTGAACAGAATAGCTGGACAGGGAAGCTAGGACCTCAGCTCTCTGGCATCACAGGAATCCAACTGAGAAGTCTTACACTCCTGCTGTCTCCTTGGGTAAAGGTAAAATCTTAGGTATGGCATTGGCCTGTTTTGTTTGGCCTGATAGTACAGGGAGACTATCTACTTTTGTACCTCATGCCCTGGATGTCAGTTGTTTGCTCCCAACAGAGTTCCTGTTCTGTAACAGAATTATCTTTTGATCATACTGGGTCTACAGGGATCCTTCCAGAAGACTGTCACAGAATACAGCTATATCTTAGTCATCATCAGTGATGTCATGAGATGCTTGAAAGTGATCAGAAAAAGGGATACTTTATACTATGGGAGACTGGATGGCCTAGAACATCTGTATGACATTGGCTTTGTTGAATAACAAATCCTGATCTTAAAAGGAATGTCAAGAAAGTTCATAGGCCTTTGACTCATGCTAGAACAAGTTACTCCCTCCATTCCTGCTGCCATGGAAAGTATAGGAAGCCTCCACTAAGTTTTCCCCATTTGGGCTCCTCTAGAGAAAAAATCTTGGGTTATCTTAGACTTCCTGCAAGCATGCCTGAAGGAAAAGGGCCCAAGGCCACTCATGTCATTCATTGTGTGCTCCAAAAGGGGGCTCACCTGACTAGAGGCCCGGGGATCATGGAGAAGACAACAAACATGAAATCAGTCCTGAACAGGTGAGGGATCTCCTACAACACTTGGGTGTTTTCAAGTCTGCTGGGCCTGATGACCTGCACCCAAGAGTCCTGAAAAAGCTGGCTGAGCTTATAGCAGTGCTTCTGGGCAAGCTGTTTGCAGAGTCGTGGAACTTGGGAATAGTCCCGGACGACTGGAAGAAGGTCAATATGGTGCTCATCTTTAAGAAAGGGAAAAGAGATGACCCTGCAAGCTACAGACTGGTCAGTCTGACCTCAATATAATCTCTGAAAAATGTATTAAGGAGGCCATCAATCACAAGCTGGTAACTGATAAGGTGTTAAGAAGCAACCACCATGGCTTTGTTGAGGGTAAATCATGCCTAACAAACCTTGTATCCTTTTACGACCTGGTAACTAGCCATTTGGATGAAGGACATGAGACTGACATAATGTACTAAAGAATTCAGTAAAGATTTTGATTCTGTTCTCCACAGGATACTCTCAAGCAAACTGGCAGTTATTGGGCTGGACCAGTCTACAGTGAGTTGGGTGGACCATTGGCTTAGAGGCCACTTCCAGAGGGTGGTAATTGATGGGATGGCCTCATTCTGCAGTGCCATCTCCAGTGGTGTCCCCAGGGATCAGTGTTTGGACCCATTATCTTCAATATATTCATTAATGACTTGGATGAAAGGGTGGAGAGCTCAGTGATTAAGTTTGTGGATGATACCAAGCAATGGGATAATGTGGACACATTGGAGAATAGGGGCAGGATCCGGAACAACCTTGATAGACTGGAATAATGTGCAGAATGAAATTGGATGAAGTTTAACAGGGAGAAGTGCAAGGTCCTTCACCTGGGTACAAAGAACCCTCAACACAACTACATGAGGGGTGGAGATCCACTGGCTCGCACAGTATCTGAATGAGACTGGGCAAGGGTGGGGGGGCGGGGGGAGTGATGGTTGACCAGAAGATGAATATAAGCAGCAGTGTGATGAGGTTGCCAGCAGGGCAAATAGAACTCTGGTGTGTATCAGCCACTGTGTGTGTTCAGTTGATCCAGGGAGGTGCTCTTCCCCCTCTATTCGGCACTGGCAAGGCCTCAGCTGGAGTACTGTGTCCAGTTCTGGGCACTGTGCTTCAAGACGAACATGGATAAGCTTGTGAGAGTACAAAGGGCCACTTGTATAGTCAAAGGTATGGAGGATAGGCCCTACAAGGAGAGACTCTGGGAACTGGGCCTGTTCAGCCTGAGTAAGAGAAGGCTGAGAGGTGACTTGATAGCTGCCTACAAATACGTAAGGGAGCAACTCTTTACAAAGACACCGCAAGGGCAGATGAGGACCAATGAGCATAAGCTAATAGAGGGTAGGTTCAAGCTTGATATAAGGAATAGCTTTTTCTCTGTAAGGGTCACCAGAATCTGGAACATACTCCCTGCAGAGGTAATACAGTCACCTTCCTCGGAGGTGTTCAAGATAAGGCTGGATAAGTAACTTGTTGAGCTCATCTGAGCCCAATAACTTCCTGTCCACGGTGAGGGGCTAGACCTGATGACCTTACAGGTCCCTTCCAGTTCTATGATTCTAAAAGAGATTCACCACTTTGGGCACATTCATCAGCAAAACTTACTGAACACTAAAGAGGCCCAGGAACATACCGCCTTTGCATCTGTTCACTGTAATTAATATTAAATAACTATATGTGGTTCTTAGTGTGTTAAGCTGTTTGATTAGTTTTTATGGGATTTATTCAAGTGAATACAGGAGCAAAGATGTGGATGTACTTTTAAAGTACAAAAGAGATAAGTCTCAGCCAAATGCTTCCAGCTTTGTTCTGCTCTGAAATACGAGTAAGTACAGGACAACTGTGTTTCTGGCTTGTCATCTCTCAATGATTTTCACATTGAATCTAGTCCTTTCACAAGAAAAGACTTTTTTTTCCAACTGCCAGCTTCTTAAGATCAAGCTTGAATCAAAGATAAACTAGGCTCTTTCTGACTCATCAATCAGAATTCTAGTTATTATTTCCCTTGAAGACCTTCAAATGAGAAGCCATTCTGTTTATTGTTGTTTAAATCAGAATAGCACCTAAAACTCCCAGCTATATTCAGAGCCCCATAATTCTTGGCACTTCATTTACCAGTGAAGAGTAAGAAAGTCTATATCAGCTTGCAGTCTAAAGCAATAAGAGATCAGATAAATGGTGAAAAGGGAAACTGAGGAACAGGGAGGGGAAGTGACTTGCCCAAAATGGCTAAGACATCACTAAGAGAAATTGGAGACCTGGATCTATTCTAGAGTCCCAGCCCCAGATCCTGTAAATGGCATTGTTCCTGTTCCAGTGTTTTGCTGGTCCTCAGGGCCAGATGAACCCTTTAGTGGTCCCTAGGCAAACAAACTAATGGGCTCTGAGCCAGTAAAGACCCCCTCCCCATTCCAGTGTTGCTGCCCATGGGGAGCAGAGCTTGGAGCTGCTGTGGTGATGAGCCCAGTAGAGGGGAAGGGGAGGGAAGAGAGATGGACAGGGCCATTTGCGCCACCACTGCAGAGGGAAGGACCAGGCCCCCTGCAGCTTGGGTCCCTAGGCATGTGCCTAGTTTGCCTATGCATTAATCTGGCCCTGCTGAGATATTAGGAGTGTAAACTGAGTTTTAATCAGCAGTACATAGACATGACCCAGGGCTCAGACAGATGACACATTTATATCAGAATAATTTACAGTGGTTTTGTAAATTACTCAGAGATCCAAAGGGGACAGAAGAACATATATTCCAAGATAGCTGCTCACATTGGGTGCTGTTTTAGCAGATGACAATCTGTTTGCATTGAGAAAACAGCTACTTTAGGATGTGAGCAGACAGATAACATCTATGCTGGTATAGTTCTATCCAGATTGTCTTGGGAATAATTATAGACCAGATATGAGTAAACTACACTGATGTAGGTGAGTTTATATTGGCCATCTGTTCTTTCTTAGACCAGTGTAAAGCTGATTACACTGGTCAAAACATGTCTGTCCACCTAATCAGAATGTACACGAGTAATACTCTTTTTGAGTAAGAAACCATCTTTTCCATTTATCTGGTTTCTCCAGTGGACTGCAGTAGCTCTAATCTGTTTGTTTTTCATGTGTGTGAATTAAGAATGTGCTCTTGGTAACAGCAGGAATTGGATACTTGCATTCCCACTGTATGAACAGTGGGCTCAGGAAGGAGTGTAAACTTGGCTTTAGGACTATATGTCCTGATATGCAGAGAATGTACAGCAGTGTTACAGAATGGAAAGCAACATCTCCAAAGCTACTTTTGGATTTGGTCCAAGTTTCCTGGAGTCAAGCAGCTCTAGTGGTACCTCAAGATTTCTCATATTAGTCAGCTTGGTTCTCATAGGCAGCACAGACAAAAATAACCGTTGTTAGAAATGCCTGATGTTTTCCATGAAAAGCTTGGCAAAGCTATAAGCTTTTAATTGTTTAAGCTGAAGTGTCCCATGCTGGGGGGGTCTGCCTACATTTAAAAAAAGTTTTAGATCAAAATGTCTAGCTGTTTGCGAGAACATGATTGCAGGAAAATACAAGCTAACATTTCCGCAATATTTTTTTATTGAGGGATTCTAGGCTTTCCATGTTTTGCAACAGAGACTTCAACTATGGTGGAGGATTCACCTAGTGACAGGGATGTCCTTTGCCATCCCTGGGAAAATATCTCCAGATCACAAGCCTGAAACATCTTGTTTGGGATATGCCCAATAAAGATTTGTTTTAACATTTGGCAACTGAATGCCTTGAAGAGTCTGTCTTCACTGAGCATGCTCAACCCTAGAGCTGCCGGGCTTGTTTGGGACTTCCCTTGCAACTGCTCCTCATAGATGGCAGGGGCCATTGTGACATTTAGCATTGGGGCTGAGAATTCTCAATAACTTTGTTGTCTCTACTGATAACCCAGTGTTGCAGGGGGAAGGACAGGGAGCTGCCTAGCACAAAATGCAGTGGAAGGCAAGAGGTTAGGAACCTGTGGAAAAGAGGAGAGTGAGAAGCAGAAGTCTTGAGGACAGAACAGGGAAGGGAGAGAGTGGAAGAAGAAGCCAGGATGGTCAGAAAGACTGTGATTCTGTTTACCATGCAATTTCAATCAGAAGAAAATTATGATGAAGAAAAGGATTGCACTTTAAGAAAACTTAGCCATAGGGTGCTTGCTGAATCTGTGGTGTCACAAAGGCATTAAAACTTCCAATGGCAGGGATTACTAGAGGTCTTTCTTTTTCTCAGAGTGTTATTTAAAAGTAAGGAAGTAAATTTAATGAAACACTCTTTGTTACATTATTGCAGGGTTGGCCGACAACTTTTGGGTCCCCCTGCAAGAAATAGTTTCTGCCCTGAAGAATGTGCTGGTGGTGGTGGTGGTGGTGGTAGCAGCGGAAGCCGGAGGCAGTGGGGGGCGGAGGGGAGGGCGAGGGCGAGCAGCTGGACATGAAGCCAGTGGCATTGGCATGGAGGGTGGGGGGCACCTGGATGCAGGGGGCCCCTTAGCTGTGGTACCCCCTGCAGCCGCAGGTTTCTCCATATAGGATGAGCCAATCCTACATTATTGCAAGGTGTAAAATTGAATTTTAAACCCACAGTTGTTAGAAAATACGAGACTATGGCTCCCACATCCACCACAACTTGACTAAATTTAAATTACATTGTACATTAAGGCATTGAAACTAGCAAAATGTATTAATTCAAAGTGCTACATATGCATACATACACAGAAAAGAGATAAGCTGCAGTTGTTTTGGAAGCTCCAAAATTAACAGTTCTCTCCTCTTTCCTTTACTCTTATCTGCACGTGCAAGGCGAAATAGCTTTCCCATATTGATAACAGCAAATAAATATACTTCAGTAAAACATATGCTATATAAAAGACTGATCTAAGACCCACTCAAGTTAATGAAAAAGTTCCCACTGACCTTGGATTAGATTCTAAGGGAACAAATTAAACCCATGCAAAATGCATTTCTTAAGGACTTAAAAACTGTAGGTCCTCACCTTCCATGGTACAGCTTGACCCTGGTTCTTGCTCCCCGACCAAGTTGTATCTGTAGCAATGGGCTGGAGACTCGAGATCAGACCTGCTTCTAAATTTTTCTTCTTCTTTGGCTGCAGCCTCTTGCTGTCAGAGAAGAAGCAGCAACTCTGCTTGTGGTGATGAATGATATCTTGGACCACAGCTGGTTTTTCAGTCCTGCTACATTCAACTATTCATTCCTGAGATCTCAAAGCTTTGTCATGATGAAAGGTAGCTCCAGGACTGGAGCTGGCTTTTTTCAAATTCCCCCAGAAGGTTCAGGGTTCTTATTCTACAAGGTCCCTAGGGCACTCTACTCCCATTCTAAGAACGGAACCGAGGGAAAGCAATATTTTTGTTCAATTCCAAGTTGAAGCTGACATGTTAGAATCTGATAAGAGCAGTAGCAGTAGCATAGCTGCTAATTAAGGGTGATGGAGGGGGTGAGGGGGCCTAGGTTGGGGCTTCAGTCAAACAAATTCGCAGGCTTTGCCCTTGTCTGAAAAAAATGCCTTGCAGGAAAACACCAAAACAAAACACAAATAAACTCCAGTCCCCAAGCTCTCTTACATATACTTGAAATGCTTGCCAGCACCCACTCCCTTTGGTTTGGTCCTTGTGATGGGATTAAGTCCTGTAAAAATGCTCGAGTCCTTCACTCAAGCAGCTCCAAAAATTTCTTACCACAAGCAACGTTGCAAGCAGAGGGCTCAGAGCTGCTTGCAAGCCAACTAGAAAATAAGGCATGTACAGTTAACTCTCTCTCATACTGTTAACTCTTTCTTTGTGCATGACTTCTCTCTGTCTCCCTTCAGCTTCTGTTCCTCTCAGTCCCTACCCACCAGTTTCTACTGCTCAGCAAAGAGGCTGCTTCTATCACTTAAAAGGACAAAGTCTGGTGTGTGTGTGTGTGTGGGGGGGGGTCACATCTGCACATTTCCATGGTTACTGGAACACCAGTTGGATGCACAGGTGAATGGCTGGCAAAGTACTTACAATATCTGCAGGCTCTTTCAATTATCAATAACACAAAGTGGAAGGTTTAGTCACTACATTAAATTACAAGTAAAATCAAATTCATTTTTGGCAGCTATTTCTTATTGTTGGTGTTACTTTGTTTCATCCAAGGAACATTGTTTAATGGCAGGGTACAACACTTAGATTGTTATCACTAGCCAGAGGGCACCAAGTAAGTGTTTTTGCCTTTTTCTCTCAGACATAGTCAGATGGAGAGTGGATCCTAAATGGCTCCTTCACTTTCTACCGGTGAATGGGAGATAAAAATGCACAGTCCTGAGGAAGAAACAACTGGGAAACCAGCTCTGTTGTGCTGAGAACACAGAACAGTCAATGTGTAGTGGCTTCATTTCAGGGTCTGGGGTAATCCTCAGCAGATCTAGATCAGAGTGTGTAACATCTTTTCTCTGATTTAGCTGAGGTTTATGCAATGCTATGAACTGTAGTTGCTACAGTGAATGACCTGATCCAAAATCCATTAAAATCAATGGGGAGAGACCCCCATTGTTTTAAATGGTTTTGGATTAAGCCTGCTTTAAATGTTCCAGCCCCATCACTTAAATGGCTCCAGGAAAAAAATCTTCCCCCTGAGAGTTTCTTTTCTATGGGTATTAGTATCTGGAACTAATAATTAGAAATCAGGGAGCATAGCCAACTTGAACTGCCTTTATTGCTGGAAGAAACAATTAGCAATTGAAAATAGCTTTTTGAATGAGGGGAGATGGTGTTCTCTCAAAGCAGTGCTGTATTTCTGGTTGAATTGGCCATTCCATTCTATGCCCTTCGCTGTGTAAACAGTAAGTTTTGGGGGCTGAAATCCTTCATCTTTTGTCTCAGGGTAGAAGCAGCTTTCCAGAGAGAAAAGGAGTAGAGATGAGGGAAGATACAACAGGTATTGGCTAAATTATTCATTGCAAATGTAGCAGATTGTTTCCAAACTAGTCCTAATTTCTAGAAATGTGTGTTATATGCAAATATCCACCAAATGGTTTGGGTAAATACATTTCAGTGATGGATGGGTTTGACCCCCCCAGGGATGGCTCTGACTTTGGAATTAGTACAAGCTGAATTTAGAAATGCCACTCTTATGCCTAATAAGAGCCTTCACACTGGGAGTTATACTAGTACAATTATAGGAGAATAATTATGCGGGTAAATTTCCCCATATAGACAAGTGTTAAATCTCCCTGTGCCTCAGATTCCCAGGGTTCCTAAAATTTTAAAACAAGAAATTAATGAATAAAATAGTGTCCAGGGAACATTAAAAAAAAAAAAAGTGTCAGCATTAAAAGTTGTGAAACTTTTGGGATTCACAAACAATGCTACCAATACAGGGCAAATATATAAAAACTGGCAGATAATTTGACCCCAGAAATTGAAGTACAGCAAACACAAGTCTCCTAATTATAAACACATTAGCGGATCTGTGTCTGCTATTTGACCAACTCACATCAACATAGTAGTTAGCCATCTGTATGTGTTTTTTCATAGATCCAAGAGGAAAACAAGTAACTCTGTTGCTGTCTTTAAAGAGATTATGTAGTGATGGGAGTGTGATTTAGAATTCAAAGTGTTTTGACTCTTGAGGAAGAGCTGACTTGTTTATAAATCTTTGACAATGTGGGAACTGTCCTCTAGGAGCTGTTTGGTTTATTTATTTATTGATGTGGCTTTTTACACTGAAGGACTTGGATTGAGTCACCTTTCTTTTCACGATTGTGGCAACATTATTGTCTCCAAGTGAATTGCTACCAGCAGATGTCTCACTTCTACAGAGCACAATGCTGCCACTCTTGTATTAACCATATGCTCATGGACAATGAGCGGTGGTATTGCTTCCAGAGGAGAGATGCAAGCGCTTTTCTAGCTTCTGCGAGGATCATGGAGGTGCAACAGACAAACTGTTTATTCCTAGGAGAACAGGAAGAAAAGTAAAAGGAAGGAGGAGAGGTAAGAATGTGTCATGCCTCTGCCAGCTTTCTCTCAGCAGAAACTAGGTCGGGGCAAGGTTTCTGCATAAGCCTTTGACTGGGGCAATTCCCCAGGGCACATTTACACTACATAGCAGATCATGTTCAGGAGCGCAGCCATGAAAATATGCTACACCCCAGAGGTGCCAAATATGTGGGGGCCTGATGGCCCTGGCCCCACTGAGAAAGAGGGCTGTCACCTGAAATGCATAAAACTTTCCACATGTCCATTATCTTAGCCCCTCTCCCAGCAAAAATAAAAGTCAACGCTTATACTACCCCCACTTCATTTTGCTCTTTGAACACCAGCAATGTACAGTGTAACTGCCATTGGAGTGGCATTGTGCATGATCACTGCTTCTCACACTACACTTATCACATGCTAACTGTTAATGGTCAGAGTATTCAGGCAGTGAAGCATGTGGTTCAAAGCTCCAGTGTGGTTCAGGGGGCCAGGGCTGGTTCCAATGCTGTGCCAGTGTTGCTCCCAGACCTGAACTGGCTCCTGTGAGATGGAGGAGCTGGGTGGGTGCTGGTGTTACTCCCAGACTTGTACTACCCCAGACCCTTGAACTAGCTCTGGTGTTATCCTAGTTGTGAAACCAAAATCTGCTGATTTTTGGTCTCAGCCCTGAGATTGCCCCAGAGCTGGTGCAAGACCGTGGTGTGGTACTATGATCCATATTCAGTTCATAGTAAACATTAATGTACAACTACTCAGAAAAAATTCCGAGTTGTATTAATATTTACTATGATCTAAACATAACATGTGCCAAGTGTAACAATCCTTTTATATTTCAGAGATTCATAAACATTAGGGCTGGAAGGGACCTCAGAAGATCATCGAGTCCAGCCCCCCGTCTGAAGGGCAGGAAGTCAGCTGGCATCACAGAATCCCAGCAAGATAAGCATCCAATTTTTTCTTGAAGGTGTTCAATGTAGATGCATGAACCACCTCCAATGGTAGGCTGTTCCAGACCTTGGGGGCTTGGACAGTCAAGAAATTCTTCCTTATGACTAGCCTGAAATGGTCTTGCAGTAGTTTATAACCGCTCAACCTCATCATCCCTTGGGGCGCTCTGGTGAACAAACGTACCCCCAGATACTGGTGGTCACCCCTGATAAACTTATAGGTGGCTATCAGATCACCCCTGAGCCTGTGCTTTTCCAGGCTAAAGAGCACCATAGCTCTCAGCCTGTCGGCATAAGGTCTGTTTTCCTGACTTCTGATCATGCATGTGGCTCTTCTCTGGACTCTCTCAAGCTTCTCCACATCCTTTTTGAATTGTGGGGCCCAAGACTGGATGCAGTACTCCAGCTGCAGCCTCACCAAGGCTGAGTACAATGGGAGAATGACGTCCTGGGATTTTCTTGAGAAGCATCTATGGATGCAAGCCAGAGTTTTGGTTACTTTACTAGCCACACCATTGCATTGAAGGCTCATGTTCATCTTGTAGTCAATGATGACCTCCAACTCTCTTTCTTCTATAGTGCTAGCCAGTGTAGCACTACTGAACCTATAAGGATGCTGCAGGTTTTCCTCCTAAGGTGGAGAACCTTGCATTTTTCAGTGTTAAACACCATCAGGTTCTCATCTGCCCATTTCGTGAGCCTGTCCAAGTCAGCCTGGATCACCCTCCTGTCTTCAGGTGTGGATGCTTTGCCCCAAAATTTGGTGTCATCGGCGAACTTGGCCAGTCCACTTCTGACTCCATTGTCCATGTCCCAGGGACACCAGGGCTAGAGGGGAACCCCAGCCCAAAACCAACAAAAAAGGAAACATGTACTTACCCCTTGCAGGAGCTGAGGACAGCGGAGGAGCACACACCAGGAAGTCACACATGCGTGTTGTTAGCCACACTCACATCCAAGTGAGAGTGGGTGAGACATGCCACCCGGCAGGAATAAAGTGTGGCCCCGGGAGCAGCGCCAGGAGGCTGCAGGAGATGACAGAGCCCGTGGGGAAGCCCTAGGTCACAAGCGGGCATGCATGGGGTTTCTTTGCCTCGGGCAGAGAAAGCTGCAGCAGTGCCAGGAGCGGCAAAAGCAGCGAGAGCCGCAGCTACAAGAACGCTAGCTGCGGAGCCGATGAGAGAGCCGGTAGGAGAACGAGGGAGGGAACAAGTCATGGAGCCAGTGGAAAAACCGGCAGGGATGCCAGTGAAGGAACCAGCTGCAGAGCTGATGGAAGAGCCAGCTGGGACACTGGGGCAGGAGCCGGTGGAAAAGCCAGCAGGGATGTTGGTGAAGGAACCAGCTGTGGAGCTGGTGGAAAAGCCAGCTGGGACACTGGGGCAGGAGCCAGTGGAAAAGCCAGCAGGGACGGTGGTGAAGGAACCAGCTGTGAAGCTGGTGGAAAAGCCAGCAGGGACGTCGGTGAAGGAACCAGCTGTGGAGCCAGTGGAAAAGCCAGCAGGGACGTTGGTGAAGGGAGCAGCTGCGGAGCCAGTGGGAGAGCCGGCAGGGAAGCCGGTGAAGGAAATGGTGGAAGAGCCGGCAGGGAAGCTGGGGAGGAAGCCCACAGGGGCAACAGGACCTTGGGTCTCACAGTCCTCGGACCGGAGTCCAGCTTAGGACATTGAGTCAAGCTGGTTGGGGACAAGGGAAGAGACCAGGTGGGGTCGGTTAGAAGAGATTGAGAGACCCACAATCGAAGGTGGTGTTGGCCAGGGTGTAGGGGACATTGGAGCCCTGTGAGTGCCCGCTGAAGGCGTGACAGCACTGGAGGCTGTGGTGAGGGTGAGTTTCAGGGCCCACCACTGAGGGTCCAGATAAGGCTGTGGCTGGCGAGTTTCAGGGGTCTGCCACCATTGCCCGGGGCACCCTCTGGGGGCCTCCCGCAGGACCAGGACAGACCCAGTCAGCCACCCGAGCCAAAGCAGCCTGAGAATGCCTTTTGGAACAGCAGTGGGCACTGTTCAACATCTTCATTAATGATGTGGACTATCTGGGTCCAAGGACAGAGCCTTGGGAGACCCCACTGGTCACAGTGTACCATGATGATTGACTTCCATCACCTGACCACGGAGCCAATTTCCCAGCCAGCGGATCACAGTGGACCAAAGGCCACAATTGGCCAGTTTTGCCAAGAGGTGATCATGGGATACCAGATGAAAGGCTTTTTTGAAGTCAAGATATATGACATCAATTTCTTCTCCCTTGTCCAGGTGATAGGTCACCTGGTCATAAAAAGAAATGAGGTTGGTCAAGCAAGACCTATCTGTAACAAACCCATGCTGGCTATCCCTCAGGATGTTGGCATCGGCCAATCCATTAAGGATGGCCTCTTTAATAAACTTTTCTAAGACCTTCCCCGGTGTAGAGATCAGGCTGATGGGTCTATAGTTTGCCAGATCCACTTTCCTCCCTTTCTTGAAGATAGGCACCACATTGGCCTTCTCCCACTCTTCGGGCACTAGACCAGAGAGCCAGGAGTTCTCAAAGATCTGTGCCAGGGCTGGGCTATGATGCTCGCCAGCTCCTTGAGTACCCTGGGGTGTAGACTGTCAGGGCTGGTTGACTTGAAAGTATCCAACTTCTAAAGATATTCCTTCATGAGGTCAGCATTAATGGAGGGCAGGGGATCATACCCGTAGCAGGCATGGGTGTCCCATGGAACTGATGAAAGACCAACACAAAGTACCCATTTAATAGGTTGGCTTTTTCCTGGGCGTCGGTTGTCAGTTGTCCCATCTGGTTTAGCAGAGGTCCAATGTTGCCCTTACTTTTCCTCCAGCTCCCCACAAATCTGAAAAAGGACTTTTTATTGTCCTTGATACTCAAAGCTAGTTGGAGTTCGGTTGCAGCCGTGATTTTTTTGGTTTGCTCCCTGCAGGACTGGACCAGCACAGAATATTCCTCCTTGGAGGTGAATCCCATCCTTCATCCTTTGTAGGCCTTTCTTTTTAACCTCAGGAGGTCTGCTAGGTCTCTGGAGAGCCAGGGGGGCTGCTGTGCCCTCTTGCTGCCTTTCCTCTGAGATGGAATAGAAGTAGCTTGTGCATTGAAGATCGCTCCCTTGAAGAGTGACCACTCTTCCTGAACTCCCCTGTCCCTGGGGTCATGGTCTCTTAGGGCCTAACTGACAAGTCTCCTGAGCTTGTCCAAGTTGGCTTTTCTGAAGACAAGGACTTCTGTGTTGCTGACTGACTTGCCAGCTTTACAGCAGATAGTGAAGGTGATCAGCTTGTGGTTGCTGTCACCCAGCTTCCCATTGATCACTAGGTTGCTGATTAGGTCAACCCCAGTAGCCAGTACAAGGTTAAGCAGCACTTTACCTCTCATTGGCCTGTAAACTTCTTGAGTCAGGTAGAGGTCATCCATGCATGATAGGAAGCTTTGCAACCGCTTGGATTTTGCTGAGTGATCCTCCCACAAGATGTCTGGGTAGTTGAAGTCACCCATGACAACCATGGTCCTGGAGCATGCAGCCTAAGCCAGTTTGCGGGCAAACTCCTGGTCAAGCTCTTGACTTTGGGTGGGAGGTCTATATATAATAAGCACATTCCTGAGACTCGCTGGACTTGGGCCAAAACACAGCTACATTACAGTTTTCTGGCCCTTTGCACATGCAGGACATGAGCAAGTGAGCTGCGTAAGTTTTCAGTCATGCCTCCCAGTGTGGTCTGACCAGGAGGTATCATCACAAGGCTTTATCTGTAGTCTAGCAGGGGAGGGTTTCAAGTCTTTTGACATTATCCTGGCCTGAATTTATTGTGGAGAATATAAATGGCAAAACAAAGGATAACATGTCCCCTCACCTTGGGCATACCTGAGGACTAGGACTTCATACTACCTAGGAATGAAGAAGGAAGTTGGTCAAGAGGAAGCAGCTTTCCTGGTGCACTGACAATGCCAGAGAAAGAAGGATTGTGGGTCTGATCAAAACCAATCTGCTTTGGGACTTCTGGTGAACCAAAAAGTCCAAAATTTTATTTCAGGCCACACTGAAATGAAGCACAGCTGAAAAGTTCCATTCTGAGCATTTCTAAATAATTTTAGCTTAAAAAAAATAAACTAAAAGAAACTTTGGAATAAAAAGTTGTTTTGAAAAACAGTTAAACATTTTGATTTTTTTCTCAGGTTTCCTGGTTGGTTCCCAAAGTCTTAGTTTGAACAAACAATCAGCAGGAATGTGTTAAGTGTTTTGGTGTGGTCAGATGTACATTTTTTGTCAAATGTGGCAGTTAGAAACAGTCTCTCTGTCTAAGCTAAACCCCAGCCACAGAATTAAAAGGGCACTAAGTTCAGGCTCAAGTAAGGAAAAACATGGTGGAACTCTGTTGCTCCTTTTGTTTTCCCTCCTTGCTATTTTCTGGGCTATGGTGAGCTCAGTAACTAAGGACTCCCTGCTCTTCACTGCTTACCAGGCAAGAGAATCAGAAGTGGCTCCAGCAGGACAAACAAGTGCCTGTCTGGAGAGTTACCTGGCAGGAGCATGAGTACCTGTGGGGAAGGAATTCTCCAAGCTGAGGGTCCTCATGTTGCCTCAGTACTTTCTGACTTCCTTGTGGTACCAAATTCTTTCCATAAAGGGAAGAAGGAAGAGTCCACCTCTCCCAGAGAAAGACACACTGACACTGTCTTCCCCGTAACCAGAATCCAGGGGAGCAGAAGAACTCAGTCAGGGCCCTCTCTCCTCCTGGCTCTCCACAGTGGTGGGGAGTAGGCCTGTGTGAAGCAGCTAGTATTCGCTTCAGATTCAGCTGATTCGGGGGACAGTTATTTGATTTGGTGATTTGAATCACTGTCCTGATTCAATCTATCCAAATTGGATTCAGAAATTTGGCTGCTGCTGAATCACCCAGGCCTACCCCCTGCCCACTCTCAAACCCGGCCCCAGCTCCCAGCACTTGGGGAAAAAAAAGCCCCAACTCACCAGCTGCTGCAGGGTTGGGTGTGCGATTCCTACTGCCCCACACTGCACAGGGGGCTCTGTACGAGTCCCCCCCCCCACAGCTGGGCTGCCTGGGCAAGCTCCAGCCCTTTAAGGAAAAAAAAAACAAAATGAAAAGACCCCAGACCCACCATTCCTGCCATCAGGGGATGATCCCTGCTGCCCCACACTGCCCTATGCTCTGAGCCCCCTGAAGCCCTGAGGCTGCTACAGGAGCCATGAGTTCTGGAGCTTTCCTCAGTTTTTTTTTCCTTAAAGGGCACCTGTGGGGAAGGGGGTGGGGGAGAAGCAGGGAAGGGGGTGGGGGGCTCGTGCAAAGCCTCCCATGCAGTGTGAGGCAGTGGGGGGCAGTGGGGATTGTCCCCCCGAGCCAGCAATACTCAGTGAGCACTGGGACTTTTCTTTAAAGTACCGAGCTGGGGCAGGCAAGGCAGCCATGGATGGAGCTGGCGGAGGGGGGGGGAGTCAGAGGGGCTGACAGGGGTCCCCCATTGCCACCCCAGCCCCACCTCTAGTACTTACCAGCTGGGAGTCCTGCTCCAGCTCTCTACTGCAGCCAACAGGGACCGTCCAAATCATCAAAGCTCTCTGAAACTTTTCCAAAGATTCCACCCCCTGACAGGTATAGGCAGTAATTGGTTGGTGGGGTGACAATGTGGCAGTAGAGGGTCAGGTGACCCAGAGAAGCTCAAAATCCCAGGGCTTAGCCTAGAAAAGGCAGTCTGGCTCTGGGAGCTGCTAGAGGTAGAGCTCTAGGGGAGAGCTAGTCTGGATGGTCTGGAGTTAAGGACTGTCACAGAAGGGTGGAGAAACCCTACAGCTGCAAGTGACACCTTTTGCATTTGTTACCCTAGGGTGAGAATTAGCATCCCCACAGAAGAGCTTGCATTTGGCAAGCTTGGTACTTGAGAGTGAATGCTCATACATTGACTTATATTTGAACTGGAGGACCAGGATGGCTGTAAGGGATGGATTGGAGGCCATTGGGGTGCAGCAAAGGCATCCAGGTTATAGCACTTCTAGAGTCCTGAAGCCCTAGGGTGTTGTGTGTGGGTAGCAGCCCAAATACATTGCAACAGCAATGACTGTCCCATATCAAAGGGTTAGGTATCTGGCTGCAAAATGGTGGGGTGAGGGGAGGGGTTGGGGAGGGTAAGCCCTATGCCTACAAAGGGGCTAGGTACAGACAGTCAAAAAGCCCAAGGCTGAATAAATTCAGTCTTTGCAGGTTAGTCTAAGATGCACAGATTAAATTGAAACAGAATTGAACAGATAAGTTATCTTTGATTCAGAAAATGGAGCCACATGCTTGCAGTGACTCAGACCAGAATCCAGCTGGGGAGTGGAAGGGGGACACTAGAGCATGGCTCTCTGGCTGTGTGATCACTTCCTCTTCCTGCTGCCCCTGAGGTCTCTGGGATTTGCAGTCCAGAATTGTAGCAGCTGGACTCTGCAGGGTTGTTCATCACTTCCCTTTCCTGCTTCCAGGTGCCTCTGAGATTTGTAGTCTACAGTTGCAGCCAGCAGTAAGGTTGAGTGGGGGTAAGGGGTGTTTAAGTCCCCACCCTGGCTCTAGCCAGGGATGGTCAGGGGGTGCAGCATAGGACTTGGCTGCATCCCCAGCTGGGCTCATCTCCCTGACCCGCCCCCCATTGTCAGCCAGCCCTCACTGGTCCAGCTAGAAGAAAGAGGGGTGGGACCAGCCCCACTCTCTAAAGCAGACAGCCCAGATCAACCCAGGACTGCAAAATGCTGGGGGACTGGGATTTAACTTGAACCAGGAAGGGTTCTGGGACAGAAGTTTTATAAACCAGTTTGACCCAAACCAGTTGTCTGATACTACATTTAGTCAAGTTTATCTTAAACCAGCTTCAGTCATTTTGAACCTGGTTTGTGTGCACTGAGCTTCTGTTCTGTTACAGTTTTAAATCAGTTTCTGATCACTTACACATAAACCTGTTTAACTTCTGTCCCTAGCAAGGGACAGGGTATACCTAGGGGCTGAGTGGCCCAGAGCCCTCAGAGGGCCGAGTGGGAGCTGCAGCCTAAGAAGCTAAGGTCCTTGTGTGGTGGACCCTGGCTTGCAGGACCCAGCCAAAATAGAAGTGAGCCAAGGCTTGGAAGGCCTGAGTTCAGACAAGGACCCACCCAAAACACTGCATTTGCCTCTTGGGGCAGCCTCCCAATAACTCTATCACACCAAGTCATAGGAGGGGAGAACTGTGAGGGGGGCAGAATCCAGAGAGCCTGGAAGCAAAAGTGAGGAAGTTGGAGCCTAGTGGCAAGCTGGGTCAGAAACCTTGTAGCTTCAGCCCAGAACCATTCAAGTTATACCTCCTTATTTGAGTTCTACAATGTATAAATGCACTTACTCTTCTGTTTGGGTGCCTAGGGGCCTGCTTAGGGACATGGACTCACTTCAGGAGCGCTTACCCAGTTGTCTTCATTCTTTTCAATGCATTCTATTCCATCCTGCAAGACCATGAAACATCTTCACACTCTAGTGACATTCAACCCCCCAGAGTGGAGAGCAGGGGCTTTCCCTGCTGTTGAGACTACTATGGAGTGGAAATGCAGCTTCTGAAAGATTTTCATTTTTAATAAATTTGCATTCAAACCTGCCAAAAGATTTATTCCAATTTTAGCCAGCGTTGATTTCCTCTGCCTTAAATGTACTGTCCCATATCCAGCTGTGATGCATATCTACATGAACAATACAATCAAATTGCTAGTGTGATTGTTCCATCTTTCATATTCAGTATCTTTCATTATATTCTGTTTTTCTTTTCTAGGAGTAATTTCACAGGCTCCATCCTCTCCAATTCAGAATCCCATAACTCCCATGTAACAGCAGCAGAAGAGAAACACGGGGGAAATAATTATAATTCTGGTGCAACAAGTGTACTGTTCATTGCGTAAGTAAGTCAGTCAGGCTGCCTGCTTTGCTTTGAATTTTGTATCCCTTCTACTTTCCTGACCAACTTTGTATCTTTCATTCAATTTGCAAGCCACCTTATACAATGAGCAATCAGAATCCTTCATTCTAGATTAAGAGAACAAGAAAAATAAAGTAAAATAGCATTGTGATAATGCAGCTGCGATGGTCCAGGAAAAATGAGAGGCACAGTAAAGCCCTTACAAAAAGCTGAAATCAGAGTACATGGGAAGAGATAGCATAGTTACATAGATCTTGTAAATGCTGTGTTGATGATCTGTTTTCCCTACAGTGCAACAGTATACCACCTTAGAATGAGTCTTTCAAACACATCCTTTATTATGAGGGCTGATTAGTGCAGTATTCTGGACATGCAAGTCCTATTGACTTCAGGGAGAACAGAGTACATTCAAGATGTTACAAGAGGAACTTGAAGGACCAGCATCTAAGCCATCAGTTTGGCTTATGATATCATTATGGGTGAGCAAAAAAGGAATTCAGATTTCTTAGGTGATTAGGAAAGCAATTTACTTTATAATATAGTATTAATTCCATTTTTAAAACATATCTACATTCTATTTCCCTCCGAGATCTTACAAATTAGATTAAATTTTAGCAATGTCTTTGAAGTTCCAGTTTTACTAAGTGTAGCATTTTCGTTAGCACCAACTCTTGTCTATGTTACAGAGTGTTGATGACTTCAGCGATCCAACCCAGAGGTGTGGGAATCATGCAGGGCAGGGAATCCAACTTGGACCACGCATGCTGCTTCAGGAGCATGAACAACAGTTTTGAAATACTATTGTTCACATTGTACCCAGACATTAGTGTCTGGGAATTCAAAAAAGTGACAGTTAAGTAAAATGGAAATAGTTTGGTCAGTGAGACACCCAGTGGTAAAGGACACAGGGCATAGCTGTAGACAAAGCTGGTCATCTCCAAAACTGGAAGAGGGGGCCATCCTAGGGCCAGTTACAGCATTGGCCCACCCATTTGTCCAGGGCAATCTACCAGGCCTTGATATAACAAAACCAGATGGAAGAGTGTGAGAGGCTGCCCATTTAATGCTCCAATGTCAAGGGCATAATACACTGCTCTCATCTCCCCTTTACCATGTCCTACGCCTTACAGATGGCATCTAAATCACTCCCAGTTCCCCCAGCCCCATTACTGGGCCACACTCAGCCTCTGGCCCAAACTTGGCTTCAGGCATCTGGAGACTTACCTTGGCCACATGCCCCCTCACTGGGGCATCAGCTCTCACACACCCTGTGGGGTCTTTGCCTCTCATTAGGCTTCTAGACAGCCTTGCACTCTGCCCCTTCACAGGAATCACTACTCTGTCCTCTCACTGGGGCTGCAGAGGCTTACGCCCCTTAGGCCTCAGGCATCTGTTGACATAGCTGGACCTCAGTCCTTAAGGCCTCCCACTAGGCCCCACTTTCATTTAGGCCTTGGGCCTCAGGCCTTTCTGGCCCCTGCATTCTTGCCCAAGCCTCACTTGAAGGCCAGGAGGGCCTGAGGCCCAATGGCTCAGATGTTGTTGCCCAAGGCTGTTTTCTCTCAGGGTGAGCTTCCCTAGCCTCTCTCCTCTGGAAGGTTACCCACAAGGCAGCAGGACCCTAGACTTTTCAGTGCCCTATACTTGTCATTTGCTAGGGAGGCACTAGTGTGGCATTTCCTGAGGACTGCTCCACCACACCATCCATCCCCAGCAAGGTGTAGTTTTAGGTCATTCCCCAGGACCAATGCAGACCCACCTGCCCTGGTCTTACTGAGTTGCTTGCTCCTGGTCACTCTAGCACAGCCTCCATCTCAGATTGCACTCATCCACTGGCCCATCTCTCCAATCCTCTTATAGGATGCCTCCCCTTGGGAAGTTGGTGTTCAGCCTCTGTCACTGCAGCCTGCATGCTGGCTGACCCCTACCCTGTTTTGGCTGTGACATCACCCCTCCAAAGTGGGAGCCTTCAGCCTCTTCTAGGCTCTGGCCTTGCCTCCAGGCCAGCTGGGGTGCTAGATAGCTCTTCTCGCTTCCCTGCAATTTAGCCTTTCAGCCCTGGCCCCCTTGCATTGATCAGTTGAGGGTTCAGAGTCAGTCTGGCAGCAAGTGACTACTCTACCCCACAGGGGTCCCCTCTGGGCCCCAACATAAATCCATCAGCTTTTCCACGCTGGCCTAGAGCCCCAGAGATCTTGTATGAGGCAGCCCTTCACTCAACTGGACTCACCTGAGCCCCTAGCTCGTTGTAGCAAGGGGCTTGCCTAGCAGAGGACCGCAAATCTTAGCTCCTTTTGCAAAGCTGACTTTCCTCTTCCCTAGGCCCAAAGCCTTCTCCCCAGGGCTTGGCACCTTACTGGGTTCCTGGGAACCCCCTCCTTCTCCCTAGATCCTGCCCTGAACTTCCAAAACATTCCCAGGAACAGCAGTGCTCCAGCCAGGAGATGTAACCCCAGCAACAACTGCTAACTCTGCTCCTCAGGGGCTGCTCTTATGCTGAGGCTACATAGCTCTGCTCCAATCAGGCAGCCTGCTGGCTGCTATGTGACCAACTGATTGGCTCTGCAGTCACCTGCAAGGTGCCTCACAGCCTGCTCAGGCCCTAAAAATGACAAACACCCATAGGTGCACCGCCCAGCCAAACCCTTATCTATCTCATTTTCCCCTAGCGATTGTGTGAACTACTGCAGCCATGCCTGAGCATTTTTCCTAGCTGGCTATTACTCTTAACAAGATGTCAGCTGCTAAGCTCAGCATGTCAACACAAAAAAACATGAGGGAGACATTGCCAGGAGAGGTTATAATCCGACTTAGGAAAGACAGTGCTTGTTCAGAGGAGTGAAAGGTTCCCACATTGTTATGCTACAGTTATATGTCAAAGATAAGCTTACAGCAACATTTTACACAAATTCATTATACAACATATCCCATCAGATCTATTTTGTAATTCACTGTGAAACCCAAAAGGTCACCCTGTTGGCTCAGCCATTCCTTTTAGCAAAACAAGAACTGAGGAATTGAAATCAGTGGTGAAGCCTTCAAATAAACTCTCTACTGCTATGGTACTTCAGAAGAAAAAAAGACCTTTTCCAGACAATGAGGCAATAGTGAAGGAGGACCTGTCATTCTGGCTGCATGTTGAGGCAATTAAAAGAAACTCAGTGATTGATTGCTGGAATTGTGCTTTTATAAAAAGGCAGGGATGAGAAGGATGGAGGATGTGTGTGCTGACATACCATCAGATACTAAAATTTTCCAACTATAATTTTTCATTCGTTATTGGTGCGATGCCACCAACTCTCTACACAGTAAAATGTTGTAGTTTGGCATGTGAACAGAAGCATTGATATCGCTAAGGAATTGCTTTGTCTGGTCTTTTTCCTGCCCCATTAGCTCAAGCTCACTTGAAAGTGAGCAATGGACATGTTAAAGGTTGATTGGTCCAAAGTAGACCATGTTTGCATAAATATGGTCATCTACTGTGACTGGCAAGAAGCATGGTTGTGTTGCTTTGCTGGGCAGGGGGGGATTTAATCAAATGTTATTGAAATTGCATTGCACTTATCACTAAGAGGGTCTGTATGCCAAAGATAAAGGATTCTTGCACGTTCTAAATGATGTTGCCTGCTACAGCAACAAAGAGTTGCTGCATGCTACGGAGAGTTTCATAATTAATATTAGGAAAAAGAAAAAGTTGGAGAAATCAGTACCCTATTGCAATTTTGTTGGCTCTCAAGGACCTCAAGAGGTTTTGGAAACAGTGAGAAGCAGTGTCCCAGTTCTCAGAAGAGAAAAAGAAGCCTCATTGATTTATATAAAACATGATAATGTTCAAGAGAGCTGGGTTGTTTCTCCAGTTCTTGTCTTTAAGCAGCTTCCAATATTCAATTTCAGTACACTCCTGAAGGGAATGGATTGTCTTGCTGGAACATTGTCTGATTCAGTTGCCTCATTCATCAAAATGCTGAATCTTTCAAAACTGTTTGTCTTTTAATACTTTGGAACCCTCTGCAATCTCTCAATTTAGATTCAAATCATTACTGGCTTGTAGTTATTGGGAATGAATGATTTCTGCATTCTTGGATTCACTTGATTATAAAGGTACATAAAAACACTAGGTCTTTCTGCTAATCTTCTCATTTGGTCACTGGTGCTGAAAGTTACCTACTGAAGTTTAGTTCAATAATTGCTAGCTGTAAATTTACTTTTTAAGTCCTAGATAAATACAAAGAATGGTGCAGACTTTCAGCAAACCAGGATTTAACATTATTCTGATAAGTTATTTCTAAAAGTGACTTTCCTCAGATACATGACCTTGCCTTCTGTGCACACGAAGCTTTAGATTAAACACATTAGTTAGCTGTTACTTTTTCCCCTCATGAATTTGTTAAGAAATCAAGTCTTATTCCAAGGGCATCAATTCTCACTTCAATGATTTAGTACTGTTGTTGTCAACAGAGCTGAAGCTGAGAACTGATAGTCTCATGGACAAAAAGGACACTCTTATAAACCTGAGGACTGATGATCCATTCTCAAACACCAAGCTAGTCAAATGCAAGCTCCCCTGGGAGGATAGGGGTTAATGATCACTCTTGCATTTATGTTACAGTAAAGGTACAAAATATTTATGTCACTTACAATATATAGGGTCTCTTATACCCTTCTGTGTGATACACAGTCCTTATCTCCAGGCCATCCAGAGTGACACTCTCCTGGAGCTCTACCTCTAGCAGTTCCCATAGTCAGACTGCCTTTTCTAGGGCTAAGCCCTGAGCTTTTGAGCCTCTCTAGGACACCTGATCCTCTACTCCCTGCTCCCGGCAATTACTGCCTACACCTGGGGCAGGGGAGGGGTGAGGGTGGTCATTTTATTTAGATTCCCTTTACCATTAAGTCTGTTCAAAGGGGCCAGGTTGGCTAGTAGGCTTGGGCTCCCTTTGCCTTTTTAGCAATGGGGCAGAGGCCCTGTTACAGAAGACCAGTGTCTCTCTCAAACACTTCCCCACCCCTGTGGAGAACCAGGAGGAGAGAGAAGGTATTGATTGAGTTCTTCTGCTTCCCCTGGATTCTGGTTATGGGGAAGACAGTACCAGTGTTTCTTTCTCAGGAAGAGCTGGAAGCAGCAGACACTCGTGCAAGACTGAGGACTGATGGTCTAATGGACAAGGTATTGCACTGCATTCATGATACCCTGCTCACTTGCACCCATTTTGTACTACCAGTAATTACATTACACTGAATAAATAAAATGTCACAATCTTTTTGGCCATATTGATAATAGTCTGTGACAATCAACTGGTGCTTTCTAATGCTTTAAGTCAATATTGTCACACACATTTAAGCTAGGGACTTTGGGTGTCCTCTTCCCCATATCAGGCTCTCCCTGACAGGGACTGTGTCTTTCCATTCCCTCATGTTGTTCATTCCTTCTTTCTCCTTATGGATAGGGCTTCATGTCCTACTCATGCCCTTCATTGTTTGTCCCCCTCCCTCATG
The DNA here is from genome assembly GCA_030014935.1 of Caiman crocodilus. Classification (NCBI taxonomy): domain Eukaryota; kingdom Metazoa; phylum Chordata; order Crocodylia; family Alligatoridae; genus Caiman; species Caiman crocodilus. Next base: position 8,575,376 of record JAGPOW010002673.1, read on the forward strand.
CAAGGGTACCATAATTTCTCCCCCCTCTAGTGGTTTGACGTGCCTCAATTTCCATTGCTGACATACCAGGTTACCTGTTTTCTCCTGCCCAGGCTAAGGCTATTTGTCTAGTCCCAGGTCTTCCCATTCTCCTGACCATTCCTGCCTACCCCAGTTATTGTTTGTCTGGGGGAGAAATCAGACAGGGTGTTCCCTAGTGGGAAAATGATGGTGGAGTGCCATGCTGGAAGGAATTAAATTGCTGCAATCAGCAGCTGCAATTAGCAGCAGGGTCCCCCAGGGCTCTGTTCTTGGGCCTGCACTGTTCAACATCTTCATCACAGACTTGGATGAAGGGATGGAAAGTAAGCTTTCCAAATTTGCTGATGACACCAAACTGTGGGCTGAGGTGGGGACACCAGAAAAGAGGGAGAGGCTGCAGCGGGATCTGGGCCAACTGCACGAGTGGGCGGACAAGAACAGGATGGGGTTCAATGTGGAGAAGTTCAGGGTGATGCAACTGGGGAGAAGCAACCCCCAGCACACATACTGGCTGGAAAGCTCCCCTCTTGCTAGCATGGAGGTGGAACGGGATCTTGGCGTCATTGTTGACACCAAGATGAACATGAGCCGCCAATGTCAGATGGTGGTTGGGAA
>JAGPOW010002673.1:8582492-8634736 GCA_030014935.1 Caiman crocodilus
AAAGCCCCTTTGTGGGCCATATTTTGCCCCCCCGCCCCCCCCCCCCCCCGCTTTAGAGATATGCCACCTGCAGAGGCTCTGAGGGAGGGGCTGGATTCCTGGCCTGGGGCACCTCCAGTCTGGCCTGCACTCCTCCCCTCCCCTGGAGAGCTCTTTAGAGTGGTTGCCAATTGAGTCAGGACATTTCATTGCATCCTTACAGCTGTAGCATAAAAGAACACAAAGGTGGTGGGAAAATGAGTATGCCCTCTTCTCCTGCCTCTCTACTTGTTCTCCACACCAAAGCAATGACCAGGCTCATAAGCCACATGGAGGTCTTCCAGGAAGGCAAGATTTGGGGCTTTAGGCTTCTGCCTTCTGAAAAAACACAGATAGGAGAAGCTGTCCCCTGAATAATCTATTAGCCCTGAGATCACCAACCACCCCTGCTAACTAAGTGGCACTAAAAATTCAAAACACTAAGGGGACAAAAGTCAGTGCCTAACCAGTATTCATAGATTCATAGATGTTAGGGTTGGAAGGGACCTCAACAGATCATTGAGTCTGACCCCCCTGCATAGGCAGGAAAGAGTGCTGGGTTTAGATGACCCCAACTATATGCCTATCTAACCTCCTCTTGAAGACCCCCCGGGTAGGGGAGAGCACCACCTCCCTTGGGAGCCCGTTCCAGACGTTGGCCACTCTAGCTGTGAAGAAGTTCTTCCTAATGTCTAGTCTAAATCTGCTGTCTGCTAGCTTATAGCCATTGTTTCTTGTAACCCCCAGGGGTGCCTTGGTGAGTAAAACCTCACCAATTCCCTTCTGTGTCCCCATGATGAACTTATAGGCAGCCACAAGGTCGCCTCTCAACCTTCTCTTGTGGAGGCTGAAGAGGTCCAGGTGCCCTAGTCTCTCCTCATAGGGCTTGGTCTGCAAGGCCTTAACCATACGAGTGGCCCTTCTCTGGACCCTCTCCAGGTTATCCACATCCCTCTTGAAGTGCAGCACTCAAAACTGCACACAGTACTCCAACTGTGGTCTGACCAGTGCCTGATAGAGGGGAAGTATCACCTCCTTGGATCTGTTTGTCATGCATCTGCTGATGCACGATAAAGTGCCATTAGCTTTCCTGATGACTTCATCACACTGCCGGATCATGGTCATCTCTTTCTGCTTCCATGCCTCCAAGCAGGTCATTTCCTAGGCAGTAGGTATGCTGGACATTTTTCCTCCCTAGGTGCAGCACTTTGCATTTCTCCTTGTTGAATTGCCCATATGCTCAACCTGCCGAGGTCTCTTTGTAGCTGTTCCCTGCCCTCCAGTGTGTCCACTTCTCCCCACAGTTTTGCGTCATCCGCAAACTTGGACAGAGTACACTTCACTCCCTTGTCCAAGTCGCTGATGAAGACATTGAAGAGTATTGGTCCAAGGACTGAGCCCTGTGGTACCCCACTGCCCACACCTATTCTCCTCTCCATCAAATGAAAGGCAAGCTGTTGACTGTTGCTGTATAAACTCACATGGTCACTGTCTTACTAGGACCAGGAATCACCATTGCAGGAAGACAACTGAAGGAAGAACAGAATGGAACAGTGCAAAACTTAATGGTGAGAGTAAAATGTAGATGACTGAATGCAGTAAAAAAAGGTTTTTTCCAGGAAGAGGAGCAATGTCCTTAAAGAGTTAATAACATGGAGGTATCCTTGTTCATCTAGTTTACTAAATTACCCTTTGCTATGAATGGGACCACATGAGACATTGTGTATCTCCCTTCTCTGCACCTTTCCATGTTCCTGTATTGGTCATCTCTTTCTTTAGGACTTTTCCAAGTGCTGAAAACATTTTCAGAGGTGCCTGAAACTTTGCCTGTGCTACTAAGGTGGAAGGGGTCCCTTGTGTCAGATCCATCTCTTTGGTTTTCCATAAATGTCACTCAGTTCAGGCCATTGTCCCAAACATCCCATGACATTCTGGAACTGATCAGAAAAAGTTTTCACCTCACAGATAGATGAAGAAAGGCCAGAGAGCAGGAGTTGCTAAGCCTCCTATGAGAAATGAGAATGTAGGACAGGGACCTGAGGAGGGAAGGGCTTCCCCCCATCTGGATAAAATCACCAGTGTTTTGCTGGCATTGTGATTTTTTAAAAAAGAAATGGAGTCTTTGGAAGTAGAAACATTTTGGAGATGGCCTTCAAACTCCTGCTTATTTCAAGATGTGAATAATAAAGAAAGATTAACTTCCATGAGACAAGCCTTGCATTTGACTTGAGGAAAAAAAAATTGGTGCCTGGAATAATGAATCAAGCTAAACCAAATTTTAGCTTACACCCACCCCCGCCCTACAATAAATGGAATTATATAGCTTTGCTTTGCCTGAAAATCATCTAGAAGGATTGTTATGCTTTTAAGCCTCTTTAAAAGCCTTTGCTAAGGTGCAGCTAATGAAAACAATGTACTAGCCAGGAATAAGTTATTCTACTCAAGTATGCGGCCAAGAAATCAAAATATATAGAACATGAAGGGGAGAAAAATATGACAATGGGGAATTAATGGTAGTACTCAGTCCATAATGCTTAGCCCAGGGCACATTATTAAATAAATATTCTGCTCATTTTGTTGTTGAATTTTTATGGCTGTATTAAATATGTATGAAGACAAAGGACTAATGGGCTGGGATGTGAAAGACAGGTTGCAGGCAAGTACTGTGCAAACTGTCCCTAACCCAATTTGCAAGTGAATCTCAGATATTTTTGGTCTCTGCTCATCCCTACCTGGTTTCCTTGCACCTCAACTCCTGATTGAGCAGTGCCTCCTGCTATGACAGTTCTGGGCTCTTCATCACAATGCTGCAGTGGGCTCTGGCTTTGCACTACAGACAAATTATGTCTAAAGCCCTAAACTACTTTAGCTTTTAAAATAGAATCAGCTATGGTAAATGTGCTTAAGAGAGAATGGAGACAAAGGTTTGAAAGAGCCATCTTACCTTTTTATACCACTCTGGCAATCCAAAGGAGCATTAGGGCCTTGTCGCTCATCCCACTCAGGGCATGTGGTCTCTTATGGTAAAGGGCAAAGGCAATTCCTACAGCCATGAGTAACAGAACTGACCTGGGGATCTTGTTTTTTCAACTTGCTGTTTGATGATTCTGTTTTCATCTTCTGTGCCATAGCAGTGACTAGCTCTTTGTATCAACACCACTTGGACTGACTACAAAGCTTTACTTGATACTGTGATTGCCATACGCTTATACTAAATGTGGGTATTTTCTGCTGGGTCTTGCTGTTTTGATATACATCTTGAAATCCTACTGCAGGCCTCATCAGTCTCCATCCCACTAGTTACGCAGGCTTCCCCTTTACTACCTGGGGAACAGTTGAAGATCAGCTGACACCTTTTTTCTGTTAGCCAGGCTTTACTACTCAATCATTCTTGATAAGAATATCAAGGATCCTGTCACCCATTCCACCCAGGGCATGCTCTGTACTGGGGTTTCTGGTCCCAAGAATGCAATATCTGTTCTAAACTGGACCAGAGGCAGCGGTATGAGAGTGGCTGTACTATTTATGGACTGTGGTTAAAAAAGAAAAAAAAGATGCCAGGAAGGAAATTGCACTGGGATAGGTACCTGCCCATCAACTAATAGCCAGAATGGTTTAATGAAGGGCTTCATTACTCCCTTGAGATGTGACCAAGCAGTCAATCAGAATCAGCTGCAGTCTAGACAGGGAAAGTGAAATGTAAGCAGAGAGGAGCTGTATGAAAATTAGTATGGGGAAAGACCAGGGCTGGACACAGGCATGGGCAAACTGGGCGCGGACAGAAAGGGGAACTGAAAATGGTATTTTTTTTATTATTATCATCATTATCTCTGGTGAAGGGGGTCTCAATACTAAAAGTTCACCCATGACTGCCAGGGGCCTATGTATGGTACTGGGAAAGACAAGCAACCTGGGGAAATGTTGAAGAATAGGAAGAAACGGTCCTCAGCTGCTTCATGCAGGGCCATGGGCTGGAACTCAGAGACAAGTGCCCCATGGAAAGGAAATTATGGCCTTACTAATAAAGGGGCCAAGGACTAAAGAATTCCAAAGTAGAAAATGGCCCAAGTCTGGGCGCACACCTCTCTGTAGTCTGAACATGAGTTTGAACTCTCCTCCTAAGAGGTATGAAACCTGGACTTGCACAGGCGGAAAAGTTTGGGGCAGTGATTCCCAACCAGCATGCTGTGGCTTTCTAAGGTATTTTGAGGTCTTTTCAAAGGTGTTGTGGGGCAGCATTCAATATTAGCACTACTGGGTGTGCAAACACGATTCACTTCACAAGATAAAACCAGACTGATTCCAAATAGGAATCCACAGTGTTAAAAACATTCTGATCTGTTGCGGTCTGAGTACTTTGCAACAGAAGACTTACTCCATTATTTTTCTGTAGTAAAAAATGACTGAAAACTAAGAGCTGGCACTTTCTAAGCAGGGCCTTGAACCGAACAAGGTTGCAAATCACTGAGTCAGGGCGACAATACAGCTGCTAGACTTGATTACAAGGAGAGTGTTATATCCCCTCCTAGGGCATATCCACATATGCAAGCACATGCGCTTGCAGCAGCTCTAATAGAAGCAGTGAAAATTTGAGCCAGGGCTTTTTGCTTCAGTGCACGTGCCCGGACATGCACTTTGGCGTGCGGGAAATTTGTGCCACTTGGGGCAAAATAAGCCTGCTTGGCTCCTCCTGGATCTGCAGCCAGAGGGAGCTAGAGCCTGGGGCCAGCTCAGGGATACTCATTTTCAGGAGCTTCTAGGGGAAAAGCCTCTAGGAGGAAGTTGACCACACCCCTTCCTGTCCCAGGCTGCTGCTGCTGTGGCTGGCTACTGCAAGCTTGGTCTCAGGAGCTTCTGGGGGGAAAATGGCCAGGCCCTTTCCTGCCTCTGGCTTCTATTAGCTGCTGACTTTGTCTCTGAGCTTTTGAAGTAAGTTGCCACACCTCTTCCTGCCTTGGGTTGCTGCTGCTTTTGCTGCCCTCCCCTGGGGGGGTCTTCTGCTGCATGCTGCTGCCCCCTCTTGAGGAAGGGGCCCACTGCACTGCACCACACCTCAGCTTCTGCACCCCTGTTCTGGCCTGCTGCCAAGCCACGGTCCGGCAACAGCCTGGGGAGGGAGCCTGTGCTGCCTGTGGGCCCCTCCTTCCACCATCACTGCCAGAGCCTAACGATACCTTGCCTGCCCTAGCTGCTTTGGCAGGCCAACCCTCACCTTCACCTCCACTTTCACAAGAAGCACACCCTGAGTGGCTGAACTGGACGGCTCCTACCATCACTGCTGCTGTTGCTGCTGGCCCCTCTCAGGAGAGAGGGAGATTTTCTGCTGCACCACCTGACACCACACCGGCACTGGATTACTTCCTAACTGACTGACTGCTTCTACCCCTTCCCCACAGCTACCTCACTGCATCTGATCCTGATTTGTCTTCCTGATGACTGCTCTGCTGCTGAGTGACCAGCTGGAGGCCTGAGGGGCTTCTGGACAGATCTTCCACAAACAAAGCCCCTCCACTGCTCCAGCCATCTTTTACACCTGCCTCAGCAGCCTTCCCTGTGTGTCTTTCTTTTGTCCTTGTGTAGTAAGTTCTGTGGTCCACTTCCCCTGACCTTGGTGTTTGATGTGTGGCTCAGCAAGTCAGCTTGGGATTCCCCAGACCTTGTGTGTGTATTTTCCCCCTCCCCCCACATTCTCAAAGCATAGGCCTCCCGATTTTGTTGTTTTTTCCTGTGGGGCTGTGGCTCAGTGAGATTCAACCCCCTTCTGCCCCACAACCCCAGCCTGCACCTACTAGACTCACCAGCCCTGCAGAATATTTTGTTTTTCCTTATTGTTTTCCCTGCTCTCATGTGAAGCAATTGCAGGGCAGGAACCTTGGGTGGGGAGAGATGCCCCCACAACTTCCTGCAGTCCCCACTATGGGGGTGGGTCCCAGCCAAGTCCCCAAGGAAATGCATGCCTCTGCAGCCTTCACCCTGGAGGCAGAGTCCAACCAACTTCCTCTGGGGGTGAAGAAAACTGCAACCTCCACTGCAGGGGCAGGTGGGACTCCAGTAGGGAACCAACAGGGCCAGGGGGTTACCCCTCCCCAGGGCCCCCCTCCCAGAGAGGTTTGCAAGACCCCTCTCCCATCATTGGGGACCAAGGGCAAGGTCAGTGGGAAGGGTTCTTCTTCAGCCTCCTCCATAGCTGGGGGTGGGAAATGCAAGGGCCCTGCCCTGAAGCCTAGACCACTAGCACCTGAGGGGACCAGGTGCACTACATTAGCCAACATACACACTCAGCCTCCCTGGCCCTAGTTCTGGCCCCACCAACATGGCCCCCGGGGGGGAACTGCAGCTATGCACAGGCAGCTCCGGGGAGACCTGAAGCCAGGGGACCTGGACCCTCCACCACTGGCTGTTCCAGTTCAGGCAGTGGGACCCCCTTTCTGGCACTCAGCCACAGGCATGGGGTGACGTGTCAAGTGCCCAAGTGGGAGAATCTGCACCAGGTTGTAGGCCCAGGCTCAGGTAGTGGGGGCTCCCAAGATCATAGCGGCCTCCCACTTGCACGTCTAGGGGTCTTTTTCCTTACCTTGGAGGCCGCTGCACAAAAGGCAGTGAAGAGGAGGCTTGTGGTGGAGGATGGGTACATCAAGCCTCTAGGAGAGCTGGGGACCAGGATGATCCTCAGCTCCATCCCTCCCTATATCCCTAATTGGGCCCTGCTCCTCCAGCTCCAAACCCTGAGGAGAGTTAGCTCCCCGGTGGTGGCCCTTTCACCAGGGTGCTGAGACCCTGACCTCTGTCACGTGTGCTCTTTCTGTCACCAGGAGTTCAGATGGTGCTGAAGGAGTGCTCTGAGCTCCAGGACCAGGAGGAGGATGCCTGAGAACCAGCAGGCTCCATGGAGCCTGCAGACCTCTTGGGTCTCAGTGGTCCCCAGGGATGAGCTACTTACATTTCTTGACTGTGACTATATCCACTGGTCCATCAGCAAGGTACTGCTAGCCTTGGACTGCTAGGGAGATTTTGACAGTGTCCTCACCACTGTGAGGGCGCTGGCAAGGGAAGGCAAGGGGCCCAAAAGCTGCAATGCCTGGATCTATAGGCAGGCCTGCAATTTCATAGATGCCCTCTATGCATATGGGAAGGTGCTATGTGAACCAGCAGGCCCCACACCAGGTGTTGAGATATGCGAGACCCCTGCTGAACCATCTACTCCACCCCTCCAGGCATGAGGTCACTTAAGATCGCAACCCTCAAAGTTCACAGCTGTAGGAAGGGTCTCCCGAGGTTCTGGATGCTCTCCTTCCTCAGAAGGGAGGGCACCCCATGATATTCTTGCAGGAGATCCTGACAACTCCAGCCAACTAACCAAATTGGCAGCTGAAGGGGGGAGGCAGGGTCTTTTTTTAGTCACCTCTCAGCTCCCTCATGTGAGGTGGCCACCCTGTTCTCCACAGGCCTGCAGCCGGTGTTTCTCCAGGATGTTGAGGTGGTGCCAGGCTGCCTGCTGCACCTCCAGGTCTAGGTACAGGGGCTGGTCCTGATTCTTCTGAACATGTACACCCCTGTGAAGGACCTGGAATTGGTGGCTTTCTTCCACCACGCAGCCACATACTTCAGCGCACTCAACCCTCGTGAGTGCCTGGTCTTTGGCAGGGACTTTAACGTTACCCTAGATGCAAGAGACTGGTCAGGCAAGGAGTGGGACCAGGCTGCTGTGGGCGTCCTCAGGGAGATCCTGATGGACTACTCCCTGGTGAATGTCTGGTGTGCCTGTCACCCCACAAAACCCCCTGTCTTCACTTATGTGAGAGTCGGGGAGGAGCAGGTATGCCACTCCTGGTTAAATCAGATTTATATCTCTTTGCTGCACTTTGCTTGGGCCCACTCCTCTTGCATCTGGCCGACTCTTTTTAGCAATCACCATCTTGCCTGGGCCCAGGCCACACTGGGGCCAGGCCTCAGAGTTCTACCAAGCTTTCTGGGATGTCCTTGGCTCAGACCTTGCTGCGGTCTGGGCCGAATCCGAGGGAAGTGGAGAGCTCCTCCTGCCAAAGAAAAGAGATCCCCGTGACCTAAGGAATTGGCGTCCTTTGTCCCTTCTCTGCATGGACTACAAGGTGGTAGCAAAGGCCATCTCACTGTGCCTGTGGTCCATGCTGACAGACATGATCCATCCTGACCAGACATGGATAGTGTTTGGATGTTCCATCTTTGACAACCTGTACCTGGTTTGGGACCTCCTGGAGCTAGTGTGCTAGGAGGGCCTGTCTTTTGCCCACCTATCCCTGGACTAGGAGAAGGCATTTGACAGACTGCATCATGGGTACCCCACAGACATGCTGTGGGCCTTTGGCTTTGGGTCTTGCCTTGTGTGGGCTCTCCAGGTGCTGTACACCTCTGCAAAATGTTTGGTCAAGCTTAACTGGACCCTGACGGAGCCCATTCCGTTCAGGAGAGGGGTGCATCAAGGCTGCCCACTGTCAGGCCAGCTGTGCACCTTGGCCCTGGAGACCTTTCTCGTTATCCTGTGGAAGTAAGTGGCAAGGTTGATGCTCTGGGAGCCAGCAGTGCAGCTGGTCCTGTCAGCATATACTGATGACATACACCTCATGTTCCAGGGCTCAGGTGACCTGGCGCAGGTGGAAGCCTGCCAGGCATTGTACTTGGTGGCCTCTTCTGCCTGGGTCAACTGGATTAAGAGCTTTGGCTTGGCGGTAGGTGACTGGGGGGGCAGGTGGTCTCACTCTCACCCATGCTCCACAGGATCCGCTGGAGTGTGGGTTTGATGCTCTACTTGGGGGGGTCTACCTGTCCCCCACAGACCCCTCCCTGCCAGAGAACTGGCACCAGCTGGGGGCATGGGTGGTGGAGTGATTTTGGGCATAGGCAGGACTCCTGAGATGTCTCTCCCTGCATGGGAGAGTGCTGCTGCTGAACCAGCTTGTCCTGTCCAGGCTCTGATTCCGCTTACACACCCTGCCTGTGCCCCCTGAGGTCCTGGCAGGATGGGCACTGGAGTTTTTCTGGCCGGGACGGCACTGAGTTGCTGCAGAAGTACTGAGCCTCCCCTTGTGGGAGGGCAGCCAGGACCTGGTTTGCCTGCACAGTCAGGTCTTGGCATTTTGCCTTCAGGCCCTGCAGCAACAGGTATACTTTTGGCAGCCACATGACAGGGGGTCACTTGGGGCGCACTTTCCTCCACCACTTCTGGGGGCTCTGATATAACTGGCAACTCCTCAGCCTGTGGGGCTTCTCCCTGCAGGACCTGTGAGGGCTGTCAGATTTCTACCAGGACCTCCTCCAGGCCTGCAGGCTGGTCTCCACCTCCAGGTCCCCAGCAACAGTCACCCAGAGTGCAAACCTGCCCATCGAACCCCCCAGCTGGAGGTGCTGATGGCAGAGGTGCCCCAGTTGCAACAGAGGTTGATCTTAGCTAGTATCACCCATATTAGAGACCTCCTGGACTACGATAGGCAGGAGTGGGTGGACCCTGCTGCGCTGGCCCGGTGCACGGGTCTACCCACAACATGTGTAACCTGCAGTCTGGTTCAGGAGGTGAAATCTGCCCTATCTCCCAACACCCTGGTCTTTGTTGTCCAAGTCCTATGCAACAGCAGTCCCTGCCCCCCGCCCCTAATGTCCTCCAGCCAACTGGAATTTGTCATGGTGCTGGTGTCTCACCCAGCTTTAGGGTGCTCCCTGCTCCACTGCCTGAACTGGCTGGCAGACACCAGACTGGTCCACTTTTCCAATTTCCATTGCTGCCACCTCTACATGCTCATGCACTGCACTGTCCATCATGCCACCCTTGTGTCCTGTCCAGACACCACGTAGCAGGACCTGCTCAGCAAGGGTGTGGCTGGGGCATCTCAGTGGCTGAATCCATACTCCACCCTCATCCCGCAAGCCACTGGGGACCTCAGCTGTTGGCTCCTTCATGGAGCCATCGCCATGGGCATGTATGTGATGAGCTTCATGGACACCCCAGTCTCCTGCCCCTTCTGCGGGCAGTGGGAAACCCTGGTGCACATGACCCTTAAGTGCACCCAGCTGCAGCCCCTCCACCTCCACCTTCAGAGCCTCCTCTTGAGGTTTTGGTTGAATTTCTCCCCCACCTTTTTGTTTTTGGTCACGCCATCCATGGCCCCACCAAGTCCCAGGACCTCCTGGTCAACCTCTTCCTGGCCCTGGCCAAGTGGGCCCTGTATTTGATCAGTAAGGAGGCTCTGACTGGGAAGGTGGCCAGAGACTGTGAGGTTGCTTTCCTCTCACTTGGTTGTGAATGTCTCCGGTGAAGCACCAGTTGGTAGTATCCACTGGCTCCTTGAATGCCTTTGAGGACTGGTGGGTGCAGCTCGGGGGGCTCTGCCTGGTGTCCCCCTTGGTTGCACTTATTTTCATGTTTTGACCCTTTGACCCACATGACACTCCTATCCTGTTTTTTACCTTCGTTGTCCCAACAATTTTGTTGCATCTTTCACCCATTGGACCCACACAGTAGGGGCTATTAGTTAGCCAGGTGGGCGTTGGAGCCCATGATACTTGAAGGATACAAATAGACAGGAGCTTCTGGGGACTGGCCAATTGGTACCTGGGGACACTACTCCTTGTGCCAGCTGGACTGCTGAAGCAGCTCTGAGAGTTCCCTGAACCCTCTACCCACTGCAGCAGTCTGGCAGTGGGGGCTATTGCCTGGTGGTGACTTGCTGTGCACCTGCCAGACATGGATGGGGACTGCATAGCCAGTAGAGGTATCTGCCCCTCTTGGCCAGCTGCCAGTGGACTGTGGTGGCAAAGTTGGCCTTTGCGTGGCACTACTGCCATGTATGCCCCTGCCTGGACATCTGGGCAGCTCTCTCTCAGAAGATGTTCCAGGTGTGGTGGCCAGCTTTGAACTGGACATGTCCTCCTGACTGGACAAGTCAAAGCATGTCCTCCTGGCCGCTTGGGGCCAGGAGGTCAACCACCCCCAACTGGGTCCAATGTGCCAGCTCTGAGCAGGCAAAGTCTTGCCACTGTCTTCTCTAGCACGAATTCTGGTGTTCCCTACTGGAAAACTAAAAAAATCCCTAATAAAAAAAATCCCAAAGTCACTCTGTAAAATACCGCAAAATCCATGTTCCTCCACAATTAAAACAAAATACCACTATCTATAGAGAGAGCAAGCAAAAGAGACAGCGATCAGTTGGGCAATGTTTTATTGATATATCTGCAGTGTTAGAGCAATTTGGAAGCCTACCAGTGTCTCTATCATCATAATTAAGTGATTTCTAAATGCCGATATGTTCTGCTGCCCCCCCACAGGAGCCAAGTGGCCTCTACAGGGGCTACGTCCCCTGCAGGGCTCATATACCCCACCCTGGCCCCATCCCCCACAGGCTCCTGCAACCCTCGCAATGGCTGTCCCTCACCAGCTCACCCAGACCCCCAATGGCTGTGCTGTCCCCCCCCAGCCTCTGACACTTAAAAAAGCCTCTACTCACTGCAGTCGCAGGGCCTGTTGGGGCTCTGGGGGCTCTTGACAGAGCCCCCCCACCATACACACAGTGCAGGGCCTGGGCTGGGCCACTGGGGCTGTTACTGGGCCCTGTGCTGTGCAGGGTAAGGCCCAGCGACCCCAAGGGCAGCTGCTATTGCCAGTGAATGAGGGTTTGGGTTTTTTTTAAATTGGCAGGATGCTGGGGTGGGCAGGGATTGGGGGGGCAGGTAGGGGGTGGGACCGGGCAGGGCAGTGATCCAGGGGACTGGGGGAGTGGGCAGTGATCCAGTGGGGGTCCCCCCACATTGTCCCCTCCCTCACGTCTAGCCCCCTCCCCCTACTTACCTGTACTGGAGCCCAGGTCCAACACCAAGGTGAGGGCCAGTCATAGAGACACTCTGGCTGCTACCAGAGTGTCTGTGGAGGATCCAGCATCTGGTTGCCTCAGGGCATGGCTTGGGACTGTGCCCTGTCCTGTTTTTTTCCATGGCAATTTTTTTTGAGCAGTGGGTCTAATTTTGCCCAAACGTGCCTCTTGCAGTGTCTCAAAGGGCTTTGAGATCCTGCAAGATACATGTGCACGATCGTGTGGATGTACCCCTAGAGTTTAATAGGGATGCTCATAGGAAAATTCCCACCTGCAGCCTGTTCGCTTGCTGCTCCAAAGGGTTGGTGGTTTGCTAATGTTCTAACATTCTCGAGATGGCAGGGATGGAAAGTTCAGCTTACTGCAGACACTGCACAGATAGCTGCAAAATATACCTAAGCCCTAACTTTGTCTTGATTCCCAGTAGCTAAACCTGACAGAATTTTAAAAGAAAGATAAAAAATACACATCTCTCCTGAGGCTCCCAGACAGTGGGATATTTAAATCAATAATGCTAATAGTTGCTGAAGCCTCATGAGAGGAAGAATTGCTCTGTATGCAACCAGGTTCTGCGGGCTTGCTTCTTGATTAGTTTCTGGATGCGACTGCCATGGCAGCTATGCATACATACTAAATTAAAATGAGAAAATAAACATTAATTAACTCATTAAATCAACTCCTCTCAATGATGGTACTCTATCCATTAGTGCCTATTTTAATATCACAAAGCCACTCCTCTAAGCTTCTTCGTGTCCTGCACCCTTAGGAACTCAACGGGTGCTAAGGATACTCTGCAGCTGGCAATTTGGGAACTTTTTACGGAGCTGGCTGTCACTTGCCAACACTGTCTCTCCTGTCCAGTGATAGTTGCAACACTGCATGGTACCACCTCTGCCATTTTGCACGTACAGCATTGGGTGCAATTATTCCTCACATCCTTTAGCTTGTGAGGCTGATTTCTGATTATCTGAAGAAACACCTTCCTCCCCTTTCCCTTCACTTTGAGATAAAAAGCTTGCCCTCTCTCTTTTCTGTATAATCTGCCATGCTCTTGCTCTCATTTTCAGCTCTAATTTATGGTTGCTGATTTAGAGATTTCAGTGTTAGACTCACATTAACCCTTCAAACTCAGAAAAATCTAACAGAAAACAAATCCAGTGCAAACTCAAATATCAATAGAATGTTAAATAAGTGCAAACTCAAAGTGGCCAAATGCTAAAGATAAATGGACCTCCCACATAAATCTTCCTTCATGCTGCCAAATGTCTTATCCTTCTGCCTGATTTCAGACTGACTTCCTTTCCCTTTATTCTAAGAATCAATTCAAACAACTATGAATAAATAGGCTGCATTGAAACAATTCTATTGAACTGGTGTCTTGGGTGAGACTGGTTACATCAAAAAGAATCATTGTCACAAACCAAGATCTTTATTTTCCCCAGAGAAGTGATAATTTTTTTTGTTCATTAAAAAACTGTCTTGGCCAACACTGTAGGAGGCAAAGAATAGATTCACCAAAGACTGGGGTGTCCACAAAGATTTCCTTTTGCTATAATAATAAAGTGAATATGTTAGGACAACCCTTGGAGAATTTGAAACTCCAGTAGTCAGCTTTGAATTTAGAGCAGGCAGAACTAGATTTCTCAGTCATTTTTAATAGAATTGAGATCCTTTATCTTTTAGAGTATCTGTTATAATCTGGGCAGAATGTTATTACTTGAACAATAGTTTTGTCACAGCTGTTGTTTAGTTAAACCCCACAACAGTTTAGGACATCAGTGGCTGGAACAAGCTGAGTGCATGTTTCCAAAAGATGCTGTTGATTGACTGCTGAGTGCATTGGTTGAGCCATTTGAAATTGGCTTGTAGGTTCTATAACTTTTTAAATATTTTTCTGGGAAAGATCCTACTCATGGATGCCCAAAAGTTATCTGTTGCTTCCAGTGCTGAATTTCAGGATTACACCAACTACTTCCAAAAATATCAGCATCCACTGGGGTAAGGTAAAGGGCTCTGAACAACAAGGTTAGGCTTGGGGCTTGTTGGGTTTGTCAGCGCAGCAAATCCGAAGGGCTAGCATATAATGGCTTTGTGAAGAGACTGGGAAACCATAGGGTTGTAATAGCTTTAGGTCAGCTTGCCTGTACATTTCTGGCATGGCGATCTTTCAAACAGTTGGCTTTCTTGCTTTCTTCTCTGTCTCTTGAAGGCTCAGATCAAGTGTTGTATCTCTTGTAACCTAGTTGCATTCCCTACCTCACCCCATCCCTCTGTTAGTCCCTTGCTTGGGCGATATGTATTTCCCTACTGGCTTTGTCATCTTTTTTGGATCCACAATCCTAAACATCTACTATTAAAAGCAAGTGCAGATGTCCTGTAAAACTGAAGTGTTGAAATAAAGATGTGGGGCTTCTTAATTATGGAACAATTCTCGCTGCTGATTGGCTGGGATTCAGCCAGTTTTCTCAACTTATAGCCAAGTAAGCAACACATTGTGCATCTGTTGAAGAAGGGATGTTTGTCTCTCACAGTGTGTCTTGAGTGTGTCTTCTGACTGCTGAAGTCCTATTGGCACCAAGACTGTGCAGCAGAGAAGTAGGAAGGGAGAGACAATGAAAGGAATTAGGAATACATCAAGAATAATGCATTTGTGAAGAGCTTGCTACTCCATTATCACTACATAATGACTCCAAATAATTCAGCTGTGATTTTTTTTTTTTTGTACACATATAGCTTGCATAACCAGCATTCAGTAGCTCTGGGAATAATTTTGCAGGGCTCATTTCACCTACTTGTTAGGCTTAATGGCTTCCCACATTTACCACAGATGAGGAATTAATAATAAATGTTTAAATAAAAAGACCAGTAAGCAGAGATAGCTAGATCTGTGAGTGCAGAACAGCAGAACCTATTAAGGACAAACTCAGACAGGCCTCTTTTTCTCTCTTCCGATTCATCTCTAGTTTACCTGGTCCAACCTTAACATTTGGTAAATGGAATCGATAATCTTGAGAGATGAGAACGCACTTGGACTTGCTTATTTTTTTTAGCAGTGAAATGAATAATATAAATGGCATCATAGCAATTTGTGATCTATTCAGCAGGGCACAGGGAGGCAGCAGTTGAGAAGATAAATCAATGCAGCCCTGAGTTGGAGTCAAGGGAAAGCTTTGGCTTCCCTAGATGTTATAAGGGTCTGAAAAGCTCTGCACACGCCCTTACTCTGGTTGTTCGCCCCATCTTTGGCTCTTTGACTGTTGGATTCCAATAAATGCATTGCAGTGGATGTTTTCTGAAGATATCTTTTATGGAATGTAGCAGGGTCCCTTAATCTCTGCTACTTATTAAATAAGAAGGCAGAATCAGAAGCCTTCAATTTGAAGTAAGAATCTGAGGTATGGATAGCCACAGGAGAGTAAAGCAGTCAGGGGAAGCCAGAAGATAAGGGCCATAGGGCTGCAAGCTGCCTACCTAAGACAGTAAGGTAGAGCTCCAGACAAGTAGGAAGAAAAACTGCAAAAGATAAAGGCAAGCTGCTCTTTATATTGAGGGAAAACAGCTGTAGCTGGTCAGGATCTCTTGACCAGAAGAGGTAGAACCCAGGGAAATCTCAGCTCAGCCCTGGAACCAGAGCAAGTAGTCTCTAGTTTGGCTCTATGTGCTGTAGGGGGAAGAGCTCCCAGAGAAGATATTTGCAGGAGACAGACCAGCAGGCTTGTAGAGCTTGGAGGAGAAAATTAAGGGAGGGAGACTAGCTTGTGGTATGGTATTGACCCAGGGTAGGGAGGAACTTTAATTTGGAAGAGATTTGTTTGTATGTGTGTTACATTTAAGTTTGAGACTAGAGGACTGGCTTGTGGCTGTAGAGAAGGATTGGTGACTCTCGGGGTTTTTAGCCCTGTGAAGGGCAAGGGAGAGCATGAGCAAGATAGGGTAGGCCAGAACCAAGAGGGCCACAGCCTGCACCCCAAGGGGTAGGGGGGGATTTGGAGCTAAGAAGACCAGACCCCTTGCCCCAAAAGCAAGAGAGGGGAAAGTCAGCCAAAAGGGCCAGAGCCTGCAGAGAAAGAGAGACAGAGAGTATTAGGGCAAGTCAGAGTTAAGAGGGCCCGAGCCTGTACCCCGAGAGAGTGAGGCTGGGATTTAGAAGCCAGAGCAGGGTTAGTGGTGTAGGCTTAGGAGTCTCCTAGAGCAACCAGGGGAACAAAGCCAAGAGGAATGAAGCTTGTACAGGCTGGTGCTTAGGTTGAGTGCATCACCTGGCAAGGCATAGGTTTAGCTACAGGGGAGGATTTAAACTATGAAAACAACCAATAAGGCAACTAGTGCCCTGAGGCACTGGTAGGGCAAGACAGGGACCTGGGCATTGGGAAGACCAGCTGTCTGAGGAACTGAGGCTCACTTTGGGGACCCAGGGCAGCCTCCCTATACACTATAAGTAACATCAAGGTATGCAGGAAAAGTAAAAAGGTAGGGTACCCTAAGGAGCCAGAGTAGGCCAGGAGTTGCTTGGTCACCTGGGGATGTCAAGGCTCAGGGCCAGATGTTGCGGTTGACTACAAAACACCAACTCACAGGATTATCATAAAATTCTAGTTTATTAGATGGAGGCAAAAGTCAATCCATAAACCTTGGTGCTGATCCCCTCAAACACATGCACATTCACGCACATGCACACACACTAGCTAGCTAAGGACTGGTGTCAAGATATACCTATGCCCTAGCACTGGAGTCCACTGTCGATGGCCAGTCGAGGCTCTCAGTGCAATGTTGCTGCAGAAGGGGTCACCAGCTGGTCCTTCTGGCTGGACAGGCAGGGTGCTGGTCAGGTCAAAGAGGGTGTCATTGGGAGTCATTCTTCGTTGCCTTTTATCCCTCTCTGGTAGACTTTGGTGACTCCCTAATTCTAGGGCTTACCCAATCCAGGGGTCGTTGAAATTGAGATACGTCCCTCTTGGTAGCTGTTGGATGGCGGCTGTCAGCCCCAAAGGTCATGTCTGCATGTACGTGTAGTCTCAGGACTCCATTGATGAATTTTGATTGATTCATTGCCATGATGAACAGAGCTATAGAAGTGGTTGATCAGGGGGTATTTCAGACCCAAGGGTCTGTTTCCAACATTGATTAGTTCAAATGGGGGCTTCTGTACTGTTAACAATGAAGTTTCTGGGAATTCCTGGCTCTTTATTGATTCTTTCTTCTCTTTGGCCTCTTATTTTGTAGGTGTTAATTCTGCCCATTAACATACTTATCCAGACTAGCTACTGTGTTATACAATCAACTATGATTCATTCAGGGACCTGCTCCATACACAGATTCCTGCTCTTGCTAACATTGTTACATGGCACAACTTACTTTTAAACTTAAAGTAACTTTGAAAAAGCATCTACAAGCTCTATTTTCACTACAAATACGCCTCATGTAAAAATAATAATGATATGATTAAAAAAAAAAAGAGAGGAAGGAAGAAAAGGTAGAAAAGAGAAAGCATCCCCAAAAGGGGACAAATACTAAAAGAGGGCTTTTGCTATATGGAGGAGCTTCACATTTGAGAGGGGTGCAGACAAAAGGGTTTCTTGCTACATTGCTACAGGAAGAAGACAGAGCACAGTGTTAGCTTGAAATATCCCAGTAAGAGACACTGAACTCAGGCCCCATTCACTAAGTGGCAGGGATCTGGAGTCAGTATACATCCCTCCTTTAAGAACACTTTTGTTTCCAAGAACTCTCTTTAGCTAATTTATTCAAGATTGGGTGTTTCCCTCTCACAAGTCTAAACAAATTCCTTATAGGCTTTGGAGCAGTGGCAATGGGCAAAATATAAGATGTCTTAGTGTATTGGACCACGGTATCACTAACAATTGTCCACTCACAGCAGCAGCTGATAAGTGGCATTAAAGTGTTCCACCTTGCCCCAGTTCAGCAAGACATTTTAACAAACCAGACCCAAAATAAGGAACCCTCTTTGGGGTGATTTGCAAGACCATTAGCAGTTACTCCAGACTGACTAAAGATGCAAGGAAGTAACAATATACCAGCTTCCTGCTGTTTCCCAAAGGTTTTTTTTCTAACCTAGAGATAAATCCTGGGTTATTGCAATTATTGTTAAACTGGTTGCATTTCTGATGTCTGCCTTCTCTTCCTGCTGACACTGTGGAGGAGGAAGGACAGTTGGAGCAGTAAAGCAGCCATGCTGTGGAATAAACTGCTTTGGGCCAGAAAATCAACTCTACAAGGGAAAGGAAAGAAAAGGCTAGTAGAGGAAGTACAAAGGCATAGAAAGGAATAAGCAAAAAACCACAGGAAAAAGAAAAGCAAAGAGAATGGATTTGGCCGTGGAAGGCAGGAGAGAGAGAATGGTTAAAATATAATATGACCAGGGATCTGGGTTTTCAGTTTCTCATGGAAAAAAGGGAAAAAAATGCAGATTTCCACCTTTACCCGAGAAAAACACAGATTTTGTATTTTAACAGAGAAGCGTGGATTTTGCTGTTTTGCAAAGACCTCTCTGCAGGCTGGTAGAATTCCAGCCTGCAAGGGACTGGGGGGAGCGGTCAGGCAGTGGAGAGAAGCCCCCATAGGGAAGGAGGGAAGCAGTTGGGATGAGCTGGGCTGGGGCTGTTGCCTAGCCCAGGCCGTGCTGGGGTCTGGGGCAGGATGTATGCCCACAAGGCCCCAGTGGGGAGTGGTACAGGGCCATAGGCAGCTCCCCTGGGGGAGAAGAAAGGGGGCCCAGCTCCCTACTGCTATGTGCACTCCCCCAGGGGCTGTGGGGGGCAGGAGGGGCAAGTTTCTCTCAAATGCATGTGAGGCTGGCGTGGGCTGCCCACTGCAGCCTTGGGCTCTCTATCCTGCTGCTCTCCCCCGGGAGCTTCCACAGCCCAGTGGCAGGAACCCGGTGTGGCAGGACTGAGTGGCACCAGGTGGGGAAGCTCCTTGCTGCTGTGAGCCCTGTGCCACCCCGGGAAGGCACCCCCTGCCCACCTGGGAGCAGCAGAGATCGTGGAATGAAGTTGTGCCCTTCATTGCTGCCAGGTGGACACAGAGCACCTAGCCAGGGTGGCATGGCGCTCTCAGTAGCAATGAGCTTCCTTGCCTCACCCTGCTCTGCTGTGCCAGGTCCTGCCTACTGGGCTGTGGAGGCCTCAGGAGGGTGGGGGGGAAGGCAGCAGGGCAGGGAGCCCAAACCCTCAGCTGGCAGCCTGCACCCACCCCCAACCTGCACATAGATCTGGGGGGCACATGCCCCCCTACCCCCTGGAGTCTGCGCAGCTGCAGGAAGCTAGTCCCCACCCCACCTGGGTCCACAGCTGGCAGCTTCCACCCCCCCTCCCTTTTGGCTGGGCCACCCATAGCAGAGGGGTAGCCAGTCTACATGTTCTTTTTTGCCACAGCAGCTGCTGTCTCCTGTGGATGGCAGCTGGGACTTGGGCACTGCAGACCCTGGTCCCTAGCCCCATAGCCCTGACAGCGGGGGGCCCCCTTCAGCAGGGCTGAGGGGGCAAGGAGCTGTGGGTGAGGGGCAAGGAGCACCATCAGGGCTGTGGGTAGGGAGTGAGGGACACAGGCAGGGCCCAGGGGCCTGTGCGTGGGGGTGAGGGCCCTAGACCTGCATCCTAGTGAAGTAAGAGGGCAGGGGGAGCTCTGATTTTCCATGATAAAAAACCCAAAATCAAATTCCAAAATATATAGGTACCTATATATAGGTATTTAGATTTTATTATACTGATTGAGGCACTGGTAGGCTTCTAAATTGCTTTAAAATTGTAAATATGTCAATAAAACATTGTGTTCAGCTGATCTCTCTCTCTGAAAATTGCAAATTCTCTGATAAAAACACATTCTCTGATTAATGCCCCCCAAATCCACAATTAAAATGAAATGCCTCTATATCTATATCTGCGTTTCACTTTAATCATGGATTTGGATATTTTAAATCAGAGAATGTGTTTTTATTAGAGAATTTGCATATTTTTATAAGAGAAAACCAGGATCCCCAAATATGACAAAAGAACAGGAAGAAGAAGAATAGAATCAGGAATGAAGGAAGGAAAAGATAAGATCAGAAGATATTACATCACAGTCCCATAATCACTCTCCCCTGGTCCTTACTATGAGATATGGCTTTCTTTCCTGCTCCTTGAATTCAACATTTTCTTACTTTCACCCACTGCTCTCCATTCAGTGTAGAGTGCTGTTTATGCCAGATACTCTCAGAGGCGGGGGAGGCTAGCCGAGTCTCAGCTAAAGCATGGAACAAATTGTACTCTCTTTTCAGCCAGTGCCAGTTCCCTTTGATCAATCTCACTCTCAAGAGCTGTACTTACAAATCCAAAGGGATAAGTGGTAGGTTTAATTACTAACAAAAAAATGAAATACCGTGTTTAACTTTTCCTCTAAAGCATGGCTATTTTATTTCACTGCTCTTTTTTTTTATTAGAATACCAAAATGTGAAGTGAGCACTTGACAATGGCTCAGTTTTCTTCTGCAGGCCTGACAGTTCTGGCTTTCTACCATCACAGGACACACCGAAATTTCTCTATGCTTCCATCTGTACAATGGGATAACATTCCCTTTTTCCCTGTCTATGTAAACTGATGCTGTATGTTACTGGAGCTCAGTCTTCTGCTCCACAGATCATTTGAGAGGTGTGGGGCAGGATCATGAGGGTGGGGTGTCAGTCAGCAGGCTGAATCCAGTGGGTGGGGTTTGTTTGTGGGGAATGCAGGATGGATTCATTATGCAAAAGTCAGTCTATGGGTGCAGTCTGGCATGCTGGTCCAACTTCATGCACTAGATACAGCTGCAGAGCAAGCCCAGATGCCAGCATGATCTGGTGTGCAGGGCTGTGTTGTCTAGCCAGCAGGACTTACCACAGGTCTGGAAATTTGGCAGCAGGGGAGAGGT
Source organism: Caiman crocodilus (assembly GCA_030014935.1). Classification (NCBI taxonomy): domain Eukaryota; kingdom Metazoa; phylum Chordata; order Crocodylia; family Alligatoridae; genus Caiman; species Caiman crocodilus. Next base: position 8,603,256 of record JAGPOW010002673.1, read on the forward strand.
AGCAACATTAATAACAGTGGCTTCCAGAGCTGCAGCAATTAATGCTGCCACCTCTCAATTTTTTTTGACTCCCCTTAATTTAGCTTATCTCTAGGTCAAATCATTTTAATGTCATCCATTTCTGTTCCACTTCCAAGTGCTACAGCTGCCCGCTTCTGCTGTTTCACTTTTTTAAATGTCCAGATGGTCCACTCCCCTGAGTTGTTAATCTTGTTTTCATTTCAGTCTTTTAAAATGACAACAGAACAGTGAATCAAATAAGTCATTACTGAAAGGATGGTCCAGAACCTCCCATTTACTTCCTGTTGCTCTGATACATCAACTAAATCCAGGAGAAGGAACCCTCCAAAACACCCCTGAGCCCTAAGGAGGCATTGATTCTATGATGGAGAAGAGTTAACATCTCTTGTTTCCCTGGGGAAGGAGCTCATCATAACATGAGCTAATGCCCAAGTCCCACCTGATCTCAAGTTGACTGGAAGAGAATTGTTTTGAATCATTATTTACCTCCAACAATCACCATCATCAGAGGATGAGTGCAAACTTCACTACTTGTTAATGCTTTGAAGAGCATCAGCAGGCAGGATCAGAATGGAGATTAGTCAGCACAATTTTCACAGCTAAAGGGAGGCGAGACCTTTCATAACAAATTCTTTCAGATATACGAAGTACTATTGTACCTTTTTGATTCTATATGCAGTCACTTCCAGCTCAAACTTCCCCCAAATGCTTTAGAGTGCATGTGGCAGACAAGGTTCTTTGGATAAATCTGATATTTCTTGTTAGACTAACTCAAATAGTTGGAAAAATTCTTCTTAGCAAGCTTTCAGGTTTAAATACCCTTAGTCAGGCTGAGGAAGCATCTGCAGTTGGGGTGTGCTATTCCTGGATGGAATGAATAGTAAGTAAAGAAGCCAGAGACTGGGCTGGTATGCATGCAAGACATGCAGTCAGTGAAGATGTAAATTGAGGAGTCAGTGGGTGAGAGACAGGCTTGGGGGTGGGGGGAGTGGAATGACGGTGGCTGGTAGATTGTGGAGAGGTACCTGGGGACTCAGACGTCAGGCAGATTATATAATATATAATAAATTCAATGCCTATATTTAGTCCATAATTTTTTGTATCCAGGACGTTAATGAAGTGAAGTTCATAGGCTCCTTTGTGAATTCCTTTTGAGGATTAGAGCGGGGAGAGAGAGAGAGAGAGAGAGAGAGAGAGAGAGAGAGTGGTTTTCTTGTGAGAAATGTGCCTCTACAGGTAATTGAGTATTTTTTTCTTTAATAGATTTCTGGTATGCGTTCATTCTGGTGCACAGTTGTTGTTTGGTCTCTCCTGTGTATTTTCCATCAGGGCATTTGGTGCATTGGCTGAGATGTATTACATTTCTGGAGATGCAAGTGTAAGATCCAGGAATGCTGATGGTTCTGTTGCACATGTAGGATCCCAACAAACCTGTGATGGTGGCATTACTGCCCTAACAATTCAGGAGAGGAAAAAGAAGTGCTGAGATGCCAAGTGACTTGTCCAAGCTTTCACCAGATGGATAAGTTGGAAGAGAAACAGAGTTTCTTGACTCTCAGCTCATCATGCCAGTGTCTTAAATACAAGATCCTCCCATCTGCTTGTACTAACTCTTCAGCTGTGAAACTCTTTGCCCATGCCTAGAAACTTCCCTTCAGAAAATGATTTCCATGCATCCCAGTGTGAAGTGGTTAAACAGGAACCCAGATGCCTCTGGCAAAGGCATGGTAGCCAGGGCAGAGTTGGTGCCAAGGCATCTCAGTCCCTCTTTTAACAGCCACAAGTGGCCTAGACATTTCTGCTCCTTATCACTTGCAATTTCTGAGCATCAAGATGTGCCAGTTGCCAACCAGATGGCTCTGGTTTCAGAATCTAAAAAAAGGCAGCCTTCTACCTGATAGTTTCTTAGGCAGGTCCCAAAAATTAATGTCTTGATTGGCAGTAGCTGCAGATGAGGCAGCATGATTGGCTTTTGAAATAGGACAGTCCCTTCACTTACGCAGAGCAGCAGCTCAGGTGAAAAGCTCTGTAATGAATATAAGCATGTGGGAGAATCCTATGTCCCGTACCTGCCTATTCTATCAGCACAGGCTTTTCTTGCTCTCCTTCCCTTGCTTTGCTGTGCTACTAATGTGGGCAACTGGCAGAACCACCCTTCAGTAAGTTGAAGGCTGCTATTAAATCCCCTCTCAATCTTCTCTTCTCCAGACTAAATAAGCCTAGTTTCTTCAGCCTCTCCTCAGAAGTCATGTGCCTCAACCCCTAACCATGCTTATTGCCTTCTGCTGGACTCTGTTCAACATGTCCACATCATTTCTATAGTGTGGGGCCCAAAACTGGACACAGTACTCCAGATGTGGCCTCACCAGGGCTGAATAAAAGAGCGAAAACCACTTCCTTCAATCTTCTGGCAACACTCCTACTAATGCAGCCTTGTTTGTCATTAGCCCATTTTGCAACAAGGGCACTGCAGTGGGTTGCCAACTAGCCTGGCTAAAAGCAGTCCTTGAGCCCTTTAATCTGGTCCCAACAACAATTTTTTTCTGGACTCAGAAACACAAACTATGACGCCCTGGGTTCTTCTGCTTTCCAGGCATAGGTGACGCATACCTCCCGAGACTGGGGGGGGGGGGGAACACACGCACACAGCAACCACCTGCAGGTGGCAATGCAGGTGTTGGTAGTGAGGGCAGGCTGAGTGGGGACTGCCCAGAGGCAGCCACACACTTCTGGGGGGACATGACAGGACATCATCAGTCTCAGGGGGTATATGTGCACCTGCTATACATTGCCACTGTTCCCAGAGCTTGGGCAAAAGCAAACAATCCAGGTGAACACACTTGTAGCATCTGCCCAGCACCACAAGCTTCAAACCCCTGGATTAATCTGCACCACAGGGCACAGTTGCTAATACAAAACAACTCCAAAATAAATGCTCCCAGCCAGACTCAGATCTCACCCTCTGATCTTCCCTTGAGGAATCCTCCCTCTCAGTGCAAACATTCCCCCCTAGAAATCATCTTCCTGTCTCCTTTTACTTCTAAGTCAGCCAGTCAACTTCCCCTCATTACTGATTAATTGAGCCAGCTGCAGCCCCTTAAGCAGGTGGTATATTGGCTAATTGCTCCAAGCTGCAGCTTGTAAAAGACACACTGTTGGCTGATATTCAGCTTATTATCTACTGTAAGCCTCAAGCAGGGCTGTACCCCGGGGGAGGCAAATCATGGTGACTGCCCCAGGCCCCATGTTTTGGGGGCTCCTGGGGTCAGTGCTGTATAGGCCCCACTGTGGCTGCCATGTACTGCTGCTGCCGAGCGCTGCTGGCTCTGACCACTCACTACTTTCCCCTCTCGACCCCACACAGGCTGATATGCCCTGGACCCTGCATACTCCTAGGGATAGCTCTGCACCCAGGTCCTTTTCTGCGGAGCTTCTATTTAGCCTATCCATCCCCAGCTTGTACCAGTGCACGGGACTGTTGTGTCCTAAGTGTTGGACTTTGTACTTCTTCTTATTAAACTTCATGAGATTTATTTTGCTCCAATCCTCCAATTTGTCCAGGCCTCTCTGAAGCCTAGCCCTACCTTGCAGTGTATCCACTATTCCTCCCAGCTTAGTGCCATCTGCAAACTTGCTGAGGGTGCACTCCATCCCATCTTCCAGATCACCGGTGAAAGTATTGAACAAAACTACCTGCAGTACTGACCCCCAGGGCACTCCACTTGATACTGACTGCCAACTAGACATCAAGCCACTGACTAGTACCTTCTGAGCTGGATGATACAGCCAGCATCCTCTTTACAGTCCACTCATTCAACCTGTACTTCCTTAGCTTGTTGGCAAGAATGTTGTGGCAGACTGTATCAAAAGCCCTACTAAAGTCAAGGTATATCACATCCACTGGTCTCCCTACATCCACAGAGCCAGTCATCTCATTGTTGAAGGGAATCAGGTTGGTCAAGCATGACTTGTTCCTGGTGAATTCACACTGACTGTTCCTAATCACCTTCTTCTCCTCCAAGTGTTTAGAAATGGATTCTTAAGGATCTGCTCCATGACTATTCCAGAAGTTGAGATGAGGCTGACTGGTCTATAGTTCTCTGGATCCTCCTCCTTCCCTTTCTTCAAGTTTGGCACTATATTTGCTCTTTTCCAATCATCTGGGACCAAAGCTTCTTTCCTTTAGCTTACTTAAGAGCTCCTTACTCAGTCATGCTGGTCTTCTGCCATATTTGCTAGTCTTCCTGTACTGTCAGTACGGTCTCTTTTAAGTATAGCCAATTCTCCTAGACTCCTCTCCCCCTCAGACTGGCTTCCCAGGGGATCCTGCCCATCAATTCCCTGAGTGAGTCAAAGTATGCTTTTCTGAAGTCCAGGGTCTTTACTCTGCTGCTCTCTTTCCTTTCTGTCCTTAGGATCCTGAACTCAATCATCTTGTGGTCACTGCTGCCCAAGTTTTCATCCACTTCTACATTCTCCACCAAGCCTTCCTTGTGAGCAGCAAGTCAAGAAGAGCACGGCCCCTAGCTGGCCTCTTCAGCACTTGCACTATGAAGTTGTTCCTAACACTCTTCAGAAACTTCCTGGATTGCTGTGCACTGCTGTATTGCTCTCCCAGGAGATGTCAGGTTGACTGAAGTCCCCCAGGAGAACTGGGGCCTATGATTAAGAAACTTCCATTAGCTGTTTGGAGAAAGTCTCATCCAGCACTTCCTCCTGGTCTGGTGGTTTATAGCAGATACCCACCACAACATCACTGTTATTACTCTCCCCTCTGACCCCAATCCAGAGGCTTTCAATAGACCAATCTTTAGTTTCACACTGGAGCTGAGCAATCATACGGCTCTTTTTACATGAAGCACGATCCTCTTCCTCTTCTCCCCTGCCTGTCTTCCCTGAACAATTTATTCCCATCCATCACAAGTGCTCCAGTCATCCAGTCTCAACAAGTCTTTGATATTCCAATCACATCATAGTTTTGTGACTGTGTGCCTCTGGCTTGTGCTTTCTTCAGGTCACCCACTTCCCCACTTACCTCAGGGCTTTAATCTCCATCCCCTGGTGAAATTAATTTAAAGCTCTCCTCACTAGGTTAGTGAGCCTGTCTGCGAAGATGCTCTTCCCTCTCTTTATCAGGTGGATTCTGTCTCTTCCTAGCAATCCGTTTTCTTGGAAGAACACCCCGCAGTTGAGGAAGCCAAATCCCTGTTGGTGACACCATCTGCTCAGCCATACCATACATTGATCCACAGGATATGTCTGCTCCTGCCTAGGCCCTTCCCCTTGACTAGAAAGATCAAGAACACCACCTAATAAGCCCTGGTCCACTACACGCTTGTATCCAGAGACCTGTAGTTACTTTGGATCTGCTCCGGGTCTCCCCTGACAGTATCATTGGTGCCCACATGGATGAACAGCATGGGATAGTAGTCAGAGGGCTGGATATTTTTTGTCCTGCTTTACATTTTTTTGAGTAGTGTATATAGGGGCAATTGGATAATACCTCAAAATAAAGTCTTACCCCTGTATATTGTGTGTGGGATGTATGTGTGTGTGGGGGTGTAGGTATATGTGTGTGGAGGATGGGGGTGCATGTGGGGGGCTGCCTATGCACTAGGACCCTAGGGAAGCCAGCCAAGGGTAGGGGGAGGATGAGGATGAGGAGGGGGCATAGACACGTGCAGCAGAGCTGCTCACCCACATGGTACAGGGTAGCGTGGGCCACCCCACCCCACATCCAGCATCACCCAATCCTGCATGGGGCAGCCTATATCATGCTCTCCCCTGCACCCGCCCCGCAGCCACCCAACAAAACTGCCCCAACCCCAGCCAGCGAGCACAATTTCCTGGTGGGGCTGCTCTTGCTGTGGCTGCAGTCACCTGGGTACTGCTCAGTTCCCCCACCTCCAGCAGCTCCTCCTCCTCCTCCTGTCCCTGCTGCACTACTCCAGGCAGCAGGTTGTGTGGCAAAGTCACGGAGGCTGTGGGGATACATGTCAGGCACCATATGCCCAGCCAGGTAGAGGGGGAAGCTGCAGCCAGGTGGCTCCTGCCCCAGCAGGTGGAGCTCCAACTCCTGTCCACCTCCCATCCACTCCGCCTGCCCAGCAGCATGAGCAGCCACCTGAGGGCGGCTGAGTGGGTGGAAGGCAGCTGGGAGTTGGAGCCCCACATGCTGGGGCAGGAGCTGCCTGGCTGCAGCTTCCCTCCAACCTGGCTGGGCGTCTGCTGCCTGGCACACATCTCTATGGCTTCCCCTTGTTACCTGCTCCCTGGAGTGGCACAGCGAGGGCAGGAGAAAGAGGAGCCGCTTGAGGTGGAGGGAGCTGAGCAGTAGGGATGTGCAAAGTGGGCTTTATTCGATTTGGCCCGAATCAGGAACAGTGATTTGATTTGTTGATTTGATCACTATCCCTGATTCGATTCAGCTGAGTCTGAATCTGAAGATTTAATGCTGATTCAGAGAATCAGTAATCTGGATACAGATACAGGCTTTAACAGTTTTTTCTACATACCTCAAGGCACCTGTGCGGCTCATGATTGCTGCAATTCTGGGGCAGATGGAGCATCCCACAGGAGTGCAGAGGGGCCCTCCATGTACTCAGTGGCAAACTGAAAGTGGCCCAGAACTACTTCCGGTCCACTTCCAGGTCCACTGGGAAGTGCACAGGGTAACCCTCTTGCAGCTACTGGCTTGGTCATCAGCTGTGGGAGGACCCTGGCTACCTCCCCCTAGATCCAGGAGGCACCAATTGCCATGCTGCGGGGGGGCACAGGAGGGCCCCCGCAGCATGCTCCCTGGTGGAGCTGGAAGTGGACTGGAAGTTCTTTTGGTTCACTTTTGGGTCTGCTGCCAAGTGTGCTGGGGAGCCCCCCCGTGTTTCTGTGGGACACTCCATGTGTTTGAGCATCACAGCACTCACAAGCCCCTGCTATCTAGAGATATGTAGAAAAAACACTTAAAGCTGTGTCTATGTCTGAATCTCCAAATCTTCCCAAGTCTCTCTGAATTGATTCGGAGAGCTCTGATTCGATTCAGAGAGATTAATGGGTCCTCTGATTTGATTCAGATTTGGCCACCAAATTGGGCCAAATCTCTGCCAAATTGAATCAGGGACCAAAGCTTCACACAACCGCTAGTGAGCAGTACACTGCTGGTGGCCAGGGCGAAGACAGTGCTGTCTGGTGGGCATAGAGCGGGTGTGGGTATCTGTGGGAGCATAGCACGGGCTGCCCTGGGAGGGAGTCAGTGGGGATTAGCCCCAGACAGAGTGCCATGAGGGCTGTTGCAGGCTATGTATAATCAATTGGCAGGTGCCCACTCAGGGGCCAGATCCAGCCCATAAGCTGTATTTTGCCCACCCTGAGCTATTACGTGCTCATCAGGAGCTCCATACAGCAGAATCAGCTCAATCAGTTTGCCAGGGTACCAGTCCTAACCTGCTTACTCTTGTAATACATGTTTATACTCGAAATCTTTACTAGGTTAGCTAGGCTGGCAAGGCACTCTCTGTGGGGGACCCAGGCACAGCAACAAATTATACTTTTGCCAGTCTCCAATTCTTTTGATCAACATGCTATTTTGCTGGCTATTGCTCCCCACTCTGGACACTAGCCCAGCATCTGTTTTAGACCATGCTCAAAATTTTTTGGCCTCTAAGTTCCCAAGGATCTGGGCAGACTCTTAGTACATTTTGGGCACCTATACACATGCAGTAATTACAGCACGTCAATTAATCGAGTCTGATGGAGCATGGTAATTACTCTGCTCCAGCAGACTCTAGAGTCTCATGTATCAGAATCCCTGCACTGAAAAATGGTGGCAGGGGTGATTTAAAGTGTCCCCACTGCCACCTTTCAGCAGAGAGATGATGATACATGAGGCACTTTGGTCACTTTAGAGTGGCTCTCACAGCTGCTCTAAAGCACCCCTGCACTCCTGGAGCACATGCATATACTCCCCTTGAGCTCTGGCCTCAGCTAATGTGCCTGGTCCCTTTGAAACTGGCTGAGTCAGGGGCGACATGTAGGGGGTGCGTGCAGGTGCACATGCACCCCCTGTGCGTGGTGGTGCACCCCCTGCAAGCCTGCCAATAGCACTCCCGGTGGCATCTGCAAGTAGTCCATGATCACCCCTGGCTGCCGCTACCACTTTTGGCAGTGCCTGTAGGTGGTCACCAACCCCTGGTCGGTGCTCGCCAGCCCCCCGCCACCAACTGTGCAAGTGGCATTTGTAGGAGCTCCCCACTGCCACTATCCCACCAGTGGTGCTGTGCTTCTTCTGGCATCAGCGCAGCCATGCCCCCCCAGCCACCAGGGGCACATGCCATTCATGGCCTGAGGACCCCAAAACCAGTACTGAAAACCACATATCTCTCATAGTGTAAGCCAACTTGTTCTCAGAGCTACACCTGAGCAGTTTTCCTAAATGGACATACCAGTAAAAGCACAAGTTTGCTGGTACCACTGCATCTACACTAAGTACTTCTGCTAGCTACCTGCCAGAAAAAATTATCCCCTAACATATAGAAGATGGTAACAACGGTAGCTAGCTACCATATAGTAACAAAAGCTTTCTAGAGCTGAAAGCCTTCAAAAGATGTAAGGGACTTTTGACTTTAGCCTTAACAGCTGTCAGAGAGGACAGAGAAGACAGCAGACAGAACTGACTATCTAGCCCAAAGGCAGCACCTTTGCTTACTTCTACTTCAGTCATACTTAGAGGTCTATTGTGCTATACACTGTATGGACACTTCAGCCAACCCCTCACCACCTCCTCTGTGAGTTTACACTCTAACTGCACAAGGCACTTAAAGGGAAAAACAGGGACAGAAAGATGAAGTGACTTCTATGGTTCTAGACCAGGATGGTGGCTAGTGCTGGAACTAGAATACAAATTTGCTGATCTGTATTTCACTGCCCTCCCCACTAGACCATGCTTGTAATTTTCTATTAGCCTAAGTCTTGTGCTCTGGTATGTCAGCACTAGATGTTAAAGCAAATATTGGAGCCTGGGACTTGAACAAAAGGACCTACTATTTCATGGGCATTTTATCTTAGATTTTGGACTGTGGAGCACTTTTCAGCCCAAAGCTTCTCCGCAGTTTCTGTTGTCCTACAGTGGAACTAAGCCACAATTTTTTCCCTCAGTAGAGATCTATAGCCATAAGAATGGCATAAAAGTCCTGAACTCCAAGTTTTCTGCAGTCAATCCCTGTTGCATTCACAGTGCACTTCGGAGCTTGGCCGCTTGCTATTAAATTAGCTAGAGAACTCACTCTAAAGCCGCACACTGCTTCTTTCTGACCTTGCAGCACTACATATTGCTTCTTTGCCCTGCTAGCCTGGGCAGCACGTGACAGAAACCAACCCCATTTCCCACTTGGTAGTGCAGACTGAAGAACCTTGGCCAGCCAGCTGCCCCAGAAAAGATGACATTATGAAGTGCTAATGCTCCCGCTGGGCCTTAAACTCAGAGGCTTTTGGCTAGGTCTTGCCTCTCCACTTAGGATCAGACTGACTGCCATATTTGGGGTCAGGAAGAAATTTTACCCCATGGTCAGATTGGTATGGACTGTGGGGGCTTTTCTCCTCCTCTGTAGTGGGAAGCATGGCTGTCTTTCTGGGATCTCTTAGGTATTTTAACAACTTTTGCAGCAGCAGGACATTGGCTGCCATGGTTCCCCTATTTTACTTGTGGCAGGTTTGATTGTTATGTCTTGTGTTGTGTCTGGACTGACTGTGTAGTTCTTCTTGGAGGTTAGGCAATAGATTTCTAGAGGATGGTTTGTACAGAGATGATCCTGCCTCTGCTAGCGGGTTGGACTAGATGACCTCTGGAGATCCAGCTCCATATTTCTATGACTATGACATACAGGAGGAGCGATAAGACACAAGGCATTCAGATGAAGGGTTCTTTAGCATAACTGTGCTATCTTTCCACTATGATACCACTACAAAATCCCACTGCAAAGTACAGATTAACCACTGCCTCCTGCACTGTCTGCCCTTCCAGGATCTCACAATCTCCAACTTCTCTTGCTTAAAGAAACGATCCTTCAGGCACAGAGGGAGACGATCCTTCAGGCACAGAGGGAGACAATCCCAATGAGAGGAAAAACAGGGAAAGGGGCCAGGAGGCTTTCTTCGCTGACCAGAGAAATCCAGGGCAGCCTGCGGACTCAAAGGGGATGGTCTGAGGCCTTCACCCAGATTGAGCCCATGGGGGAGCTGGTGTCCCCCTGCCTCCTGGCCTGCGGGGGATCCTCAGCAGGGCTGGGGGGAGCAGAGATTGGGTGCCCCCACACCTGTCCGGCAGGTGCCCGTCTTAGGGCTCTGGAGGCGCAGGTGAGGGAGCTCTGAGAGGAGGTTAGTAGGCTGAGGGGTATCAGGGAGGTGGAAGATGAAATTGACAGCTATTTCTTTTCCCTGCAAGACCAGACACCTAAGGAAGAAGCACCCCGGGGAGTGCTCTCTACAGCAGAGTGGCAGACAGTCACATCCAGGACCAGAGCTGCTCACAGTAAACCGGTACCAGTTCCTCCAGTCCAACTGGTGAACAGGTACGAGGCCCTGGCGACCCTGCAGGAGATGGAAAGAGAGGAGGAAACTTCTGGGCAGGAACCAATGCCACATTCTCCATACTTCCAACAGGTCAAGAGATCCAAGCAAACCCAGGGGAGAAGGCATCGAGTGATCGTCATAGGCAACTCCGTCCTGAGAGGTATGGAAGGGCCCATCTGTCGCCAGGACCCCTCAACACAAGAGATCTATTGCCTGCCTGAAGCAAAGATTCAGGATGTGACAGGAATAATCCAGGCCAGGATTAAGCCCACCGATTACTACCCCATGGTCCTAGTCCAAGTGAGTACTAATGATGCGGCCAGGAGAAGCCCCAATCACCTGATGACAGACTACCATGCTCTGGGCAACGTGCTGAGGGAGATCGGTGCACAGGAGGTATTTTCTTCTGTCCTACTAGTGAGCGGACGCAGAAGACGGCACGAGAACTGCATCAGAGAGACCAATTGGTGGCTTGGTAATGGTGTCTTAAGGCAGGCTTCGGCTTCCTGGACAACGACCCGCACGTCATGATGAGGGAGATGCTCAGTTGGGATGGGCTTCACCTGTCCCCCAAAGGTAAGCATGTGTTCTCTTCTAGGTTGGTGGATCTCCTCCGGTGGGCTTTAAACTAGGCTCACTGGGGGGAGGGGAAGATGAGGGCAGGAGAAGCTGTGGACCACCAAACCATGTGGCATCTGCAAGGATAGCCCAGCCTGAAGATGGAGAACATCGGGAACCTGCAAGCCATGGGGCGGTCAGCAATACAGCACAGGCAAGCAATAAGTAGGTAAACAATAAGGGGCCCTTTGGGAATGGGAGCTGGGGGGCAAAAAAGGCACCAGTCACAGGGCTCAAGTGCCTCTATACTAATGCTAGGAGTATGGGGAACAAGCAGGTTGAACTAGCAGTCCTGCTTGCAGGAAACACCTACGACTTAGTAGGGCTATCTGAAACCTGGTGGGATGCTTACCATGATTGGGTGGTACATATTGAGAGTTATAGGCTGTACAGAAAGGACAGGGTGGGGAAGAAACGGGGAGGGGTTGTGCTTTATGTCAATCAGCAATATACATCAATCCTTATCAAGATGGAATTGAAGGACGAGAAAGTAGAAGGATTGTGGGTTAAGTTACATGGGGGGCAAGGAGAAAGGGATTTGATGGTAGAGATCTGCTACAGACCCCCACACCAAGGGGAAGAACTAGATTTGGGGCTCCTGAGGCAGCTCTCAGAGACCATAAAAACTAAGGATGCGGTAGTCATGGGGGACCTAAACTACCCAGACATCTGCTGGGAGACGCAGACAGCAAAGTCCTACCATTCACACAGGTTCCTATTCTGTGTACAGGACTTCCACCTGACACAGGAGGTACACAGTCCCACTAGGGGAAAGCCTTACTGGACCTGGTATTGGCAACAGGTAGGGGACCTACAGATTGGTTGTCACCAGGGGGACAGTGATCACCAAATAAATTAATTCACCATAAGACGTCGAGTGGGTAAGGTAACTAGTAGGGTGAAAGTGCTAGACTTTAGGAAAGTTTACCTGCAGATTTCAGTGAACTCAGGTGATTAGTCAAGAATGCACTGCAGAGTAGGGGTTTTGAAGAAATGGGAGCCCAGGAAGGGTGGCTGTACCTTAAGAGGCCAGGATGCTTCCTTGGCTGACCAGAAAAATCCAGGGCAGCCTGCAGACTAAAAGGGGAGCATATAAAAAGTGGAAATGGGGAGAGATTACTAAAGAGGAGTATACCTCCTCTGCTCACACTTGTAGGAAGGCAGTTAGACGGGCCAAAGCTACCATGGAGCTAAGGATGGCATCCCAAGCAAAGGATAACAAAAAATTGTTTTTTAGATATATAGGGAGTAAAAGAAAGGCCCAGGGTGGAATAGGACCCCTACTAAATGGGCAGAAGCAATTGGTGACGGACAGGGGGGACAACGAGTTCTTTGCCTCAGTGTTCCTAAGTGAGAGGCAGGACAAGGCTCACTCTGGGACTGTAGAGAGGCAGCAGCAAGGTGCCAGATTACCAAGTGTAGACTCTGAGATGGTGCAGAGTCACTTGGAAGAACTGGATGCGTTTAAGTCGGCAGGCCCCTATGAGCTCCATCCGAGGGTGCTGAAGGCACTGGCTGACGTCATTGCACAGCCACTGGCAGGAATATTTGAATGCTTGTGGGGCACGGGCCAGGTCCCGTAGGACTGGAAAAGGGCCAGTGTGGTCCCCATTTTCAAGAAGGGGAGGAAGGAGGACCCGGGCAACTATAGGCCGGTCACTCTCACCTCCATCCTAGGCAAAGTCTTTGAAAAAATCATCAAGGCTCACATTTGTGAGAGCCCGGCAGGACAAATTATGCTGAGGGGAAACCAGAACGGGTTCGTAGAAGGTAGATCATGCCTGACTAATCTAGTCTCTTTTTATGACCAGGTTACAAAATGCCTGGACACAGGAGTAGGGGTGGATGTCGTATACTTAGACTTCAGCAAGGCCTTCGATCCAGTATCCCAACCATACTGGTGAACAAGTTAAGAGGCTGTGACTTGGATGACTATACAGTCCGGTGAGTGGCGAATCGGCTAGAGGGTTTCACCCAGAGAGTCATAGTGGATGGGTCGGTATCGACCTGGAAGGGTGTGGGCAGTGGAGTCCTGCAGGGCTCGGTCCTTGGACTGATACTCTTCCATGTCAACAGCGACTTGCACGAGAGAGTGAAGTGTACTTTGTCCAAGTCTGCGGATGACACAAAACTGTGGGGAGAAGTGGACATGCTGGGGGGCAGGGAACAACTACAAGCAGATCTGGACAGGTTGGACATATGGGCGTAAAACAACAGAATGCAATTCAACAAGGAGAAATGCAAAGTGCTGCACCTAGGGAGGAAAAATGTCCAGTGTACCTACTGCCTAGGAAATTACCTGCTTGGTGGAATGGAAGCAGAAAAGGATCTTGAAGTCCTAGTGGACTCCTAGATGAACATGAGTCGTCAGTGTGATGAAGCCATCAGAAAAGCTAAAGGCACATTATCGTGCATCAGCAGATGCATGACGAACAGAACCAAGGAAGTGATACTTCCCCTCTATCAGCACTGGTCAGACCATGGTTGGAGTACTGCATGCAGTTTTGGGCGCCACACTTCAAGAGGGATGTGGATAACCTGGAGAGGGTCCAGAGAAGGGCCACTTGTATGGTTAAGACCTTGCACGCCAGGCCCTATGAGGAGAGACTAGGGCACCTGGATCTCTTCAGCCTCCGCAAGAGAAGGTTGAGAGGGAACCTTGTGGCTGCCTATAAGTTCATCATGGGGGCACAGAAGGGAATTGGTGAGGCTTTATTCACCAAGGCACCCCTGGGGGTTACAAGAAATATGGCCATAAGCTAGCAGAGAGCAGATTTAGACTAGACATAAAGAAGAACTTCTTCACAGTTAGAATGGCCAAGGTCTGGAATGGGCTCCCAAGGGAGGTGGTGCTCTCCCCTACCCTGGGGGTCTTCAAGAGGAGGTTAGATAGGCATCTAGCTGGGGCTTTCCTGCCTATGCAAGGAGTCAGACTTGATGATCTATTGAGGTCCCTTTTGATTCTAGCATCTATGAATCTATGAATCATTCACCTCCTGCTCTCGGATTCTGAGACTCCCCCTGGTGAGTGCTGTTTGCCTTCAAATCGCAGCTCCTTCACTTTGTCTTCAAATCCCAGCCGAGTCAGATTTTCAGCTGGAACATAAAAGACAGTGCTTCCTTTTGCACATCCCAAGTCTTACTGTGGTGTACCCTTCCAGAGCACATGCACACTAACCACAGCAAGGGAACCCAGTCTGTTCTCTGGGCTATACATCTCTTGTGATTACTGAAGCTGTCCTGTGCTAGGTGCATAGGAAATGATCTTGTTCAGGGGAGTGTTCTCTTTCCAACTGGAATTTGGGAGGCCAACAGACAGGCCGGGTAGGGTTTTTTGTTTCAGGTTCTTTGAAGCTCCTGATGTTCCTGTTCTCTAGACTCCAGGAAGGCTTGGTGCTAGTCAGTGCTCAAGCTGACAATAGTCTGTGGAAGGGTAGAGCTGGGGGCAATGGCTAGTTTCAAGTAACTTCAAGTAATTTCTGCTACACACAGCAGAAAGGGTCTTTCCTTATAAGATGCACTATAAAAGGGTATTGTGTATAAGTCTCAGGTGAGGAGCAGGTAGTGAACAGATTTAATTGAAGACTACTGAGGAGTGCTGTTGCTTTCTACTACTGAGTAATATCACAGACACTGGTGATTCAAGGTATGCTGGGAGTGATTTAGATCAGCCTAAACTTATCTGACTGTTTGAAATAAAAGCTTTGATTCCACCAGCCACATTTGTAACTTCCGTTGCTGAAATGCTACTGAATGCAGATAACTGAGCAAAAATAGCAAGAAAATAGTACATTCATTTAGTTCAATTCATATTCTCCCTTCTCTCAATAGCTTAACAACAAGCGAACAGATTTTCCTGCCTAAGCATAGGAACTGATTGTTCTTGTTGGTTTATACCACTCCATGCTCATAGCTGCGATGCTTTGAGGCCAGAAGCAAGCCTTTCCAACAGTAGTCAAAATAAGAACAGTGCATTCCTGTGGTATGGTGTTGGTATGGCAGAACCAGGTGCTAGTGAGACAAAGGTAGGTGTAATGTTGAAGGCTAAGTGCTGTCCTCAAAACAACGGACACAACAACAATCCATGGATTGATTTTCACCTCAGAAACCTGGCTGTTTTTTTCTAATGCTAGTTATGATATAGTGCCATAAACTGAATGTGTGCCACACCCTACAAACCAGCCACAAATATGTTACATACTTTTTGAGTAACATCTTGATGGTTGGTTTGCCCTTTTATAGCACCATAAATTAAATGAAAGTGTGACCAGTAGCTATTTATGGCAATTGACGTGTTAGTTGCACCAGAAATCTAATGTGTGCTAGGGGCATAAAACTCCATGGTAGTTCCAAACTCTGCAAATGGTATAATCCTAGCTATTCCTTCAGGTAAAATTAATGTGGGAGAGAAACAAAGTTCCTAGTGTGTAGGGAGCACAAACACTGCACTATCAGGAATGACTTACAGGGATGAAAATACAAAACAGGAAGAGAAACAATGCTGCTGTTATTTTTATTCTTCCGTCTCTATCCTGGTGTGTTAAAAACCTACTTGAATTTCAATGGGATTTAGACTCAGCTCTATTCCATCTGTGGTTGAAAGAAATCCTATACCAGTTAGAGGTTTTCGTCCTAAAATTCTGGAAGGAAATAAAATGCAAACCAAAAGGGGGAAGGATTTTAAATGACAGGCAAGTAGTTGAAATCCCAAAACTTCCCTCTCTCAAGATAGAAGCAGAATACAGGCAGTCCTCCAATTTATGACACAATTGGTTCCTGAAAACCGTGTCTTAAGTCGAAATGTTGTAACTCAGAACCAATTTTCTCATAAGAAACAATATTATAAATGGGGAATTGGTTCCTGAACCAAGACCGGATACTGTATTTTCACTAAAAATACCCCAGAATTTTGTACTTGATCAATTATAGATGAGTAATATAGCTACATTAATGTATTTCTATTGTAAATAGCAATCATATTGATTTGGAAGAACTTTTTTGAGGTGACTTTGCTGGAGTTTTTGAAGGGCTGTTGGTTGGAGGTTTTGAAGGGATCTTGGCCGGAGTCTTCTCAGGAGTCTTGGCTGCTGGTTTTTCCAGACTCTTGTCTGCTTTCTTAAAGAAAGTGGCCAAGGAACTTTGGATAGATGTTCTCCAGGAAGATCAGCAAACAAGTTTGCCATGTCACTCATGTGGTTTCACATTGGGTCAAGCATCGTAAAGTTAAAACTGACATCAGAAAGTTGAAACAGGGTGTCAATTTATAAGCGTTGCAACTCGAAACGTTGTAAGTCAAAGACTGCCTGGTCTCACTGCATAGAGACTTCACTTCAAGAATAAAAAGCATAATCATTTCTTCACAAAACAAACCCAAATATCCATTGTCACAGCAGGGGTCCTCCAGGAGGACCGTGATCTCCTTAAGGCCCCTTGCCAAGCCGGTCCAAGGGCACCCTCTGATTCTCGCCCGCCATGTCTTTGATGTCTATAAGTTTGGGAGGCTGCCTTATGCCCTCTTGGACACAGTTCGTTGGGACCTCCGTCCCCATGGACTCCTGGACTCTCTGTGGGTCTCACTGTACAATGGGTGCTTCTCAGGAACCCTAGTTTTATGGGCTATGCATGGCTCCAACCACCCCTTATACCACGCCCCAAGCCTCGCAGTTGGACTAGACATAGTTTGGTCTCTTGGTCTGGTCTCACGCCCCTCTCTCCAGGGTCTTCTCTGTACTGCCGCCCGGCTCTCGGGCCTTCTCAGCAATGTCGCCCCTCTCCTGGGGCCTTTACTGGTGCTGGGGTCCCCACGCCGCTGTGGATCCCTAATGAGGCCTCCTCCAACCCCTAATAGCTTCACCCAAACCACCAGTGTAATAAATAACAACAAAGCAAAACACAAGCCTCTTGGCTACAACTTAACCATAAGCCACCTGGCTATAACAACATTGCTCGGACATCTTTGAGCTGCTATCCTTTACACTGCTTGAGGAGTACCTGCAGTTCTCACATCTTAACTCCAGGAGCTCCTGCCCCTCTGGCTGCTAGCAGGAAACTACCAACCTGGCTTCGGCTCTCTCCCTGGCAGTTTCCCCTTTCTAGGAGCAGGGCACCTCAGTGCTCTGCGATACCATTAAGCATAATAATAAAATTCACCTCCACTATTTTTTTCAGGCTTTGAAGTTTGCTGTGTCACATCAGAGCCAGGTAGCTAAGGAAACATGCATTAATTCTTCACAGACCAGCATTATTTATATGGTTTAATAAACAATAAACCAGGGTAAGTCAACTGGCTGCTACAGCATGTCTTTGATACAATGCAACAACCCCACAGCTCTGCTGCCTGAATGCCATGGCCCCTGCTTCTGCAGTACCAAAGACCCAGTAGAGCTTCACATCCCCTCAAACTTCTTCATGGCATAATATATATTTATTTAATTAGAAAAAGGGACAAGAAGCTGGAGATAGAAAAAAATACCTGAACTCAAATTACATTCTTTCACTACAAGCTTTCTCTTCATCCCCCACCCGTTAGTACCTTTGCTTTGGAAGTCTTCACTGCAGTCACATCATTTCAGCCAAGAAACATCTAATGCCCTTTGAAGCTGATCAGTTCTGTGCAACTGGACAGGCTGAGGGAATACCAGTGAATGACAAAACCTGCGTCTCAGAGACTAAGGGAAAGAATATGCTGCTCATGCTCTGTTTTAGCATAGCCACCATTCACCAGGTTGTACACAGAGAAAAAAACTGAACCCAGCCCAAAGTACTTCCACTAGGGCTGCCCAAGAGAATGGACATACAGGGAAACAGATGGTAAAGAGTATGAAATATTAAGCAAAGAAGTCTGCAGTGAAAGTCTCCCTCTACATTTAAACAAAACACCCTCTGAATTCCATTCTCATTGGAACTCCTTGGCTGGATCCAAATGGGCAGGCATATGTGTGGTTTGTGGCTCTGCAAACCTCTTCATGGTGCCACAAACTACACCTGTTGCACATTAAACTGTGCTCCATGCTGTTAATTTGCAGTGCTGGGGCAAAATTTGCTACGACAATTTCCTGGTAGCAAACCCCACCACCCCTGAAAAAAAAAGCAGTGCAAAGCATAACGAAGTGTCATGTGCTGGGAGAAACATGGAGCTCCTGTGCCCCAGCCAGCCAGAGAGTAGCACATGGAGATAGGGGAACAGGCTGCCCCCTCTCTCCATGCTGTGGAGATCCCACACTGAGGCACCCTGTGCACAGCTAGCCCCCGCTGCAGAACATGGAGATGTGGGACAATGTGTTCTGCTGCAAGCCACATGAGCAGGGTGTGCACTGCAGTACAAAGTAGTGGTGCGAATTTGTGCTGCTGCAAATGCAAGTCCCTGCTCATGTGGTTGCGGCCCTTCACATTTTTTTTTTTTTTTGTGACAGTTGGCTGAAATATTAATGCATCTTTCATTCTTCCTACAATGGTATGGCCAAGTAATTCTTTAGGTCTGATTCCAAGAAGAGACAAGCAGTTCAGTTGCAAGAAGCAATGATAAACGGGGGATATCACTCTAAAATATCCACATACAGAAAACAAACCAAAAATCCCTTATTCAAATGGATTAAAGCTTGTGATTTCATACAAACAAGCCTCTCTCCTGGGTAATGTTGTGCCCTGTCCATTTGTAAAGCTATGCACTGTGCAGCCTCTGCACAGATCAATTTTTTATTTTTCTACAGAGCAAATGCATTTTCCGCCTTGGTTAAAAACTGAAAATGCTCCTTGGAAGCTGGAAATGCTTTTCTTGTTCTAGTTGCACCTGCCATCAGGGTCAGCAGAGGCAGCATTCAAAGCCTTAGTGGGTATGTCTACATGTGCAAAGTAATGTGCTGCTGCACAGCCTATGATGCATACCGTGCTGGAGTTTATTGCTCCTGGGTGCCGCATTTACATGTGTGCCTGGGACCACAGCACATTGCTCTGGGTTCGAGCAGTCCCAACTGGTAGGGGGGTCAGCCTGACAGTATGGGGCTGCTCTGACCTGGCTCAATGTGCTATGGAGGGGCTCGCTGGGCATAAGGGTGTTCCAGTGTGGGGCTAGCCAGCAGGCAGCCCTTTCACTGTACTACATTCATGCCCCAGCCAGTCCTGTCAGCATCTACGTATGCATTGCTGTGGAGTAAAAAACTCTGCCTTAGATTAATACTTGCACTTACAATACTAACTTGCAGTGGAGTTTATTATTTTACTCCAGTCTAATAGCCCTGCACATGTAGATGCTATGACATTTACTGAACAGCTAATTAAGCAACTGCAATAAATATCTCATGTAGATACACCAAGTGACTGCTAAAGACACAATGGCCAAAGGAAAAGGACAGGTTGCACAGACATCTTTCATTGCCTAGATGGCCCAGCAGGTCCACAGCCATCTTCTACTTTAATTCCTAGTGTCTTGCAAACAAGCATCTATTTGCAAAAAAACAGCTAAACCACTAAACCACTACATTAAGCATGGAACTCCTGCTTCTTGATAAGCACTCGTCTTCAGTCTCCATTAGATTTGGCATCGTTCATTTCCAAGACCAACGTGCTTTTAACTGTAGAAAAAGCAAGAAAAAACCACAAAGGTTGATTTTCATATCTGATTATCCAAGGCACTAGTAGGACAGCCATGTTGCTTTCTTAACAATAAGCAAACAGGTATATATTTTCAAAATGACAAAAGTTATCATCCCTAATTCTGGTCTGCTTCTCTCACTGTAGAACTTCTGCCTGGAAACCAGCTTCCTTCTGTATGAACTGTCATGACAGTTTTAAACAACTTCTTCACAGCTGTAGATCATTTTGAGTCCCTAGCATAACAGCTCATCTGGATCCAACTTTCTGGACTTAAAAAACATTTTTCCAGTTTGGTTACTTGGCTTATCAAATTCCAAAGGTGCAGGCCTCACAGATTTAGGACTCTTCAACAAGATCCTCTGCCTTCACTTATGTTGTGGGGCAAATGCCACTGTCACTAGAATCACACAGCAGCCAACTAATTCAGAGATCTTGAGGTCAAAAGCAACTGCAATCTTCATCTACCATGACTTCTTGCAAAAAACAAAGGGCATAGAATTCCACCTAGTTATTTAACCGTTAACAAAACCAAACTGAATTCAAAAACAGCTAAATAATTTGCCTCAGTCTACCATGTTGGATGCCAGAATCTGTCTTAATAATGTAGACATAGTTGTTGTAGAGCAATGGTCTCCAACCTTTTTATGGTGAAGATCACTTTTTGCCACCCCAGGATTACTGTGCACCCTACCCTGCCTCCTGGACAAGCTGCCTGGGCTCAGACCCCACTCACCCGGCCTGGTCTGGGCAGCAGGGGGTATGGCTCAGCCCAGTCATGTGCATCCTGCTGCTCCTGATCATGGAGCCTCTGACAGAATGAGATGGACTGTCAGATGCTCCACGATTGAGCACTGTTGTAGAGTCTTTGAGCTCAGCTATACCCAATGACAATAGTTGCTCTTGTCCATTTCTCCTCATCCATTTTCATCAGGACCAGCTATTCTGGGTTAAATTTTGGGCTGCATTTCAGCAACCATGTTTCACAAGATAAACCCGCAGATTTCAAACAGGAGTCCAAGATGTAAAAACATTCTGATGTGTTGTGATTTTTCTGAGTTCTCTGCAACATAACAGTTGCTTTATTATTTTTCCATAGTCAAAAGATGGCTGAAAACTAAGAGCTAGCATTTTCTGAGACATTCTCCTCAAGTCTAACAAGGTGTGCCTTGAGCCTAAAATAGTTGGGAACCCCTGTTCTAAGCTTTGCATCCTTTATGAACAACTGTGTAAGACAAGGACATACTCAGGTAACTCTTGTGACAATGTTGAGGGAATGGCCTCGCAGTCTAGCAGAACGAACATGGACTTCTGCTGCACCACTCTGTCAGCAACCTGCACACTGTAACACAGTGTAACCTGCACACTGTAACCTGCACACAGACACCACTCTGTCAGCAACCTGTACCCCTTAGCCACTGTATTCTCTTGTTGGGATAATTAATGTACCTGAAGGCATCCTGTGTCCCAACAGGTTTGGATTTAGAATCAGCAAACCAATGGCCATCGCCAGTCATCATTTCTTTTACATGTCAACACAGAAAATCCCACAATTTCTCTCTAAACTGTTTTGCCTGTGTCTAGTGAAAGATACAGTGCTACAAATTTAGAAACACAGATAATAGCTACTATTAAGCCACTGTTTCTTTTTATCTTGGATGCAAGAGTTTCTTTTGGGGGAGTCTTTCTGGTTTTCATGGTTTCATCTTAGGTTCTAGGTGTTGCCCTACCCAGGATGACTGTTCACACATTTGGATCCATTCTTGGTGCTTTCAGAGCCTCAATGTCTCTCCTGTCATTTTTCCATTGTTGTCCTGCATAGATTTTGGGACTATGACACAGTAACCAAGTGTCATTGATTCTTCAGAGTTCTCACATTACACAGATGTCAAGGGCTAGATCTAGAAATAACACAGGCATATCAGATAAACTTGGATCCAATCTGCAGTTATTATTCAACACTAGTAGCTATATGTTCCCTCTATGGATGTACCAGGTCTCAGAGTCTGAAAGTCACCTAAAAAGGTATGTTAGAGACTTATAATCAACTTTGCAATTGTAGTGATTCAGTGTTGATTTCTTTCTCACATATGCACAGTCATAAGGGGATCCTGAATTCACAGACAGTATTACGCAGGGTTTGAATTACATTATGACTCGGGGGAGGGGGCGGGGGGGGGAGGAGGAGAGCAGTCTGCAAAAAAAAGTGGGCTGCCCATCATGATGTCCTAATAAAATCAGACCCCCCCCCGATTATGATTTTCAAGTCTTACGGGGGGGGCTTTAATCTCTTAATGGGGGGGTTAGTCCCCCCAAGCTCCCTCATAATTTGAATTCTGGTACAGGTTTCCTTCAATTAATGCAGATTCTGTATATGCAAATTGCTCTTATGCGATAATCCTTTTTATACCCCAAATTCATTATATGCGAGGTAAATTCACTCGTATGCGATCGGCATAGGCATCCCCCCCAGCAGATAAGTCTGTGTGGGGAGGGGAAAGGGCTATGTGGCTGGGGCCCCACTCACCCCAGCCTCTGCTGCAGCTGCTCTGGGAGTGGCCGACACCACCTGCTTTCAGCCGCTGGGCTGCACCATGCTCTGAACCTCCTGGGTTCTGCTTGTCCCCTTCACCCCAGCAGCTGGTGTTGGCTGCTCCTGGGGCCACTGCAGCATGGGTTGGGATAAGTGGGGAGAAGCGGAAGCCCAGGGCTGCAGCAGGGAGCAAAGCAGAGGAAACTGTAAGTGGATGCGGGGCATGGGATGGGATGGGGAATGCAACTCTTGCTGCTATGTGCACTCCAGGAGGCCTGCAGGCTGGGAGGCTGTGCTGGGCTCTTCCTGGGGGGCACGTGCCCATGGATCTGTGCACAGAATGAGATCAGGCTGCTGCTGCGTGCTGGGGCCTGCAGCAGCACCGGACTTTTCTCGGCAGTGGCATTGGAAGGGCAGATTGGGAGGGCTATGGTGAATTTTGGGGTGGCAGCAGCCCCCCTCCCAGTGCCACCGCCCGCCCTAAGCACCAAGAAGAGCTCAGTGCCGCCACCAGCCCCAGCCTGAAGTGGCAGCCTGCTCTTATCCTGCTCACAGATCTGGGGGCACATGAGCCCCGGGAAGACCCCAGCGCAGCCTGCAGCCCTCCTGGGGTGTGCATAGCAGCAAGAGCCATCTCTCACCCCACACCCACTTACAATTCCCTCTGCTTTTCTCCCCGCTGCAGCCCCAGGAGCAGCTGATGGGCTGTGCTACACCCCTCCCCTACCCCTTCCCTAGTCCCAGCCTTACTCCCTCCCTCCCTCACTGCCATAGGAACGTATCCCTATTTCTTACATTATAAACTGAGTTCCCTTTATGCAAATTCAATTTATGCACCATTTTCCGGGAACGCATGTACCACATAAATCAAGGGAAACCTGTATTATGCATATATATGCACACACACAGATGCACACTCCTCTCAAGCCAGAAAATTGAAATCAATTATACCTTCTAAAAAAAAAAGAAAGGACAGACAGTATTAATTTCAAGGTTTAGAGCAAAAAGAATACCCAGCTCAGAATTTAATCAACTGGTTAAAAGAAACATCTCCAGAAACTTAAATTCAGAAGAGAACAACAAAACTGCTTTCCAGGTATACACACAAGATTAATATAGCTAGGATACATTTCATTTGGCACATCACATTTCACTTGCTGATTAAATGAAGGTCACTTTCTGTCAGCACCTTCTGATTTCAGGGAAACATTCCCCTGCTCTAATCTTTCAATGTTAGAGAAGACAACCACCAAGATTATTCTAAAGGAAAATTTCATTGTTAAAAAAAAAAGGAAAGGAAAAAAAGAGTGGCTTGAAGAAAAGAACCTTGTACCTGACTTGTTATAGATACCAAAATTTGAGAGCAGCCATCATTTTAATGTTAAGGTTATTAATAGCAAGGAGCTACAATACGCACTGAAAAATGACTGCTTCCACACTTACACATTAGGTACCTTCAGCAAATTTATATGCTGTGGAAAACAACATTATTTAAGTGCCAGATGACATATCGGTTTATTTTTGCCTTTTTAAACACAAATACAACAGCCACTCCATGGCAATTTCTCACAAGCAAGTTATACTTTACTCTGGCCACCTAGTTGTCTTGATCCCCAATAACAGGAAACCAGATAATTCTGCTCAAACAAAATGTATCTAATGTGAAGGCTTTCTGAGATAAGCAGTGAGCAGCTTTGGACAAAACAAACCCAGAAAGATCACTGAAATTAGAATTGACACATAGTGGTATGCTATGCAGAAACCAGCTTTTCCACCTATACTCTAACATACCTTTATTCCTTCTGTTGATGATATCAGTACATAACCAGTCAGTAAACTTATATAGTCAACCAGTACATTAATAGTCAGCCATGTGATATGTCTTTACTACCAAGTTACTCAAGTTAGGCCTCTTAGTCTAATTCAAAAGACAGCAATCACACTGAGCCTGGTTCAGCATTCCTTTGTATTTGGCACTTGAATCTCTTGGGGTAGAAGTTGTGGCTCTTACTGCTACAGTAAATTGAGCCACTTCTATGACTTCTTTACCAGTGAAGTTCTGGAGAACTCACCTGATCACATGCTAAAGCATAGGACTAGTAGCATTCAAAAGTCCTGAGTCCAGAGCGCTCAGGTTATAAGCTAATAATTTGCTCTTACTTGAGTTTTAGCTTACACCCCCGCTTTGGCCAGCCAAACAAAGCAGAGAGTGCTTTCACATTTAAGATAATGGATTTTTGCAGGGACAAAGGCTTGAATTAAGACAATGACAGGGTGGAGTTATAATACCAGTTAACTTTGCATTGAAGACAAGTCTTCCAAGGCTAACAAAGAACTAATTATCTGGAAGCAAATTAATAACACTGTCAAAAAGGATCATTTTGCCCAGTTAATAAAATACTGAATGGAATATGGGAGAAAGTTGTCTTAAGTACAGAGAATCTGTTGCAAATGAACATTTCTCTACAAACAAGTGTTACCATCTTGTGTTGCCAATCAGAGGTGCCCATTCAGTATATCCTGTAGAACAGTAGTCCTCAAATTTTTTTTTTGTGGACCACTTGAACATTGCTGAGGGTCTTGGAAGACCACTTAGTAAACTTTTTTTTGTTGTTCTACAAATCAAAGCAAATAACTCATATTTTAATATCAGTAGTTTTACCTTACAAGTACAGAAATTCTTGATTGGTCTTCAACCTTTTTGCGGACTACCTGAATGAAGCTCGCAGACCAGTGGTGGTCTGCGGACCATAGTTTGAGAACCTCTGCTGTAGAACAAGAGCAGGATCTTAGCTTACAGGAAAGCCACTAAGATCAAACTGATCAAAATTAAAAATAAATTAGCTTTGGAAGGTTTAAATTCTCCTTAAAAGGATTATAAGCTTGGAGTTGCAAAGGTGGTAAATGCGTGTTTGGCTGTTTCCTGCAGGACTAATCTCTACTCAGTAGTCCTCCACTCTAATATGTATTCAATTAAGTGTGATTCCTTATCTGGCCTATTCCTGCACTACATGTTCCTTTCTAAGCCCTGAAAGTTTGATCTTTTCACAGACTTCTTCCTTTATCATGTCATGTCAGAGGGTCTCTCTGCATTTCAATGTGCTATGTATTTTAGACAGTTGCAAGGAAAGAACTAACAGGAGTTCCTTCAAGCAGGATCCACTCTATCAATGAAATATCAGTTCTGAAAAACCTGATTCCCCCCACTGCCCAAACTACTTTTCACATCTAAACACCCGCAGAAGTCATGCAGTTTGGGGAAGCTGGTGGAGCCATGCTAGAGTAGCATGCCCTGCAGTATCAGTCCCTCATCCCCCCTTTTAAAAAACAATTTTCAAACGAAGCCACACCAAGTCCATTCATCCAAGTCAGGGTTTCAGACTTGAGGGACAGCTTGTGCACCCTCTGGAGATACCAGGAGGTCAAATTTTATCAATGGCCTAGCAATCACCCGGACCTCCTCGTTCAGAGGGTTTAACTTCAGGTTCACACTCCGCAAGGACTCCATTGAGGCAAGCTTTTCAACAGGGACATCTGGAACAAAAAGAGCACACAGGAAACAAACATGTGGATTAAAGGCTATTACCATACAGCAGCTAAACAGGTGCCTTGGAATTTAAACAACATTATCATTCATATTTTTTTAGGTACTTCCAGCCTGTGAGGTAAAAGATGACGCTAATATGAGACAGTGAGCAAATAAGAGCACTGCACAAGTCACTGAGGCTGTAGGGCTGAGTCTCTGGAAAACCCGGTAGCACTTCACTTCCCATTTCTATTGCTTGTTCATAAGAAAAGGATTTAGTTTTATCAAAAATAGAAACGACACTCATTGTGGGTACAGGAAGTGGCCCAGGTTTCTGTACCTGCTGTGCAAAATGAACTGATTTTAAGAGTTAAAACTGCTAAGGTCCCAGCCAGGCTTTCATTGTAAGCATTTGCTCTCTCACATTTGTTACATTCAGAAAGACATTTCTTCTATGCTCATTTCTTGGCATACAGGTGAATTATGTATGGAAAATCTGAGGAAGACCATGTTAAGTTATGAGAGAAAAAACAGTTCATCAACTTCAAATGTATTGGTTGCTCATTAAACTACTCAGAAATTTCTCAGTCTGCATCAGGGGGTTCTGCATGCTGCATTGGAGTACACACAGAACATATCCCTTTCTTCCCCTCCTGAAATAAAGGAAAGTTAATAGCCTAAATAGGAGAAAACTTTTCAGGATGGGAAATTATGGATCTTGCCATTCTGACATCTATTCACAGTTTGCACCTTCTAAGCTTTCATTAAAAAATAAATAAATGACATTTCTATCTTTTCAATTACAAATAGTTCAGATTCAAGATTCAACATCAATATGTGTCAAAGGCCTGTCTGGTCATAACAGCTCACAGCAGAACTCAAAAGGATGAAACACATTTTTTTTCCTATTTCAAGCCTCAGATTCTTTGGATCACACTTATCACATGAAGCTCGGGGGAAGTGTAAACTATTGTTGTATTGCTTTTCCTTCCCTTCCCTTATAATTCAGATACATGTTTTTATGAATTCTGTTTTTTTCCAAGACTTCCCACCCTCCCGTATTGTGGCACTGTAATACCTAATCTCATTTGATTCTAAGAAATCCTAAATAAGAATTGTGGCCTGAAGAGAGAGCAGAGAAGTGGCAGACTCTGCTATATTCCATGTCCCTGTATTTATGAAAGAAGCTCTGAATTACTATTGGATACACGTTACTACCTCAGCAGTCTTTGTCCCTATACTCACAGATTCCTTTTCTTATCTCTTTAGAGCATCAGCCTACTTAATCTGTAACTTATTGATGACAGATCACAGTCCCATGCACCATGCCAGGAGCAGCATCAACAATTCCAACTGACTGTACTGGTCGAGAGAGATAGTTAGCCATATTAATCTGAAGTCAAGCAAAAGGTAAGGTACATTTGCACCTTATAGACTAACTAAATTGCATCCCTGCCTTAGTTGCCCCAGTAGAAGGCAATGAATGGCAGCTCTGGGATGTGTGGTCAACATAGCTGACCTCTCAGGAGGCCTGTTAGCGAAAGCAGTTTGCTTGAGGCAAGGTCTTGAATGTGGCACCTGGTGTACTCATAGCAGGGACTTTCTACTGGGGCATGTTGCAAACACCCATTAAAATGCCGCACATTCAGCAAACAAAGGAGCCAGGAAATACAGATGTGCATATGCACCTGTGTGTAATAGTGAAGTGGGGAAAAAGTTACACACATAATCAAGTAGCTGCAGAGTAAGTTTTAAGTGGCTGCCAGTGCCTGTGCTCTCATTTCAGGTTCCCAGGGCTCAAGATCCTCCTCTGAGTGCAGCCACCCACGTGGAAGTTCACATGACCACTGTCATTTTCTTGGGCCGTGATGTCCTGCACTATTAAGGTATTAAGAGTCCCATATTGGGTTTGTGCGTCATCTCACAATGAGGTTGTGACTTTCTCTTGTCACGAGCCATGCAAATGAGGTAGTATGTAATAAGTCATTTCTACCAAACCAAATATTACAGCTTTCATACTAGTAACCCTCTGACTTCTGAGTTCTCATAACTGTGCTGATTCTCAGGCAATTGAAAAGAAAATGAACTGCAGTGCAGACTATAAGAAATAAAAAAAATCTCACTCCCTGGAGCCAGCAGGAACTAGAAATGATGCAAAATCAAAAAAAATCAGACTCATGCAAGATGGAGCATTTCATATTATTCAACAGTGGGCGAATCTACACAAGACACCTTACCGCACAGTTGACTAACTGACTGCGCAGTAAAGCACCAAAGTCTATACATGCAGGCACTTACTGTGCAGTCAATTAGTCTATTGCATGATAGCAAATTAACCATGCCATAGTAACTGCACAGAAGCACATATGTAGACATTGACCAGGAGCAAATTTGCTTTTGGTAAGCCCCTTCTCCAAGGGGCCACCCTCAGGCTAGCCCCAGGGCCACAGGGATTGGAGATTCTTCATCCCCTGGGCTAGGGCGGCTCATTGCCTGGCCCAGTTGGATCTTTAAAACTCTGTGGTGACTCCAGGGGCCTGTGCTACCTGCTGCCTGCCTCTGGCCACTGGGTCCTGTAGCAGTGACCCTTGGCCAGCTGCACCAACCTGCCCAGATCCCAGCACTGGACCCACTGCACTGTGCATAGCAGGCACCTGCCCAGGCCTGGATTCTCACACACAGCCCCTAAGGGCCATCAAAGGAGCCACACTGGGGTTGTTCCCAATGCTGCATGCTGCTTCCCAAGGGCCCAGCTTGGTTCTAGGATGAGACTATGGACCTCACAGCACTGTGGGGTGAGGCTGAAGTCCAGAGTCAGTTCACCTGAGGCAGCCCCTCCAAAACCCACATCTATGAGGGCCTGGAGTGCAGGCATGATCACTCGTCATGTCAGTGCCTCATAAAGATCAAGGCCCTGCAGGTAGAGTGGGTCCATGTCACCAACCACAACTGCCAGTCAGGGGCTGCCTGCAGGACCATACCCTTTATGTGGCAACTTGACTACACCCTTGTGCCTCAAGACCTTGGGGGGAGCCATGCTGTGTTCTCCAGCATGGGCGGCCTGCTGGAGCCTTTGCTGAGGCCTGGCAGCAGCGATGAGACATCAGGGAAGGAGGAGTCCATCCCACCATGGCCCTCCCTTGCCCCCCCAAGACTGTCCAGCAGCTCTGGCACCCTGGGCCAGCACCTGCCCCACCAACTCCAGGTATGCAGCCCCACCCAGGAGGCCAGCCCAGGGATGGCACCACCTGCCCTCGCAAGCTCTAGCTCCTCCCCAGAGGGGGCCCCTGCCTAGGCAGCCAGGCACTGCACCCCTGTACCCCAGGACACTGTCAGGAGCTACATGACATTGCCGCCAGCAGGGACAGACTTAGGCCATGAAGCACACCTTGCACACTCCCCACAGTAAGCCCTTCACTGAAAGGTGGACCCTCCCCACCCTGTCTGCCTTGGCTTAGCTTCTCCTGGTCCCTGGAGTTTCTCCCCACAGCATGCAAGAAAGTAGGAGGCAGTGCAAAACTTAACTGAGCAATCTATGCCCCCTGAGCTAGGAGTGGCCTGCAGGGCACAGGCACCCCTGCAGATGGAGAGAATAAAGTGCTTTCCAGAAAACTATCCATAGTAAGCATGATGCTGGGGGTGTGCGGTGAGGCTAGGAGCCATGACTGGCCATCCAGGTGGCCTACAGAAGGGAGTAAAGGAGCAGTTGGTCTGCCAGCATCTCTCACAGCTGTTGCCCTGGTCACCGCTGCTGGGTATGCCTGTGGCTCACCTGGACCTTGGTGGTGGGGGCCTGTGACTGCCACTATGCTCTTGGTGCCAGGTGTCCTCTGCCCACTGTGCCTCCTCCGCCTAAGCCTCGTGAAAGAGCTCCGCCTGGGTCTCACAGATGTTAAGCAGCACACAAGCTGCAAGGATGACCTGAAGCATATTGACCTCCATAACCTCGAGGCAGGCAGTGAGAGTGCACCAGCATCCCTTAAGGTGGAAAAAGGCACACTCCACCAGCTCACGTGTCTGGTTCAGGCACCTGTTCAAATGTGTCTGGAGGGGGTCCAGCTGGCTGACGTAGCGCTACATGAGCCAGGGGAGGACTAGATAGGTGGGGTCGCCAATGAGGACTGGCAGGACTGCCACCTTGCTCAGCTGGAGGTCTGGCACCTGTGGTGTGTAGTGCTGCATGAGGACCTTCCTGGAGAGGTTCTTGAAGGATGCCGTCCAAAACAAGTATGCCGGCGACCTGAGGGCCAAACTTGACCAGGGCAAGGTCTTCGATGTGACCTTGAAGTGGGACTCCAGCACCCACTTCATGCCCAGTGGGAACTTCACATGCTTTGTGGACTGGCGCTTCCTCCACCGCGCCTGCCTCAACTGCCTGCCTCTGAACGGGGCCGTCTGCTTTGGCCACCGGGACAAGAGGTGCCGACAGTGTGGCTATGCAGCAGAGACCCTCCCCCATGTGCTGTGCAGCTGCAAGCTGCACATCAGAGCCTGGCAGCTCCACCACAATGCTGTTCAGGACCGCCTGGTGAGGGCCATCCTGGCTGCAGCGGGGGAGATCTCCGTGAACTGCACTGTCCCGGGCTGCAAGAGCCAGATGCGTCCCAACATCGTCATCACCAACGAGGAGGCCAAGAAGGTCGTGATAGTGGACGTAACCATCCCCTTTGAGAACCAGTGCCAAGCCTTCACCGATGCCCGGGCTCACAAGTGGGAGAAGTACGCCCTGCTGGGTGACATCCTGAGGGGCCATTGCTACAACATGACGGTCGACGCGCTCATTGTGGGAACGCTCAGAGCCTGGGACCCCAGCAATGAGAGTGTCCTGAGTGCCTGCCATGTCTCCTGCCGCTACGCCAAGCTGGTGCGATGCCTTATGGTGTCCAACACCATCTGTTGGTCCCGCAACATCTACGTGGAACACATCACGGGCCACCGCAAGTACTCCGACCCCACCAGATGAACCCAGACCAGACCTAGAGGGGACCACCTGAACCTCCCCTCTGCACCAGACGGACCTTCACTTCAAGAGGACTCTTCAACTACAGATGACCCTGCTCCACCTGAAGAGGAACCCCACAATGAGACTCTGTATGGACTGAGACACTTTTTCTTTGAACCACTTCTTCCACCATTGCGGACCATTGTAATGGGTTTGTATGTACCTATCGTATTTTTCTCTCAGCATCGCGAACCCTCTCCCTCCCCTTCCCTCTTCCCCTGGGCTTAGTTGGCTAACGTTGTATCTCCTGTAACCTAGTTGTGTTCCTTTCCTCACCCCCTTCCTTCTATTGTTAGTCCCTCACTCAGGTGCTATGTATTTCCCTACCAGCTTTGTCAGCTTTTTTGGATTCACAATCCTAAACATTTACTAATAAAAGTCAATCTGTTCTTCACCAGGGCTGGGAGGGCAGAGTTCCACAAGATGTGGGCATTGTGGACACTGCCAGCCAAGCCAGCACTCACACTGGTGAAGCTGCCATGATGGTCAACAATGGCCTGCAGCTTGACTGAATGAAAGCCCTGCCAGTTGTAGTATCATAGTATCTAGGGTCAGAAGGGGCCTAGAGCAGGCCATCTAGTCTGACCCCCCGCCAATGGCAGGAACGAGTGCCAGGGTCACAGGACCCC
>JAGPOW010002673.1:8634836-8650703 GCA_030014935.1 Caiman crocodilus
AAGTGCGGCGCCCAGAACTGGACACAGTACTCCATCTGCGGCCTGACCAACGCCGCATAAAGGGGGAGAATCACTGCCTTGGACCAGCTCAAAATGCATTGTTGGATGCACACTAGGGTTTGGTTGGCCAAGGGCAGTTGGTGCAGGGCAGGCAGCTGACAGGGATATGGGTCCCGCCCAGGGCCCCAGTGCATTGGGAGAAGCCCAGGGCACAGAACCCCACCACCACCTCCAGGGGATCATGTACCCAGAGCAAGGTGTGCCCCAACATGTCCTGGAGGGTGCCACAGACCCACCTCCCTGGTGGCTGCCTTGCCCATGTTGAAGAAGTGGCTGATGTAGCACAGGCTGGCAGGTGTGGCCAGCTTGAGCAGAGCAATAGTCAGCTGGATGTCTGCAGGAAGGAGCAGGTACATGGTGATGGCCTGCCTGCCTTTCCAGGTATGGGTGGAGCTGATCGAGGAGCTGCTGGAAGGTGGCCTGGGTCATCCAAAAGGACTGCAGCCACTGCTCATCATTCCAGGTATTCTGGATGACGTGCAGCACCAGACTTGGCTGGCCAGGCAGGCCCACAGGCAGTGGGACTGGAGCCCCAGGAGCTCATGGATGGCACTGGTGGCAGCATCCACATGTACAACATCACTGTTCCTGCTGGGATCTGGGTAGCAGCCCAGGAGCTGGGTGTTGTCAGCATGGCAGGCGGCCACAGACACAGCAATAAGCCTGGTCACACAACTACATACCACAGAGGGGAAGGCAGGGCTGAGACCAACCTGGGCCAGACAGCGAAGCATGGCAAGCAGGGTGCCCAGGGTATGTGCTGTTGCTCCTGGGGCCTGGGGTGGAGCAGCCATTGCACAGTGGGCATAGGCTCTGCAGACAGAGTTGGAGAGGGCTGTGCCAGCATGCTGCAAACTACCACGGGCCAGAAACGTAGGTGGCCAGGGAGCACCATGCAGGGCTGGCTTTTAAAGAGGGTCTCTGGCTCCAGGCAGCTGTGGCTGGAGCCTCCGGCTCCCCTTGGCTGCTGCAGGGGGGTGGCAGGAGGCTGGGAGTAGGCTAGTGCCATGAGGAGAAGATCTGCTTCCAAATGGCCGCACATGTAGACGCTTGTCCAGGGTGGGTTTACTGTACAGTAAATTACTGCACAGCAAACTCATATAGTACAAATTTCATGTATAGATACCGACAGGCTCTTGAATGAGTTGTGTTGATCATTTTTCCTTACTCAAGGCAATGGCCTGAAAAATGAGGTCACTGCAAGTGCTGGGACCAAAATCTTAAAGGCCAGCTTTCAATGGACATGTCTACATGTGCATTAATGTGCCTTAATTACAGTACATTAAGTTAGTACCTGTAATCAGTGCTACTGTGCAGTAAACTTCTAGTAAAATTTAGAGCATTAGTGCATTAGCACCACTTTTGCCATGATGCACTAATGCACAGTAGCATTTGTTGACTGTGCTTCTAGTGTCTCATTCAGACAAGCTCACTGTGATTAAAGGCCCAATGTGTGATAATTTAGTTGAGGAAAGCAGCTATACTTTGTCATAGTTTCATAGTAGGTAGGGTTGGAAGGAACCTAAGCAGATCATCAAGTCCAACCCCCTGCCATGGCAGGAAAGAGTACAGGGGTCAAATGACCCCAGCAAGGTGTTCATCTAGCCTCCTTTTAAATACCTGCCAGGGTAGGAGCCAGTATCACTTCTCTTGGAAGTTGGTTCCAGATCCTAGCTGCCCTGACAATGAAGTAGCGCCTCCTGATGTCTAGTCTGAATCTATTCTCTGCCAGCTTGCCATTTTTAGTCACTCCTGGTAGTGCTTGGGGGAACACGGACTCTCCCAATGCCTGCTGGTCCCCTCTGACCAGTTTGTAACAGGCCACTAGATCCCTCAGCCTTCTCTTGTGGAGGCTGAACAGGTTCAGGTCCCTTAGCCTCTCCTCGTAGGGGGACCAGTAAGTCTATGACTATGTTAAGCTTTTTCTTTAAATCTCCTATTACTACCTCTGCTCACTGGTCACATCACCAGTGGAAGCCACTCTTTGATTGACCTTTGGTATTTTAGCATCACACAATTTAGATTTGTTTTAACAGAACTAGATAGCAGTGTATATTTACATAGTTTTATCATTGGTGGATAGGGCTATGCAAAACATAGCTTTTTCAGGGTGCCTGCTGAGAGCAAAACATTTTAAAAAATCAAATCACTTTGATTTGATTTTTAATTTTTTTATATTTAACTCCGCCCCTCCAAATTATCTTTGTGTCTCAGCACTTTCAATAAAACGAAAAAAAGTGGCACATGAAAAAAACAGTCAAATGAAATCATAAATCTGGCAGCAAGGATCTGAAATGGCACTGTCAAAACAAAGGCAGTACTTTATGAATGGAGAAGAGAAAATGAAGTGCTTATATTTAAGGAAGGGAAAAGGAAGTAATCTGATCAGTTACAAGCTCATTAATCTGATCTCGACAGTATACAGAGCCTTGGAACAAATTCTGAAAGGAAGAATGATTAGAATGATTAAGAAGATGGAGGCAAACAGAAATAAAATGAAAAATGCATTTAACAAAAATGGATTATACCAGACCAACCCAATCTCTTTGACAAGTTAACCATTTCTCTTTTAGAGAAGGGAAATGTGACATATTGAAATAAACTACCAATTTGGCACCATTTCAGTTGGAAAAGATCAGAATCAGTACAAGAATAGTATGATGGGTAAGAAACTGGCTCATATGGGTCTGAAAGCAGAACTACTGGTATAGATAGAGCTTACTGAAGGAAGCTGGTATGGAGCAGTCTTGTTCAAATTATTCATTAATGATCTCAGTACAAAATGTAGGATTATGTTTATGAAGTTTTCAAACATCACAAAGTGTGAAGCACTGCCAAATGGAGCAGGATAAAAATATTATATATGAAGAAAAGTATCACCTTGACAAATTAAATAGTAGAAAAGGTGTAAAGTTTTAAAGTCCAAAATTATGCACTTGGGACTAACAACAATGATATTTTAAACAGCTGGGAGCTCATGAGCTGGAAACGACTCAGAAGGAGAAAAATCAATGAAGGATGATTAAAGCACTATGAACCTGGCAAGTATTATGTATCTGGAATGTAACAGGCAAGGTATTTCCAGCAGAGATAGGAAGTATTAAAAGAGCATCCCTCTCTCTCCCCCCCCATATCTATTGTATTCTAATTTCTCTCTCCATCTTATACTCTGCTTTCTGCACGTCCTTTCACAGCATCTGATGAAGTGAATTTGGGCTTACGAAGGCCTGTGCTCTCTCTCTCTCTATTATTTAATTAGTTACAAAGTAGCATATCTACCCTGCCTTCAGGAAGTATTAAGACCACTTTACAATGTTCTGTTAAGACTCTTTCTGGCATATAGTGTACAACTTTAATAAATTATTCCAAGATAGGTAAATTCAAACTGGAACAGATACAGAGAAGAGTTACTAGAAAGACATGAAAAACTATCGTGTGAAAGGATATGGCCATCCAAAATGAAGGCCAAGTTCTCTATAACTGCACCATGGATTGGACACCAAGTACGGAGACGGGTACTTAGGAAACTTAGGAATAATATTGGCACAAGAACAAAAAGGTATAAAACTACCTATGAAAGAATTTAGGTAGGAAATTATAAGAAAACTCCTAACTGGAGTAAGTTTCAGAACAACCATCCAGGATGAGCAGTGGAGGCAAGAAACTTAACTGGTTTCAAGATAGAGCCAAGTAAGTTTATAAAGGATTACATGACAAGGTAGCAAGCAACTGAACTTGATGACTTGGTAAGTTCCTTTCGGTCCTTTTTCCTAGATTCCCACACAGACGGTGGGGAATTCACATGCGGTACTCTACCCCTTCTGCCCAAAACCCAGAGTTTGGGCACTCTCATGGAACGTGGAAGATGTGATTCAATTTCTCCTCTGTATGAGCTGATTTGAACCTGCACCACGCACAGAATCAGAGTGGATTTGAACCAAGTTTTCTACATCTCAAATACAGTGACCCAATCACTAGGCTATAGAGACCCTCAGGCCTCATACAGACATTTTCTCCTAGGAGAGTCAGATTTCCCAGGAAAAACCTCAAGTGTACAGATGTTTAGGCATTTTCTCCCATGGTAAAAATGACCATTTAAGGATAAAAATGGGAACAACTAGGGTTAAATCACTCCCAGGAGAGTTTTTCCTGGGAGAGTGAATATCTGTACATGCAGTGGCTTGTCTAAGAGAACCTAGCCCTCCAACATTCTCCCCTCACTCCCAGGAAGACGGCATGTCCCTCACTGGACTCTGCTGCTCTAACACAGAGCAGAACATGCCCCCTTCACAATCCTTACAATGTATTGCAGGGAAACACAAGTTGACCATGGGCAGTCTGAGTCAGCCAGCTGGAGCTGCCTTATGCATTACTGCCACATGTTGCCAGGCAAACTAAGGCAGCCTGCAAAGCATGATGAGATGCTCCCCATGGCTAGTGTCAGCACTACAAGCTCTTCGCTCTTCTGAACCTCAGCAGTTGAATGTCTGTACATGCAATTCTGCGTAAGTTCCTCTGCCAGAACGAACTTGGGATAATGCTCCCAGATTACTTGACTGTGTATGCAGCCTCAGTCTCACCCCAGCTAAATGAATGTTTAAGAAGTCTATGCAAAATGTAAGTGTTGGCAAAAGAAATTCAGAGCAACTCAACACAGGATCCCCCATAGTCTAGTTGGTCACAGCACTGTTCTGCGGTTAGTGATGTTCTTTCTGTTCCTATCACTGCAAGGTTTGAATGTTGGTCTTCCAGGTCAGTGTTCTAACCCACATCACTAAAGGAGGCAAAAAGAGGTTGCGGCTCTTCCTCTGGGACTCGTGCGAATCTGGCTGCTTGTTTCCTTGGCTTTTATTAAATGCTTAAAGTAAAATTGTTTTGGAAATGTCAAGATTTCAGTACTTCCAGAATACTGACATTTTGAAAGAAATGCTGACCTTTCCAAAATGTTTTGTAACTTTTACTGTAGCTGCAATATTTCATAAAATTCATCTTGAAACCTCATGGTTTTTAGGGGATAACTGATTTACTTGCTGGAATGAATGACTACCCTTTTCTATTAAAAGGAGAGGAAAGAGGTCAAATAAATAGTTTGTTCTTTTGGTTTTGATCAACTTTTTAAAAATGCAAGGAAAAGACCGATAGAGATGTTAAGGATATGTGCTCTGTTTCTTTAAAATGGAAACAGGAAGCCAGCTGGTTGGGTTGAGAAGATTCTACACCCTTCTGCCTCTTCATAGAGTAGGCTTATAATAAACCTTTCACTTGGCTTTATACCCTTGATACAGCCATGCCCATTTGTACAATTCCATTTGTGGTATAAATGCTTGTACATGAAAAAGTAATAGTTTTGTGTTTATGAGGGTAGTCAGTGTTTCCAATTTCCCTTCAACAGGGAAAGATATGGTTTCAATGTCTGATGGACAGGACCTTATGGCCTTACTGCAGATGCATCAAAATCTATAACATGATGCAGATGGCTGGGATTCACAACTAATTCTCTGGGTTTCAATTTCTTAGAAGAATAATAAATCTAAATCAGATGATGGCCATCAAGGCAGAGAACCATGTGAATCATTAAGGGTCAAATACAGTTGCAAAAGCAAAATGGAACTTTTGTACTTTGCTTTAATCCACAGTAAAGTTCCCAGTTCTATTTGTCAAAGTGTTACAGTCTCACACAGCAGGTTTTGAAAGGTTCTGAATCTCATTGAATTGAACTCAGCATCTCTAGCTATAGCTCCCTGCCTCACTGTGATTGATTATTCTCAATGAGAGATATTCCATCCATAGACTAGTCCAGTCTTTATCAAGATAATACACAAATCTAATGCTCTTTCCAGACATCTCCACAAATGCTGATTTCCAACCAACTCCTAAAGTCAAACTGGTGACCCTTCTCATTTATTCCACAATTCTGATGCATGTGCACTTCACTTTGGCAGAGTTCAGTTTGCCCAAACACAACAAATTGGTGCAAAAGAGAATTAAAAATCAAAGATAATATTATTTTGCATTTAATTTTTGTTGACAGTAAGCCCTAAAGGCGGTCAGGCTCTACAACGTTAACTTACATTGAGTTTTGATTCTGCAAAGCTGGTTAGTTAACTTTATTTTTCTTTTATAAAAGATCTACTATAACTACACATGAACAGGTTCAGTTTTTTGGCGTGGGACTTAAGCTTTTAGGGATTTTTTTTACATCTTAAGAACTACTCCAAAAATCTCAAGACTCTCAAGCAGCGCGCACCTGTGGTGGCTGACTGTCCAGGACAGCAAAAGCAGCTGCTCTTGCAGCTGCAGCAGCAGCAGCAAAGCTGGTGAGGGAGCCGGCAGCAAAAGGGTGTAGGGGAGGTCAGAGCCCTGTGAGTGCCTGCCGAGAGGCATGATGACCCTGGAGGCTCCCTCGAAGGAGACCCCCTCCACTGAGGAGCCATCCAAAGTCGTGGCAGGCGAATTAAGGGGGTCTCCTGACATCAACCAAGGTACCCTCTGGGGCCCCCCCGCAGGTCTGGGACTAACCAGATCAACTACCCAGGCAAAGGCTGCTTGGGAACACCTATTAGAGCACAGGCAGGCACAGCCTACATTTGTTTTCCAATGCTGACTCGTAAGACCCAAGCACACATTTACTGAATGCAGAAAAAGGCCAATAAAGACGGACTATAATATTGCATTGTTCTCTATCCCCTTCACAACCTAGCGGGCCTGGCTATCTATTAAAATCAATGATTTCTAAAGTGGATTTTTGAAACCAAACATACAGTAAGTTGCAGTTTTAAGAGCATTGGTTAAGAGTGAAAATGAAACAGAACACGTTGTTAAAATAAATATTTGCTTTCATAACTGACAAATTGAAGCATTTTTTTCACCTGAATAGAATTTGTCCCTCTAAATTTTTTCTCATGACAAGCTCAAAGCTATAATTCTAATTGATGAAATGGGTCCAAATAGCAGGTTGAAGGCAGCTGGAAACTAGTCACTGAAAACAAAACATTATTTATTAACAAGCTGAGAGGGAAGCATGGGAGTCACATAGAAGTTCATGGATGTGACATCTGAGTTATAAACATTTTTAATACTGGGACACAATCTCAACTCCAGACTGAACAACCCACTACTGAAGATTTTGGAACAGGAGATAATTAGCTCTGAGGATCTGCCCTATTGGGTTTTCTTGGGATTTAGTAGAAGCTTGCAGGCATTACAAAAACATTTTAGATTAATCAAATGCTGTATCTACTCAATGTGCCCTAAAGTGTTGCGTACTTGAGACTGGGTATAAACAGTTTCAAACTAATCTTGCGGACAAAGATTGAACCTACAGGTGCAGTCACGTAAGTACTCTTCCACACATGCACACTCCCATGAAAAAATGTGTTTGTCTCCATACACATGGCACACTGCCATAGCCTGTGCATGACAGTCCAGTTTTATAGTTGCGGCTTACTTTAAAAACCTATCCAGCTGAAAAGACAGAAAACATGCTCACATGATACATGCAAGGTTTCTTCCACATATCCACCCTGGACAGTCTCTTTCCCTAGGCAGGTCAGCTGTGCTATAGCAGTCTCCTTTTTTGTCTGGATGCAAGGTTGTTACTGTGTGCTTTTACGTTGGCATACTATATGGTATATGCTCTTCCTTTAAGAGTATGTGAATGTGTGAAGGATACAGATGATGGCCCACAGTCCATCTTCCTTTAAATTTGACAGTCTTGACTTCTTAAGCAAGCAGATGTTAGCCCAAACAAAAAGATTGTTTGTTTGTTTTTTTAAGTGCCAAGGGATGAAAAGGGAAGTTGCATGCCTAGTACACACTTCTGTGAAAACCCCAGAGGCTTCTCTAACTGGTGACAAGACTTGTGAGAAGAGTTATTGATGATTTAACTCCCTTTTTCAACTCCCTACGTGAAGTCTCTGCATTGGAATGGAAGTAGAATTTCATTTCTCAATCATGATAATAGTAGCAGTGAGCGAGGGAAAACAGATAAGTAAGATCCTGTGCATTTTTGATAGCAAATTAATTCCTATGGTCAGGCTGCAATTGCTTTATCTTTCAGTTAATCATCATGATTGAAAGGATATCAGTGATAGCTCATTCTTTTTCATGGCACAAATCTTACTTAACTGCTCTGCAAATACTCTTTAAAAATTTGCTACACTTGCAAAAGAAACAAGACAAAGCTACCACTGTGAATCCCTCAGCTGTGACAGATAATGATAAATGTTAAGGTCTGTGGTTATTTAACTAGCAGAAGGTCCCCAGGAGAGTATCATAGGTCTTCAAGTCACATTTTTCTATATGCACAGTTGCTATGCCCAGCATCCCACTACCTGACCTGGTATGTTCAGCTGTGGTTAAGCACCTCACAGTGCCCTTTCTGGCACATCAGCCTGTCAAGGGGCATATTGCATAACATGCTGTAGGACCCTCTACATGGGTTAGACCAGTGGTTCTCAATGTTTTTTAGATTCAAGAAATCCCTTGTTAGACTTGATGCACCTCATGGGAAATGCCACCTCTTAGTTTTTACCTTTTTTGACTGCAGAAAAATACTAGAGCAATTCTTTGGTTGCAAAGAACTCAGGAAGATCACAACAGGTCAGAATATTTATAATATGTTGGATTCCTGTTTCAAATACCTGGGTTTATCTTGTAAATCATGTCTGCATACCTAACAATGCTAACATTGGGTGGCACCTTGCAGCACCCTTGAAAGGATCTCAAAGCATCCTGGGGTGCTGTGGCACCTTGGCTGAGAATCACTGGGTTAGACAGCAGGGGGAGGAAGCAAAAGGGTGTTGTATTCAGAGCAGTGGACTATATAGCTAAAATGATAATACAGATCTCAGGAGGGTTTGCAGGCTGCAGAGACTTTGTTTTAAAAACTGTGATATGAACAGCAAAAATTAGTAGGATGAGCTTCTTAGGCTGTTAGCAATGGTGCTTTAAGGCTACATAACTTAGAGCAAGTATCACCCATATCATAAATCTCTTCACTTCTTTCTCTCCTGCTCACAAAGACCAAACCTGCATGACAGAAATGGACAAAACCAGAATATTATGCTTTTGTAACCCTGACCCATGCCATGTGACCGAGGCCAGGAAATAAAACTTAGTTGCTACCAGTACTCGTTACACTGGCTATAAGAAGAGAAAGGGAGTGTATAGGTTGCTGAGCAAGAGTGATGCAAAATTTGCAATGAGAATATACAACAAGTCTCAGTTGTATATTGCACTATATTTGCAGTCTGCTACCTATACTCATTCAGCTGCATTTTGTCTCTGAAAGTGATTACAGAGATAAATAAAAGCTTTAACACATTATGATTCAGGAAAGTAGGACTTCCAATAGGCCTATGCAAATAGAGAAGCATTTGATTTGGATTTGGCCAATTTGGACGACAGTGATTTGATGTGGAGATTCAGAACACTGTCTCAAATCAATTCAGCCAAATCAGTTTCAGAAGATTCGGCGCTGATTTGGAGAAATTAGGCGATTCAGATCGGCCAGGGAGAGGCAGGCACAGTCGGGTGGCTGCAAGTTCTCCTGCAGCCTCTCTGGCTGTGTCTGCCTCACCCTGGGAGTGGGGAGCTGTGGGAGAAGTCCCCATGGCTATGCTGCCTGGCCCCAGCCTGGTCCTGGCACTTTTTATTTAGTTATTTTTTAAAGTCTTGTACTTACCGGCTGCAGCAGCAGCAATTGGGGCCTCTGGGCATTTATGGCAGAGCCCCCCCTGCGCAGCGCGGGGCAGCAGGGATCACTCCCTCCCCCTGGGCATCTGTGTGGCAGCTGTCACTTCACATGGGTGCAGCATGGCTTGGCAGGGTGCTGTGCGCTGTCTGGGAGCTGGGGCTGCTGGGGCTGAGAGCAGTACCAGGCTCTGGCTGACATGTGGAGTTGTCCCCACTCCCAGACAGCGTGGCATCCTGCTCAGCCATGCTGCACCCACACCATGGGGTAGCTGCTGGTTGGGTGCCAAGCGGAGGGGGAAATCCCTGCTGCCTCTTACTGTGCAGGGTACCACAAGCACCCAGAGGCCCCAGTTGCTGCTCCTGCAGCCTGAGTGTTGAGGTTTTTTTTATTTTTTTAAAGTCTCAGGAGGCTGGGTCGGGTGGGGGATGAGGCCAGGCAGGGCAGTCATAGCGGCTTCTCCTGTGGCTCCTCCAGCTGTGCCTGCCTCTGCTGCCGCTTGCCCAGCTGGCATGGAAGTGTGCGATGCAGGCAAGGCTCACCCTGGGAGGCAGCAGGGCATAGCCCCTGCTCCCAGTGCTGCTGCACCTGCATCAGTGCTGGGAGTGGGGACACTTTCCTGCTGCTGCTTGCCTCCTACTGCCTACAGCAGGTGCAAGCAATTATTTTGGGTGGAGGGCCACTTACCCAGTTTTGGCAGGCTGTCAAGGGCCACATGGGTAGCCATGCCCCTTCACAGGTGCCCTGCCCTCTGGTCACCATCTTGGGACCAACGTCCCAGGGCCAGCACCAGTGAGGCCCGGAGTGGGGCGCAGGCTGGTAGGGGTCTATGGAGCCGGGCTGGGCTGCACCAGCAGGGAAAGGGGAGCTGGCCCAGTTCCATAGAGCCCCTGCCTGCTGGGACTCCGGGCTCCTGCCACCCTGCTCTGGACCCACTGGCATTGGCCCCAGGACACCAGTGTGGGCCCTGTGCTCCCACTGGCTCTCCACCCACTCACAGCCAGTGCTCCTCAGCCCCATGGTACAGGCAGGGGTCAGCACACAGCCCTGCTTGCCAGCACGGAAAAAACTGCTGCTGAGCGTGGGGAAAAGTGGCCCCTCATCTGTCCCATGGTTGGTGTAGCATGAACTGAACTAATGTAGCTGATGTTAACATAGAGTATAATAATAGTGAAATGTAATCGTGTTAGTCTTGTCCTGTAAACAACTTGAAAACTTCATTTGTATCTTTCTGTTTGACATAAGTGAATGAACTTTGCATAGCCTTTATATATGAGTGCATGTAAAAGGGTGAATGAAAAGAGAATAGAAACAGAAGAAGAAGATTCAACTGTTTATGTAAGCAACAAGGCACCAAATATAAGTTACCAACCACTAACTAACAAATAGCTGAAGAATCCCTTTGAAGTTCGAAGGCACAAAGGAGATAACAGAAGAAATTCTGCCAGATGGGCAACAAAAACACCCCAAGGCTAAGATAAGTTGAAGACAAAAGAAGAACAACTGCAAAAATAGAAGCTGGGTATGGAAAAATCCCAAAGCACTGAAACAATGGATGCCAATCCTTATAAAAGAACGCTTTAAAAATGCCAAGTTGGGCGAGTCTCTTTCTCTACTGATGTTTCATCAGAGCACAGATACATGTGTTCATCCCGCTCCAGCTGTTATCTTTAAATCTGCTAACTTCAAATCATCATCATCTGCTCAATAAGCCTGGGTTGGCTACCCTGGACTGATATTGAGCAACTATTGCTGGTAACTATATCTGATGTATGTGTGGATGAAATGGTTGTTTTGTGTATGGATATGCATGTGTGTAATGATGTGTATGATGATTTGTGTGTGTTTTTATGAACGGTGTGCCTGAACCTCTATGTCTAAATCATGTAATCAATAAACACAGCATCTTGCCTTATTCCCCTTTATAAAGTCTTGTTCATGATTTGAGCAATTGGCAATTTGTGTAACACAGGTGTTCCCTGCTGCAGGTGCTCATAGCCCATGTGGGCCTGTCTGGAGCAGGCACAGGCAGCATCATGCAGGCTAGAGGTGGCTGCAGCATGGGGTGCTGGCCATGGGGCAGCTGAGGGGCCACTTTTCCCTGTGCTCAGTACCATCTTGTAAACTG
This sequence comes from Caiman crocodilus, assembly GCA_030014935.1. Classification (NCBI taxonomy): domain Eukaryota; kingdom Metazoa; phylum Chordata; order Crocodylia; family Alligatoridae; genus Caiman; species Caiman crocodilus. The sequence continues at coordinate 8,646,719 of JAGPOW010002673.1, forward strand.
CCCCACTGTCAGTCTGGGCAGTGGAAAGCAGCTCCTCCCCACCCCATGCCCAGCACCCCACGCTGCAGCCGACTGCAGTCTGTATGGGGCTGCCTGTGCCTGCTCTGGACAGCCCTGCATGGGCTGCAAGCACCTGCAGTGTGGGGTGCCAGCCATGGGGTGGTGAGGGTCCACTTTTCTCCGTGCAGGGAAGGAACCCAGGGAAAAGCTGAGTGTGGGGGAGGAAGCAACCCCTACCCCGCCTGGTGCCCCACACTGCAGGCACTTGCAGCTCGCACAGGGCTGTCCAGAGTGGGCACAGGCAGGCCCATGAAGGCTGTGAGCAGCTGCAGGGTGGGACACCAGGGGTGGGGAAGGGCTGCTTCCCCACCCCATGCTCCTTCCTTGCCTGGGGTCCCCCTGCCCCTACTTACCTGAGCTTCCTGCGCCAGGGCAGCCACATGCTCCCAGCCCAGAAACCCGGGTTGGGACTTCTGGCTGCGGGGAGCCCACCAGGCTTCTCCTGGGTCCTACTGCCCTTGATTCCTATCATTTTTGACAGGAGCCAAGGGCAGAGAAATATTCATTTTCTACATTTTTTTAGGGGCCCCGTGGGTCAGATAGAATGGCCTCGCAGGCTGTATTTTGCCCACTCCTGGCCTAGAGTGAGCCATGCCTGCATCCTGCCCCACAACCCTCCCCAGCTAGGCAAGCAGCAGAGGGGGAAAAGTCCCTGCTGCCATGCCCACATCCTGCACTGCTGTCCCACTCCCTGAGTAACATGCCCCCCCCCACCCCAGCTGGGCAGCTTGTCCCAGTCTCAGCCCCAGGCCCTCCCTTCCCCCTCCCCAACAGATTTACCAGCTGGAGGCAGCTACATCAGCTGCCTGTCTAGTCTGCGGCCGAATCTCTGAGCAGCCAAATCTTTTCCAAAGCTTTTCTGAATCAATTTGGATGCTTCAAATTGATTCAGAGCTTTTAATTGGTCTCCTAGTTCAATTCAGAGATTCGGTACCTGAATCAGGCCGAACTTCCTCCAAATCGAATCAGCTAATGAAGCTTCACACAGCCCTAACTTCAAAATATATCTTTCCATCTCTTCTGAAAGGATCGTAGGCAGCCTTCCCATCAAGGTAAAGTACACTTAGGAACTATATGCCAAAATGTAGTTCCTGCCAGCAGCTTCCAGGCAGCAGCTGCCTGTCACTTAGGTGGTCTCAACGAAGATCAGGCAGTGCCTTATATAAGCTCAGAACAAAAAGAGAGGGACCACTTTTCCAGACAGATCAGTTAATCAGGGGGCAGTCGATGGAAGGAACAAAACACAGACCATATCCTTGATTCTCAGTCTGTACCTGTGAGGGTGATGAGCCATTCTTACGTAAGCATCATTCTACACTGACTTAATAAATACAAGCAGCTACTCAGCAACCTTGTACTCACAGTTGCTGTGATACTGTCACCTCTGGTTTGTTATCTGAATAACAGCATATTGCAAATGCTACCCTAGGAGCAGACTGGTTCTCCAAGTGCAAATTTGCTATGCTCAGCATCCGTAAGACTTAGTACTGCCTGACCTGGGATGATTAGTCTAGAAGCCGGGGGTTGCTAGAGCAGCCCTCCCTCCCCTTTGCAGCAGCCACAAGGCCAGGCCCCAGCAGGGGTTAAGTATGATTGTAGAGGGGCTTAAACTCCCACCCTAGCTTGTACGGACCCCAGCTGGGGTGTGCCTAGAGGGGGAGGGGGGAAGCTGTTGGGTTTGTCCCCAAGGCCAGACACCAGCTGGGGAAACACCTCAGGCAAAGAGGGCAGGGGCTGGAGATTAAACTTCTGTCTCCAGGCAGGCATGGGACACCAGTTGGGATCTGCTTAGCTTTCCCCCCTGCTCAGGTGACAGGGAACTTGGGCATGGCCCTGCTATCTGCCAAGGGCAGGGGCTGTGGCTGCAGCTGGGGCTGCGGGGCAGAGCCGAGTCAGCCTGTGAGTGCTGCTAAGGATGGAAATAGAGAGGCCAGCCCAGGCTGGGGCCATGGGGGCTGTGGGGCCAGATTGCTCCTGGCTCCCCACACCCAAGTTGGACAGGGTGTCATAGTGCCCCAGACAGCTGGGAAGGGCCCCATGGGGCTGGCCCATGGGGGCAGGGACCTTTTCAGCCCCCTGTGGTTGTGTGACAGCCCAGCTTGGCAGTATGGGTGGGGGCTGAATAGAAAGCAGGCTTCCTGGGCTAGTTCAGAGGAGCCGGTGGGATCCAAGCCCAGCAGCCACCGTGTCCCCAGTCCTGTGCAGTACCCAGGGTTGCAGGCGCATAACCAACTGCAGTCTGGCTGGGGTTGGGGTAGCTGCCCCCCTCGCCTCCAGCTGCTGCTGCCACAGCCATGCCGCACCACCCTGGGTTGGGGGCAGGAACCTTCAGCCCCGCAGCTTCTGCCCAGCACGTGGAGCTCTGGCTCCAGCTCCCAAGTGCCTTGGAAAGTGGAACACATCCAGGTGGAAGGCATCTGGGAGCTGAAGAGTTGTCCAGGAGCTGCAGAGTGTGTCTAGCCCAGAGGGGTTGACTGCAGCAACAGCAGCTGGAGGCAAAGTGGGACAGAACAGCCCCTCCAGCTTTGGCCACCCCACAACTGGTTGTGTGCCTGCAGTGCTGGGCGCTGCATGAGTCAAGGAGTGCGATGGTGGCTGCCGGGCTTATGGCTCACTAGCACCTTCCTAGCCCAGGAAGCCCACTCTCCCCAGCCCCCACTTGTACTGCTGGGCAGGGCTGTCACACAGCTGCAGCAGGCTGGGATGGCCCTGCTCCCACAGGGTCCTTCCCAGCTGGATGGGGCTCTATGACAGCCCCACCTGGCTTGGGCGTGGGGAGCCACACAGCCTTCTTGGCCCTAACCTGACGTGCAGCCCACTGGGAAGGGCCCAGACCCAGCAGCCCAGCTGGCCCCTCTGCCTGTGCCCTCAACAGCACTTGTGGGCTGGCTCGGCTTAGCCCCTCAGTCCCAGGCACTGGCGAGGTAGGTGAATAGAGGGGGCTATGCCAGCTGGCTCTGGCCATGCTGCCTCCCCTGCCGCTGGAGTGGGGAGGGGGGGAATGGCTAACAGGGGCCACAGTCACTGGTGGTGGGGGGAATAAACACCCTCCCTGCTCCCTTTGCCTCAGGGGGTCACCATTTAGCCACCCCTGCTCGGGCTAGAGAGCAGAGGGAAGGGGCCAGCCCAGCTCTCTGAAGCAGACACCACATCTCAGGGCTGGGATGCTGGAGGATTCTGGTTTAACTTAAACCAGGAAGGGGTCTGGGACAGAAGTTGAATAAACCAGTTTGACTCAGCTCAGTTAAGTCTGATACTATGTTCAACCAGATTTATCTTAAACCAGTTTTGGCCATTTTGAAACTGGTTTATGTGTACTGAACTTATGTTCTGTTACAGGTTTAAACTAGTTTCTGATCACTTAAGCAGGTTTATATGTAATTTCTGTCCCTAGCCCAGGTCTCCTGCCATGTTGTACTGCCCCAGAGACCCTGGCCACTGCAGGAACTGGAGGAATGGCAGCCAGGTGGAAGCCCAGGGGGATATATATTAACCCACTGTAGGCCGGATGCAGCTCACAGGCTGACATTTGGACAACCCTGCTCTAGGAAGAGGCACCGAATGTGTGGCAAAACACATCACACCATAACAATCTTGGTTGTGTTTGTTTCTTTGCCCTTTTGGGAAATGAAATCAGAATAAAAAGGTTTTATTCTAGTGGATCCAGATCCATATTAGCACAGTTGTGCTGCTTTAATTGAAGCACAAGAGCTAAAGTAGTACAACTCCATAGCAGAGACAAGGCAGGCCAGAGACAGATAGGAGCAATATATCTACCTACAGCAAAGCTGAAGCCCATGAAGGAGGCAGTGATAGCTGAGTAGGAATGATCCTCCCCCTTTATGCGGCGCTGGTCAGGCCGCAGATGGAGTACTGTGTCCAGTTCTGGGCACCGCACTTCAAGAGGGATGTGGACGGCCTCGAG
>JAGPOW010002673.1:8654911-8736280 GCA_030014935.1 Caiman crocodilus
CCCCCCCCCCCCCCCCGAGTCAGTGTTTAACCTGTGTGTATGATTTCATGTCATCATTAGAGTGTGTGTGTGCGCTTGAATTGGTGATAGGTATGCATGTGCTGGTAATTTTAGATGTGTATGTGCTTGAGTTGGTAGTGTGTGTGCGCGCGCGCAATTGTACACCATGCCCTCCTGTCTAACAGCACAATCTTGATCCTGAGCATTGGCCTGACCCCACAGGGCAATAAAACATACTATGTCAGTGGTGCTCAACTGTTTGGACCCATAGGCTGGGTGAATGGTGCTGGGTCAGTCGCACAGGATGGAGCCAGTGTGCTGGATTGCACCTGTGATGCTCCAACCCTCTCTGCCATATCCAGCCATGTGCCAGCCTGACTCTATGCTCCACCCTGTGACCCTGCATCATGGGTCATCCAGCAGCTGAGTCTAGAAATTTAGCAGCTGGGGAGCAGCAACTAATGCTCTCACTACTCCCTCACTGCAAAACTTGCAGACTCAGAGTGGGGGAGCCATTAGCTGGATGACATGGTCTCACGGGCTGGGAGTTGAGCACCATTATAATAAGTAGAGCCAAGACCAACAGGACTTAGGATAAACAGCCTATTTTCCCCCAGCCCCTCTCCACACCCACACAAAATCATGCGCAGAGGTAATAGATGAGGAAAATTAAAACATAATGTTTGCCAAATGGGAAAGGACAGTTACAGGAAAAGAAGCTGTGAATTTTCAGGGAGTCAGTGCCACAGCATAACCACATCTACCTGAGAGAAGTTATTGGCAGTGTCTGTATAGCTCTTTGAACATGCAAAGCACCAATTTAAACTCTACTTAAGAATCTGAAAGTGATTAAAAACAACTCTAGAGAAATTATATTCTCTTTAGGTGTCAGCCTAAATGGCAAGTCTCAGGCTAAAAGACCTTTCAACATCTACAATAGAGCTTTGGGTATTCAGCATCTCCCAAAGCTCTATTCCAAATGTTGAGAGCACAGCACTTTAGTAAAGGCATTCAGCATCTTCCTTGATTAGTCCTGAAATTCATGGCCAGACACTGAGCCCTTACAGAGTTAAAATAGGCACAGCACTGTTCTCAGGATCTACTGAACCACTGAGTTAGTGCCCTGCTATTGCACTTCAGATAATCCATTCATAAGCCTGCCAACCCCATCTCAGACTCAGCTAGTTTTTTGCCCCAATACTGTTCCTCCAAGGCCACTAGTTTTTAACCTAAGCTTATTTATAGCCAGTTCATAACCATTCATTGTTGTTACCCATCTGTTAGGGTTGCCTTTCCATTTTCCTGATCATCATCCTAGTGGCCACTCTCTGTACTTGTTCTAGTCTGAATTCATTTCCCTTGAATGTAGGGTGACCAGAAACATGCAGTATTCTGCAGGACATTTCATGAGTCCTGTGTATAGTAGCATTAAAATTTCCTAACTGTATTGGAACTACTGTACTTGGTACATCTTAGGATCTCATTGCCTTTTTCATGACCACATGATACTGGTGGTTCCATTTCAGGCACGCATAAGATTCAACAGCTCAGGACCATTCCAAGAAGGATATCACCATCAGCATGGCTATACTCCCTGCATCTTCTTCAGGGCTATGAAGTTATACTAGTTGATTCCACCTCCACAGCTGGCATTTTGAAATGTTTTGGGTGGAGACAGACGTAATATTTAAAGCATGTTCAAAGTGCACCTTAGAAAAGGGAGCGGGGGAGTGCAAGGCCTCCAGTCTCCTGGTTTCACTAGTGGGGAGCTGCAGGACAGCAAAGGCAGATTGGAGAGGAGGGTGTTCACTGACAGTGTCCTGACTTGCCCCCTACCCTTCTTCAAGGGAGAGAGTAGAGTACTGTGGGTTGCTGAAGGACTTGGGGGGGGGGGGGTTCCCCTGTTACACTGCCTTTTCATATGCTGAGCAAGCTTACTGGGCCCTGAACCACTGTGCTGGCCTGGCACAGCAACAGCAGCAGCAGCAGCAGCAGCAATGTGGGGAGTGGTAGTCAGGTGGGAACCCATGGGCTGCCAGTGAGACAGGCCTGATACAGGGTACAACTGGAGCTCTGTCTTCCCTCTCTACACTATAACGCCCTTTGCCAGTTCTCCGACATCAAATGTCTCATATATTATCCTCTCGCTTTTCTTATTTATGTTCCCCCATTTACTTTGGGAAATAAAACTATTTTGAAATGCTGCCTTTCAGTTTCAAATCTATTCTTGTGAATTGACTTAACTGTCACTAGTAAATTGGGTAACTTGCACTATCTCTAATCTCTCATTTAAGAGTTAATAACTAGTGACTCAGCCATTAAATACAATGGAATTCTCATACATTTTCTATACTTTGGCTATAAAGCTGCAGCATTGGGGCTAAGGAGCAAAAAGCAGTAGACTGATTCTGAGTGATATTTATAAAGATTTTCATTTGGATTTCAAAGAAAAGCTTTATAATCAAATATAGAAAAAGTTGCTTTCTTGGCCTCTGCTCTAAAAGGTGCTAAAAATAAATGTTTTTTTCTACAACCCATTTTAAGGTGTTCCTAGATGAAGCAGACTCTCCTTCCATGTTTAGCCTTTCTGCATAAATTAAAAATAAATAATGCACAAACTACATGACTTCCTGCTTGTGGGGTTCCCCCATGCAAATTCAGTGCATTTGTGTGCTGTACAAATCCCTTATTTAACCATAACCTGTCTTTGGCCATTAAGCCCCAAAAGCTATACCATAAGCAAGTGACGATACATATGAAGCTGCTAGAAGTGCAGGTGAATGAACCTCAGATGTCATAATCCATGTTATTTCGTCCAAAAAACTACTCAAATGAAGCTTTTTTTTTTTGTATGTAAAAAATCAAACCAGAGAATGGGAACCCCCTCAGGCAGGTCTGACCGAGGTGTCCTGTGGAGAAGTATGTCTTTCACTCTCACTGCCCAAGAATTTACTTTAAGTCCAATAAGTTAATGGGTTCTTTATTATGCACAACTATATACAGAAATGATTAAATCAAGAAAAGAAATATATCAACAGTTAATAATAAAACCAACAATTTAAATAGAATTTACAAATGCAACAATAGCTGAATACTTCTACCACACTGGGTGGTTCCACTGCATCAAACAACCTCAATGATTCACCTGGTTATAACACTTTAAGACAGTTTCCCTCCCAGTAGCCCAGGTTGATTTCTCTCTGGTCACACACTCCTTCCCATAACAATAAATGGAAATACAGCTGTAACTATGATCCACCACTAGGTGGCAGAGGCAAAACTTCTGCTGCTCTGGGGAAAGAGGACTCTGCTCTTTCTTGGTAACTCAGCAAACACAAGTCTCTGACCAGCCACTGCAGGTAATAAGCTTCTTTTCTTTAGTTTCCTTCTGAAAAATACATGTCCTGCAAATGCTAGGGGTTGCATCCCCTTACACACCCATGCAGATTAGGGTGTCTCCCAGCCCACTCCTTCTCTTGGCTGTCCCTCTCCCCAGGCACCTCCACATGCAGACAGGGGATTTACTTTGCAGGTCTCTGTTCCTGCAGTACAAACCTTCCCAGCCCAAACGGGGGACTTCCCTCTGAAGGTCCCAGACCAGGCAGGTTCTCCCAGCTAGCTTACCAACCCCTCCCCACTTTCCCTAGGCAACTGTGTCCCTCACTGCACAGCTCTGACCCAGGTGGAGAAATCAGCTTCTCCTGGGATGACAGGCTCTCCACTATCCTGAAGTCTGTTCCCAAGTAAGTCTCAGCTCCATTTCCCCTGCCTAGGGAGGAGGGGTCTAGTCTCTGCCCTAGTGTTACTCTCCTCTGGCTTCTCCCCACTGCTTTTGCCTCCCTCAGCTTCTTATGGCTCCACAGTAGCCAATCAGAGCCCTGGGTTTGCAATCAGGGCTCTCGTCACAGTTCAAGTGTTCCAATAAAAAGCATACATTGTTCACAGCATAACCTCTGTTTGGAAAAGTTAGTTCACCCTCTGCAAACTTTTTGCTGCCTTCCTTTCAAAAATTCCTAGGCACAGCTCACCCACTCAGCTTGCAGCCAAGCCTTAGCAGCTGTCACATAACATGTGCACAACATTAATCTGGTTTTCATAATCTAGATGTATTCACCATAATCTGTTAGTTCATTTTAAACACGTTACCACTGCAATCTGGTGAGGAATTTCTTCTAGATTCTATTATTCCTAAAGCCTACTAGTTGCTGCAATATTATAGGAATTTTCTAACAATTCTTTCTGCGTGAGCCTGCAACCTTCTGTGCTATTTGAAGAAAAGGAAGGTTAATTTAGCAAAAATTATTTCTACCACTTAGTGGCATCAAAACTAGATTAGCCTGTGATCTATAAACTGTATGAAGAAAAGAACAAAATACTTATATGAGGTTTGTGATAAATAAGTGGTGATGAATAGTGACCAAACGCCAGCAAACTGTGCTTGCTGGAAGGGGAAACAGTGGGTGCAGCCCAATCAGCTGCACGAAGCATGCATGCAGCACAATCCCCGGCTCATGCAGCTTGCAAAGCACACGAAAGTAAGCCCTGAGCTGATTGGTCATCAGGGCAGTATAAAAACAAAAGCCTGGGAAAGGAAAGGCGGGACTGCACATAGCATCAGGAGGCTTGATCACCCTCACCGAGGTCCTCCGTCCACAGTTTCCTTTTCCCCACCAGACACTCCCATCAGATAGTCTGCAGCAGATAAACAATCAAGAACTCTTGGGTTCCCTACGGTTGAGGTTTTTCAGTTGTGGTGTTTACTACAGAGTTTAAATGGAACTGCCGGCATGGAGTCGGTATAAGGCGGTGGAGCGCCTCGTGGTGGAATTTGGAGGAGTGTGTCTACAGTGTGTTCAAGTTGTAAGTAAAGCATTTATTTTTTTTACATCAGCTTTGGATTTCTTATTCGGGACAGGAAAAGAGATTTAGGGTGAAACGTTCCTGAACCCTTTCATCCCCGGCCTGTTTGACTTAGGGGTTAATCCCCCCCAGCCCCAAATTTCTCCTCACAAGGCTAAAGTACTGCAGCATTGTCAGCTCAAAGCACCCAAATACTGACTCTCCCCAAAGTCATGGCCAATTATAATAATTAAATCTTAATTTAAAACACTTATAATTTGAAATATTAAATTTAAATGAAACCCTAGGTTCTTCTGTTATCACAGAACTCCATCAAATGAGGCTTAGCAAAAGACACTGCATTTACTCAAATCCAAGACAAGGTTTTTATCCCCATTCAACCTAGAGCAGGTGGGTGGGAGGGAAGGAGGGTAGCCTCTTATCTTGGATTTCAGTATGAAGTGGTGGGGATGGCTGCTGTGGCTCCAGCTCCAGCCTTGTGCCCCGCTCTGAGCCAGTCAGAGCTGCAACAGTTACCTGCTCCTCTACCCTTCCCCTCCCACTAATTATCAGGTGCAGCTCCGACTCCATTCCCTCCCTGGCATAGAGCACATGGAAGCTCCATCGCCTGTCCAGCCATGCAGCAGGGTCTTGGGGCTGGAGCTGCTGCCATTGCTGCTGCATGGCTAGACAGAGGCTGAAGCTTTCATGTGCTCCATGCCCAGGAAGGAATGGAGCAGGAGCTGCACCTGACAATAAGTAGCAGGGGGGAGTTGGGTACAGAAATCAGGGGGATGGGCAGATGCAACAGGGGCACAGGCACCAGTGGGGAGGGCAGGGAGCAAAAGGGCTGATTGCATCCCCCCACTGTATGGCCCTCTACTGCTTTCTCCACTATAGCAGTGGGGACAACAATGATGATGGTGACAAATTTAGGACAGCCCTCTAACAATTAGATTTTATACATAAAAAATTATAAGTTTATAATTTTTCCTTATATAAAATCTAATTATGTGGGGGTCATAAGTTTTGTTTCCCCTTACTAGAAGACCACATTTTTTTACACAATGAGTTTTTATTGGTCTCCTTTGGCTTTGAAGAAGTTAGATTTAATTGTACAAGCAATCCTAAGATTCATCTGAAGGCTTTATAATAAAAAAAATGCTCTGAGCCTTACTAGCTTAGAAGCAGCAGCAATTAACTTTTGCTAAAATTCTCCAAAGAATTTTTTAAAAAAAAAAAAATCAGACACTTGTATCAACTGCCTACCTGTCTATTTTTTTCCCTCAGTTGGAAGCATCTCATGAACCTTAAATTTCAATCTTCACTTAATGAAGTGAATTCAGCTTCATATTTAAAATGCTATGATTCCTCTTACAACATGTGGTGTTCTGCATCATGTAGCTTTCTACTGCAAGTGGATAAAAATTATGCTTTAATACTTTCTCCATAAACTACTTCAATAAATCTTTTGTATTTTTCTGAGAAGAAATCAACCTTATAAACCATCTATAATTTCTCTTTCCACTAAATGATGTACACACACAGTATACTGAAAGGCTCAATTAAGAAATTTTCATTTGTCACCCAATAGGACAATCTGGGGTTTAATTAGTAGGACTGTTTTTTCAACATTTTTGTAAATTAAACTAAAATAACTGTTTCATAATTAAACCAAATTGCATTTTTCTCAAATCAGAATACTGCTGTTACTGGTTAGAAAAATAAATGCTTCAGCTTAAGATGTTTGTGAAGTATGTTAATAAGCCTAAAGAAAATAGAAAAAAAAACAACAAGCACCCTGCAAAGAGATTGTAACAGTCCCTCGCCTATCTTACCTGCCTGTGGCATGGATGCACAGAGCCCAGGTGGCCACACTAGCACCATGCTGTCCAGAAGTGTAATCCCAATTGGCCCAGAGCCCCTGGACAACACACCAAAAGTGCATGGGAGACAGAGGCAAGGGGGAATGCCAGCAGAGGGACCAGAGGTGGCCCTGGCTGTTCTTACCCCCAGAAGAGCCTAGAATGCTCTCCCTGCTGTGAAGAAAGTGGAGGAGGCACAGACCATGCATCCCCCAGGGACAGCCAGATGGCTGTGCCCCAGGCAGCAGCTGGGGAGCCAGATGCACTCTGCCCAGGACAGGTGGGAAGGGAAGCTGGGAGCACAGTGCCCTCCAGACATGATGGGGAGAGACTGCTGGCAAGCCCTTCAGCAGGAAGCACCAAGCTGGGTCCAAGCAGCAGTACAATGAGCCCTTATCTGAGGACACCCATGTGAGAATCCTAGCTCATCCATTCCAGCTACAGGTACCCAGGGACAACCCACAAGGGGTAACCAGAGAAAGGCTCCCAGAAGCCATGCCTGAACTGCATGGGCCCACCAGAGACCCATGGACTGGGGATTCACCAGCAGGTGGCTGGGAGGAATTCACAGGCCTCACAGGGGTGCGATGATACCTTCACCTCAGGTGAAGGTATGGCTTCACCTGAGGTGAAGCCATACCTGGCCCAGTGCTGACTTGGAGAAGGTTCACGTGGAGAGGGCACCATCCTGGAGGCCAAAGAGGCCTGACAAAGAGAGTAAGGGAACATAGAGTTCAAACTTTCACCCCAGGAAAGGGGAAGAGGCTTAGGGCAGAGCAGCACTGGTGCCCTGCCTGATCACCAGGCTGAGCTATTTTGAATTTGTCTTATCAATTTGGTTAACGCTATTTCTGAGTCCTATATTAGCATAAGCAGGGGAAGAGGACCCCTAAAGGATATCAGCTTCAGCCTAATACCATGAGACAAGCCACATGGCAAAGGACTCCGACATCCCAACAACAGCAAATATCACCTGAGTGGAATGGGGTGGGGTGTAGGAGAGGATGAGCCCCATACAAGATGCACCACTATAGTCACATCCAGCCCACAAGAAAACACTGGAGCATCTACAATTGAGTAGAGTCATTATCTGAACATCAAGTTGTGGTGAGCGAGTGGGTGGTGTGATGTAGCTAGGTGTCCATGGCATGCCCATGCTGCTGTGGCAGTAGCACTGGGTGGGAGCCTGTCATAGAGACTTTCTGCAAGCTACTGAGATCTGTTCCATGTTTCCAGGCTCTCTCTGAGGCTCTGTACACATTCAGATGGTCTGGGAGAATTATCCTGAGTTTGTTTTCCTGATAGAAAAACTTACCCAGAGACATCTGAGCAGATATTCAAATGCTGAGTCGCTAAAGAGCAAAGCACTTACAGTGCTGATTCTGTGCTACCAGAGGGCCCCTGTGCACACATCTCAGCTTTCTTTGCAAGCTCTTTGCAAGCCTCAGTTTCCCTGGGGACAGATAGCAACAATGCACAGGTTAGCCCTGATTGGCTGCCCCAGGCTGCCCAGGGTTTAACCTGCGTCTTCCTGCAGCACATTGTGGGAATTGTCAAGGGGACATGTTCTGCTCCCTGTTTGGCTGGAGAAACAGTCCAACAAGCAACAGGTTCTTCCTTGCAGGGCAAGGCTGGGACAAGAAAGCATCCTGGGATGCTGAAGAGCTACGCTGTGGCTCAGAAGAGAATATATAGAGAGAGACTCCAGGAGAAACTCTCCAGGGAGTGATTTAACCCTGGTTGTTCCCAGGTTATTTTTCATAGACATTAGGGTTGGACAGGACCTCAGAAGATCATCCAGTCCAGCCCCCTGCCCAGAGGCAGGAAATCAGATGGGGTCATAGGATCCCAGCAAGAAAAACATCCAGGTTTCTCTTGAAGGCACTTAAAGTAGGTGCTTGAACCATGTCTGGCAGTGGGCCATTCCACATCTTGGGGGCTTGGACAGTAAAGAAGTTCTTCCTTATGTACAGCCTGAAACAGTTTTGCAGGAGTTTATAACCGCTCAACTTTGTCATCACTTGGGGCATTCTGGTGAACAAATGTTCCCCCAGGTCTTGGTGAACACCCCTTATAAACTTATAGGTGGCTATCAGGTCGCTCCTGAGCCAGCGCTTTTCCAGGCTGAAAGGTCTTATGGCGCTCAGCCTCTCATCATAAGGTCTGATTTCCTGACCTCTGATTATGTGCGTGGACTCTCTCAAACTTCACATCCTTTTTGAATTGTGGAGCCCAAAACTGGATGCAGTACTCCAGCTGTGGCCACCAAGGCCGAGTACAACAGGAGAATGACGTCCTGAGATTTGCTTGAGAAGCATCTATGGATGCAAGCCGGTGTTTTGCTCACTTTCTCCTGGGGCAGCCATTTTTTGCTCTGGGGAAAAAAATCTTGAACATCTGTATGCTTATGGTTTCTTCTCAGACAGCAGTGCAACTAAATGTCTTTGTATGGCCCGAGTCTTACATTTTGTGGCTTGCGATTCTTATGGCTAATGCTGAGTCAGTGACATTTTTGGTAGTAACTTGCTTTTTAAGGAGATGTGCCAAGTACCCCAAAACTAATCAGAACTGAGATTCCAACTGAAACAGTAGGTCTGAACTAAACTTTGTGTAGACTGTACAAGATTCTCACCTTAGAAGAGGTCAAAGCTGGCTCCATTTTGAAAAAGTATGTAGCATAAACTCTTGTGACCCATTCTCTGGTGCCTCTCAGAGCAAGTGGGGAGCATTTATGTTAAGAAATTGTTATCCATTGATGAGAAATGAGAATCAGTTCTTTTCCCTCATGCCTCTCTGTCTACATATTCCATTGCACGTGGGATTATAGGGTAGGGTGCCATATGAGTATCCTAGCCTGTTTATGTACTGACTGAGCCCCAAAGCTGTTGCTTGGACTCACAGACAGCTCTCAGGTTTCTTGTGGTACTTAGCTGCTAGCAGAACCAGGATAAAGCCAAAGGGTATAGGGAGACCGATAATTCTACTCCCTCCTATATTCTTGAAGAAGCCTGACATGACAGCCTCCATTTCTGGTTGGCAGAAATCATTCCTAGAGGATTTATAGACATGATAAACCTCTCCCTTCAGTATATTATATAACAGAAGTTATATGTTGAGGCTAGGTATGTAAATACCAATTAAAAATAACTAACTATTTAACTTCTTGTAATTACAAGAAGTTAACTGATTAATTTGTATGGCAAAGCCTGGCCTGGCCCAGGTGAGGCTGCTCTGGCCTGACCTGTGGGGTGCCCCTGCCCAATCCAGTACCAGCAAGGTGCTTCCAGCCTCTGAGGTACAACAGGAACTCAGAAGCTACTTGGGGCCCTGGCTCCACAGGGCTGCACCTCACAATGAACTAGGCAGGTGATTCCTCTCCAGGCTCAGGTGCAGATGGGGCAGGTAAGTGGGATGCACCATGGGGCAGAGCCCCACGCTTCAGGGGAGCAACTGCACCGCCTTACCTCCACCTTGCCCCTGCTAGGTCTTATGGTCACTCAGTCTGGGCAGGGAATGTGTACAGGTGCTGTCAGCAGCAGCAGCTGCAGCAACAGAAGGTGCCACAACCACTCTCCCCAGAGAGGATCATCATCAGCAACAGCAGTAACACAAACAAACGGGAAGAGGTTTTCTTAAATAACAAGCCAGTTATTTATGTACCTCAACCTACCAGCTGCTGAAGGGCCCCTGTATGATTTATAGCACTCCGCAACCCTTCATGACCTCCTTGACCCAAGGTCTTCTCACCCGCTCTCCACCAATTACATCTTCCTAACAACTCTCCCACATTAAAATTTATTGAATTACGATAGTTACACTTACTTCGCTACACAGCAGAACTCTAAGTAAGTAATTTACAACCATTACGCTTATTTTACTGTCAGCTGGGTACACAGGTAACGAAGCTGAGCTGTGCACGACCTTGTGCCTAGCTGCTTCACTAAAAAAAAAAAAAAAAAAAAGGGAAAAAAAATCTCAGCTAGACACAAAAGTGAACTGCAGAATAAAGGGGAAGGAGTGGGAGAGGCAGCTAGTACCTAATAGCTAGGCTCCATGGCGTCCCTGCTGCCTGCCATGAGCACCTTGGGCTTGTGATGAGTGGTATTTCCCAGAGCCTGTACTGCTCATGGCAGGCAGTTGGAAGGCTGCAAGCAGACCCCAGTGCAGCTGCAGAGCGTAGCTATAGGTATTTGTCCTCCCTCCCCACTCCTCCCTTCTTCCCACCTGCCCTGCCCTGCTGCCTTATGGTTCCTGCTGGAGCACCGCATGGCTTCCCTTCTGCACTGGACTGTTCTTACAGTTGCTGGCCCCAGACTTCTCTAATCAGGACCCCTCTAAGATCCTTCCATTCCAGCAGCCTACCCTGCCTTAATTCAGGCTATCTAGCTCCCTGAAACTATTTTCCTCTCAGGTGTGGTCCCCCTGGGGACCTTTGGCCATACAGGTCTTGGCCCCACCTCCCAAGCCAGTCAGAAACCCAAAGCCCTCCTAGCTCTGGGCGTCCCTTGCGGTGGACCCCTGGCCCTTTTAACCGATCTGGTCTTGGTCCCAGCACTGACCAGTCAAGGGTACTCGCTCCATCAGGTTTCTGAGTCTCTAGCCCCACTATCTCCTGAGGCCTGCCCTCTGCACCCTACTAGTGGGTGACCCACGTGGTTGCAGGAGCTGGGGTTAAGGCACCCTGACTTGCCTTTCACCAGGATGGTAACTGGCCTGGCATTTCCTGGGGGCTCCCATGCCACTGAAAGCCCCACCAGGCCACCCACTCCCAGCAGGGTGTGGTTTTAGGTGCCCAGGACCAGGAGCTTCCAGACCATCCCCTACAACTCCTCCCTTACCTCCAGGATGATACCAGCAGCCTTGCAACCAGGAGATGTTGCTGCCTCACCTGCTAGGAACTGATCTGATTATATAGGAAGCCAGGGATCTAAAATGGCTGCCTCAATCAAGCACCCGGTGGCTTTTTGGCTCTGACCTTAAAGTGGCAGGCACCAACAATGTCCTGCCACATCGACCCACTACAAGAACTTGAGGTGCTTCCCTCAGTCTGAAGCACAAATGGTGGTCTGTCATAGGCAGTCAGACCAAGGGGACCCCAAGGCATAATCTAGACTCTCTCCCAATTAGTCTCCCATGCTAGGTACAGAAGAGGACTTTATTGATTACAAGGAGTAGGTTTGGAATAGGCTACAGGGTAGAGCAATATCAGATAAATACCTTAGAGCAAACAGTGGCATAATAGGCTTTGATCACATATCTGAGTTACTACAAGCTATATATCTAGTTAGATCTCAAGTAGTTTACTTACAAGTATCATCCAGAGGCAGGTGGAGATTCCCTCTGGAGGCAAGCAGTTAATTGAACACAAGTTTCAAGAGAGAGAGCACAAGTTTCAGATGGTCCAGCTTCTGAGAGTTCTCATCATTATAACCTCATTTACCTGATTCAACAAAGGCTAGCAGCTGTTGGCTGTCAGCCAACCAATCTGAAATGAATCACTGATTGCCAGGTAGACTGGCAGGGTCTCTAGCCCCATCCCAGTCATGATGACATTGCTTAGAACAACAGGGAGTTTAAGCCCCCATCCAGGTGTGTGAGGCCAGTCATGTAGGGAGAGGGAGCAGGTTTCCCCCTCCCTCAGGAATGTATCCAGCTCAGGTTACAACTCAGGGTTACCTGATGCCAAAAGGGCCAGGGGTGTCTGCCCTCTGCAGTGACCATGGGAACCAAATTGTCATATTGGTCATCTGCCAGTAGCAGACTTTAGGGAGAGACAGAGGTGGTGTTCTGCCACAGAGACTGACTGTACAAAGGAAACTGGCTCTTCTGACTAAGCTTCTCTGCCTGCCTCATCTATCAAGGACAAGACTACACTGTCTTGAATGAACAACTTCTAAGATGATTATGATTGAAGAATCTATTAAAATTAGAAGGAAGTATTGTATTGATTGCATTATGGATAATTATGTTGGAAACTGAGGCTCCTTTGGTGATTATGTAGTGCCTTCAAATAAGTCACTGGCTTTTGCTCTTCTTCATCAGAGCTTTTATCATATGCTGGATCAGCTTAAATCTGATCATTTCAAACAATGACTATTCAACTAGTGTCATTTTATCTAGTTACTGACTAATGATAATTTTTTCAAAGTTCTTAAACTCCTAAATCACTAAGGCATCTTATAAGTTTTACTCTCAACCTTATAATAATCTTATTGTCCCTTCCTGACTCTCTCAGATGTCCCTACCATAGTATTTTGATAGAGCCCCAACACTAGGCAACACCCACTTACAAGAAGTAGTAAAACCTAAGAGCTTTTGGCCTGGTGCATGTCTGAAGCAGGGTAATACAGTATTTTGAAGGGAGCCAAGAATAAAGCCACTAGACTGTGAAAGTCAAGCTAGGGTCTTTATGTTTTATGATGTTATCAGTAATGGAGGTTTTACTAGATAAATGCAGTCCTCAGTTACAGCTGTGTAGCTTGATTGCTCTCCATGATAACTGTAGTGTCACTCATGCCAGCCTACTGCTATTAGTGTTTCCACAGGAGCAAACAATTACTGTTGGGATTGGAATTTAATCATCTGTTTTGCTTCTGATGCAACATCTGGGATAGAATTCGGTCTGATCTTTCTCAGCTGCTTCAGTTCTGGAGGATTAATGAAGTGTAAAATAATGAAAAGAAAAAACATATTTTAGTTACTAAAATCAGACAAATTATTCCTAACACTTGTAGGGAGTGAAATCATAATGTGCCTCAAGCTCTCAGAATAAGGTCTAAGTAGAATCAGAAGGAAAAAGAAATGGGAAAGAAATGGAAAAGAAAAGCTAATCATTAAACGTTAGTTTAATCTAAGTTAGGACCATAAAAATGTCTCAAGTGCAATCATACAGCTATTATATTACAACAGTACAGTTACTTTCCATCTCCCTTTTAAATTTATCTTTTGCTCTGAATACCCCAAGTTTGTAATGCCTATTTTGGAGATAACTGCCTGATTCTTGAAATATTTATCATGTTCTCTCAACCTTAACTCTATGTTAATATAACAGCTTACAAATATATCAAGGGAGAACATTAAGGGCTAGGATAAACTATTCATCAAAGCACTCCAAAGGAAAACCAGGAGCAATGTTCATAAACTCCTAGAAGATGTTTTCAGACTGGATATAAGGAAAATCGTCTTCAGAGTTTATGATTAGATTCAGAGCTCTGAATTGGTTTTCCGCTCCAATTCAGCTGAATCAGCTCCGAAGCATCGGAGCCGATTTGGAGATTCAGCCATAAGTTATAATAGGGAATCAATGAAATATCTATAACTTTGTTGTTTTTTGTCTGATTTAGATGAAACTTGCAAGGGTGATAGTCTCTGCTGAGAGCATCAATCCTATCCTGCCAAGTTTCAAGGTGATAGGTGCAGGGGTTTGGGTGAAACTGCACCTCAAGCTGCTGACAGGCAAAACTCGTGACATGAGTACTTGTGCAACTGTGTCTGTCTTGGGGTACAGGGGGGTGAAATTTACTGCGGGCCTGGGTGCTAGGCCCTGCCAGGCCACAAAGCCTGCCAGCTGTCAAAGAGATAGGTGCTGGGGGAGTCTGGCTTCTGGGACCTCGCATCTCTGGCTGTTAACAGGAAAAACTTGTGATGTGGGTGGTTGACACTGTGCGTGTGTTAAGGTGTGCCCTTCCTGGCACTGGGGCCTCTGCATAACACAGCAGTGTGCCCCAGTGAGACTTCCTCCTCCCCTACAGCCTCAGGCCCAGTCCACCAGTTTACATAACAGGTAAAATAACTTATCTGGTACAACACCAGTAGCATTAGCAGCAGCAAAGGTACCCAAATGGAACTGTCACTGAGCCTTTCTTTTTATAAAGGAATTGACGGCAAGAAGTAAAGCTGTTGTGTTGGATATATGATGTTAATCATGGTGTGTGATGACTTTTCTTGTCTTTTTATGTCTATATGTTTATTATGAAAAAAAAAGAAATACTTGAAAAATATATCTTAGGAAGCTTTAGAGTTGAAAACCCCTTTGTCAGGCTGAGGAAGTGCCTGCAGTTGGTCCTGGTTGGAAGGAATAGTAAAGAATCCAGAGACTGGCCTGGCTCGCAATGCAGGTAAGAAAGTCAGTCAGTGAAAATGGAAATGGAGGTGTCAGGGAATGAGGGACAGGCTGGGGTGGGAAAGGGGGATGTAGCAGCACCACAGCAAGAACACCACTGTAATATAGGTGCCATATCTGCATCAAAATAGTATTCAATATGTTACTATATATAGACACAGGCTTAATATAATTAATCTGGAAAAACAGCCTGCCAGTGAGGTAGCAAGCTGATATAAAATTATTTAGGTTAGTCCAAAACATAGATCAGTGGTGCTCAACTTATTTTCTGGATAGGCTAAATGGACAGTCCCCAGTCCATCTGCAGCCCAGATCGGGCTGTTGGCCCCAGTCTAGTGCCTGGGGTTGATGAGATGGGGCCCCATGCAGCCCCATGAAGGGCTTGGGAGACAGCCTTGTTCTGATCCAGTCATGTAGAGGGAAGGGGGCTTGGTCTGGCCCCAGACCAGTCCTGCAGCAGGAAAGGGGTGCGGCCCAGTCCCAGTCTAGACACCTTGGAGGATGGCAGCATGGCTTGGCCCCAGCCTAGCCTCACAGAAGGTAGGAGGTCTAGCCTGGCCTTGACATAGCTGTGTGGTGGAGGGAGCTCTGACTCATCATATGGGGCTTAGGAATTTGCTAACATGGGGGAGGGTGGCTCTATTAATGGCCACTGCTCCCCTGCTATCAGCTTTCCCAGCCTGGGAACCCTGCAGGCCAGATGCAATGACTCTGTATGCCTCATTTGGTCTGTTGGCCAGAGATTGAGTACTTCTAACAGATGAGGAACTTTGGAAAGTAATAATAAACCTTGGCGTTGCTAAATGCATAGTAAATTATACTGTAAAGAATATGTCATAGACTAACTGAAACAATTCTTGAAAAAACCTGCAAATATAACTTGTTGAGATTTACTTTGTTAACAAGCAAACAACATCAGAATAGAATAAAATATTATCAAAAGGCACAGCAATGCTGAAAGTGTTATAACACTGTTATAGACAGTGACAGTATGCTCTCAATTGCTATATGGCTTTAGTCTCTAGAGAGAGAACAAAAATCAAAGGGGTACAGAGACAGGCGTGGAAAGATTCGCATAAGTAGAATTAGATTAGCAAGGTACAGCGTAAAAGAGGCGATGAAGAGGCATATACCAGAAAAATGAGTGATAAAGAAGAGTTAAGGAAGCTGGTCCGCATACTCACTCATTCTCACAGTACATGAACAAAAGAAATTTCAGTGAAAAGGAGAGGCAAAAAAGTTTCTAACAGATTAAAGAAAAACCTGAAACTCACTGCCAACAAAACAGTGCTGAACTAAGAGTTTAGGATTAAGAAAAGGGATAGAAATGTATATGGATAATGAAAATACCCACTGATATAGATTCAGTTCAGTAATTTCCACTGTGTGCAGATTATTTATAAAACTGTCTCTTGCTAGGTTTCTTCCATCTTTTTTCTGAAACACCTGGTACTGGCTGGAACCTGGATGGCAATACTGCTGTTCTAAATTCAGTGTGAAGCCTACATCATGCTCTGCCATTAACCAGTCTCTCAACTGAGAAGTCAACCAAGCTGTGGAAACCATGGGTGACAGCAAGAAACATTATGGTCACAAAAGCATGGAGTTACTCAACCTTGCATTAAACAAGCTGACTCAGATACCGGTAGCACTACAGCTGTGACAGCACTTGACTCAGGCTGAGCTAGTTTACTTTGCTTCTCCAGCTCCATGTAGCCACAGCAAGGCTGCTTGTGAGTCCCAAACTCAGTTAAAGCTGGCCTGGGCATCCGTACATATCTCTGACTATCACACAATACTCCTAGAGACCTCATGGATCTGGGGTTAGGGATAAGGGAGAGTGCCAGGCATGAGAGTGTATGATATGTGGTAGGGCTATGCGAAATGTCACCACCAGTTTTGTTTAGACCTGTTCCAAGGTTGAAACAGCAAAATCAAAATGAAACAGATATGGTCGAAACAGCCTCGAACCAAAATGAGGTAAGTTGAAACGCTTTGCTGTTTCGACCTTTTGCCCATAGACTATAATGGGGAAGGATGAAACAGCCTATAACTTTGTCATTTCTGAGTGGATAAAACTTGAAGAAATGGTAGCCTCTTCTGAGGGCATAAGGGTTCTGGGGGTTCAGCGAAACTGCACCCCAAAGTCTTGAGAGCCAAACTTGTGTCATGAGTACATGTTAAGCCACAGCAGGGTCAAAACTACAGGAATGCTAGCCCCTGCTGAAGCCACAGAGCCTTCCACGTTTCAAGGAGATAGGTGCAGGGGGTTTGGAGAAACTGCACTCCAAAATCCTGAAAGCAAAACTCATGTCACATGTATATGTTAAGCCACAGCAGGATCAAAACTGCAAGCATGCTAGCCCCTGCTGAAGCCACAAAGCCTGCCAACTTTCAAGAAGATTGGTGCAGGGATTTGGGGGGGGAACTGCACCTCAAGCTGCAGATAAGCAAAACTTGTGACATGGGTGACACTGTGGGTTCTGGGGTCCTGCACCCCTAGCTGCTGACAGACAAAACTTGTGACGTGGGTGCTTGTGCAACTGTGTCTGTCTTGGTGTATGGGGGAGGGGAAACTACTGCAGGCCTGGCTGCTAGGCCCTGCTGCAGCCACAAATCCTGCCAGCTGTCAAGGAGATTGGTGCAAGATGGTTCTGGGGCCCTGCACCCCTGGCTGCTGGCAGGCAAAACTCATAACATGGAGGCTTATGCAACTGCTGCCTCATCAGGCAGCAGGACTGAAGATCCCCCATCATCTGCCACCACAGACCTGGGGGTAATAATTGATCAATGTATGAACATAAGCCAGCAGTGCGATGCCTGGCAAGCATCAATTGATGCATCTCCAGCAAAACCATTGCAAAGAAGTGATTCTCCTGCTCTACTCATTTCTTCTCAGCTTGGTGAGACCACAGCTGGAGTCCTGTGACCAGGTCTGGGCTCTGCACCTTAACAAGGACATGGTAAACTTGAGAGAGTCCAGGAAAGGGCTAACCATATGATCAGAGACTAGCATGGCAAGCCATATGAGAAAAAGCTGAGGGACCTGGGACTCTTCAGCTTGAAAACAAGAAGACTGAGAGGGGACTTGGTAGCAGCTTAGCGCTATACAGAAGTGTACATCTAGGGCTCAGTGAACAGCTGTTCACCACAGCACCCTTGGGGAAAAACTAGGAGTAATGATCACAGTCTGGACACCCTAGTTGTAAAGCAGTTTTTCCTTATGTTGAGCCTGAAACATGCCTGAAGCAATCTTCCAGGAGTTTGTGACCATTACTCCTGGTTTCCCCAAGGGTGCCCTGCTGGAGGGGCCCCCAGCTGCTAGGGCAATGAGGCCAGGGACCCAAGTCTTCAGCAGCATCTGAGCCCTGGCTGCTGCCCGCAGGAGGCAGCAGATGCTGCAACAGTAGAGTGCAGCACCTGGCTCCCCATCCCTTGCGGGCAGCACAGCTGGAGTGGAGCCTGTGGTGGGGTGGAGGCAGGTGCAGGCTGCCTGTTGGGGCTTGGGTCAGGGGGAGCAGCTCCCCACTACTGTATGCACTCCTGGGGCAGGGGGGGATCATGGGCCCCCCAGATCTGCATTGGGTGGGGGCAGGAGTGGGCTGCCTGCTGTGAGCTCAGGCTTCCTGCCCTGCTGCTATCCCTTGGGGCCGCCACAGCCCAGCAGGCAGGACCCAGAATGGCAAGGCTGGGCAGGGAAGCTCCTTGCCACTGCAAGCTCCACACCACCTACCCACCCCCCACAGCAG
The DNA here is from genome assembly GCA_030014935.1 of Caiman crocodilus. Lineage (NCBI taxonomy): Eukaryota > Metazoa > Chordata > Crocodylia > Alligatoridae > Caiman > Caiman crocodilus. The sequence goes on from JAGPOW010002673.1 coordinate 8,673,487, forward strand.
CAAGGGGCACAACCCCATGCCACTGCCCCCACTGCTGCTGGATGAGCAGGGGATGCCTCACCAGAGTGACACAGGGCTTCTTTTCCTGGCCTTGCTCGCCATGCGGCACAGGGTCCCACCTGTTGAGCTGCAGAGACCCCAGGAGAGGGCAGCAGGGTGGGGAGCTCAAGCCTGCAGCAGGCAACTCGCACCAACCTCTACCCTGTGCACAGATCTGGGGGACACAGGTCCCCGCTACCCTCCTGGGAGTGCAGACAGCTGCAAGAAGCCAGCCCCTGTCCTCTGGCTGAGCTGTTTGCAGCCCTATCCTGCTCCCCACCTAGGCCCTGCAGCTGCATGTTTCAGCCCTGGGCCCCAAGCCCCATGCACTGTCCAGCTGGGCAACAGCCCCAGCCCCAGTCCTGCCCAACTCCCTCCCTCTGGGGGGCCTCCATCCCTGCTCCAACCTTCCCTGCCAGATTCACCTGCAGGGAGCTGCTCTTCAGGCTGCCTGGCAGCCACATGCACACGTACATGCAGATGCATATGGTGCCTCCTGTCTTACCACCCTCCTCTCACTCCCTCCAGCTCTTCGCAAAATGGAACTCTGCCAGCCTGCAGAGAGCTCTTTGCAAAAGTCTGCATGTTTCTCTGTTAAAATGGGAAATCCACGTTTTTGTTGGGTAAAAAGGGAAATCCACACTTTTCTCTGTTTTTCTGTGGGAAACAGAAAACCTGGATCCCTGCTGATAACCATAACAGAGGCAGGAAGAGGATTCTGAAAACTTACATCTTGACGCTGTGACTTCGGTCGCTTTCAGAAATATAGTTTAAAATGAGACCTTTGTAACTGCCATCAACACTAGGGTTTCAGTATGGTATACAAACATCAGGTTGCCTTCTTTCCCCTCATTATCATCATCAATAATATAGTATTAGAATAGGAACTGTTAGCACTGCTGATTTATACCTATATAAGGGCTCTGTGACACAGTGGGCACATCTACACGTGCCCCCCAAGGCGCAGTTGTTAATCTGCCATCATTTAACACTTGCTTTAGTGACATGCTAGTGACATAGCTTTGGCATCATGGTTTGTGCCTGCTGATGCTATGTCACCATAGTGAAGTGCTATATCATTGTAGCATGTCAGTATGGTGATGTAGTGTTACATGTTAGATGCACCCAGTGAAGTAAGAAAGCAGGCAGTAAATTAGTACATATCTATCCTGATATCATCAGCTTTTGGCTGATGTCAGCCAAAAGCTCTGTTCTGTAATGATCCCAATGCTACAGATTAATCTAAAAACCTAGGCTGATAACTGAACCTGAAATTCTATCTTACCATCTAGTTAACAGCTTAACTGTTGGAGCCATCCCATTGCTGGCATACTTAAAAGCCTGATACTTTCCCTTCTTCCCCCGAGTTTCCTATCAGTTTTTGTGCAATCATGTATTCTGTCAGTTTAATACCCTATCATTTAAAAAGCAACACCTTACAATAATGAAGTATGGGAGAGATAATTTGCCCATCACCCAGTAGTGACGCTGACACTATTGCTGCAGGCGCAGCTGCTGGTTGTCACTTCTTCAGGATAAAAAAATTGGTGTGATTTGTAGTATCTCACAACACAAAATACATAGCCAAGCATGCTGTGCTCACAGCTTCTCGTCAGGAATTCAGGGTGTTGCAATTCACGCTTGATGACTAGCCTCTGGGATACCTTGCACCAAAGGAAAAAATGCAGTGTATTAAACCCTTGGGTTCAACTTAGATCAGGGCTAGGAATCTGCAGAGTGTCTATGGAGTATTTTATTAAACCAACAGTTTCTTACATTAGCCCATGTGCACCCCAGTCTAGCAAGAAGCCTCTTATGACACAACTGAAATAATGCCTCTCTTAAAACCAGTGTAGAGATGATGGCTACTCTGCTCCTACACCTGGTAAATGTCTCCTAGTGACCACTGGCAACCAGTGTAACAGTTGAAGAGGCAGGCACAATCTGGCTCTAAGTGTTTTAGGTACCCCACATGCAGCTTCTTGCTTTTAAAATCTTTTTAAAGAGAAAAATCTTTGAAGTAGCATAGTCCTAATTCTGAAGCCGCACTGACATTCTGGCCCAGACAGATGAAGTACTGCCTTGCCTCACTGATGGAGGAACACTGCAGACTGTTCCTCTTCACTTCTTTTTCCTCTCTGGTGAGTATGTAACCCTTTCTCTTCTATGCATGTCAAAGGCTGCCACCAAATGCTACGGTAGTAATCCTCTGGAATTCCACAGCAGAAGCAGCCCTGGGATTTCAACCATAAACTACATTTCCCTTTAAGCACCTCCATGCATTAGCTGCATTAATGATGAAGATTAAGGCTCTTATAGGCTGTTCTTTCTCCACTCTACCAAAGTCTCCTTGAACTTAAGTCTATCCGCTGATCTGTATTATTGAAATGTCCACAGTCTGAACACTATAGTCATTAGCATTCCAGAGGAATTTACAAGAATGATATTTATCTGACCCTAACTGAATTGCACATTTTCTCCCTTCGTCAAATTTTAAGACTAGAAAATATGATATCAAGTTGCTCTTGTCAACAATACCTTCTGAACCCCAATGACACAGTTAAAACTGTAAATTGGTTGGTTTCTATTCTAGCCCATGTTTTCAATTTATAGCTTAAAATCTGCCTTATGTTTCAGGTTAAATTTCTCATGCTTAGCTGTATCATGTTTGTGAAAGTTCAGAAACATAAAAAAAAAAAATCAAGTCCATTGGTTGGGATACCCAAAGGATGGGAAAAAGAATGATGTTCATACATTTAAAAAAAAAAAAAAATGCTCCAACACCCTTTTGTTTTCCAATAACTCAAAAATAGGTCCATTTCAAAAGTTCAAATATGGTACACACAGTTCCAAGAGGGAACTGGGAATGTATGTGGCAAAGTTGGAAATAGAAACTGTATTTCCATGCATTTCAATGTGATCAGTATCCTTATAAAAGGTGAAATAAGTTTTTGGATAACAGTTAACCATTTGTGCCTGAAAGGATGCAATTAAATAATTTTTTTTGCAAAAATCTAGTTGGTCTAATAAAAAATATCATCCCTACCATGAGCCTGGATTTCTTTTTCCTCTAGACCAATATGGCTACAACCGGGACATCTACAACCTGGTACCCGACCTTTGGTAGCTTGACACTTCTGTAGATTTTTAGCCTTCACAGAATAGGAGCTCACTGAGGCATTTTTAAATGCCTCATTTCTAGCACATGTTGAGCCCATACCTGTAACTTTCACCTCATTTCTTGAATAGAGGGCCTGTGCACACTTCTCAGGCTATAGAACAACAGCTGTTGCAGGGATCCTGCTAAAAGAGCCAATTTCTCCTCTTTCCTTCCATTCTCCCTTCTGCTACAGGCATCTCTACATATGTGGCATTGACCCTGAGGTACCTACTAAATCTATGAGAGAAAGGATGGTCTGGTGGTGAAGGTACCGCACAGACTTGCAGACCAAAACTGTCTCAAAGAGTCTCTCAAAGCCCAGCACAACAGTCCAACCTAGACATGGGGAGCAAAAGTAGGTTGAAACTGGTTTTTGCACCTTTTGGAAACAAGATTCCTTTGGAAGTTGGCAAGACTGTTCTAACCCAAGGAAGCCCCTGCCTTCTTGCCACCTAAATTACAGATGTGTTAAATACACCAGCATTCCCCCTTCCACTTTATTCTATCCCTACACAGGTGGATGCTAGTAGGGGCAGCGTAGGGCTCAATATTCTAGTTCTATATTAGCATTGGGAAAAGTCCCTTGGGGACCATTCAGTCTTTTTTTTATGGTATTCAGGGCAGTGGAGCTATATATAGGGGTTATTAGGTAACCAAAAGCCTAGTCTCTAGGTCTCCATTTTAGCTCTGATATTTGGCTTCTCTGGGACCTTTAGCAGGGCAATGAGTTTCCCAACACTTTGTTTTGTCATTAATTAGAAATAGGACTTCTTTTCTTAACAGGGATGGTAGGATATAATCATGAATATGGCCAAAGCACGCAGAGACAGTTAAATGGATGGTGCTGCAGAGATGGCCAGGTCAGTGTTTTGGCAGGGAGCTAAGTGAACTAGCTTTCACAGACTAGCAGACTCTGCTGTCTGTTTTTTCACAGCCCAGGGGCTGGATAAATTCTCCTTCTTTTCAGGATAAGTCCAGTGCAAATTCAGTGCACCATTTCAGGTTGTTGTCAATCAGTAATAGTTCTCAGAGACAGACAGTCCTGCCTCACTAAGTCACTGAACGTGTCTCTTTGTGAACTCATTTTCTTATATTTTATTTTTACTTGTCCCTATCCGAAAACCTCCTCGTCTCCACTCCAGATAAGAAAAACCACTTACTATGTGCTCAGTCGAACATGATTGATAATTCTGAGGTTGATTAGAAGTAAGAGTTTTTTTGAACAGATTGTATACTCTCTTCACTGTGTTCTGTAGTGTCCTTTTGAATTACACATTAGTGTAATGAGGGAAAGTGGGACTGACAGGAGCACCATTGTCAGACACCAATCTGAGGGAGAGATGGAGGGTGCAAAAACAGCAGCAGCTGTGCTGCTGGACCAGGCAGCACCAGGGCACCAGCAGCACAGGCAAAGATGCTGCCCCTTGCACCACTGCCATTTGGTCATCCCATTATGCTTCTAGTACCACATTTTTGTTCTACCGTGGCACAGTGTATCTCATGTACAATATTCATGTGAGGTATAAAAAGTAACTGTGCCAAGGCACTTCAGGGAGTTCTATTTATTTTATATATTTGTTTATTTAGCATTGGATTACTTAATATCCATTTGTTTGAAGGCTACAAGGATGTGTAATAAGTGACCTGGTGGCAGGGAAGATGAGTAGCACAATACCCAGAGTGCTTAGGAGAGGTAATAGAAGCTATATAATTTTTTCAGTGCATGTAACATGTCAAAAGCCCATGAAGGTACAGGAAAAATATAGCTGCGCCTCCTCTACCATTGACTTTTAGAAAAAAAATATTATAGTGAAAAAACACTTTGGAGTGCCTGGGGAATGTCTTTCTTACGTGATCTTAGAATACACTAAGATTTGGTCTTATTAACATAGGTACTGGCTCCTTTTCCTCTCCATCCTCCCATCAATATCCCTTGCCCATATATCCTTATCACCAGAAGCCTGAGGACCCTTGAGGCACTCCCTGAAGGAAGCTCATTGGACTCAAATCCCTACTGCCTTGTACCCCAAGTTCTTATTTAAATATTTGCAAAGAGTATAAAACACCACCACAAATGGAAAGGTCTGACTTGGTAGAATTACACACCTTCTCTGCACAAGGTTCGAGCTAAATAGAGACAAATTCACAGTCTCTTTATTTGCTCTACACAATGTACCACAAACTGACTCTGATCTCACCTGCTTAGGCAGTGGTGGTCATGTATGGGTACTCTGTACACTGCTGTCCTATATGGTACAGCACCACATTTGTGATCACTGTGCTCTAGCTCATGGTAAATTATTAGTAGGTGCTTATTGCTTTAATGGAAGAACACTGTATAAGCCCCGTGAACTATCAAACTCCATATGAATTACAATATAATGGAATAATAGTTTTTGCCACTTTTAAAAGTCATCTTTTAAAAAGACAGTTTTCTCTTCGCTTTCCAAATCAAGAAGAGCAAGTAGGTTACCTGCACCTTGAATTACGCACTGTTGAGGTCAGTTGTGACCTTCAATAAGCTGCAAAAAAGGAAAAGAAAAAGAAAAGCGTGTACTACTTAAGGAGCTAAAAGATCAAACCCTGTCACAGGCATTTGCTGGAAAAAGTCCCACTCAATAATTAAAGCAGAACACTGACGCATAGCTAGTTAGTAAATCTTCAGGATTCCCACTATGAATTAGCTTCTCCATGTTTAATGCCATCTTTTAAGAAGGTAATTTGCACTCTCATCAGGGCCACTTTCTTTCAGAGTGGCACCAGAAGCAAGGGGCAGACTCATTGACCATAGAACAGCCTGGGATTTTTAGATAAACCCAGGCCCTTCATTTGGGCTTTGGCTGCTCAATGTTTGACAACCTGCAGCAGCTGTACCAATCTCCTCCTAGCCTGGCCCTATTTCTAGTTACCAAGTTTTGGGAACGTTTGGATTTTTTGGCTCCGGACTTCTGATGTTGCCTTGACCCTTGATATAGATCCTGCTTACTGGCTAGGACTTTGATTTAAGACTCTCTGATTTTGATACTCTTGAGCAGCCCAAGCCCCTGGTCTAGATCAGAGTTTCCCAACTCCCTGGGCTATGGCCCAGTACTGGGCTGTGAAGGGTTTGCTGCCAGTCTGCAGGAGGGTTGGCTGCTGGACTGGAGGTCCAGAAGTGACCGGCATACCACGGTGCAGCAGCCAACCCTTTTTTTTATACTTGTGGTAGAGGTGATATCTTTTATTATACCAACTAGATTTTTTTTTTTTTTTTTAATTGCAGGCTTTTGGGCACAAGCACCCTTCTGCAGGCATAAGAGCAAAGACTGTAAAAGTTCTGGGCAGAAATGAAAGTTCATACTTCATAGGAGAGTTGAAGGTGTGGTAAAATCTGGTTCCAACTGTGCGCCCGCCTCTGCTCTATCAGGTGTTCTCTTGCAGCCTTAGCCAGGACTATCGATCTCGTCTGTCCCAGGCCTGCGAGTGGACCCCAAAGGCTAAATAAGGGGATCCCCAGCTGATGTCTGGGGATCACCTTAACTCGCCTGCCACGACTTTGAATGGAACCTCAGTGGAGGGGCTCCCCTTCAAGGCAGCCTCCAGGGTTATCACACCTCTCGGCAGGCACTCATGAGGCTCCAACGTCCCCTACATCCCAGCCACTTGCCACCTTTGGTTGTGGGTCTTCTGGTTCTTTGGCACCCCTGGTTCCTCTCGGTTTCTTCCCAGGCCTCCCGTGGCTCTCCAGCCACGAGCCCTAGCGTCCCTGGGCTGCAGCTCAGGCATGAAGGCTTTGAGGCCCTTGGTCCTAGATTCAACTATTCCATGTCCCTAGCTCCCTATTCCAACCACTCCGTGATGCAACATGCGATCCCTACCACCATGACTGCCAGAGAGATGCAACCGGCAGGCGAGGAGGCCACAAAGGAATCTATGGGCCCTGTGTTTTCTCAGTGCCTCAGTGCCCCAGCTCTGGTTGCTTACCCCACTCGGGGCTCCCATCTCTCCCTTAGCCTCAACCCTAGTCAGGGGATGGCATCCCAGTTGACCAAGGTCCTATGGGTCCTAGCTGACTCTTTTTGGGGATGCCGTGGGCCCATCTGCTGGCTCTCTTACTCCGTTAACCATCCCCGCTTAGAGTCTTCTGCCACTCACCCCGCGGCTATCCCAGTTGGGGTTCCCATTGGCCCCGCCCCCATTACCACTTCTCCAGGCTTCCCTGTAGTTGCTCTGGCTTCCCCGATGCTCGTCTCCTCCTCCCAATGCTCTTCCCACTCACCGCTGCTCCCTTTGTCAGCTTCTCTGCTGGCTTCCCTGCTGGCTTCTGTGCCGGCTAGCCAGTCAGCTTCCCTGCTGGCTCCTGTGCTAGTGCCTCCGCCATCGGTTTCTCTGTTGGTGCCATCACTGGCTCCACTGCCAGCTTCTCTGCCAGCGTCTCTGCCGGCTTTGCCCTGGACCTGTCTCAGGTCATTAGGGATCCCAAGCCTCTTGCTCTCTGGGCATCCCTCATGGTGGGCCCCTGGCTTTTTGACCCCTCCCTGGGTCCTGGCCCCAGCATGGACCAGTTGGGTATCTCAGGTCAGGTGTAAGCTGCTTGCCTGCTCACAGGGTTCAGGAGTCCCGCAGCCCCATGCAGCCCTGGATCTTTCCTGTGGAGCCAGGCCACACAGCAGGGACCAGCACTGCCCTGCCGCAAAACCTGGCTCCTCTGGGAGCAGGGATCTGGAGCAGTACGGAGCAGGCAGTGGCGGAGAGGAGAGCCCCAGTGCAGATCTCTGCTCCCTGTGGAACCAAGTCATGCAGCAGGAACCAGCAGTCTTGCTCACTGCTTTATGCTGCTTCCCTGCCCCACAACCCGGTGTGACAGGGATCAGCGATCTGAGTGGCAGTCTCCTTGCTCACACAGAGGACAGTGTCCCTCTCCCTCTCCCGGATGAGCCACCTACAGCCCTGTCCTGCTCCCTGCTGGGGCCCTGCAGCCCTCAGTCCCAAACCCCGCCCAGCTGGGCAGTAGGATTGGGCATGTGGGGGCCAAGAAACGCTGGTGGAATGGGGCCACTGATGGAGCAGAATTGAGGCACTAGACACGCAGGTTGTTGGAAGCCAAACAAAAAAAACCTTACTTACAGTCCTTAGGCTGTAGGCACGTTCCTTGAAGTTACAAACTTAAACAGGAACTCAGGCACACAGAAGCTCACTCATGCAGGGTATGGAACGTCAGATGATTCCGGCGGGGAGTCGTTGTCGGTAGATCAGGCCTCCTTTGTGGCTTTGAAATGCACGTGGGGATCTCTCCTCATGTGTGTCTGAGCACTCCTCTGATTTGGGCAGGCATCGTCCAAGCCTCTTATGCGGTCAGCAAGCCAATTGCCGACTGACACGTTTGCATAATTTAGTGTGAGCCAATCGCAAGCATGCACTCGGTGGTGCAGCTGCAAGGTTTTGGCAGGCTCTGACTGTGCACCGAAACTTTTCCCGTACTACAGGGGAAAATCCCTGCATCCGTGCTCGCAATGTGCTCAACACAGTTGTGCCGAGGCATCTTGTTAACTGTTTTGCACAGACAGTGCAAAGCTTGCCTTGCAGCCCATTCGAAACAGATTTGGAAGAATCAGATTCAGCTGAAATGAAACAGGACAGTGATCTGAAATGAATCACTGTCCTCTAAAACAGCCAAATCTGAAACCGAACCAAAACACATCCATTTTGCACAGCCCCACGTCCTGCCTTGGCAGGGTGCATTTTTAGGTCATGCTCAGGATCAATGAGGCCTCCAAGCCATCCCCATAGTTTCACCCTTACCTCTAAGGTGTTCCCGGCAGAGCTCAGGAGAGAGGCGTTTCTCCCTTGCTGGCTGATCACAAACTGCCTTCAGCTCAGGCAGCTGGATCTTAAAATGGCCATCCCCATCAGGCACCTGCCCCTCCCTGGCCCAGTCCTTAAAGTGGCAGCACTACCAGGGCCCTTCCACACTCAGGCATCAGGAACTCCCCACAACTGCTTCACATGCCTTTCCCCACAGCTGCTGGTTCCAGTCTAGCTCAAATACTCTCACCTCCCCTCTGGACTTCAAATTAAGTAGCCTGTCATCTCCCTTCAGCCTGCTTCTGGGCACCTGTAAACTAGCAGCTAATTGCTTAACAAATGAATTATTAGGCCACCTGCTGTTTTCCTGTTCAAAGAGACCAACCGTCTATACTCCATCCTGCAATTCCCTTCTGTTCTTCCCCTCTCTTTTTGATTATTAATGATGGAAATATTTTTTGTTGGTCTATGAGCACAAGATGACATTGACATTTATCAGTGTTTAGCAATAAAACCAAATCTTGCTAAGTCTACTTACTGGTCATACCCGGGAGGAATAATACAGGGGAAAGTAAGAGTACAAGAACACTGTCACAGGCAGGATCCTCCAGGAGGGCCGTGATCTCCTTAAAGCCTCTTCCTCCACGTCAAGTCAGCCCAAGGGCACCCTCTAATTCTCTCCTACCATGTCTTTGATGTTCCAATGTATTAGGGAGGCTGCCTCACATCTCCTTGGACATGGTTACTTCTGGCCCCGTGAACTCCCGAACTGTTCGTGAGTCACATGCTACGATGGGTGCTTCCCAGGCACCCTAGCCTTATGGGCTATGCGTGGCTCCAATCACCCCTTATACCATGCCCCAAGCCTCGCAGTTGGAATAGACGTTAGTCTGTCAAATATACATTCATCCTCTCTGGGGTCCTCTCCTTAGCGCTGCCCTCCCTCAGGGATCCTCTGCAGCACCGTCCTCTCTCTTGGGCCTTTGCAAGAATGCTACCCTTCTCTCCAGGGCTTTCTCCACAATGCTGCCCTTTTCAGTAACATTGCCCTTTCTCTGGGGCCTTCTCTGTACTGCTGCCCTCTTCTCTAGGGCCTTCTCTGTACTGCCACCCCCTCCTGGGGCCCTCCGTGGCCATGCTGGGCCTTCTCAACAATACTTCCCCTTCTCTGGGGCTTTGTGTGGCCCCACTGGGCCTTCTCAGAAATGCCGCCTATCTCACAGGCCTTCTTGGTAAAGCCACCCTGCCTCTCGGGCTTACTGCACTGCTACCCCCTTTCTCCAGGGCTTACCACACTATGCCCTTCCTCATAGGGGCCTTCCACAGTGCTACGCCCTTCCTCAGGGGCTCGCCACGCCCGCACTGGGGCTTCTCAATAGTGTCCCCTCTCTGAGGCTGGCTATGCCCGCACTGGGGTTTCTCAACCGCCCCTCTCTGGGGCTGGGGTATATGCACCCTGTACATCATGCCCTTACCGGCGCTGGGGTCCCCACACTGCTATAGGTCCCCTATGAGGCTTCCTCCAACCCCTAATAGCCTCACCCAAACCACCGGTGTAATAAATAACAACAAAGAAAAACACAAGCCTCTTGGCTACAACTTAACCATAAGCCACCTGGCTATAACATTGCTCCAACATCCCAGAGCTGCTATCCTTTATTTGGCTTGAGTAGTACCTGTGGTTCTTGCATCTTAGCTCCAGGAGCTCCTCTGTCTGGCTGCTGGCAGATAACTGCTAGCCTGGCCTCAGCCCCTGGGCTTTATAAGGGCCAGGCCCTGCCCCTTCCAGTCAGCTGACCTCCTGGTTGCCCTGGCTACCCACATCTGGGCTCCTTATCCCTGCTAGGGCTCTTTCCTCGGCAGTTTCCCTTCTCTAGGAGCAGGGCACCTGAGTGCTCTGCGACAAACACTTTCTCTTCTCATTACTTACTCAGTAAGGAAGACAACAGAAAGGCAAGTGGAAACAGAACAGTTCAATGAACAAACAGTTACTTGCCAAAGACAGGGCTGTCAACAGTGCAGCCAGTTCTCTCCTGTTGTTTCATCTTCAGATTCAACTATGCAAAGTCCAGTAATATTTCCTGATAATAATGAGGAAACAGGAATATTTTCTCCTGGCCTGCTGTAAATAATTGTTGTAACCTACATCTGTAGATTGAATCCTCCCATCCAATTAGCTTCTTCTAGAATTCAGATTCTATTGGCTTGTTCTAGCTGGCATGCCTTGGAGGATTCCTCTTTGTATTTGTTTCAACATTCAATACATTTTGTGAGGGCTGCTTACCTAGGAAGAGAATCTGCCAGAATAAGTCAGTCTACTTTGAAAAAGAGTGCCTTTCTTGAGAGTCAGAGGATTCAGTGAGACTGAGTCAACTACAAAGCCCAGTAGTAAGTACCTACATAAATATTTGTAATAATGACTTCAAAATTAGAGTTTAGTTAAAGGGAGTGGAATGACAGCTCTTGTGATGTAGCCTCTATGAACAAGTTTATACTGCAGCATTAACAAACTTTGGTCATGGGTACACCTTCTGCTACATGAATGCTCTAAAGCAGACACTCCAAGGTCTCTCTTTGCAGCCAGTTGTGAAGTCTCAGTCTTTAGCCTACTTGAGAGCACCCACTGAGAATAGCCCTGGCACAGCCTCGCCTGGGTATTTTTGCGTTTGGAACATGCAAGTGGAAACAGGTTGTTTTGGAGCTGTCCAGGCTAGATCGCTCTGCTGCATACTCACAATGTCTGCTTTAATGCTCAATCTATTCTGCTATTCAGTCTACAACAGTAGAAACTACCAAATATTTTTTCAGAGGAGGCTAAGATAAGCTTCCACGATGGGCAAGTATGCAACAACATGTTTATCTGAGAAAGCCTTTACTCCAGGAAATTTTCAAGTGGCTTATAGCTTATATCCTGAAGCACAAGAGTTAGGTGTCATAACACAGCACGTTATTATCATTTCTCTGGTGGTTCATTCAGCTCTGACTGGCTTTAAACTTTCTTTTTTTTTTTTTTTTTTAAATATTTTTAACTCCTGTGGCAACAAAGATGATCTGAACTGATGCAGTGCTGAGTGTAAACAAACAATAGTTCTTTACTGCTGCTATAAATGCATTCAGGGCCCAATATAAAAACTGATCAGATCATTTTGTGTGGACCTCTGTACCATTTTAAAAATAACAGGAAAATGCTGGAATGTCCTAGTTTTTCATTAGAAATTCATTACTGACAGTTGCAAGACAGCACTTATTTGCTTATGACATTTTCTTCCCCCCCAGAAGGTCATACAATTCAGTTCCCTGGGTATGTGTTTGATGCTGGTGTCCTGATTAATGCACTGCTAGAAAACACACTGTAAAAATGGAAATGCAAACCTGTTAGCAACACTTCAGAAGAGGATCAAACAAATTCTATTTACGTTCCAGAAACATAATGTTCTGAACATCACTCAAAAATAAAACTGTAAGGTCTCAGAAGTCTTCTGTGTAAGACATTATCCTGCAAGTCTCACACAAGAAGTTCTGGGTCACAAATTATAATCTACTCTCTTACTTTTTTATCAACCAGTTGCCCAACAAAGATACAAAACCTAAAAATAACACTCAAAACAACTCCACCAAGTCCCAGAGTCACATTTCCTAGAGTACTCAAGGACCTGGCCATGGTAATTGCAGAGCCATTGGCTATTATTTCTAAGAACTCATGGAGGTTATGAGATTCCCAATAACTATACCCAGATAGCTCCCATCTTTAAAAGAGGGAAAAATGATACATTACAGAATTACAGACAGGTCAGTCTAACCTTGATACCCATAGAAATACTGGAGTGTATTATGGAGGAACCTGTTCTAAATATCTTGAGACTAACTAGATGATAAGGAAAGGCCATCTTGGATTTGTCAAGAGCAAGTCATGCTTAATCAACCTGACTTCCTTCTATGACAGGGTGACGCTCTTTGTGGAATGGGGGGAAGCAGTGGATGTTATATATCTTGATTTTAGCAAGCCTTTAGAAACTAACTCCCATGACTTTTTTTATAAGTAAGAAAAGAAAACTAATGTAAGGTGGGTGCACAGCTGGTGGATCATTAATGGATTTATGTCTAACTGGGAAAAACTATCAGTTGGGGCTGTCTAAGGTCTGCTAATGTTCAATTTCTTCATCAAGGATTTGGTGAAGGGCACTGAATACACATTTTGTACATTTGCCAATGATTGTAGAAGGCCCAGGTCCCAGGGATAGCTCTGGTGCACCCTGGGAACCTGACAGTTGCTGCCCCTCTGGATCTTGCTCTCCCTTTTCTCCCTTTTGAATAAAAAGACTTGGGAGACTTCCCAAAAATTCCCAGGGAACACAGGCCTAGGTCTTTTAGAAATCAGGGGCTAGGGACAGACATTACACATAAACTGGTTTAAGTGATCAGAAACTGGTTTAAACCTGTAACAGAATAGATGTTCAGTGTACATACACCAGTTTGAGAAACTACATTCAACAAGGTTTATCAGACTTAACTGATTTGGCTCAAACCGGTTTATGCACTATCTGTCTCAGACCCCTTGCTGGTTTAAGATAAACCAGACACCCCCAGCATCCCAGCATGCTCACTTGGCTAGGCAGGACTCTATACTCCACGGCAGGGCTAGCCCCTCCCCCCTGCTCCCTGGCTGCAGCTCCCCACCCCCCACCTTCAGCACTGGCGTGGACTTAACAGCAGTACTGTGCCCAGTTCTGGGCACCAAATTTCAAGACATGGACAAGTTGGAAAGTATCCGGAAGAGAGCAACAAAATCATTTAGAGATTTAGTCAGGCACAGACCTGGCTCAACCCCCACCTCCACCCATGTACCGGGAAGAGCCAGGGAGAGGACTGGCTGGGAGGGTGGGAGGGTGCGGGCTATGGTGAAATTTAGGGTAGCTGCAACCCCCCCGTAGCTCCCTCCCAGTGCTAGCGCCACCTGCCCTGAGCCTAGCCCCTGCCAAGAAGACCCTAGTGCAGCCCTGGCTCCAGCCGGCAGCTGCAGCCTGTCCTTTCCACCTTGCGCAGATCCAAGGGGCATATGCCCCCCTCCATGCCCTCCCAGAGTGTGCACAGCAGAGGGAGCCACCCTCCGGTCTGTGCCTCCTGGATGAGCTGCAGCTCCATGTCTACTAGCCCCACTCCCTCCCACACTGTGGGGAGCATTGATTTGCCCCCCATGCCCATTCCTGCCTCCCTTCCCTGCCCCTTCCACCACAAGAGACTTACCAGCTGGATGCAGCTATATCACAAGTCAGATCGTAATTGGCCGATATGCCTCCTTAAAAATTGGCTATCAGTATCATCTCAAAAATCTCAATCAGTGCACCCCTATTTGTAAAGACTTGGAATTATTTAGTCTGAAGAAGAGAAGACTCAGGGGGAGGGATTTGATAACAATCTTCCAATTCATGAAGGATTATGAAGAAGATGGGGACAGATTAATCTCTGTAGCCACAAAGGACAGGATGAGAAGTTATGGTCTTAAACTTCAACAAAGTTGGATTATCAGAAAATCTTCTCTAGAACTATAAGGATGGTTAAGCACTGGAAAAGATTGCCTTGAAGGGCAGTGGAATCACCATCACTGGAAGTACAAGTGCAGATTAAACGAACACTTGACTAGGATGGTTTAGATAGGTATGATCCTGCTGTGAGCATGGAATTGGACTTTTGAGGCCCCTTCTAGCCCTATTTTGCTATGATTAAAAACACTATGTAACAGTGATCGTATACAGGAAGCATCTTTCTTTGTGCATCACTAGCTGGATTCTTTTCACCAAATATGTACTATTTTAACTACATAGGCTCAATGTATGCCCATGATTCCTAGTTCTGATTTATGCAGATGAGAACAGTATTATATCCTTTTATTTACTTTATTTGTTTAGACATATGAAAGACCTTGTTCTGCTTGCATAAACTAGTTACTCCACCCAGACTGACTTTCCCCAACTTTAGGAATCTGTTCTGATCACATTCTGTTCTGTGATCAGCTGGCAGGATACAAGGATTTATAAAAATCCTGTTTACAGTATTTCAAGGAGTAGGGGACTAAAAGGAGATCATTGGCAACTGTTTTTTTCTGCTTGTGTTTTGAGGCACAGCTTCATGAGCACATTTAATAACTTGGCAGGCCAATGTCCATTTAAGAAAGGGAGAACATGTTAATTTGGCAATTTAATAATCACAATCAGTCTGAAACAGATGTGTTTTTAAATTCCAAGGATGGGGGAAGAGCCAGATAAATTTTCTGCCTTAAGCAGAAACACTGCTTGAATGGGAGACCTCCATATAGCTGCTGAAGGAAGAGCAGGAGTTGAGTCAGTACTGATCAATAAACAACAAAAAGGTAAATTTAACATAGGGACTTTTTGGCCTTTATAGAATTAATCTATACAGATACCACTGGAAAATAAACAGCGCCATTTTTATGATAGCACCGCAAATGCCATTTTATTTAATGAATTCAGAGGGGATGGGAACCCCAACTCTAAAAATGAGAAAACAAAGTGTTTTCTGTAAGAAACAGTCCTTGTATGTTCCCAATATTTCTTTCAGTTTAAAAGAATGCCAGCCCCCTGTGAAGGTGAAACCTGTCAAGCTGAGGCTTAAAATCTACAAACCTCTGCAAAGCATCATAGGGTTTAACCATGCATTATGCAGGTGCTGGTACACCTGGCTGCCTAAATCAATGGCACAGCTTTAAATCTTCCTCTGCTCTGCATTTTTTCTGAAACATCCACATCATGAAAGACCCTTCCAAGCGTCTGAAAAGTCAAGTCAAGCCAAGCTAAGCCAAGCCAAGAGAATAAGGAAGAAAAAGCTAAGAATTCTTTTGTTTCTTGATTTATCCTTGAGGAAATTCAAGGGCTCTATGACTTTTGGCCATAATTTTTTTCTACCAGCAGAATAGGTTCATATTCTTGAAGTACAAATGAAAAACCAATTGCATTTAACTGAACTCAGGAACAGGCTCATTTTCTATACTGAGCAAAGTGGTAGAGAAGACTTGCTCTTTTGCATAATCTTAATACCTTATTGCAAAGTATCCCATTTCCTCCAGACAGTGCAACTCCAAGTCTATGCTAGAAACTTTTACTGCTAATACTGCTGGCTGGGTCATGTGTTTTTTACTGATATTCTTATACTGGCAAAAGCCAGAATATAAAAACAATACAAGTATTAGAATCCTTTTGCCAATACTTCTTATTTTACTTGGGGAATTGGCATAACTTCTGACTTCACAAACTGCACAAATTGTGGTTAATATACTGTTCCCCAAACAGCCTCTTTTAAACTACTGTTTTATCTCAACAGCAAGAATAAAAAAAGAGAACAAGATTTTTTAAACAGAATGTTTCTTTTACTACAAATCCTAAGCAGGTCAATCCTATCCTGGAAACACAACTGGTGGAATGGTGTTTCATCTTAGATGGAGTGGTGTTTCATCTGATATCTAAACCATCTCTAGTCCTTTCACAGAGCCTACCTCTTACTAAATCCTGCCTAAGTACTTCCATTGTCTATGTTCTTTGAGTTTAGTTAAGTTGATTCCAATAGCTCAGCAAAGAAGAGGTGCCCTTTGAAGTGGATTGTTCCTCTGCTTGTTATTGTCCTTAAAGCACATACCAGTAGATGTCACTACTGGAATCCATACTCTCCCCCTGACCACATCTGGGTGCATTTCCTGAAAAACCTGCTAACATATTAACTCATTTTAAGCATACAATAAAGATCACCTTTGTTCAGTCAAGAAACAATGAAGCATAATGCCCAAGTTCTTCATAGAGGGTAATGATAAGATCATGCAGTTGTTGCACAGGTGATGTGCACAACTAATTGCTTCTGGACAGTTTGCAGGTTCATTGCTATGACAGAATCTCAGCTTTCTGATGACACTGACCTTGCAATACAGTAAAGGGTTATATCACTCATTTTACAAATGAGAAATTTTACAAATGACACAGTGACTGAATGGCAAAACAGGAACAGAAATACAGGGCTCCCTGACTTGTAATTGGACTTCATTCTTTTAGACTACACTGCATCCCTATATGCAATGTTCTGATTTAAGGTAATTTCTCCACTTAGAGGCCCAAGGCCAGGAAAGAAGGGGCAGCAGAAGAGCTGTATGGAAGCCCAGGACAGGGTAGTATGTGATGTTGCAGGATGGGACAATAACTAATAGCATCACCAATGGCGTAAGTTGCTTCACTTCAATCATTTTCAGTGACAGCTGTTGGAACTCGCTTGTGCTTACTCTGGGTACCAACTCTTTGCCATACTCAACAATGAGAGACAAGGTTTCAGATCATTCCACTTCCAGAAAAATGGTTGCCTTTATCTGATAGAATCTGAAAGGAAAACATCTAATACAGTCAGGTTCAAACCGGTATCTCTGTATTTTCTTCTTGTTTCATAATCTATAATTTTGAAGAGGTAAAATCTAAATGTTTACATAAAAGTTAGCCTCATATTTAGTGCAGTACTTTTTTCCTTTTGATCTCTTATTGAAAGTGGCATAGAAAGGAAAGGGGAAAGAGCCAAAGAACTTAAGAGAGCTGACTAGAGGAATTAGTGTTTGACAGTCCCTTTCACCTCAATGACAAATTTGCTGGATATGGGCCTAACATAAGAAAACAGGCATGGAAAATTAAAATAACCCTTATAAATATTCTTGATTTGCACTTAACATGTAGCCCTGGAAGGATATCTGGCACATTCAGGCCTAGATTGTGAGCCTCTTAATTGATGAGCAACAACTTATGTTAAAAATGGATGTCCGGAGAACTTCAATGGAACTACTCTTTCCTGTGATTAATGCACACCAGTGGGAAAAAGGGTCACAATCTGACCAAGCTAGCAGAAAACTTCAGGTTTAGGAGTTAAAACACAGCAATATAAATAACTGACTAATATGCTAAAGCAGAGTTGGCATTGTATTTCGATGCATCAGGTTCTCTTTTTGAAACTATATCTGATACTGACAAATGTATTACTAAGGCCATACACAGTTTTATTTAAAATGAGCAGTCTCTGGCTTTTGTTACTTTAGTTATTATAGCAAAGTAATAGTGTACCTATGGAAGCTCCTGATACCAATATGTGTTTGCAATTTCTAAGGTGAGAAATATGAGGAATAACCCTAAAGGCATTCACGACTCTCTGCACCATTATCATTTTGAATCTGGCCAAACAAGCAACCAGGGAAAAATTCTGCAATTATTTTTGCCTTTGTATAATTGGGGGAAGGAGAAAATAAAGTAATATACTCCTTCTTTCCCATTAAATAAATAACAAAAAAAACCCCAGACCATCTCCAATGAACCCTTATCAAAATGTGCTTCTAACAGCTCTTTGTGTAACAGCACAAGAATCTAATTGGTAGCTGGCTGGCAAGCAACCTAAAAAATCTAATTCACATACAAGAACTGTGCAATTTAAAATTCATCTTTCCTTCCCAAAGACCTTGTTGAGAGCCAAAGAGGGAAGGGATAACATCCATATCCCTTTTTGAGGGAAGTCTCTGTAGAACTAATATAGCTATTAGCGTCCCCATTTTTTTTGTCAACCAAGTCATATAGAAGCTGTCTATCTAACAAGGGAGGGATGGAGATGGCTTATAGCAGAGGCCATTAAAACTCTTCTTTAACTAAAAGTGCATAGGGATAGAGCAAAACCCCAGTTTCCCCTTCTAGTACCAAAAGAAAAATGTGAATCCTCCAAAATCTTGGTAAAGCCAAAAGTAAGGGAAAACATTAAGGCTATATCTCATAGACACCTAGGGAGATCTGTGTGACAATGAGGGGTTGAATGTCCAATTATCTTGTATAGCTTTGAAAAAAATCATCCTAAAAATTTCAACAGCACAATTCTGGAAGAATGCTGGTTAGATAAAACAGGCTCTAGCAAGAAAAAAAAGGGAGAGGGAGTGAGATGGTGGAAAAGCCACTGTGTAGAAAGGGGAAAACATTCCAGGCTAAAGAGGTAAGAGAAGTACCACAAAATAATACTGCCTAGCAGGAGAACCAGTTTAAAGAAAGAATTCTGCCTGGCTACTTGAAAGCACTGGAAATCAGACTCCAAAACATGTTGTATGGTATGTTCCCTAATTTTGATTTATTTTAAGTAAATTTAATGGCTGGTTTAACCACTATTATAAGCAGGGATCCTGGTTTTCTCTGTTTAAAATTACAAATTCTCTGATTTTAAAAAGAAGTCACAAATCAGCGTTTTTCCACATATACATATGTGATACTCAGTTGAGTACCATATCTTAATGATATATTCTAATTTAAAGCAGGGGTACCCAACCACCTGGCTGTGGCCTGGTACCAGGCCACGAGGGGTCAGCTGCCAGACTGCAGGAGGGCTGGCCACCAGACTGGAAGTGACCACAGACTGGCAAACCGCAAACTAGAAGTGACCGGCATACTGCAGACTGACAGCCAGCCTTTTTTTTATACTGAGTATGCCTGTCACTGCTGGTCTACAGTTTGCTGGTCCACAGTCCTTACCTAAAAAGGTGAAAGGTAGGGTTTAAAGCAATCTGGAAACCTATCAAGTGCCTCATTCACTATAATAAAATAAATTATAAATACCTGTAAATTTTGGCATTTGATTTGGGGTTTTTTTATCATGGAAAATCAGAGCTCCCCCTCCCCCTTTGCTCACCAGAATGCGGGTCCAGCTGCAGATGTCCCCCCGTTTTGTGGCACTAAGCAACCCTGATATGCCAGTATCCTACCCACAGCACCCCTAGCCCTGCTAGTGCCCCTCCCAACCCACAGCCCCTTCTGCACCCCTTGGTGAGGCAGCCCTGCCTGCCCAGCAGCAGTGAGGGGCAGAACTCCATGCTGCCTGTCTGTATTGCTGGGCATGAAGGGAGTGGGGCTGCATGGCAGCATGGGGCTTATGGTGGCGGTATCAAGGTTCCCCGCCCCACTCTGCCCTGCCATGCTGGGTCGCACCTGCTGGGCCACAGAGGCCCGGGAAGAGGGCAGCAGGACAGGAGTTTGAACCCACAGCAGGCAGCCCATCCTTGCCTTGAGCACAAATCTTGGGGCATGTGCCCCTCATTACCCCCCAGCCACCCTGCTGCCCCCACACAACCCAAGTGGCCCCCGTGGCCATGCATTCTGGCCCCAGGCCTCAAGCCCTATTCACCGCTTGGGCTGAGTAGCAACCCCAGCCCCAGCCCTGCCCAGCTCCTTCCCTCCTTCCCTATGGGGGCCACAATCTCCCCTCTCTGATGTACCTGTGGGAGCTGCTCTCCATACTGCCTGGCAGCCAAGTGCAGGCACAGGCACAGGCACATGCACATGGCACCCCCTGCCTGGCCACCCTCCTCCTGATCCCCGCAGCCCCTTGCAGGATGGAACTCTGCCAGCCTGCAAGGCAAAACTCACTGTCTCCCACGTTTTGCTCCTCAAAACGAGAAACTCTAAGTGTTACCATATTTTTTCGTAGCAAACGGAAAACTGAGATCCCTGATTATAAGTAAGGTTTGCCACTATTGTAAGTAAGGATAACTTTGAAAGCTTGTCATTTCCTTTGCTTGCAAAACCTTCTTAATTTGTGGCTGTAACTTTTGTGTTTTTTGGCAATATAGGGACACAGTAGGAAAAAATCTGAGAGCCAGCGCTACAAAGAATATGAAACTGGTAGATCAAATTTTCAGCTACTCTCTATTAACTGTTTAATGCTCATGGCCTTTAGTTTTCCATATCTGAAGGACTGCTGTATACACATAACAAATGTGAAACAAAATATTATATTGATAATCCCCTCTCTTTATCATTAATATAGATTGTGATGAAAATCATGCCATTCCAGCCAGTTGAGCCATTCAGCTTTTAAAGGAGTCACATATGAATGGCAATGTTGTGTTTGTATTTTCTTATGAGCCTCTCTCCAGGTAAACCAGATCTGTTTTAAAGCTTTTTTCTTCTTGTGCTGCTTATATCTAGAATACTTAAATTTAATTTAAACAAAGCATAAGAAGGAACAGCTCTATTACTAATTTCAGTAAGTAGCATGCTTGTTTTGTACACTATGTTTGTACATGGTCCACAATCCTTAGCATATGGCATCACAGTTAGATCTTTGGAGATAATTATGATGAAATAAAATGAGAATTGTGACTTTTTTTTAAAACAGGGACAAACTGCTAGAATAGATTTCAACCTCCCTTAACAGAAACCAGAATGCTCGTTTGAACCCAGAAACAAGATTACTGCAAAATTAAGTGCTCTCCATGACATGCTGAGTGCTTCATTGTTGTTTAATGTAAAGGCATCTGATCCTTATACACACTCCTGCTGGAATTGGTTACCTGAAATCTCATTTTCTTCAAGGTTGATGGTCTCCAGAGTTTTCAAGGCAGTAAGTTGCTCAGGGAAATGTCGAAACTTGTTTTTAGACAAGTTGATGGCTTTGAGATGTAACAGGGTTTTGATCTCTTCTGGCAGGCAATGCAGGTAATTCCCTTCCAGGTTAAGTTCTGCAATTTCAGGGGTGGGGAGTAAGGAAAAGGCAAACAGACATCACAAGGTTAAAAAAATAACCACAAAAAGCCCACCAGGGAAATCACAACAGCTCTGAGGTCATGTCTCCACGGAGACGCTCAGAAAAGTCAAGATAAGTCAACTGCAGGTGTGACACCAATATACATAAATTAAAATATATTAAACTCCTCTCCCCTTGCAGATGTGTTCTTTAGGAATAAAGTAGCCTTAGATTACAATAGCTTTATCCTCTGTAAGTTATTTAAAGTCATTTTACATTCTGAGTGATTTAAAAAGAAAAAATTTAGGCAGCAATGCTTATAGTAAAGATTGACCAACCCTTTCCATTATAAAACACTATTTTTAATTGCCTATATCTTGCAAAACAAACTGTTTTGTCCTAAATGTTCCATGGTTTGCATTTGTGTCAGAAATTTTTGAGACATTTAAACAGAAATGAGCTAGTTATTACTCAGAACAATATTTTCTTTCTCTTCCTAGATACATTCACACCTGTTTTGATGAGATGCTAATAGGAATGATGAAATATACTTTATGTAATAGATGATGGGATGTTTTATTACATCAGGTACCATGGGCGACTAGTGCCTCCCAAGTCTGGGGAGGCAGAGCACACCAGGGGCGTTAGGGGGACACATCATCCAGCATGGGCTGCCCCTCCTTGTGCCAACCCCCCTGCTTCCTCAAAAGCCCCAGGCTTACCTTTCTCCCAGCAGTAGGAACAGCACCTCTGCTGGTAGATCAGAGCATGCTATTTATAGGTAGGGAAGGGGAAGGAGTGGCTGCATGGAGGAGGGAGGTGGGGCAATGCTCTGGTTGGCCAGAGTACTCTCTGACACTCCAAGCTCCAGAGTGCTGGGTTGGGTAGAGAAATAGAGCACAGACCCCAGCTGTACAACCGGGCCGGTGGGAATTTGCTCTATGCCTGGCCCTGTCCTGAGCAGTGCCGAATTGGGGTGCATCAATGGGCCCCCCCAGCACTTTCGGAGGCCAATCTCAGGGGGGGCACGTCCTCTTACTAGTCACCTGTGTCAGGTACAAACATGACAATCTTTCAGGAATCCATGATTTCAGAGACAGATGGAGAGAGACAGACAGATGTAGAGACAGTCAAGATACAAATGTGTCAGGATGGAGTATGATAAACCATACATATGTTAATGTAGGAGTAAAGTGGGTGAAACTCATCAAAACCGGACAGCAAAAGTAAGAAGAGGTTTCACTGTTCTGGGGCAACAAGACACTTACGTAGGGAAGTTTGGGTCTAGATGGGCACTGACAAGTGTGCAGCTCCCTACTGTAACTCCCCCCAACCCCTCCCCCGGACCCAACAGATCTTTGTTGGTTGGCAGGGGGCGGAGAGGAAGAGGTTGAGCACCATTCTGGATGCTGCATATCTACAGCCTCTCCCCTCTAGCCCTACCTCTCCCCTTCCCAACTCTGGAGCTCTCTGATGAGAGGGGGAGAAGCGAGGGGAGGGAGCTCTTGTCTGGAGTTTGTCTAGCCTGGACTGAGGGGTGGATTGGAGCCCCCTGCGTCGGGGGGGACGCCAATCCCCACCCCACTGCCCCAGTGCAGGCTGAAAAAACTCCAGCCTGGAGCACTCTCCCCTCCCTTTTCCCCCCTCCAATCCTGCAGCTAGCATCAGGGGCAAGCCTTTGCTGCATCAGGTCAGCCCCATTCAGACACAATGTAATGAAAATACTCTGCTTTGGAGTGCCTTCATTTTAAACCTCATTACATAAGGGTTAATTTATTGTGCACTGGGGCACTTTCAAAGTGCTCTGGAGCTGTGGATTTCTGCCAGGACACAGCTGTAGAGCACTTTTAAGGGGCTGATTGCATGATAAATGTCACTTCTCTTAGTGCCAAATATGATTAGTTTTTGGAACTTAGAAGGAAATGAAGTAATGGGAAACCTAGAGGGATAAAATTGGAGCAGGCAATTATTTCAGCTGGAGGGCCGCTTAACGAGTTTTGGTGAGCTCTCAAGGGCTGCATGGGTAGTCCTGCCCCATGACAGGTGCCCTGCCTGTGGTTGCCATCTTGGGATTGGAAACCCCATCCCTGAACCCCTGACCTTTGCCACTGGAAGTCCCTCCCCTTGCCCTTTTGGGAAGGGGGTTTGCTATCTTGGAACCAGAAAAAAACTAAATCCTATACTAAAAATCAAACATTCACAATAACATATTTTAATTTTATTTTTAAAAGATATTTTTGTCCTGATTTGTGTGTGTTTGCATCACGTATATAGAGGTGATTACATAATAGCTCAAAATGTATATCGTATATTAGAGAGGTGTGGAGGGCTGAGAGGTATGGGGCTTGCGGGGGGCTGTGGGTGTGTGTGAAGGATGGCGTTTTGCTACAATAACCTCATCTGCTAAAGCCAGCCAGCATGAGACAGCTATAATCTCTCTCACTTATTCTGATCAAGTGCTTGCCACTGTAATTATACAGTCGTTAATAAGCATTGTAACATTGTCATCTAATATATATAGTTGGTATTTATTACAGTGCTTTAAGACATTCATTTAATATAACTGTTGCGGCGCACCTCACTGCACCGCTCCTTGAGAGGAACACTGCTGGGGAAAAGCCCCAGTAGTGTGATAACGAGCACAGCTGAGGGTTGCTGAGGCAACTGAGGAGATTCAGCTGACTTGGGGGGCGGGGCTTGGCCCTATAAAGCCCAGAGCCAGAGTCGGGCTGGCAGTTCTGTGCCAGCAGCCGGAGGGGCAGGAGCTCTGAGAGACCAGGGATGTGAGTGCAGCTCACGAATGCTCCAGAGGCTGGACCAAGGATGTGGAGTGGTAGCCAGGAGGCTTATGTAGTTATGGCCAGGTGCCTTAAGTTTGAGTTACAGCTGGAGGCTTGTGTTATGATTTGTTAGTTTGTATTACACCGGTGGTTTGGGCGAGGCTGTAGGGGAAGGAGGAGGCCTCAGCAGGGACCCCAGCAGTGTGGGGATCCCGGCGCCCGGGAGGGCGTGATTTAGCACCAGAGAGGGCACAGCAACATGGGGTGAGGAGACCCCCAGGCCTGAGGGGGGCAGCTACTGGTAGGCCCGAGAAGGGGCAGTGTTGAGAAGCCCGAGAGTGGCAATACATACAGAGAAGCCCGAGCAGGGGGCAGCATTTTAAGGAACCCAGATGAGGGGCAGCACTGTGAAGCCCTAGAAGAGGCAGGTTGAGCCGGTAAGGCTAGCGCGGCATTAGACCCTGGCCAGTGGCTGGCTGCTGCGATAGACCCCGAGAGAGATAGGGGCTAGCAGCAGAGCACCCCCTAGACCAGGGCAAGTGCTGCAGTGGTCCCCAGTCTCACAGAGGGATAGCAGCACAGTACGCCCAGCCTTATTAGAGGGCTGCCGTGAGGTGGGCCTAAGACACCGGAGAGAGAAGGCCCAGAGCGGGTGAAGATACAGAGTGGGCATTGAGAGCCCTAGAGAGGAGGGCAAGACTGAGAGCCCTAGAGAGGAGGACAAGCATACGGGTGACACACCAATGTCCGGGACAGCAGCGAGGCTTGGGATGTGGTATCAGGGGTGGTAGGAGCCATGTTTGGCCCTAAGGCCAGGGTGCCTGGAGTGCACTCATCATATGGGGGGAAACATCCTGGTGGGTCTGGGAGATAGCAGGGATGAAGGTCCCGGTACGCCGCGCCCAAGGCGGTAGAAAGGTAGCCTCCCTTCATGTACTTATTAAGACCAAGACGTGGCGGGCGAGAATTGAGGGTGCCTTGGGCTGGACTTGACGTGGACAGAGGGCCTCTAGGAGATCACGGCCCTCCTGAAGGACCCAGCCGCAACAATAACCATACAGCTCCTATTACCCTTTGGATTCAATAAACAGATTTTTGCTGAATTACTAACATGGGCAATAAGATTCCAACAAAGATTTTGCGCTTTACAGAAGGAATCTGAAATCTGGAAGAGAGATCGTTCCAGTGACAGGATGTGCCTTTTACCACGAGTTAACATTCTCAGCTATCCATTTCACTCCCACAAGATCAGAAGAGACTTTCCAGAATTTGGCAGCTAAATTTGATGAAGATACTATTTGCACTGAGTCTGCTCCATTACATAGCAGTGTCTAAGTAACACATGATCTAACACATGCCATCCCAATTGCCCAGGACTGCAGTGACTGAATGGACCTTATCTACAGTTGCTGTGTCTGTCTTTCAGGGGCTACTGCTATGCAGTTTATAATGACATAGAACAAAGGAGATTTCCCCTATACTCAATGCAGAAGAGAAGGGTGAAATAATCTGACAAGATTACAGAAGGATGAGGAAAGAGGTGTATTCTCTGAAAATTAATTACATGTAATCATTTAATTAAAGAATGTGCAGACAACCTTAATTCTGGCATTTCTACCTTCAGAAGGCTTGACTGAAACCTTATCTTCTTTAAACATGCAACAACCTCTTAAACACCTATGTTGTGCATACAAAACGTGAGACAAGAAGATCTTAACCCAACTGCAGTTGTTTTGCACTGCAGAGCAGCTAAGCCACTTCAAAGGATTTTTTGACCGTTCTCCGAATCTGAGGAAATCTCAGAGCAACTTTAACGTCAAACTTTGCTGTGTCCTCCCCACCGCCATGGAGGATATGACCAAAGATAAAGAGCATGAGTAAAAGGGTAACGCAAACCATAGATGCCAAAGTGCCCCATGGGCTACGTGGTGCCCAGTAGCTCCAATCTTAGGGTCAGTAAATGTGACTTAATGTGCAACCCACTCCTGAGCTGCTCTGTGTCCACAAATGCCAGATTCCAGGGTGACTCATGATGTAAAGAACCTTCTCCAAACCCTCAGTGGTGTGGCAGGGTGAGGATGATGGAAGTTGCTCATTGCTGTGCCTAGCAGGGTGCATCTACACAAGACACACTAATTGTATAGTAGCATGCTGGGCAAAACCTGTGTAATTACGCTACTGTGCTTTAGTATTAGGCTACTCTGCAGTGGCGCCAGTTACTGCATGATGATTTAGTACTTGGTTATCCAAGTACTAAAGTGAATACACTGTAACTACGGCACATTAACGAACATGTAGATGAACCCACAGTTTTTCAAACCCTGGCCCCCAAAAGATCTATTTTAGCTGGTGTTGCATGTCTTCTTTTTAGATAGACAAACCAACCACACCATACCGCTATAAACCATGTGCTCAAAATGTGCAACAGTTACCCATGTGATGGCAGGAGAACTTTGTAAAAATTGGCATCTCCTACCTGGAATTAAACTCATCATTAAATTGCTATGTTGGAGGACACTAAAATTGTGGGTAGAAAAAAAGCAAAATTAATGACTGCTTTTATAGTTATCAGGATTCAGTTAGGGGATGTTTCCAATAGTTTTCCACTTTTAAGAGCTTCATTCCTGCAGTGAAATCTTGGCTTTTTGACACACTACTTATAAAGGGGACTACTTTCATTTAGTATTCTTACTAATGAGAAACCCACTGAAGTCTCAGGAGGCTAATTTGATGCCAAGGACTGCTTGCTATGGTGCGATGCTTCCAGCATTCATAATTAGGCAGTACTTTTAGAAATATTTAAGCATTTAAGAAAGACATCAAGGCTCATCCTGAAGCAGATACCTGAATATTTTATTTGTATAGATAAAAACCTAAGTTTACTGAAGTCAGAGGGAGTTTTTCTGTTGACTTCAGTCCAAGATTTTATCCTGTATGTTTCACGTCTTAGTAAGTGCAGTATCCAATGCTAAAGGAGTGATCATAAAGATCAAAGACTGAAATGCAAGCAAAATGGAGTTACCATGCTGTGATCAGTAATTTTCTCCACTCCCAAAATTAGCAATTCATTCAGAAATCACTGCAATAAAGTTAAAAAACAAAACACCCTCTCTTCAGTTAGAGACTTCTGATTTTTATGGACCTGAAGGGCACTTTGTACACTTGCCTAGCATCTCTCCCAACTAGATTCAGTAAAAGATTGCCAATAAAAGATTACCAGGACTTAAAGCATGAGCCATTGCAATAGTTAGAATTAATTTTCTCATTACATATGCAGGTCATATCAACATGTTGGCTGAAAGGGACAGTTAGAAATGTCCATACGAACATTTCTGACTGCTAATGAAATAGGCTAAAGCCTTCTGCCCTTCCCCAACCCATGCAGTTCAATTTAAGTGTTATATACTGACACCTATCCCTGAAGTATCCAAAGATCTTCTACATAAAACAAATAGCAATAGTAACATCCTATTTAAAAAAACCCGAATGGCTTCAGGTTTTGTACAAAATGTCTGTGTTTGCTTATACCTATTAGGTATTTTCCTGAAGAATTACTCTGTCAAGAATAATTCACTTTCTGCACCATTTTTGGAATGAGATTTCTGCAATTGCTTTCATTCACAGTAGTTAATAACAAGAACAATGTTGCTTTCGGTGATTTTATAAAACATTCAGGCTAAAGAACCTTAGGAAGGGATCTGCTTTCTGTCACCCAGGGACACATCACATAGGAAAATTTTCTCTCAGTAATGAAAACCACCCCCGGTGTGTTTATATGTATTCTGAATTACGGCTTTTAGAACTCCTATTGAGCTTCACTTCATGTATACTACCTTTTTCTAGACCTTATTTTGAAACATGCACCACAGTGCTAGTTATAGTGATTTGTGTTTTGTAGAGAAGGATCTGATTGGAGCTTTACCCATAAGCTGTGAATGTACTGCAAGAAAGATGATAGATATAAGGGCCATTTGGGTAAATACTGTCAAAGCACACACACATTCATACTAGAATTGTGCACTCATCCATTGGGATGGATAGGACTTTACTATATGGGACACCTGTTAACTTTGCAAAATACTTCCGTTTTGGAAGATGACTCGCATTCTTAAAAGGAAGGATGCAAAAAAGAAGCATGAAAAGGAGGTTGCCAGAACAAAGAGGACATTTGTCAACTTCATGAAAAAAATAACAGAAGGGACCTGAACAGATCATCTAGCCTGACCCCCTGCCACAGGCAGGAATGAATGCTGGGTTCACAAGACCCCAGACAGGTGATCATCCAACCTCCAATTTGGACAAATTTGTACAATTTCTTGTACAAGTAGAACTATTTTCTTTCTTCAGTCTTTACAAAAACCTTTAACAGTAAGAAAATGTTCTATAGAGCTGCTGGCTTTTCCCATTGCTATGATTCCTGAAGGTTAGTGAGTTGAGAGGAGAAGAAATATTCAGAGAACCAGGTCAACTTATCCTTTTATTAGAAAAAAGATAGGTATCACATGACATCACCATAGCAGATGGCTACCTGGAACTAGTCTGCCAAGAGAGCATATTCTAAAAACATTTCTGATCTTTGAACCCCTTAACACCCCAGAAGCATTTTCCCCTGTGTGTAGAATGCATAACCCACTTAAGGGAACTGATCTGAGAAGCAGCTTCCTCAGAAGAAACTCACTAAAAGATACTAACTCAGAAAGATCTGCAAAGTCAAAAATAGCTGCTGTATGGGGAAACAGAACAGAAAGAATAGAGAAGACAGACAAAACAACCCCTCTGACATGAAAGAATTTTGGTGAGTTAATCTCAGAAATCAGAGATTTATATTCCTATATGGAAGCATAATGTGATAATATCAAAGCAAAAATAAAAGAAATTGGGGCAGGGTCATAGACCTGGTGACAAAGGGTCTGCAATTATCAGTAAATCTGCATAATAAAATTAAGATGGTTAACATGAAAGCAAAAGAGTCTGCAGAGAAAATTGAAGAGTTAGAGAACTGCAGCAGAAAAAATAACATAAAAATAAGAGAACTCCCAGAAGCTGTGAAAGAGAAAGGGTTACCAACAACAACAGTCCATATAACAGGACTGAAAACCCTTGTCTGTAAAGTCTGCAAAAAAACAGAGCTGTCCATAAAAACTAAGAAAATGAGAGCTTGATTGAAGAAGCTGGATGTGGAGGGACAGACAGAGAAGAACTGAGCCATCCTGGGCATGTCTACACATGCAATTAATGCACTATTAAAGCACTCCCTGGTACATGTATACCCATGCACCCTCACTGGCAGCAAAATGAGTCCTAGAGGAGCAGCCCAGGCCAGGGCTGCTCCTGCCTTGCTCTGCCTCCCTGCAGCACCTGGGGAAGCTCACCTCCCCTGGGAGCCAGGCCTGGGCTGGCAGGGGCACAGAGGCTTAGCCCCAACCTCTGGAGCATGGGGGGAAGCTGTCCTGGCTTAGCAGGCAGCTCCATCCCAGCTGGGGGTGAGGTGGATCAGGTTGGCCCCCAGCATGGGGAGGAGAGGGGGGAGCTGTCCCAGCTGGGTGGGCAGCTGCCTCCCAGCCACTTGGAGATCAGGGTCCATCCCAATCTCCACATGACTGGCAGGCAACATGCTGCTGAGCTGGGACAGCTCTCCCTGTCCCCTCCCCCCGTGGCCCTCTGCTGCTTAGACTCACCAGGAGC
Organism: Caiman crocodilus; assembly: GCA_030014935.1. Classification (NCBI taxonomy): domain Eukaryota; kingdom Metazoa; phylum Chordata; order Crocodylia; family Alligatoridae; genus Caiman; species Caiman crocodilus. Next base: position 8,703,460 of record JAGPOW010002673.1, read on the forward strand.
AACTTGTTCCCAGTCAGCATCTACATGTGTAGTATGGTGAACTGTTTTTCTCTTACCTGTATTTACAGATACTAGAAAATGACTCAGACTAATATATTGTGCAGAATTGTTATAAAAGGTATGTCAGTAAAAAAGTTTGGTTGTCAGTAAAGAGTTTGTAGATTGTCATTAAAATTGAGTTGGCAACCCTGAAAAAGGAGGTCCACAAGAATACCTAAAGCAGAAATTCCTCTCTTTCCTATAGCTGAAAACAAAAGCAACCATCCATGTAGACGGAGCGCATATTACTTGCTACACTCCCCCAACTCAAACAAGCCAAAGGATATAGTACTATTTTGCATGGTTTTGAGAAAGAGCAGCAGATTTCGAAGGAGGCTAGAGAGAGATGTATAATCATATTCTAGGAGGATATAAAATACAAGTGTTTCCACCTGTCCCAGGCAAATTAAAGAAAAGGAAAGAACAGAGTGAAATTACAGCATCTCTCAGGGTGAGTCTACACAAAATGCTACTGCACAGTCATTACTGTGCATTTATTCAGTACTTGTATGAGCAAGTACTGGAGTTACTGAGCAGTGGCATTAGCAAATGCCTTTTAAGTGAGGCAGTATCAGGCTACTACACAGTTAGTGTCTTGTGTAGATGCACCCCCCAAAGATGTAAATATAAGATATAGAAGGGATTTGCCTTTTAAGCTTAACTTATTTTCATACATCAAGAAAAGCAGTACATTATAAAGGACAAAAAAGACCTTAGAATCCTTGAGAAACTAATTCACGTCCCTTCCAACACTACCAACTATGAAACTATGAAACTGTTTGGGGCCCCATTTCGTGGTGCTTGCCAGACATTTACGTCTGGTGAAAAAACAGGAATCATTAAAAATGAGAAAGAAAGGCACAGCTCAGCTGTGGGAGGGAAGAGGAAGTAAACATGTATGCCATATAGTGGCTCCCCATGACATGAAAGAGCTGGCACTGAGTGGGACTGTGCTTAATGGGCATTACCATATATCTTGTTCAGATAGGCTGTACTAACCTATCGTTGTGGTAGGTTCTCATCAGCAGCACTCCTTAGCCAAGTCAAGCCAAGCCAAGTCAAGTGTAGTGACTGGGTAGAAGCCCAGTTTTACTGCTTTGATTGATGCCAGGAGCATGGGGGGGTGGAGGGGAGGGAGTTATGACAGAGCGAGCACTGGGATGGAGAAGAAGAAGGGAGTTCTTGATACCTAGAACAGCATCAGTGGTGGTTTAAGAGAAGAGAGTGGCCATTATGGAAGACAAAATGAATCAAGAGATACGGAGCAAATCAGGGAGCAGAAGCAAAAATCAAGAGTCTGATGAAGGATGTATGAAGGTAGTAAAGAGGGGGTGAAAGAAGGTAGGAAAGAAAGGTGTGGTGGGATTGGTGGTTTTGAAGGAGCTTTACTGAATGAAAAACAAAGGAAGAGTCCAGTCAGCAGGAAAAATAGAAGGGAAGGAGAGGAGGTCAGGAGAGAAATGAGGAAGGAAGCAGTGATTGAAGGGAAGAAGATGACTAATGGGAAGAATAAACCAGACCCACAAAGAGAAAGGAGGTTGAGAGGAAGCGAGAAATGGTATGGCAGGTAATTTATGCCTGACAAGAAAAGCAGTATTAGCAGTATTAAGAGAAGTTGGATGATGAATGAGTATGAATTTATAGAAAAAATATTGTTTGAAGTTTTAGATGTTAAAATAAAACATCTACCTTTCCTAACTGGAAGTCTTGGAAATTCTTGTATTGGAGCTGAGAAGGTTTTGAGGAGTTTTGGAAGATGTATGAGGCAGTAGGTGAGAGAGAAGAACCTGAGAGGATAAGATTGATTGCAGGAGAAAAGATATACAAATGGACAATAATTATTTAAATTGATATGGCTATGCTTGAGATGAGGGAGATGTCTGTGCTCAGTGATTAGAAGTGCCTCGGCACAGCAGAATTTCCCGGGCACAGCACGATTGCTTGGTACAAAAGTCCCTTGGTAGGGTGGGAAAAACCTTGGTGCAGTGATCAGTCTCCGCCAAACCTAGTGATTTCAGCATTTGCATGCATGCTCCCGATTGGCTTGCTGTAAATTATTCCTACCTGGTGACTAGCAATTGGCTCGCTAGCCATATAAAAGCTAGGGCAGTTTCTGCCCAAGTCGGAGCACTCTGCATGTACTTTGGAAGAGAGTTCTGTGTGCATCTCGGAGTAAAGTTGAAGGCCTGATCACCCACCAGCGACTCCCTGTCACCAGTCGTCCCGACTTACCCCGTACCCTGCATGCTCGGAAATTATAGAATTCTACTCGGTTTGCAACCCTATGGAAGGTACCTATACAGCGTACATTGATGCAAGTCCCTGTACTTCAGTTTGCAAGTAAAGTTATTTTCAAGTTAACCAGTATGCGTCTGTGCCTAATTCTGCTCCATCAGTCAACACGCCAAAACCCCATCTGGCTATACTCAGCCCCCACAGGAGATAGAAACATGGTTGAAGAATTATCTTTAAAAAGTTATGGATGTTGAGAACAAATGTGATAAATATAGTATATAGACAAGATCATGGAAAGCTTGAGTAGTAACAAGGGTGGATGAGAGGAGTCCTGGTAGGATAATGTACTTAGCATCAACAATCCAATTCAATCAACAATAGTGTATTTTGGACAGCCTAAACTCTGTAGGAAGGGTAGGTAGGAAGGACACCTGGCTGCATACTACTAGTATACAACGTGTTACGAATGTAAAGGGAAAGAGCACAGGGCAGCAGAATGCCAAGTAGTATGTTATATGCAAGGAGGACAGACACTTACAGTGGTAATGTCCCTGGTCCTTCTTAAATAAAGCTAGAGCTACAGAGGAGCAGCAAAGGTGGGAAAGGGAAAGTGGGGAAGAAGGCAGACAAAGAGAGAGAAGGAGAAGGATACAAGTTGATGAAAAATCCATTGGCGTTAATGTGGTCTGCAACTAACGGTGAGGGGAAAGTGGGAGGAGGGGAGCGGAAAGGTTGGGGAGAAGGGAAATGGAAACCTTTCCTGAACATCAGAGCAATAAAACAACTGGCAAAGACTATGGGGATGCAGAGGGGGATGATTAGAGCCAACTGTATCAAGCTGAAGCACTGAAGACTCATAAAAGTAGTAGAGATGTGTAATTTAAATGGACAAGCATGACTTTGTGTATTGCATCTACAAATGTCACAAGTGTGTTACAGAAGAAGAGGTGGGATAAGATTATGCCAATATTTGAGTGGGGTCAAGCGGACACAATATGTTTACAGGAGGGTGAAATCCCATGGGAGAGGGATTACAAGCATTTTGTAAAGATGTGGGGATGGGGCCCATCGTGATGGGCTGGGTCAGATGTAAACAAAGCAGCTGGAGTCACAATTTTGCTCGAGTGAGGAAGTAGAAGTGAGGCTAGTGCAAATGATTGGGCACTGGCAAAGGCGCTGCACATGACAGCAGACTTTTATAAATAGCTGTGCAAAAGAAGTGGATGGAAGAAAAATGAAGTTGTTCTTTGAGGGAGTAAAGGAAGGAATAGAGGATGGAAAGAAACTCTGGAGAAGTTATATATAAGAGAGGTAGAGGACTGCTTAAAAGCATGCAAGACAGGAAAGGCACTGGGAAGAGACAAACCTCTGGTGGAATTTATGAAAAAGGTCAGCAATAGCTGGGGAAAGATATAATAGGAAATAATGGAGGGTGGGGAGCCGCGTGACTGGAGCTGTGTGAACAGGATGCACAAACAGGCATGCCTGTCTGCCCGGCACACGAGTTAGCGTGGGAACTTGCGCAGGAGGATCTGAGGCTCCTGGCACTGAACCGTAGCCAAAGGGTCTGCATAGTAGTAGCCAGACTACTACAAGCACCATGGTGGGTGGGACACATTGTACCTCAAGGTTCCCCCTGCACCCAGACTCCCCTGCTGGGTACAATGAACATGGCACGACAGTGTGGGGACGCGGTCAGGAAGGCCAACCACACCTTGTCGTGCATGCACAGATGCATCTCAGACAGTTCCAAGGAGATGATCCTCCTCCTCTATGTGACACTGGTCAAGCCACAGCTGGAGTACTGCATCCAGTTCTGGGTGCTGCACTTCAGGAGGGATGTTGCCAATATGAAGAGGATTCAAAGGAGGGTCACCTGCATGATCAGGGGTCAGCAGGGCAGGCCCTACGAGGAGAGGCTAAGGAACCTGAACCTGTTTAGCCACCAAAAGAGAAGGCTGAGAGGGGATCTAGTGGCAGTCTACAAACTAGTCAAGGGGGACCAGCAGGCATTGGGGGAGTCCTTGTTCCCCCGAGCACTACCAGGAGTTACAAGAAACAAGGGACACAAGCTAGTGGAGGGTAGTTTCAGGCTAGACATTAGGAGGCGCTATTTCACTGTCAGGGAGGCTAGGACTTGGAACCAACTTCCAAAAGAAGTGGTGCTGGCTCCTACCCTGGGGGTCTTTAAAAAAAGGCTGGATGAACATCTGGCCGGGGTCGTTTGACCCCAGTACTCTTTCCTGCCACGGCAGGGGGGCGGACTAGATGATCTCCTTGGGTCCCTTCCGACCCTACAAACTATGAAACTACGAAACCACAATAACCTTGCACCTTCTGCTGGGCGCAGGTGCTGGTGGCCCTCTGTCCTCGCATGCTGGAGCCGGTGCCATGGCTGGCTTAGTTGAAGTGAGGGGTGCAAAATGGTTGTGTAGCTCCAGGGGAGTGGTAACCCTGGTGCTGTGCCTCTTTGAGCCAGAGACAACCGTCATCCAGGCAACCCCAGGCTGGACTTCATGGTGGCTCCTTGGTTTCGCTATGCTGTCATCAGTTGTCAGATGGGGAGTCTGAAGGTAAGAGTCCAGCTCCTGCTCCGTGTCTCTAGTGGAGCGCAGCTGCTGGACTGCTGCCTGGAGTTCCAGGGCCGTTTCAGTTCTCATTACCGAGCTGGGCAGGACTCTCAGCCCCAGCCTCCACTCAGACAGAGCCCCTGGCTTCATGTGGAGGCTGCCTAGCAATACTGCAGGCAGCTGGGTTTGGGGGCACTGCTACCTCCCCTTGTGGGGTGTGCTCAATGGTGGAGGCCCTGGAGTGCCAGGATAATGGCCCTGGAACTCCAGGCAACGGTCCAGCAGCTGCGCTCCACTAGAGACACGGACCTGTCTGAGATGCATCTGTGCATGCACAACAAGGTATGGTTGGCCTTCCTGACCGTGTCCCCACACTGTCGTCCCACGTTCATTGTGGCATCAATGATGACTCCAAGATTCTTTTCTGGACACTGGTGAGAAGGGAGTCCCCCAGCCTGTAGGTATGTTGCTGGTTCTTCTTCCCCGGTGCAATATGCTGCACTTGTCAAGTGTTGAAACCTATCCTGTTCTCATTGGCCCACCCCTGTAACCTGTCTAGATCCAGTTGCAACCTGTTCCTTGCTACTAGCGTACCCACTTCACATCTTAGTGTCATTTGCAAATTTGAACAGGGTGCTTTCTACCCCCTCACCCAAGTCACTGATGAAGATGTTGAATAGTACGGGCCTGAGGACCGAACCCTGGGGAACCCCACTGTCCACATCCCTCCAGGCTGAATAAGATCCGTCCACTACCACCTTCTGGGTGCGGCCCTCCAGCCAGCTAGTGACCCATCTGACTGTGTAGGCATCAACACCACTGTCTCCTAGTTTCTTACTGAGAATGGGATGAGAGATCGTGTCAAAGGCCTTCCTGATGTCCAGAAAGACTATATCCACTGCAATCCCTGCATCCAAGGACTTGGTGACCTGGTCATAGAAGGCCACCAGGTTGGTTTGACAAGACCTGCCCCTAATGAACCCATGCTGGCTGCCCCTGAGCATAACCTCCCCTGCTGGCCCTTCCTGGACATGTGGCAGGATAATTCTTTCGAAAAGCTTCCCCAGAATCAAGGTAAGACTCACAGGTCTATAGTTTCCTGGGTCCTCCTTCCTCCCTTTTTTGAAGATGGGGACCACATTGGCCCTTTTCCAGCCCTCCGGCACATCGCCCAAGTGCCATGAGTGCTCATAGAGCTGTGCCAGAGGTTCCACAATGACCCCTGCTAGTTCCTTCAGCGCTCTGGGGTGGAGATTATCAGGACCTGCAGATATAAATATATCTAGTCCCTCCAGAAGTTCCCTGACAAGGTCCTCATGAACCCTAGGCCTGGGTGTGCCACCCACAAGGCCCTCGGGGTGTCAGTGGAGGAGATATCCGGGTCCCTCCTCAGAAATATGGAGGCAAAGAAATTATTGCTGGGACCTCAGTGGTGGAGTCCCACATCACCCCATAGGGAAGCATGGGGCTTCTCATGGAAAACTCAACTGCATATACACAAATGTCAGGAGCTTGAGAAACAAGCAAGAGGAATTGGCCCTTCTCTTATGTGAAAATGACTATTACCTTGTAGGGATAACAGAGACCTAGTGGAACTCTACCTATGATTGGTCTGTTTCTTTGGAGGGTTATACCTTATACAGGAGAGACTGTTTTGGGAAGGGGATGGGGGTGTTGCTCTCTACGACAAGAATCAGTTCACTTTCCTGCAAATTGAGTTTTCTAACCAAGAAGGGCATCTTGAGACCATCTGAGTCAAAATACAGGGAGAACATGGGGAGGGTGACATACCTGTGGGAGTCTACTACAGACCTCCCCACCAAGAAGAACTCAATTGGGAATTCAACAGGGAACTGGTTGAGGCCATGTGCTCTTGATGTATGATTGTCATGGGGGACTTCAACTTCCCTGACATCTCTTGAGATGAGCACACAGCCAAATCAGACAGTTCACACAGCTTTTCTGCTTGCATTGATGACCTCTGCCTAACACAGGAAATCTATGGGTCAACTAGGGGAGAGGCATTGCTCATTCTGGTCCTGGACAAAGGGGAGGACCTGGTGAGCAATCTGAGGATTGAGGGGAAGCTTCATGAGAGTGACCATGATTTGGTCACCTTCAAAGTTCACTGAAGAGCAGGCAACTCCCTCAGTAAAACCGAAATCCTTAACTTCGGGAAGGCTGTCACAAACTCAGAAATTGGTAAGTCAGGCAATTAGGGATGACAGATTGTTCCCTCTGTCCCCCTAGATAAGGGAGTACATGAGGAATGGTCATCTCTCAAGAACACAATCCTTGAGCACAGGAGGAAGACATTCCATCTCGCATGAAATGTAATCAACGGGCAAGGAAACCCACTTGGCTGAACAAGGAACTGTTGGACCTCATTAAACTCAAAAGAGAAGCCTACTCCAGTTGGCAAATGGGAAGCATCACTGTCACAGAGCACTGAGTTGCCCTGCTCCTGAAGAAGGGAAACTGCTAGGGAGGGAGCCCTAGCAGTGACTAAGGAGCCCAGCTGTAGGTTGCCAGGGCAACCAGGAGGTCAGCTGACTGAAAGGGGCAGGGCCTGGCTCCTATATAAAGCACAAACCAAAGGCCAGAGGCAGTTCCCTGCCAGCTGCCAAAGAGGAAGAAGCTCTCTGCCCTGGGAGAGAAGGGAAACCTGATGCAGGGGCTGCATCTGAGAGTTAAAGGGTCACTGGTAGGACCGAATGTTGTTTGGGCTGGTTGGCTTCTGTTTTTGTTATAGCCGAAGGGCTTGTGTTTTGCTGTTGTTAGAACCAGTGGCTTAGGTGAGGCCTGACTATAGGAGCAGCGTTTTGGCACTGCTGAAGGAAGGAGTGTTCCCCAGTAGGCCAGACTGATGTTTTAGCCAGGTAGCTTTAATATATGTTACAGCCCAGGGACTTGTGTTTTGCTGTTGTTACACTGGTGGTTTGGGTGAGGCTATTAGGGGGTGGAGAAGGCCTCATAGGGGACCCACAGTAGCGTGGGGACCCCAGTGCCAGTAGGGGCGCAGTGTACTGGGTACATAGACCCAGCCCCAGAGAGGAGCATTTTGAGAAGCCTCAGTGTGGGCGTGGCAAGCCCCAGAGAGGAAGCACTATTGGGAAGCCCAAGCTGGGCATGGGGAGCCCCAGATAGGGGGCAGCATTATTAGGAAGCCCAAGTGTGGGTACAGAGAAGGAAGGCTCAGGGAGAACAGGAAGGGGCCAAATAGTGATAGAACTGAGACAGTGGCTATTCCATTAGCGAGGTGTGGACTGCAGTGTAGGGGAAGAAACGGAGCCGCAGATAGTGCCCCCCTGACAGTGGGGCAGTACAAGGGCAGCCTCCTGCTAACTAATACCTATTATCAACAAGGTGTGGAAGGCAAGTAAGTGGGCGGTTGCCCCAGGAACACGTGTGTGGGCCACATTAAGTTCAGCCCAGAGTGGGCACCTGTCACAATCACCAAAGAGGACTACTCAGCACTTGCCCACACCTGCAGGGAAGCTAACATACATACCAGAAAAGCCAAGGCACAAAATGAACTCAGGTTAGCTTCGGGGATCAAGGACAACAAAAAGTCCTCCTTCAGATATGTGGGAAGTTGAAAAAATAATAAAGATAGCATTGGGCCCCTGCAGGACATCAGCTGCCCTGTTTGCTCCAACACCCAAGAAAAAGCCAATCTCCTAAATGATTTTTTTTGCACTGGTTTTTCACCCTCCCAAGGTTATCACACTGTTAGACAGGACATGGACCAGCCTGGGAGCATGGCAGACCCAAAATTGATGTGGACAGGTAAAGGAACACCTTAAGAATATGGACATTCACAAGTCTGCGGGCCCTGACAGAATGCACCCGAAAGTCTTGAAGAAGCCGGCAGATATCATTGCTCCCCCCTTGGCAAAGCTATTCTAAAATTCATGGTGTTCTGGCAAGGTCCCGAAAGATGGAACAAGGGTCAATATGGTCCCTATCTTCAAGAAAGGGAGGAGGGACGACCCAGAGAATTATAGACCAATCAGTCTGATGTCCATCCCTGGAAAAATCCTAGAAAAAATTGTCAAGGGATCCATCAACACCAAACTAATAGAAGGCAAGCTTCTGAAGGCCAGCCAACATGGCTTTGTGACTGGCAAATCTTGCCTGTCCAAGCTCATCTCCTTCTATGACCAGGTGACATGAGCCATACATGAGGGAGATGATGTAGATGCCATATATCTGGATTTCAAGAAAGTCTTTAATCTAGTTCCCCATGATGTTCTCATAGCTATGCTAAGGAACTGTGGACTTGATTATCTCCCATTCTGATAGCTAGGTAATTAGCTACAGGGTCAGACCCAAAGTGCACTAGTTGATGGGACCAAATCAATGTGGCACAGGGTGAGCACTGGAGTCCCTCAGGGTTTGGTACTTGGGCTAGTACTCTTTAACATCTTCATTAATGATCTGGAGTCAGAAGTCAGATGTGAACTGGCAAAGTTTGCGGATGACACTAAATTATGGGGGACGGTGGTCACACTGCAGGACAGGCTGGGGATACAGGCTGATGTGGACAAGTTCTAAATGTGGGTTGACCAAAACTGAATGGCCTTCAATGTTGAGAAGTATAAGGCACTTCACTTTGGTAAGAAGAACCCTCAACACACTTACAAGCTCAGCAGTGCTACACTTGCTAGCACCATAACTGAAAGAGACTTGGGGGTCCTGACTGACCACAAAATGAGTACAAGTCACCAACGCGATGCTGTGGCTGGCAAAGCAAACAAAACTCAGGTGTGCGTCTACCGATGCATCTCAAGCAGAACCAGGGACATCATCCTCCCGCTTTACTCAGCCTTGGTGAGGCTGCAGTTGGAGTACTGCATCCAGTTTTGGACCCCCAATTCAGGAGAGATGTGGAAAAGCTTGAGAGAGTCTAGAGGACAGCTACTTGTATGATCCAGCACCTGGAGGGCAGACTGTATGAGGAGAGGCTGAGGGATTTGGGACTCTTCAGTCTGGAAAGGAGAAGGCTCAGAGGTGACTTGGTAACAGCCTACAATTATATAAGAGGGATACATCAGGACCTGGGAGAACACTTGTTCACCAGAGCTTCCCAAGGGATAACAAGGTCTAATGGCTACAAACTCCAGGAAGGCCGATTTAGACTAGACATAAGGAAAAAGTTCCTTACGATGTGTGTGTCCAGGGTTTGGAACAGACTCCCCTCAGAGGTGGTGCAAGCACCTTCTCTGGACTCTTTCAGAAAACTTCTGGATATTTTTCTTGCTGGGATCACCTGATCCCAGCTGACTTCCTGCCTATGGTGGGTTGGATTGGACTCAACAATCTCACGAGGTCCATTCCAGCCCCTAATGTCTATGAACTCTATGAAATGACATCTGTCAAGCTTTGAACACAGTTCTACTGTTCATCTATAAAAAGGACTTTCATTATCCATGAAGAAAAAAGTCTCACTAATAACTGGGCCAACTAGAGTGAGCTTTTAGAAAATTTCATTATTAAATTCCTTTACATTGCATGAATATTGCTTGGGAAGGGCATGGTTTTGATTTTATTTTTCTCAGAGTATTTATTATTTTAGCTGTGACAGTATTTTCAAGCTCTGCCTCCAGAAATTAAACAAGAGAACACATGAGATTTTGCTGTAATGGTCAGGTGGTTTTTCCAGTCCCTATTCTAACAAGTTTTTGCTTCTCTGTACACTTTTCTTTTCAAGCAATGCTGGTTTAATTCTAGAGACAGTTGAAGAAAGGGAGGCATCTTCATCTCCCTGCATGGAAAAAGATGGATGCATTCAGACCAACCCATGACTGCCATTGCTTCTGTTGAAAATCCAACACATTTTCTTAATTGTATCAACCCACAATGCAGCATAAACTCTTGACTAATCCAATCTGTTAAAATGCACTCTTAAGAAAGTAGAATTGCTGTCACTTCAAACAAGAGAAACAATGTTCTAAACCTTTTTAAATGCACTTTTCTTCTCTGAAAGTGCCAGCTGTGGGTTTTCACTAATTTTTTTACTATGAAAAAATCATAGTATCATAGTATCTAGGGTCAGAAGGGGCCTAAAGCAGACCATGTAGTCTGACCCCCCGCCAAGACCGAGGCAAAGAACCCATTGAAGATCTCAGCCTTACCATCAGCTGCGAGCACCAGATTGCCCGAGTCCCTCGGGGCCCAATGTTGCCAGGGGCTCTCTTTATGCTCCCCACATATTTAAAAAAGGATTTCCTGTTGTCCTTGATCCTAATCGCCAGGCGAAGCTCTACTCCCGCCTTGGCCTTCCTAATAGCCCTCCTGTACTCCCGAGCACAAGGGGAGTACTCCTCCTTGAAGGTTGTATGCCTCCCGCTTAGCCCTCAGGGTCCCCCAAATATCCCTATTAAGCCAGGGGGGCTTTCGGGCACCTTTGCCTATCTTGCATCGGGCAGGAATGGTTGCCCCTTGCGCTCAGAGGATCGTCTCCTTAAGGAACGTCCACCCTTCGTGGACGCCCATGTCCTCAACCCTACAGTCCCGCAGCGTCTTCTCAATCAGCCTCCTGAGCTTCCTGAAATTGGCCCTTTTGAAATCTGGGACCCTAGTCATAGTGTGGGCCCTAGCTACACTGCGCCAGACAGCAAATTCTATCAGGCAATGATCGCTATCTCCCAGGGAGTCCCGTACCTGGAGACCTCTAACCAGATCGTCCCCTGAGGCCAGGACCAGATCCAGCAGCACATCCCCCCCAACTAATAGAGCAATTCTTCTGTTGCAAAGAATTCAGAAAGATCACAGCAGGTTAGACTGTTTTTGAGTCCATGGATTCCTATATTGACACACTGGTTGAGAATCACTGCTCTAGGTTAATCCAGAGACATGAATGTAGTGCCTTTATACATCAGAAATTAATTATGTATGAGCCATATTCCCGGACAAGAAAATAGCAGAAACTCATAGGCAGGCCAATGTTGGATGGAGATGGATACAACACGCATGATTTAGTTTATAAACTAATACAACTTGAGTTCATTCAATTACTGCTAAACTGATCCAGACATTTTCTTTTTAGCCTCTCCTGCCTACTTCCCAGCTGAAATGCTCTCTGTATTATCTGATGGGAAGGATTTCTCTTAGTTTGTTGGATACTGTTGTGACACAGCAAGTCAGCCTTTTGTTCCATAGTTCCAGGCTTATTTCTCTGAGGCAGTTTCTTGTGTTAATATCAAGAGCTTTTGATCCATTATGGCTTTATTGTTAAGCAACTGTTCATACAGATTATGCATACTCCAGAACACTATCAGCTATACTTGATAGACAATTACTGCTTGAATATAAAGGCTGAGTTTGGAACCATTTCAAAAGGGTTTTCATTCAGGTGGCCTATTTGTATGTTCACTGGAGGACTTTTTCTTTTCTACAATAAAGGGATGAACACTGGCACCAATTTGCCTTGCCTATCAACTTTGATTTTATTAGTCTTCTGCTCTCCTTAGGCAACTGTTGGCATGTCCCTGACTGCTGATATTGTATAGGGCAAATATCTTCCTTAGCTGCACTAGTAGAAGAAAGAGGTCTAGGTGCTGTCTCTCACATAGAAGCAAATGTTCAGAAGACCTGAGGAAGGGTGATGGTACAGCTCTTGCTATAAAACTCTGACTCAAGACCATATGGGGTTTGCTGAATATATGCCCACTGTTGATACAGAATGCTTAAACTGGCAGTGGAATTGGCCTCTCTTCTAAGAATCAGCTGTATATTGACTAGTGAAAATATTCAACCAGAACCAGATCAACATATATGAATCTTTCAGATTCAACATGAAAGATGGCCCCTTGTCAGAACCAGATCCAGCACTAATGAGTTGTCTCCCTCTCTCTCATGCTTTTCCTAAGTACCTGCCTGCATAAACACATAACCCTCCAATAAGACTTGAAAGTTTGCATTTACATATAGTAAGAAACAAATAGTGCTTCTTTACGGTGCTGTATATATGACATACTTCAGAGTGAAAGGAAGGATGCAAACAGGTCACACTTCTTGTGTTCCTCAACAGAAGCTGAAAACAACTGCAGTTCTCATGTATTATGGGGAAAGGGGCTGCACACAGCCTATTTGTGCCCATAGCAAACTAGCTGAAAATCAAACAATCCAATGAACTCTAATGCCAAAAGCTGTATTCTCTGTCCCTTGAGGAGGTGCATTAGTAAATATATTGTTCCTCCTTGTAAGGTACATTCCATGTCTCAGGGTTTTTGCTGCCTGCTAGTCAACTGCAATCCACTGCCTAGGCAGGGGCATGCAGGCAGTGGATAGTGGCTCTGCCCCAGCTCTGGACCATGCTGTCACTGCCACAAAATACCAAGCCCTGGGCCAGCTCCCCACCGAACTGTGCACCCTGCCAGAGTTGCTGGGGCCAGTTCTCCATGGAAATCCTGACTCCATGCTGTCACAGCCCCACCACTGCTGAGGTTTCCAGCTGCAGCAATATGGGCAGGGGCTGCTGGGAAATGGAATTTGGCCATTGGCTGGATCTGCCATTTTGCCCACCCTTGTTTTAGACTCACAGTACCCCTCAATAGATTTCATAGTTTTATAGCAGCTAGGGTCAGGAGGGACCTGATCAGATCATCTAACCTGACCTCCTGCCATAAGCAGGAATGAATGCTGGATTCACAAGACCCCAGACAGGTGATCATCATGATCATCTAATCTCTTTTTGAATTTCCTGAAGGTAGGGGCAAGGACCACTTCCCTAGGAAGTTAATTCCAGATTCTGGCCATCCTAACTGTAAAATATTGCCTTCTGATCTCTAACCTAAACCTATTCTCATCAGTTTATTACCACTGTTTCTCATCACCCCAGGTGGTGCTGAGGAGAAAAGTGCTCTTCCTATTTGCTGATGATCTCCCTTGATGAATTTGTAGGCAGCCACCAGGTCCCCCTCAGCCTCCTCTTGCCGAGGCTGAACAGGTTCAGGTCCCTCAGTTTCTCCTCATAGGGCCTGTCCTGCTGCCCTCTCACCAAATGAGTGGCCCTTCTCTGAACTCTCTCCAGACTGGCCACATCCTTTTTAAAGTGCGGCGCCCAGTATTGGACACAGTACTCCAATTGCAGCCTGACCAATGTTGCATAGAGGGGGAGTACCACCTCTCTGGACTGGCTTGAGATGCATCTTTGGATGCATGACAAGGTATGGCTGGCCTTGCTGGCTTCAACGGCTCATGTTCATCTTGGAGTCAATAATGACTCCAAGATGCCTTTCTGCCTCTGTGCTTTCAAGAGGGGAACTCCCCAGCCTTTGTGTATGCTGTGGACTCCTTCTCCCAAGGTGCAGCACCCTGCATTTGTCTACGTTGAACCCCATCCTATTTTCATCTGCCCACTTTTGTAGTCTGTCTAAATCTAGTTGCAGCCTCTCTCTCCTTGCAAGTATGTCCACCTCGCCCCACATTTTAGTGTCATCAGCAAACTTGGGCAGCATACTTTCTACCCCCTCGTCCAAGTTACTGGTGAAGATGTTAAACAGTGCAGGCCCAAGGACTGAGCCCTGGGGGACCCCACTGCTCACATCTTGCCAGGTTGAGTACAACCCATCCACCACTACTTTCCGGGTGCGCCCCATCAGCCAATGTTTTACCCATCCAACTGTGTAGGCATCAGTGCCACAGTCACCTAATTTATTGATGGGGATGGGGTGAGACACAGTGTCAAAGGCCTTCTTAAAGTCTAGAAAGACTACGTCCACGGTGACACCATCATCCAAGGATTTAGTTACTTGGTTATAAAAGACAATCAGGTTGGTCAGGCAGGACCAGCCTTTGATGAACCCATGTTGGTTGCCCCTGAGCATGATCTCCCCTGCAGGCCCCCCACAGATATGCTCCTTGATGATTCTCTCCAAGATCTTCCCAAGCACCAAGGTGAGGCTTACAGGCCTATAGCTACTTGGGTCGTCCTCACTCCCTTTTTCATAAATTGGGACATTAGCTAGTTTCCAATTCTTCGGCACCTGGCCAGATGACCACGAATGCTCATATAGCTGGGCCAAGGGCTCCATGATGACCCCTGCCAACTCCCTCAAGACCCTTGGGTGGAGGGCATCTGGACCTGCAGATTTAAAAATGTCCAGCCCTTCCAGAAGATCCCTAACTACATCTGTGCTGACTGAAGGCCTGACAGAGCTATCCCCAAGATTGTCCCTACCTCTGGTAGGTGGGATGTCCCGGTCCCTGTTCAAGAAAACAGAAAACAAAGAAACTGTTAAAAATATCAGTTTTTTTGCCTGGCGTAGTCACAAGGTTATGATTTGAGTCTTGCAGGGGCCCTACATTGCCTGGTGCCCTCTTTTTGCTCCCACTGTACTTGAAAAAGGACTTTTTGTTGTCCTTAATCACGCCTGTTAAGACAAACATAAGGCACTTCTGTTAGTTTTCACTCGTTTTTTGACTACAGAAAAATATTAGAGCAATTTTTCTGTTGCAAAGAACTCAGATCACAACAGGGCAGAATGATTGCTATTTGAAATAACTGGGTTTATTTTGTAATTCATGATAATCCCACTAAACAGCAGTAACATTGTGTGGCACCCCACAGCCTGTTTGAAAGGATCTCAAAGCACCAAAAGGTACCATAGCATCCTGCTTGAGACACACTGGCATAGAGGATCTTCCTCTTCTGCTCAGAGTCACACTGATCACCAGATGAGATCAGGAAAGATCCAAGGTAAGACTGGCAGAGACTGTGGAAGATTCTGCCCTCTTCTGCAGCACAGGGTATGGTTCTTGTCCCAAGATCTTCTGACCATATATCAAGCAACTACCTCCCTGTCACTGCAGTGGTAGGGCATTGACAGTGCCAATGCTGCCCCTGCTTTTCTACCTGTGGCATTTCATAGAGAGTTTTTGGTTTTCCATGTTTTGTTCCTTGTTGTAGCTAAGGGTTCATAGTGGCAATTTTGGGAAGTCCTTCTGTTAACAAGCGCCTGGAAAGGCACGGGGGGTTATACTCAATGGCTCAGAAAGCCAAGGAATCTTATATTCCTACAGTTTCCCTATAGGTAATCTGGGCACTATTTTGTGTGCACTAAGGTAGAGACATTAATGAGTTCTACAATGGGCAGGCTGAAGCCTATATGTTTTTCTGAATCCCAGGTTAGCAGCAGTGACCTCGGCACTGCCCACGTTCCAAGTCTATGTCAGAAAAGAGGAAATGATACACCTGGTACATACATAAAGAATTTTTCTCCCTGTTAGGTCAGGTAGAGGTTCATTTGTAGGTTCTAACCTGCCTGAGGCCTACATGTTGCCATTTACTCCACCCATCTTGGCAAGAATGAAGAGAACCAGATCTAACATAGCCATATCTAATACAGTTGTATGGATCTGCTGCCTTGCAGAAAAGCTTCACAAAACAGGTTTTTTTCATGAACACCACCAATAAGTCCTTATAAGGACTTATAACACCAATAAGTCCTTATAAGTCCTTATGCTGTTCTTTATAAGACAGCATCTAGTTTGTGACATTCAAAACTTGTCTTTTAGCTAAACAAGTTTGTTTTCTGCTATTTTGCCATAATGGTAGAAAAAGTGGAGGTTCTCTTTTTCAAGCATTACAACCTTGCTTATTAACAAGACCCTGGTACTGTTTGTTTTTAGAATAAACTCATATAATTATCAGTAAATTTCTGCTAGTCAGAGCTAGTGTCAAGCTAGTGTCAAGCTAGTGTCAAGCAGGCTGAGCTAAGTACTTCTTATATGAATTCATGTTAAAAAAAAAGAAGCCAACAGCTTAGTAAAATTTGATAAGAAACACTCTCAGCCCCTGAAGCTATTGTACAAGACATGTTCCGCTGTGAATATCTATGAGCCTATGACTGCTGTAACTGAGACATGCCAGGTCTTACTATACCAGTTCTGCAATTTGGGGACAGGGACCCTTCCTGGCAATTCACAAAAAAGACTAGAGTAATAGTGGCTTAAAGCAGGAATTCTACTGGATAGGTCCCATCATACAGCTATACTTTTCTACCCACATCAGGTATACCATATTATCTCACATACAAAACATCCTGGAATAATGCACACCTTGTTCTTGACAGGTAGAATAAAAAAATATGTGTACACACACACACACACAAATATATTTCCTTGTAGTCAGTAACCGAGTAGGCAGCTAAGGAGCAGGGCCTGCTCACTGTAAGAGTGAGGAACAGATTTTACTTTCACTTTTACCCATAACTTGCCAAGATTATTCTTACAAGACAGACAGTTGCAGACTTATTAACACCCAGCACCCTGTGACCCAAAATGAAGCACTGATACCCTGCCAGCAGTGGGCCTAGTCCCCTCCAGCAAGCTTTCATTAGCCAGGACAGGCAGGGGACCAGTTCAAAACTGCCTGTCTGCACAAAGACTCTCGCCCAAACACACTGTTTTCATCAATTAGCAAGTTATTTCAACAGCAATTGAAACCAATCCATATAAACAGGACAAGACCAAACTTCTTCAAACCCAAACTGACTGCAGAAAAAGTGGCAGTCTGAAGCCATACTAATAAAGGTAATTTTGTCTTCAAAGTAGGTAGCAAACTGGTCACAGAGGACGTAGAAGAGACTATGTCCAGAAGAAGGCAAGATAGATTAACCTGGCCACTCATCAGTCAGAACAGTTCTGCCAGGCAGCACCTTCCAGATGCATAAGCAGTGAAGAAGAAAAGCTTCTTCAGTGCTGTTACTGACACGCCACTGTCCTTTAAGAAAGATCTGTGCTCCAGTCAGTTAGTTGCCTTTAATACAGATCAAGAGTTATCTGGACTTCCCTGCTTCAGGTGTCTCAACTGCCTTATATACCAAGGAGACCTGTGCTGCTGCCATGATGGGAGCAGGCACCTAGCTAACACTATTCCTACAACCAAGGTCAGTTTGCTATTTCACAAACTGACCAGGCCATCAGCAGAGTAGCTGTCCATTTCAGTATGAATATCCCCCAGAGTTTTGGAATCCCAGTGGCTCCATGAGTCCATGGGGGTGGACCACCCTAGCTGGTCTACCACCCCTATCAGGACACTGGAGGACAGAGATCTACAACTCTAGAAGGTAGTGATCCAACAGTAACAGAATGATCCTATTTATCCTCAAGTTTGCCATATGTGGCTGTACAAATACATTTTCATGCAACATAAAATTCAGAAGGTATTCTGACCTAAACCCCTGTGTGAAAGAAATGTTAATGTTTTCCTCTGTCTGTGGGTGAGGTTGCATCTCAGGTCTGACTGAGTTGCGTCTCTTACAGATCTGATGGAGAGTCCTAAATTCCATATCCAAGTTCAATTTCAAGTACCTGCCGATTAGAAAAATGTCTCTTCTATTTCAGTGAGATTACCCGTGACAATGATTAATTTCCCCGGCTATTTAAGATATGCAGCAATAACAAGGAAGTATAGAGCATAAGGATGGGTGGGATCTTTCAGAGTAGGAGGTGTCTTTCCTTTATATGTTTGTGTGCTTTGATGGCTCACTAATGGGTTGTATTAAATCAGAGACATACAAAAATGGAGCTGTTGCAGGAAAAGAAAAATGAGCAGAAGGTTTATTCTTTCAGTAGGGTTACACTGCAAAGGAGCTTCAACCGTCTCACAAAATACATTGTTGTAAGGATAACAAACAAAGGATCAGATCCTCAGGTTGGCTGAGGTATGTCTGGGCATATCCAGGGATAGAGGACAAGTAGCTTTCTAACACCTTTTCATCCCCTTTAATCCTGGAGGAGGTAAGAACAGTTTGGTCCTGCATGTCTTCTTCTTCAGCAGTCTCTTGCAGACAAGGATGATTGTTTTCCACGACTGTTTTATCCGTACATCCAAAGATGGTTGATGAGGTCTATCTGGAATTGACAGACTCCACTGGAACTTGGACATGTGTTTCCATGTGGGGTGTGTAGTGCTCGATTCTTGATTTGTTCTGTGACATGCTGTTTTTGCCATTTCTAGTTGTCCATCTCCTGTTGTTGTCATGAGGTTTCAAAGTACTGACATCACCAAAGCAGACTCTGTTTGGAACAGTCCTGGGAAATGAAGTTGATATCAATGTTGCATTTTTTTTTAAACTGGACTTGAGGATGTCCCTGAAGCATTTTCTCTGCCCTCCTAAGTGTACACCT
This sequence comes from Caiman crocodilus, assembly GCA_030014935.1. NCBI lineage: Eukaryota > Metazoa > Chordata > Crocodylia > Alligatoridae > Caiman > Caiman crocodilus. Next base: position 8,722,443 of record JAGPOW010002673.1, read on the forward strand.
TAGCTGAAATGGGAAAATAAAACTTGCTTCAGGAAACTGGAGTTGGATATCTGGATGACACAGCCAGTCCAACAAAGTTGATATTGAATGATCATCACTTCAGTACTCATGGTGTTCGCTTGCAGGAGGATGCTAACATTGGTGCATCTGTCTTCCCACAAATTCAGAGGATCTTCTGCAGGCAGTGCTGGAGGTACTTCTCCAACAGCTTTAGCCGTCTCCTGTATGTTGTCTATGTCTCAGTTCCATAGAGCAAGGTGGGGATCATGACTGCTTGATAAAGCATAGGCTTGGTTTCAGATCTGATGTCATGAGCTTTGAACACCCATTTCTTCAGGCATCCAAAGCTGTACTTGCACATTTGAGGTAACATTGGATTTCTTCGATGTCAGCCTTCTGTGAGAGATGGCTGCCAATGTATGGGAAATACTCAACATTCTCCAGTCTCACCGTGGATCTGGGTTACCACTGCTGAGGACCGTTTATTAAGAGCTTTTGACAGTCTTCTGAATGTTAAGCGTCAGTCCCATTTTCTTATATGCCTTTTCTCAGTTAACAATTGCCTAAAGGTCTGCTTCTGAGTAAGCACACACTACAGTATCATCAGCGTATTAGAGCTCAATGATTGAGATCAGAGTGGTTTTGGTTTTGGCTCAGTCAGCTGAGGTTAAACAGCTTACCATCCATTCAGTAGTTTAAGCTCCACTTCAGCTGGAAGCTTGTTGGTAGTCAGATGTAGCATTGTGGCAAGGAATATTGAGAAGAGTGCTGTAGCCATGACACAGCCTGGCTTAAGTCCTATGTTAACCTCAAAGGGATTTGTGATAAATCCATTACCGAGAATCACCACTGGCATACTATCACAGAGCAGGCAGAAAATGGTGACAAATTTTGGTGGGCATCCATCCATAACACTTCTCAGCTGGCAGAGTCTAAAGCTTTTGTAAGGTCAAAGAAGGCCATGTAGAAAGGCTTATATTATTCCTGCAATTTTTTCTGCAGCTGGTGAACTATGAAGATCATGTCAGTTGTGCCTCTTGATGCCCTAAACCAGGGGTGGACAATTATTTCAGGTGGAGGGCTGCTTACCAAGTTTTGGTAAGCTGTCAAGGGCCTCATGGATAGCCCTCCACCTTGACAGGTACCTCGCCCTGTCACCATCTTGTGAGTAGAAGTTCTGGCCCTAACCACTGGCCTTTGCCACCATAAGTCCCCCCCTTTGCCCCTGAAAGTACTCCTTTCAGCAAGGGGCTTTGCCATTTCAGAATCAGAAAAATAGCAAATTATATTCTAAAAAGCAAACACTTATAATATTCATTAATTTGATTTCAAAAAATGAAGTCTTGTGCTTGTATATTGTGTGGGGGTGAGGGGCATGGTGGGTCAGTATAGGTTTGTGGGAGACTGTAGGTGAGTGTGTATACGAGGTGTGGGGGAGGGTGTCTGTGGGGTGAATAGGTGTGGGGGTGTGGGTATAGGGTGAAGAAGCATGTGGGTGTGTGTGGTTATGTGAGGTGTGGGTGCATGTGTATGGTGGGGTGTGCATGTGGGACCCACACACACACACACCCTCTATCTCTGTCCCTCCTGTTCCTGGTCCCAGGGTACCGGCACGCACCCTGTGCACCTGTGGTCTGGCAATGCAGCCTGAAGCCACATGGTGTTGGAAGCAGATGGCAGCAGACAGCACAGCAGGGAAATGGCAGCTACAGGCGACATTCCTATCTGAGTTTCCCTCTCAGGCAGAGGGAGGTGGGAATAGCCCCACAGTCTCAGCCCAGAAGTCTCTGGTAGGCAGAGGCTTCTGGTTGGTGCCCGGGTAGGCCTTGCTACTGAGCTGCTTACTCCTGCTGCTGGCTTTCCCCAAGTCCTACTCCTCCTGGCTCCTGTCATCTTTGACAGGCAGCCAGGAGCAGATATTAATTTTCTACTTTTTTTAGGGGCCCTGTGGGCCACGTAGAATGGACTGGCAGGCTGCATCAGGCCTGCAGGCCGTATTTTGCCCGCCCCTACCCTAAACCCACACTGAGATTTTGGGAGGAGCTCTACAGCAAGTGGAAAGAGACAGTGTGGTGAACGGCAAGGCAATCCCTCTGTAGTTTCCCGTCAGACTTGTTTCCTTTCTTCCTTGTCTCTTGCATGTACAGATGTTGTCTATATTATGGGGTTGCTGCTACCACATCTCTGCCAACACAAGGTTGGCTCACAGGCACCTACTGGAGATGTTGTATATGGCAGCAGAAAGGTTTTTTTCCCCATTGCTTACCTATTCCACATCCCCATACAACAGAACCTCTGCTGGCAGAACACTCTTTGGTCAGCATAAATGCATCTAGATGAGGGTTCAGGGTTGTTGAAAGCAGAACTGTAGATACAGGATGCAATCTTTTCAAACACCAGCTGCATCAACCTGTAATGGCTCCCAAGAGCTATTATGCAGATCGAGGAGGATGGGAGATTCAAAGCAGTTGCTGAAATTTCCAAAACTGCCTCCCATGCCACTCCCTCATGGGAAAATCTGCAGCTATCTACTAAAGGCATTCTCAAGTTGTTTTTGTGCTTGCAGGATAGTATAGATTCAATGGCCAAGGTAACTAAGCAGACTGGCTCTAACGGTGTCTCTGTACCCATCTGTAAATTTCCACAGAAAATATTCCAATGCATTTCATCTATTTTTAATGCATGCTCCTCTCCTGAAAATTGCTACTGTGCCCATCTCCATGGGTTTCTTAATTTTCTGTCTGCTGTAAACAATTTCTGAGAATGTATTTATGAGTAATGTATTTTTGGTCTTTCACACATTTTCACAACAAACAAACTATTATTTTGCAAGCAATAACCATAATAAGCATTCTTTCTGTGGCTTCAGTCCCATAAATGTATATGTATATTATAGATAAATGCTAGTTTTCTATTTTCACATATACCAAACTACCCTGATGTATAAACAAGGTCACAGAACAAAAAATATGACAACCTCTCTCTACTTGTAAAAGTATCTTCTTTAGTATTTTGTTATCTTTAAATTACTTCCAAAGGTCTGGTTCTATACTCAGACTAATTAGCCTGCATACAGCACCATACCAACAAGGCTGAACTGCTTCTGGCTCTGGAGCTAGTAAATTTCGTGCTAGTTCCAGTTACTTCTACACAACACTGCCTAATGTGACTCAGCATGAACTCAACCATTCCAAGGTCATCACAAACCAATCAGAGATGAGAGGAAAGAGTTTATCTTTGCACTGCCAATCAGGGAAGAGGAGATTAGGTCATCAGAGACTAAGCTGCCACCTCTCCCCACCCTGATGCAGAAAAAGGTAATCTTGACAGTGGCTCTAGTTTCCATTAAGGATGCAAGGACTCCAACAGGTCAATGACATCCTGCAATCCCTTTTCCTGTTAGATCCAAGTAGAATAGAGAATTAGTCATAAGGACACCCAGGACCTCCCAGTCCAGAGGCTGAACAGTGCTAATGGGGTAGCCTCACCAGACCTAACACCTGCTACCAAATGCATAACTCCTGGTTTACTTCTGACCTCATCCTGGGGTTACTTTGTTTCTGCTCAGGCTGATACTACAGCTTCCTATCTCTCAGGACCTATAAGATGGTTTCTTGTCCTTAGAAACATCCTTTCCCCAGTGAGAGTTGCCCAGTGCTACTTGTGCCCCAACTCATGAGCTTCATCTTCTTCAGTTGTCCATGCTCACCTAGCCATTCTGCCTGCTTCACAGCCCTTATTGCCTCAAAAAAAGACAGAGCCAGAAGTCTCAAAGCCCTTTGTCTTATAAAGGGCTTTACACCAGGACTATCATGGTTCTAGCCTTTGCACTTTCAATGCTTTATGCTTCACAGCACAAGTACCTATGAATTCCTGTAAGAATGGTTAATGTTTTGTTGATGTTCATTCCTGTCATAGATGATCATTCCTAAAATGTATCTGTGTACAGACTCAGAAGGTTACCAGCATAACCATCAAATTTAATGTCTGGAAGAATGTAAGACTTAATGGAGACGTCCTTAGGCCTAATTAAGTGTGTGGCAGCACCTATATTTGTTGCTGCACTTACATATTTTGACATTGATTTTTATGAACAACCCGACCTGGTGGGTCTTAGTCATTACTGAGACCGTATGCTATGAAGAACAGTAAATAAGTAGCAATTAATCTGAGGATGGACAGAAGAGGGGATCACAAGCAATTTAGAGGAGGTTACAGCTTTTGCGTCCCATGGGACTCTAGGAATACACGTTTCTATTAACATTTAGAAAAATGTGCATACACTATAGTTTAGTGTGTACTAGCTGATAGTGCAGGGACAACTGGGACATCACATAGTGCTAACTATACTCCTTGGTCTTACTTACTAATTCATATTAAAAGAATGGTGTGCATTTAAATAATGTTATTTCTCCTATGAGATGAGAGAGCGAGAGAGAGGATGGTTCATAAAATCATGAACAGAAGAAAGAATATCCACAAAAGAACAGTTTTTTAGGATGCAGTCCCCATCAAGAGTAAGTTCTAGGACATCTCTTCTATCCAATTTAATATTCCAATAACGTCTCTTTTCAATGGGTGATGTTATCACTCAAAGTCTACCTCAAAACCATGTCCAAATTTTGCCCATAGGAAATTCCAGGGGAAGGCTTGCAAGGCCTTCTTCTTAGTTAGAGGTGCAAAATTTCCAGAAATTTGAAGCCATGGAAAAAAAAAACCAAACAAACCAAAAACATTTCCCCCTGTTTTTCTCCCCAGAAAAAAAAAATGGAAATTTTGGGGAAAATTGAAATATATGCAATACTTGTTTTCTTAGCACCCTTTACAGATCTAATTCACTTTGCTACTTAAGAACATAACATGTCTCATGTAGAACTTGGTTTGCTCATAAAAATCACCATGTTTGGTATATTTATTAAAAGTATAGTTTACTCAGACAATAATTACAAATTTACTAATTGAATGTACTTTAAAATGTTTTTAATTTTGTTACAAACGGAGCTACAAGCTGCTGAATTCTACGGGACCTAGCATCTTTTAGTTTTTGCCAGTTTATGAGATGCAGACAAAAATTAAAGTTGAAAACAGAAGCAAGCATCAACATTATAGTAAAACAAAGAAAGTTATTATGTATTCGGGACTTAGTCTCCTCCACAGTGTCAAGCAGATACAGAAAGCACTCATTTTTAGAAAAAAAAGCGGAGGAAAAAAAGGGAAAACCCCACCAAGCCTCATTGAATACAAATTTTGCTACATGAAACTGTTTAATCCGTCTCATTTTCTGAGCTATCACTATGAGCAGTTTTTGCTTCCTTTGATCCTTCATTTTTATCATTTTCATGGACTTCTGAAAACTGAAGGTTTGTCTAGATTGAGACAAGCTTCTCTACTCTTTCATATGTTAGTTTATTTCTTGATTTGGTGTGAGTATTTCAAAATATAGACCAGTTTCTCTCACATGCTGCAGAAGATGGAGGAATCTGAAGCTGGAGAAGCAAGAGGAGTCAGAAGCTGTGTCATGCATGCAAAGGCCTTGCCACTATATTGCAGAAGGGATATTCTTGGCAGAGCTCCAGACTGCATTCCTGGACCAAATACCTGAAGATGTTCTGTATTCTGCAACACAGACATTCGTAAGAACTACTTCACAGTCAGGGCAGCTAGTATTTGGAACTTCCAAGGGAAGTGGTGCTGGCTCCTACCCTGGGGGTCTTTAAGAAGCAGCTCAATGCCTACCTGTTTGGGGTCAATTGAGCCCAGTTTTCCTCCGGCCCAGTCAGGGGGTTGGACCTGAAGATCTACAAGGTCCTTTCCGACCCTACTTCTATGATTCAAAAGTACCTTTCCAACATGAAAGTCCTATGTATGTTGCTTGCTTGTAATCCAGGCAAATGCAGCAACATTTCTGCCTTTGATTCTTGGATCCAAGAGACTTGCAGCAGCATGAACTGATTGGCAACAAAATTCCTCCCATCTGTTAATAAAGTCTTTCACTTTTCTTTCTTCTGTACTTGTAAGCGGAGATACACTTAGATTCTCAAAAACAGTTGATTTTATCTAGGCCATTTGGTAAGGAATGTCTGACAAAAGTGAACTGTCCAATTCAGATGCAGTGATTGCTGAAGAAATTGGCTATAGAATCTTCAGAGAGTTCTGCAGCTGAACCCAGAAGACATCTCCATCAAGTACAGTGTTCCTTACACTTCTGGATACTTTAAGATCCCCAATTATTACTGTTTCTTGAACAGCTTCCTTGTATTTTAGTGAACTTTAAATGAGATCACCACTCCACCCCACCTAGTTTTATTAGAGTTTGAGTGTCACTATTTTATTCTTTGCATTCTTTTCTTCCTGCTTCTTCTTCAAGATTGCAGCTACAATACAAGTAGCATTTACATGTTTTATAATGTCTTTTGCTCTTCTATAGATCTTACGTAGAGTATCCAACTTCATGACAACATTAAAAAGCAAGTTTAGCCCACCAGATGAACATCTTACTGCAGTAATATATGGATATTTATCCATTATGATCTCTCATGCTGCTTTCATGTTACTTGCATTGTCAGTCAGCAAAACAAATACTTTACCACTCCCAGTCTTCTTTAGGACTTCACATATTTGACTACGGATATACTCTGCAGTATGCCTGGCCTCTCCTGTTTCAATGCTTCTGTAAAAAACTGGCTGAGGTGTTATCACATTCATCCATCCATCTGTAAGTACTGTAAGACACAGTGCTTCATTGATTTTTCCTTGCACAGATTGCATTACATGTTCATATTTCTGACTCCAAAAGAGGCTTGCTCAAAGAATGTCTACTGGGCAGTGTGGTGGTCTTAGTAATTTAAAAATTTCCAGCCCGTATGCGTTTTCAGTTATTGACAATGGCTTCCCCCAAAAATATACTGCTCTTGCAAGAGCTTGGTCAATTTTTTCCTGATCTTCAGGTGTCAACTTCTCCACAAATGAAGCTATTCCGAGTCTTTTGTATACAGTTGGTTACAATATTTGGCTACTTGAGGATGTTGACTGGGCAACCCTTTGTGATGCTGATATTATAGAAGATGCAGAAGCAGCAGCAGCAGCAGCAGGACTTCTGGATCAAGAACACTAGAAAGAGCTACTTGCACTTCCAGCGTTATGATCTACCTCCTCCTCACTTACACCCATGAAGGATTTTTTAAATATCTGCAGGAAATTTCTTACATACATGTTTGGTCATCCTAGAAGCATTTGGAAATACATATTTCATTTAACACTATTTGCAAATCACATTTTTTTCTCAAAATAACTTGCAGTGTGGAAATGCTTCCATATACTAGAAGTTGGTTGCACCATTTTGCTGAGGGAGAAAAAAAATAAAAATGTAATTTATTGGCTAGCTGACATATATAAACACTAAGGTACAGCATGTACAAATTTAGTAATGGATGCAGAAAAGACCTCCTCAGAGTTAACTGTGAACAACTTCCCTGTCCTGCAGGCCTCACCTCACTGCTAAAGTTGGATGATTTGTCACAAAACATCAGATTAATAGGAATTCAATAATGCATTACACAGGTTATGAAAATATATTAATGCAGATAAAATATAGTTTAATATACTGAATTCAGAGAAATTTAAACTCTTATCTTTCAGTAAAGAAGTATACATTCTTTCAGCTCCTTTGTGCTGCTTCTGTACTTCTGCATATCTCAAAGTCACAGGGCCAGGATGTTGCAGGGGGCCTCCTCAGGGCCACACTCTACGGCCTGCCCGCCTGTCTCTGTGGGCCAACCGCCCGCTTTCTCGCCCGCCATGACTTGATCTAATAGGTTCACTAATTGATGTTAATAAGCGGGAGGCTGCCGATTCGTGCCCCGATGCCAGGGGGCGAAATCTGCGGCTCCTATCCACCCCCAATACCGCAGCCCAAGCCTTGCAGATGGCATCTTGCTGTTCTAATCACCGGCCCCTCGCTGGGCCCCAGAATCATCCATACAGAACCTTTCTCTGATCCCTCCAACCAGAAGGCCTCTCCGCCGTCATCCGGGCTACCTAGCCCCCCAAAGCCATTTTCCCCTCTCACGTGCAGTCCCCCCAGGACCTTCAGCAACTTGCGCTAGCCCACCTCCAGGCCAGTCGGACCCGCAGGCCCCTGGTTCTTGGGCGTCCCTCGCGGTGGGCCCCTGGCCCTTCTGGCTCCCTTAGACCTAGCCCCAGCTTGGGCCAGCCGAGGGTACTCTCTCCTCTGAGCTGGGTCTCTAGCGCCTCACTCTCTCTCACAGTGGGCCCACCACAAACATAGGGTTACCACACCGGTGAAAGGCGAGTCGGGGCGCCATAACCCCTTGCCCCCACCGCCGGGTGGGTAACTGGCCTGGCATTTCCTGGGGGCTCCCGCGCCACTGAGAGCCCCACCAGGTCATCCACTCCCGGCAGGGTGCAGTTTCAGGTCATGCCCAGGACCAGGAGCCTCCTTGTCAACTCTTACAGCTCCCCCTTATCTCTGGGTGTTCTTCTCAGAAGCCCTCCGGCCAGGCGATGTTGCTGCCTAGCCTCCAGCAGCCAAACTGCCTTGCTTATATAGGCAGCCCTTACCACAAAATGGCTGCCGTCATCAGGCACCTGGTGGCTGCCAGCTCCAGGCCCTTAAAGTGGCAGGCACACACCATGCCCTGCCACACAGAAGGCGGCAGGTTCCTTCCAAATCCAGAACCTTTAGACTTGCTCGGTCTCCTCTCCTGAAGCTTTTGAGCAAGAAGGACAATAAGCTCCTTGTTTCTAATCTCTACAGGAACAAATGGATGCTGCTACCAGTGTCTGCTCCCAGTCCTTTGAGGCCTAGTCAGGAGGACAGGAGCAGCTCCACTAATCTCTAGATCAAAAGTCAACAATAGAGGAAGTCCACAAGCAAGGAAGGCACTGAATCCTTCTTCCCTCTCTTGTGAAAGTGGCAGTGCCCCCTGAGGGCAGAAATGCATCTTGCTCTTGTGTTTGAGAGTTGTCCTCAGTGTACAGGAACTGTAATGATCTGATTCTGTAGATAGTCTTAAAGAAAAGTCTTCCTATTACATGTTTATTAGAAAACATTTTGGGGGAATAAAGGTAGCAATATATGAACACCTTGTCTTAAACATTTTATTCATCATTCTAAAAGAAAATATTTCATAAGAGATAAACAGGGGCAAGATTTCATGCCCGGTGCAAGCACCAGCCTTCGATGGGTCAACCGCTCACCTCACTTGCCTACCATGCCTTGATGCAATAGTATTGATGTGTTGATTAGGCAGGAGGCTGCCAATTTTGAACCCCAATGTTTAGGGGAGTATCTGCAGCTCCGTTCCACCCCTACACTGCAGCCCAGATCTTGCAGTTGGCATCCCAGGCAGCTAACTCTGCTGTACCCTTCACCCATTAGCTGTGATCCCTTCTCTGGGACCTTCGGCTCCCCCTTGGGCCCTGGCCCCATCTCAGGCCAGTCAAGACCCCCAGCTTCTTTGCTCTGTGGGTGACACTCATAGTGGGCCCCTGGTCCTTTTGACCCCTCTCTGGGTCCTGGCCCCAGCTTGGGCCAGTCAGGTCAGGTCTAAGCTGCATGCCTGTGTTTGGGGGTCTCCCATTTTCAGCTCAGGTACTTCGCAAACTGTGCCTTGCCCTGTGGACTCACCCACCTCAGCAGGCTCAGGAGCTTCAAAAAGCTTACCTGGCCTTCCCTGCATTATATAACCCACCCAAAGGTTGGGGTTGAAGTTAGGATGCCCTGACCCACCTTCCACTGGGGAGGTGATCACTCCTGGTATTTACATGCTGTGCTACCAGCAGCCCCACCAGGCCTTCCTGCCCCAGCAGGGTGCAGTTTTAGTTCATGCCCAGGACCAATGAGGCCTCCAAGCCACCCCCATAGCCTCACCCTTACCTCCAAGATGTTCCTGGCAGACCTCAGCAAAAAGGTGTTTCTCTTCTGCTGACTAATCAAACTGCCCTCAAGCCTTAAAATGGCCACCATCATCAGGCACCTGCTACTCCCTAGTCCAGTCCTTAAAGTAGCAGGCACTATGAGTGCCCTGCCACCAAGGTTTTTTTTAAATTTTTCCAAAAAATTTCAAGTTTTTGGGGAAAAAAAAAAGTCCTTGGAAAAAAAAACAGAAAAAAAACATCCTCCCCCCGCACCATAATGTTTCTGGGTTTTTTCCCCTGGGCTTTCACATCTGTACTCTAAGTATATTTTTAAATTCCTATGTATTAGGAGGTGCAGCATTTTGGAGAATATGTGCCCTTCCTCCCTACCAATACTTACTTGTAAACTCTTTTGGAGTGACTAATTTCAAGATTTACCAATCATAAAAATGTCCTCCCTCAGAAGAAAAGTCATCTCCAGGCCTATTATGTGGGAAAGAATAATCCAATTCTCCCCTCACCCCAAAATCATGGTCTAGATTTGATACCTCTGCTCACAGCCTGGACAAATGTTTATTTCAGGAATAGTCCCATTGTCCCAATGGCACCACTCCTGATAGAGGTAACGCCCAAGGCAATCATGTCAGATCCCAGATATCTGTTAATAACTAAAAGCTCTTTCATAGGTGGTGCTGGTAGCATTTAATTTCATGTTGGAGTCTATATGAGTTAAGCACCTGAAAGGAGACACTCAGTGCCCTGCAGAATCAAGCTGTTACTCTTTACATGACAGCACTTTCTTAAGCTCTCTCTCTCAACTTGAGGACTGACCAGAATGTACAATGAGACCTGCTTGTCTTTTTTTTTCCTTTCAAAAACTCAAAGCAAATAAAGAAATTCTGCATTATTTGACAGAAAGAGCTTGGCTCTTCTTTCTCCACCTCCACTATTGATGCTGTTTAAGAGTTCTTCTACAACAGCAATAAATATCTCTATTTCCTCAAAGGTGAAAGAAGTCATTCTTTTCACCAGTTTGTTGAGATTATAGAAGTCTGCATTAGTTAGATTGTTTCATGTGTTTGATGTTAAATCAAAAGATGGGTCTATCCTGAAACAGAAGCTGGAGGAGATACAATCAAAGTATCTTCTTAATGTGCCAATAGATTTTTCACTTTGTTGCCAAACAGGCTTCTGCTGACAGAAATTGCCTGACTTCACAGGAGGTTGAATCATGAGATGATGAAAAACGGATTTCACTCCCTGACACCTTAGCCTGGAAAAAACAGATAAAAACTTTCTGAGTTCCTAGAAGTGTGCCAAGCCCCAGGAAATGAGAAACTCAGGTCTCCACCAGAGAGTCCTGATCACTGTTCCATTTGCAATTCCTATTCCATCTACTCTGTCTGCTTGAGCTGCTCTTGAGATGAAGGGTATGGACAGATATTAACTTGCAGTGTAGGAAATTTGCAGCACCAAGAAAATATGGTGAGAAGGGGACAGAGAGACATCCCAGCCCCCTGGCTGAAGAGCTGCAAAGCTACCTCAAGGGTGAGCTCTCTAGCCAGGGTGCAAGAGCAGAGTGCTTCTTGACCGCCCCTTCACCTTCAGGGGAGCCCAATCACTGACAGGTTGCCCTCTCCCCTGCCAGGGAAGTGGGCAGGGCATCAGTGATCAGTTGGTAGCTACTGAAAAGCAGCAGCCATCAAGGACAGACCCCTGCCCTGTAATGATGGCAGGGCTGAGAAATGCTGCTTTTCTTCTTGCCACTCCCGACAGTGCTGCTCCCAGAGCCGCAGCTCTTGTCAGGACTCCACAGTGTCAGAGTGAGGTCCCAAACTCTTGCAGTGACAGAATTCCCAAAGCTGCTCCACAGCTGGTTGGCAGAGTAGCCAGACAGCAGGAGAAGGTGATGAGGGAGTTAAAGCCAGGGTGAGTAATCTATGCTGTCCTATGAACTGAGGCTCCCCAGTGCTGTTCAAAGTGTGGTGGGAAATGGTGTCATTGTTTGAACAGTCCCAGAATGAGCCAAGACTGTTCACACGGCTGTGGCTCCGACAGCTCTGGTTACTGGGTGGGCTATCAGAGATCCAGGCACTCTCCTTTCCTCCCCTGCTTGGAGGGTCTCGGGACGGTAGAGTATGGTGGGATACCAAGGAACCTAGGACCCTCCATCTTGCTGCATGTGACTGAACAGGCACGAGAAATCAGCAAAGCTATTGTTTCAAAAGCAAGCAGTTTGTGGCTGAATTACTAGGGTTTTTTTTCCCCTGTTACAAACTGCTTGAATGCCTGTCTGTTCATTTTTTATGCTAAGAAAAAGGAACTTTTCCTGGCACAAATGTTAGGGCATGTCCTGCAACTATACTTCTTTTCAAATTGAAAAGTGGTCTCTGCTTTCAAAATATGAAGATCTTCTTTGCCACCTAATTTGAAAGCAAAACATTCTATCCACAGAGGAACACTGGCATTTCACTGTCTGTTTTAACAGGTGCTTTCATGGTGTCCCCAGTCCATGGGCAAGCCATGTTTAACAAACTGTCTCCCCCTGCCTTTGGGCCAGAGCTTAGCAATGGCATCTGGCCACCATTCTGCATCCCCTACTACAAGCTGTTGCTCCACTTTCCAGGAACAACTCCCAGCTATGATAGCCACTGTTTTCTGATAACAACAATACTTTCACTGTCTGAAGTCTTTAATTCTTGATACGTTATCATCTAAAAACAACCAGGTATTATAAACATGGATTAAAACTTACAGCCTTCTTCAGCAGGTATGATTACATTCTGTACAATTATACAAAAATAAAACACATTTCAGAATTTGGAAATTAAACCAAATCACTTTGACTTATGGCTTGAGTTAACCCATGTCCTTCTCTTCTTGCATTAGGGTGCAGTCCGCATATTGCTTACCGTAATAAACAGATTTGTTTTTCCTGGTTTTGATTCAAGTTAGCCCTGCAGAGGCAATACAACTACAAATAAGAGACAGTGAGATGCAGTTTGTTGCTCTCAGAGCTGTTGTTCTCAGAGCTGTTTTTATTGGTGATGATGCATGAGAGAAAGGACCCATGCTGACTCAGGGCAGAGAGGTTGCAGAGTTAGCCAAGATAATACTTGTAATTGTAAAGTGAGCCTATCTGATATTCCAATTATTCAGAGAAAACAGTCTCATGGAACATGATTTTACATAATCTTTTTTCAGAGAAGAACTACACTTGATAGGATCATCCCTCCTTGCCTAAACTGCCTGTCTCAAAACATAACCCTACTATATATACAGTTCAGCATTTAATTAATACATATACATAGAGCTGAGAATGTGACAGGACGGGCTCCCTGGGGCCGTTCTCTACAGTCTACGGCCCCCCCGCCTGTCTTGATGGGCCAACCGCCCGCTTGTTCTCACCCGCCATGACTTGATCTTAATTGGTTCCTTTAGATCTTACAAAAGTGGGAGGCTGCCCATTTGTGCCCTGATGCCAGGGGGCGCTCTCTGTGGCTCCTTCCACCCCAGTACCACAGCCCAAGCCCCGTTGATGTATTAGACGTTGGTATGCCAAGCTTCTCCAAGCGTTGCCCATCTCTCTCAGGCTTCTCAATAATCCTGCCCCTTCTCTGGGGCTTCTCAAAGTACTGCCTGTCTTTCTCAGGCTTCTCAAAGGTTGCCCGCTCTCTGGGGCTTGCTGTGACCCCGCTGGGGCTCTCGAGCGCTGCCCGTCTCTCTCTCTCTCGGGCTTCTCCAGAGGACTGGAAGGTGGCCAATGCGGTCCCCATCTTTAAGAAGGGGAGGAAAGAGGACCCGGAGAACTACAGGCCTGTCAGTCTCACCTCGGTTCTGGGGAAGATCTTTGAGAAAATTCTCACATCTGTGAGGGACCGGCAGGGGACTTTATGCTGAAGGGCAACCAGCACGGGTTTGTTAAGGGCAGGTCCTGTCAGACCAACCTGGTCGCCTTC
>JAGPOW010002673.1:8748663-8773114 GCA_030014935.1 Caiman crocodilus
AGGTTTAGATTGGACATCCACAAGAACTACTTCACAGTTAGGGCGGCTAGGATCTAGAACCAACTTCCAAGAGAAATGGTGCTGGCTCCTACCCTGGGGGTCTTTAAGAAGCAGCCCAATGCCTACCTGGCTGGGGTCATTTGAGCCCAGTTTTCCTCCTGCCCAGGCAGGGGGTTGGACTTGAAGATCTACAAGGTCCCTTCCAACCCTACTTCTATGATTCTATGATCATGCTCAATGAGTACTCTCATCAATGGTTCAACGTCTAGCTGGGAGGAGTATCAAGAAGAGTTCGCAGGGAGTCTGTCCTGGATCTTGTATGGTTTATAATTCTGCCTTGAGCAGGGGGTTGACTCCTTTGAACAGGAGGCTGGACTAGATGACCAAGTAAGGTCACTTCTAGTCCTCCTTTCTATGATCCTATGAATATCTTCATTAATGATTTGGATGATCGGATTGAGTACACACTTAGAAACGTGCTGATGATGCCAAATTCAATGGAGTTGCAGACAATGTGGAGGATAGAACTAGAATACAGAATGACAAGGATAGATTGGAGAAATGGTCTGCATTCAACCAGATGAAATTCAACAATGACAAATGCACTTGTCCTGCACTTAGGATAGAATAACTGCATGTGTAAATGCAGACTGGTTAGGCTATCATATTGCAGAGAAGGACCTGAGAGTCACAGTGGATAAGGAACTGAATATCAAGTCAGCTCTGTGCTCTTGTTGCAAAAAAAGTGAATAGCATCCTGGGTTGTATTAAAAAGGAGTGTCACATGCACATCAAGGGAGCTGAATCTTTCTATTCAGCACTGGTAAGGCCTAACCTAGAATACTGTGTCCTGTTTGGGGCCCCACCTTCAAAAAAAGATATGGACAGTGTGACAGGTCAGTAGGGGGTGCTCCTGCGTTGAGCCACCTGCCTCACTGCACCCGACCACCTTCCAGGCTCCGAGTGCCTCCCTGGGGGTGTCTCACATCTGGTGGACCGCCTTCCTGAAACACACCTGCAAGCCTAGGCTTAACACTGTCATCACCCAGGGTCTGGATTGAACCTGGCTCTGTGGCCCCTGGGCAACACAGGCCTAGTAGCCCTTGAGGGGTACTTGACCCACTGCAAGAACTTGGGGTGCTTCCCTCAGTCTGAAGCACAAAGAGTGGTCTCCCATAATCAGCCAAACCAAGAGGACCCCCAAGACATAACCTAGACCCTCTCCTAATAAGTCTCCCATGCTAGGTATAGAGGAGAAATCTATTGGTTACAAGGAATAGGTTTGGAATAGGGTACAGGGTAGAGCAATATCAGAGGAATACCTTAGAGCAAACAGTGGCATGGTAGATTTTGATCACACATCTGAGTTAGTGCAAGTTATACATCGAGTTAGATCTCAAATAGTTTACTTACAAGTATCATCCAGAGGCAGGTAGAGATTCCCTCCAGAGGCAAGCAGTTCATTGCATAGGCGTTTCAAGAAAGAGTGAGTTTCAGATGGTCCAGCTTCTCTGAGAGTTCCCATCGTGGCTGCTGCCCCTGCCTCCTGGACAGTCCTCAATTTATGTGGCCCTTATGACCTCATTTACCTGATCCAGTGAAGCCCAGCAACTGTTGGCTGCCAGCCACCCAATTTGAAATGCATCACTGGCTGCCAGGTAGACTGGCAGGGTCTCTAGTCCCCTCTCAGTCATGATGACATGGCTTAGAACAATATTGAGTTTAAGCCCCCACCCACATGTGTGAGGCCAGGCATCTAGGCAGGGGGAGTGGATTTCCCCCTCCATCTGGAATGTATCCTGCTCAGCTCACAACTCAGGTTTACCTGAAGCCAATGGGGCCAGGCGTGTCTGCCCTCTGCAGTGACCATGGGAACCAAATTGTCAGATTAGACAATTTAGCCTGATAGAGTCTGGGGAGAGAGAGAGAAGGCATTCTGCCATAGGCAGCCTAGAAAGAGTTCATTGGGGAATGACAGAAATTAGACTTATGAGGAAAGGCTAGGGTTATTTAATCTGGAGAAGAAAAGGCAGAGGGAGATTTGATAAAAGTCTTCAAACACCTGAAGGGCAATTACAGAGAGAAGTGAAATAGCCTTTTTCTCTGTGGCTGTAGTGGGCTGGACTGGAAGCAATGGTCTCAAACTGCAGCAGATAAAATTTAGGCTGGAGTTTAGACAGCACTTTTGGGCTATAAAGGTAGTCAAAGGTGGAACAGGTTACCTAGAGAAGATGTGGAATCTCCATCCTTGGAAATTGTTAAGCGCACATTAAGCACTTGACAGGGATAGTTTAGTCAAGGATGATCCTGCTTTGAGCATTGAGCTGGACTAGATGACCTTATGAGGTCCCTTCCAGTCCTATTTTCCTACAGTCCTATGAATGCTTAACCTGTATGCAAGTATTTTGTTTTCTTAACCTGAAATGTACACATTTTGTCCTACTTGGGTTGTGCTCCAACAACGTACCCCAAGGATATTTTCTCCTTGATAAGTCAACATAACTCCCATTACTGCTAAATCCTTGAGGATGAGAACGTCTCATTTCTTTGACTATTTATACCAATTCAAGGTGCCTTTGTCATGTATGGGAGATCTTTTTAGTGAAGTAACTCATTGTCACAGGGCACTAAGGTGCCTGCTCCTATAAGAGCAGAAACTGCCTAAAGAGAGAGTCCTAAGAGCCAGACAGAAGCCCACAGGTGCAGTTTACTAAGACAACAGGCTAATGAGTAAATTAGCCTGCACCTGCTCCCAGTCAGCCAACCAGTAGAGGCAAGGCCCTGGGCAAATATAAACCCCAGGGCTGGGAGTAGAGTTTGAGCTTTCTGTCAGTAGCCAGTGTGGGAAACAGCTCAGAGAGGCTTGGCTGCCTGTTCTACTCTGGGTAGGATGAAGGGGTTCCAGGAACTCAACAGAGACCCTGGCTTCTAAGGCACTTGGTGCTGGGAGAAATTTGATGTTTTAATGGGACAGAGCACACCCAGAACTACTTATATTATGTTATAGCCCAGGAGATCAGATTTTAGTTGCTGTTTGATCAGTGGATTGGGTTGAGGCTACTGGGGAAGGAGGAGGCCTCACTGGGGGGCTTACGGCAGTGTGGAAGCCCCAGTGCCAGAGAACGGCGAAGCAATGAGGGGGTGAGCAGACCCTAGTTCAGAGACAGGGCTGTGGAGAGCCCGGCTTCAGTGTGAGGAGCAGAGACAGGGCTGCAGAGAGCCCAGTGAGGGGAAGGGGCTGAGCTATAGCAAGACCCAGGAGAGATGACGTCAATACCACCTGCGAGGCTTGGGGCATTATAAAGGAGAGGTTTTGGAACCATGCATCTAGCCCATAAGGCTGGAGGTGTCCTGCGAGTCACCCATTTTGAACTGGGATGCCAAAGGGGTCTAGGAACCCACAGGGTTCAGTGGGGTCCAGCAAGATCATATCCAGAATATAAAATCGAGGGCAGACTCTCAATTTCCTAATTTACTAACAGACATGGTAGGCGAGAAAGAGGGTGCCTGTTGGGCAAGATTGGCATGGTCAAGCATCACAGCCATCCCTAGGGACTCTATCCCATGACACTCATTTTTTCAGTTACTTTGAAATTAAAGCCATGAACCTGCCTTCTTTTTCAGAGAATGACTTAAGCAACAGTAGAGGTGGTCAATAGTATGCAGTCTTGCATTAAAGAGGCAGCACTATCTATTATTATGGAGTGATAGCGGAGGGAGGTTAAGAGAGACGGACCTATCTGCTGGATAATTATTTGAAGGAATAAAATCCATCTCTTTTTGGTACCCTCTGTCTCCAAGATGCTGATAAAGCCAATGCACATGCAGGACTGTGTAGCATAAATAAAGCCTCTTTTCACTATAACTAAAGAACAATTGTTGGCAAGGGTTTACACATTTGTACTGCTTTTCTTTTATAATGTTATTTGTTCCAACAAGTAAATTCATCTTCCTTGTACAATACTAGTTAAATGTTACCCCTTCTCTGACCAATGAGAACTTTAATAAGTGGATTAAAGGACTGTTTAGTTTTACTGAATCACCTAAATCCTCAGATGAAATATTCTAATATGAGATTTTATATAGCAAGATAAGTCATGACACAAAAAAATGTGTCTCCTTGTCCTATAACAACAGTATGCTGAGGAGCTTTCTTTTTCTTGTGCCACTCTCTGAAGAACATGGATTTCTCCACAGTGCAGTGAAAACAGGCAACTTCATTCTGTTTGCTAATGATCATCTTGCAGAAAAAAATACCATAATTCCATAGTTCAAAAATATATCAGAGTTCATCAATATATCATGAAAGAGGGAGAGAGGTTTGGATGTGTAGATAGGACATAATGTATGTTTAGACAAGTGTGGAAATGAAATGCAGATTTAATAAAGCAGGGAGAGAGATGAGGGCTATTCCAGATGGCAGTAGCTGCATTATCCAATTCATTGCTGATCTCCTTCCTGTCCCATC
This sequence comes from Caiman crocodilus, assembly GCA_030014935.1. NCBI lineage: Eukaryota > Metazoa > Chordata > Crocodylia > Alligatoridae > Caiman > Caiman crocodilus. The sequence continues at coordinate 8,753,132 of JAGPOW010002673.1, forward strand.
ACACTGGGAAGGGAGAAGTATCACAAAGCAGGTTAGTGCATGTTCATAAAATGCAATGCAGCCCAATCCCAAAATGAATGAGGAAACAGTATAGTTGACGGAGAAATAGGGTGATGTTAGACTTCAGGATGGAAACTGCAGCAACCGAGGCAAGATGAATCAGAAATGGAGAGCTGGAAGGATACTTCATGACCATGGACGGTCATGAGACACCCAAAAGCAGGAGTTAATGGAGGGTCTGTGTTGAGATTGAGGCAAAGGAAGAAGGACTGTGCTTAAGCATGTTTCCCTTGCTCATGCACCCTTAAAAGGAGATACTGTCAAATAGCTACTCCCATTGGAAAGCCCATAGTGGTGAAATCCCTAAAAAGAAGTTCACACTTTTGAAATGAGTCAAGCTGAACCAAATTGAAGACCACCCACTCAGACTGAGAGCTCACATGGGGATTAAATGCATGAATTCAATTTCACAACTTTAGTTCATTTGGATTAATTTGCCTGAGTGCCCCACATAAACTAAGCCCTTAGTATCTATTATACAAGTATGTACAGTTTCACTGTCATTGAAAGAGTTAAATTAACTGAACTGAATACTTTATGATTGCTGTATTTTTGCCTCTTTCCGTATATTTACTATTACAATTAACATTATTTTCCACAAGAGGCAGACAATAATTCAAATAGCTCAGGATTTCACACGACCAGATCAGCAATTGTACAAGGGGAAGCTGGGGAAGAAAGCAAGACAAAGCAAGTAAGACCCCAATTAAGCCTGTCAGTAATGAGGTGGTGCTAGACTTAAGCTTTAAAATTCTCCAATGTTTAAATACCATTATCTGCAATTTACTATTAAAGATGAACAAGTTAAATTAAACAGCACTCGGAGCGGAGCACCTAGAGGTTTAGAACACCAAGTCTTTTCTGCCACTTTTACAACTTAATGTTAAGCTCAAACATTAATTAATGTTAACATTAATTAACTTCTAGTTAATTAACTTCTAGTCTCAAACTTCTAGTCTCAAGGTTAAACTGTGTGGGGCAGTCATCAGCTGACCTGAAGCAGCACAAGCCACCATGGATGGAGCTCCCTTTGTACTTTTTTTGCTGATCTCCTTAGACTGGATGGCACCTATTAAACATAACTCTGTACCTGTCTGTGGCAGGGTCCTGTGCAAGAGAAACCAGAAGCGCCAGTACCTAGGAACAGCCCTGGCTTCTTCATTGCTGCACACAGAGGGAAAGCACGTATATTTGTGTACTTCAGCATATGGTTAGCCTATTTGTCAATGCAGAAGGCACAGGACTATGAACTGCTGAGACTACAGGACTTCCTACATTAGTGAGGGCCTCACTGAAATTCAGTGAAGCTTATCCAAGTGACGGTGACAGGGTCATGGGTTTCAAAGTATTCCCTTGTTAAATTTCATGAGGCGTCTTGCTAAACAAGTACAACATGGAAAGACAATGGAGCCTTAATAAGCAGGGAAAGGATGTTGTACAGGACAGCCTCCAGCGCATAATATATTTCATCTTACCTCAGCCAGGAGGAGAAAAAGCTCAAAGCAGCAAACAGCATGAGCTAAATCAATAACACACTTTGAAACCTTCCTTCTTGACCTTTACATTATGGTATCTTTAATACTGCCACAGTTCATTACATGAGTAAAATTCCCTCCTCATACACAGTTTTCCACTCAAAGCCTTTTATTATACCACAGAAAACAAAGCTCCTAAATAGAGTTTCAGAGATACTAGCTTAAAGTGGCCTCTAGAAATTTCTTCTAGTCTCAGCTGTTTACATTTAATCATAGCTGTTTATTGGCATTTCTCAGGGGTGCCTTATGAGTCTAAGAACCTCTCTCAAGTGTTCTTACAGAAGGAAAACCTGAAGCAGAAACTAATGTCCTTTAAGTCTCAAAGTGACATTTAACAGCAGCACAGAGAAAAAGTATGAGAACTGTTAAATATTTATGCAGCAGAATTTTAACAAATGAAGATTTCACTGACATTTTTCAGCACTTTTGAAGTTGTTTTTTTTATCTGAATGCAGTCAGTGAAATTAAAAGCCTGAGCTCCACTGGGAATACAGTGATTAAGAACACTTCTACGTTTTCCTTTCCCTTCACTGCACTTCTTGTTAATCCATTTGTTTCCATCTCCATACACACTTAGTCAGTGCAAACTTCAGTATCTCTCCCTCTGAAACGTGCTTACAATTAACCGGAGACTGTGCCCCATCTTCTCAATGATAAAAAGATGCAGACACAGAATGCTGCATACCCACAGAATTAGATGGTTGGGAAAAACTGGCTGCGGGGTGAGACACAGAGCGTACTAATAGATGGATCTGTCGACCTGGCAGAAGGTAGCCAGTGGGGTCCTCCAGGGTTTGGTACTTGGACTGGTGCTTTTTAATATCTACATCAGCAACCCCCCAGCATGGCATGCAAGACCATTTTGCTTGGCACACCACCGCCAGCCCAGGCTCTAAGCAGCTGCTGCCAGCCACAGAGCCCAGGCTGCTCCCAGCAGGCAGCTGGAAGACTGCATGCTGTGCTGCAAGCAGATTGGGCTCCATGGGCCAGCTGCAGCCAGGAGGAAGCAACAGCTGCTCCACTCTGGTACCTTCCAAGGTAGACATTGTGGCTTTTTCAGCACTCTAGCCAAAAAATGTTGCCTACCCCGATCTACATCAATGATCTGGCTGTGGGGGGTGAAAAGCACACTAGAAAAGTTTGCAGATGACAGTAGGTTTTGGGGAAGTGAGGCCACACAGCCTCATGGTAGGCTGAAGATCCAGGCGGACCTAGACCGATTAGTTGGATGGGCGGACCAGAACCAGATGCTGTTCAACAACGAGAAGTGTAAAGTGCTCCATCTGGGGAGGAAAAATCCATAACAAACTTACAGAGTCAGTGGCACTATGCTAGTTCAACCATAAAATGAATATAAGGCACCAGTGTGATTATACATTTAGCAAAGCAAACAACACACTAGCATGCATCAACCGATGCATGTCGAGCAAAACTAAGGAAATTATTCTGCTGCTCTACTAAGCATTGGTGAGGCCGCAGCTGGAGTACTGCATCCAGTTCTGGGTGCCACACTTCAAGAAAGGTGTGAAGAAGCTTGAGTGAGTCCAAAGAAGAGCCACTCAAAGGATTAGAAGCCTGAAAAGCAAGCCATACGAGGAAAGGCAGACAGATATGGGACTGTTCAGCCTAGAAAAAAAGAAGACTTTGAGGGGATTTGGTGACAGCTTACAAATATATCAGGGGAGAGCATTGGGGCTAGGTGAACAGCTATTCATCAGGTGTCCCAGGGGAAAACCAGAAACAACTCCTAAAATGTTTCAGACTTATTATAAGGAAAAATTTCTTTATGGTTTGTGTGACCAGACTCTGGAAAAGACTCCCAGTGGGTGTGGTGCAGGCACCTATCCTGGAGATCTTCAAAAGGAGACTAGATGCACACCTTGATGGGGTTATTTGACCCCACCAGTCTTTTCTGCCTAGAATTGGGGGGGGGAGGGGGTTTGCACCTGATGCTCTCACAAGGTCCCTTCCAGCCCCAAACTTGTGTGAATCTGTGAATACACGCAGTGGAACAGGGGAATAGATTTAACATTCCCCTGATCTAAATGTCCCGGCTCCTATGAGGCCAATTGTTTCATGCTATAAAAGAAATATTTTCTTTCCATAGCATTAGTGGTTACATTCTAATGATCCCCGCCCCCCCCAAGACATTAAGGATCTTTAACACTTAGTGTAAAGGAGCCATGTGTGAAGAACTATGTGTGAGTACTAGATGGAGGAAGCTAATTAGTGAAGAACCTTTTTTAATGGAATACTCGCTCTGGATTCTGAAACATCACATCATCCTTTGCTTCTTGCTCTTCCATATTCTATATTTAATTGTATCCAGATGCCTTTCCCTTCTTTTAAACTTGTATATCAACCCTTTTGCAAATACAGTCCCTATTAAAGAGTAGCATGCATAATTATGTCCCTAGTTCTTAGTACAAAGGTCCCTGCCTGCCTTCCATGAAACCTACTGCCTGTCAAAAAAATCAAAGGAAACTGCCTCTTTCAGAGACAGGTGAATCTGTGGTTAACCTATCAGAACAAAGTTACTTATAATTGAGGCAATCAATTGACAACTAAGGGCCAAAGTCAGCTCTCAGCTGAACCAATAAAAACATCACTGGAGTTGCTCTGGGTTTACAAAAATATAATTAGCTCTGAATTAGGAAAATAAATCCACTTGGGTCAGAACACATCCAAAGCATCCAAAGGCTTTATTTTATGTTCATTGCCCTTTGAAATTCTTCCGATTCTCTTACTGTAAGCTGCCCTGAGTCTTTGTTGGGAAGGGCAGTATATGAATTGCGTAAGTAAATAAATAAAACAACTATTTTATCAATATCAGTAGTACTATCCAGAGTATGCCATTACATCATACCTGACCTTTTTCATTGTTTGGCAAAATCAGTCTTCGGATTCATGTCTTGCATCATATCCAGAAGTTCCATTCTGGTACTGGATCAGAAATAACTGTAAACCTTTTCCTATTTTGCAGCTGCTCCATCAAAAATAAAACATCTACCAAAAAATAAAAAATCATACATTTGCCTAATACTGGGCTCATTAGGGAGAAGCAAGTACAGGTTTTCCTTGCCAACCATGGTTTTGAGTATCCATGTTTCAGAGAACAGGGGGCAAATACAGTTGGAAAATACCCCCCACAGCTCCCCTGGCCCTGCTCATGCTTCTCACTCCCCACCTACAACTCTGCTGGTGCCCTTACCCTCCACCCACAGCCCCCACTCCCCCCAGCCCTGCCGGTTTTGCCAAGTGCAATTTTGCCAACCATGGGAACTTTCAGGAATCTAACCCCTATGGTTGACAAGGAAAAACCTTTATGGACCAGTTTGGAGAGGTGGAAGGGTTGCTTGTTTTGGAGACCTCTTCTGGGCAACCAGCCAAATTCAGTCACATAAAAAGGGGAAGGAACAAGGATACTTTTTTTCTAAGTTTAAACATAAAGGAAACATTTTTTTTAAAAAGATGCAAGCATAACATTCTGAAAGCTCTGCTGCATTTCTACAGCAACTCAGGGCTTGGTTGCTAGGAATACTGGCGGCACAGGGGAGCCGCACTCAGTTCCTCTAACTGATGTCAAAGGGATGAGTTTATATTTGGAAGGGGCAGAAGGCAGGGCAAACCAGCTGTGATGCCAGCACTGTCTTGTGACTAGCTTGTGTTTGGAGCATTGTAGAAAGAGGAGAATAGTAAGATATATGATGAAGCATTGGGACTGGGAAGAGTTGGGGAGTGAATCTGAACACTCTGAGTTCAGGGCTAACTGGATGTGGATTACTGGTCCAGGTTCATCTAAAGCAGAAGACTTCAATCCATACAGCACTCCACCTGGGACCCAAGAGAGCCTGTTGTTACTAAGGCAAGCACACAGCAAACTTCAGCCTTAGCATTTTCTCCTTTCAACCTTGTGCACAAGTTGGCTAGCAGGAGACACTCTCTCTCTCTCTCTCTTCACTACACTCCAGCCCAAGAAAATTTTAATTCTGTCTGACCTGGAACTTTTCATTCCAGGACCCCTATATCAGACAGTCTTTCCAGTGAGTGTTACTGATAGCTGATCAGCTCTTTACCCTGAGTTTGGGTCTATGACTACCTTTCAGAAAGACAGCTTCCAGAAGAGATAATATAGTTTGGATCCCAACCAAAGAGTCTGACTTGGCAAGACCTAGAATGAAAATTGATAGGATGGACAGAATTTCTCCCCCCTTCAGCTCTTCTTTGTCAGACATTCCTTTTCAGTGGGATATGGAAAGCAGTATGTCAGACATAGGATTTCATAGACATTAAGGCTGGAAGAGATCTTGGAAGATCATCGAGTCCAGCCCCCTGCCCCACGTGCAGGAGCAGGAGAGGGGACAGAGTCAGTTTTCCTGGGAATAAAAAGGAACTTTAGGGTTATGGGACAACCTTCTCTGTAACATCCTTCCATCAAACTCCAGACTGTAAGAGGTTCTCTATCCAATGTTTGAGAAAGTGTGGATGGAAGATCCCATAGTAGCCTTATGGGCCTCCTTATAAAATGTGTGTGACCCTTTCTGCCTACAACATAGCTGTTCCTTTCACGGAGTGCATGACAATGAGAGATGTTATACCAGAGGCTTTGAATGTTTTGGCTATCTTCACCTTCATGTTTCTTTGTTTTGCTCATAGATTCATAGAGGTAGGGTCAGTGGGAGACCTTGGCAGATCATCAAGTCTGACCCTCTACACTGGGCAGGAATGAATACTGGGTTCATATGACCCCCACTAAGTTAAGCTCATATGACCCTAGTCAGAAAGTTATTAAGCTTCCTTTTAAAGACCCCTAAGGTAGGAGCCAGCACAATTTCCCTTGGAAGCTGGTTCCAGATCCTGGCCAACCTGACTGTAAAGTAGCGCCTCCTGATGTCTAGCCTGAAGCTACTCTCAATCAACTTGTTGCCATTATTCCTTGTTACTCCAAGAGGCACTCAGGGCAACAGGGTCTCACCCAATCTCCTCTGGTCCACCCTGGTAAATTTATAGACAGCCACAAGGTCCCCTCTCAGTCTTCTCTTGTGCAAGCTGAACAGGTTCAGGTCCCTTAGCCTCTCCTCATAGGGCCTGCCCTGCTGACTCCTGATTATGCAAGTGACCCTCCTCTGGACCCTCTTGATGCTGGCCTCATCCTTCCTGAAGTGTGGCACCCAGAACTGGACACAGTACTTCAGCTGTGGCCTGACCAGTGTCACAGAGGGGGAGGATTACCTCCTTGGACCTGCTTGTGATGCACCTGTGGATACATGACAAGGTGCGATTAACCTCACTGGCCACATCCTCACATTGGCAACCCATATTCATTTTAGAATCTATAATGACTCCAAGATCTCTTTCTGCCACTGTTCTTTCAAGAAGGGAGTTCCCCAACCTATAGGTATGCTGCTGGTTCTTCCTGCCCAAGTGTAGTACTCTGCATTTGTCATTATTGAATTGCTGGACACAGAGCTTGTCCAGACCTACATGTGAAATTTACATAATTAAATTATAACATCAGTGTCTTTTTGCACAAGAATATAAACTCATGACTCGGACCACCTAAAGCATAACAATACAGTTAATCTCATCTCTGATTCTAGTATTAAGTACAACCCATGACCAACTACTCTAATTTGGTTATGAACAGGCTCCCTTTTCACTCTGAGTGAAAAGGGAGCCTGTTCATAACCATCTCTCTTGCTATCAGATTCTTTGCCAATCTAGGTGCCTCTGCCAGTTGGAAAATGTTTGGGGTTCCGCCCAGCTATCACAATAACCTATACAGTATCTTACAATTTAGGGTCAAAGGTGCTCAATTCAGGAAATCAAGTGCTACTGAAATTAAATCAAGTAGTGTACCTCTGATTTAGAGTGTTGGGCTAAAGCAAATCAAACCATACTGTAGGTAAGCAAATGATAAACCTCTGGAGCAATCAAGAGTTTTATGCACGACAGTTGCACATGCAAAGATGGATCCAAAAGGCTAACATTCACATCACAACCAAAGAACAATAACCCTCCACCCTACCAGCTTTGTCTGGACCCTGATCGTCAACCCATTAAGAGAAATATGCTTTGAAGAAGGTATATGAGAGAAGGAAGATACCAGAAAGAAGTGCTCATCAGAGAAGGGAAGCAACATGCACCATAACCTGCACCCGCTCCCCACCCTCAGTGACAGATCCATGCCTGGTGAAAAGCTGCAAAGACCAAAAGTGCTTACTTGACCGTGTTAGTGAGAAAACCACTATTACGGCTAATAAGTACTGGACTTGATTATAGCTTATTTTGTTTGTAGGTTGCAATAAGCCTACCTGTCATTTTCCTGTAAGAATTTGTTATTTAATTAGTAAAGCCTTGCTCTTAACTATTGATGGTATTGCTATGTCAGTCTTTCTAAGCACTAAGCATCACATTTTCTGTGCAACAAAGTATGCAACAGAATCCCATCCTATTCACATTTGCCCACCCCTGTAACCTGTCCAGGTCCAGTTGTATCCTGTCCATCCCTTCTAGCATGCCCACCTCCTGCCAAATCTTGGTATCATTAGTGAATTTGAACAGGGTGCTTTTCACCCCCTCGTCCAAGTCACTAATAAAGAAATTGAAAAGTACAGGCCCAAGGACCAAGCCCTGAGGGACTCCACTGCCCACCTCCCTTCAGGTCAAATATGACCCATCCACCACTACTCTCTGGGTGCAGCCCTCTAGCCAATTTGCAACCCATCTGACTGTGTAGGCATCAATGCCAGTCACCTAGCTTTTTAATGAGAATGTGATGGGAGACAGTGTCAGAGGCCCTCCTGAAGTCCCAAAAGATTACATCCACTGCAACACCTGCGTCCAATGATTTTGTGACCTGATCATAGAAGGCAACCGGGTTGGTCTGACAGGACCTGCCATTAATGAACCCATGCTGGTTGTCCTTGAGCATCCCACCCCCTGCTGGTCCCTCCCAGATATGCTCCTGGATAATTTTTTAAAAGAGCTTCCCTAGGACTGAAGGAAGACTAACAGGCCTATAGTTGCCTGGGTCCTCCCTCCTCCCTTTTTTGAAAATAGGGACCACATTGGTTCCAGTCTTCTGGTACTTGAGCAGAGCACCATGAGTGCTCATAAAGCTGTGCCAGGGGCTCCACAATGACCCCTGACAATTCCCTCAGCGTCCTAGGGTAGAGAATGTCTGGACCTGGACATGTCCAGCCTCTCCAGAAGTTCCCTAACTGGGTCCTCCCTTACCCTAGGCCTGCTGGAGTCACTCCTAAGTCCGACCTGAATCCCGGTGGGGGAGAAGTCCCAGTCCCTGCTCAGAAAAATGGAGGCAAAGAATTTGTTAAAAAGGTCTGTTTTTTCATCTGGTGCAACCACCAGATTGCCAAGTGTATCCTGCTAGGCCCCACATTGCATGATGCCTTCTTTTTACTCCCTATGTATTTAGAAAAAAGGATTTTTTGTTGTCCTTGATCCTTGTTGCTAGCCCGAGTTCCGTCTCTGCTTTAGCCTTCCTAACAGCCTACCTATAGCCTCTTGCTGTGGGGGTATAATCCTCTTTGGTGATAACCACCCCTCCCCCCCTTCCATTGGATGTATGCCTCCTTTTCGGCTTTCAGACGTTCCTGAATGCTTTTCGTCAGCCAAGGGAGCTTTTAAGCATTCTTGCCCCCTTTGACGAGTGTTGGGACTGTCACCCCTTGGGTTCAGAGGACTGTCTCCTTAAGGAGTGACCACTCATTTCGGACACCTGTGACAACAAGAACCAGAGGGATTAATAAGGATCAATAATAAATGTGCTTCTTGGGGGCATTTGGTATTTTGCCTAAAAAGGTAATATTAGTTAATATAAGCTTGTAAGTTTGTAAACTGAAAATGTAACTTGTCTGTCATAAGTTTAACCAAAATGATAAATTAACTGTTCATGGAACTGACTGAAACTCATAGGCAAAGCTGTAGCTGTGAGATTAGCAGGCCTAATGGTTTTTTGCTCAGGGTTCAGCCTTAGTGATAAAAACTGGATCTAACTGCCTGGCACACGCAACACGTTCCAAGAAAACACATCCCAGGAAAACATATTCAAATGAAGCCTAGAAAGATTTGGAACTTAGGCAGAGCAATGTCAATTTCAAACCTAAAGGTGCTGCATCATAATTTGCTTATTAGATAAACCCGAGTGAGTAGTAACCTTTTATGATAATTTTAACACCTTTCAGTCCCATAGGGTAACAGGTATAGGGCAACGTTATAAGTGGCCCTGAGGCTGATAGACTAACATAAGACTAAGTATAAAAAGCACATGCATCAGGTAACCAGCAGGAAGGAGGGAACAGAACGGTCATTTCTGTTCCAAGCCCGAACCCCAGCCTCCCAGTGTGAGTGAGGATCAGATCCTGATCAAGGGATCTTCCTCGGTAATCCCTCTGACAGCGTTGAACAGGGATGCCTGACTTTGCTGGAATCGCTTGACATGCACCTGACATTGAGGGGCTATCGATAAGTTGTCAACCCATGTCGGTCTTTTTGACGTTTTGAACAGCCCAGTGGCTAATACCCTTGCAGTACCCAGCTGCCCTGCGACAGACTGATCTATCTGTTGTTATTATTTACTATTAGCTCTTTAATACTGCATTATCTGCTTATCACATTTATCTTTCTGTTAACTGTGGGGTGTGTGTGTGTGTAAGCTATAATAAATTTGCCTTTATTTCACTCCCAACTTTGCCCCCTCGATCCAAAACTGAATCAAACAGCCCAGTTGGCCCGTGATAAAATTGATGCACTCACAGTGCCCAACTGGCCTGTGACAGACACCTAGTTCCCCTGTTCTCAGGGACCTCCATGCCTCTCCAACCAATCTCCTTAACTCATTTAAGTTGGCCCTCCTAAAGTCAAGGGCTACTGCCTTGCTGCAGGCCCCTGACACCCTGCACTGGATGGTGAATTCCAGTAAGCAATGATTGCTATCACCTCTTATTCATCTAATTCATCTCTTACTCTTGTGTTTTTGGATTTAACCAAAAGGACAGCATTACCCCACCCTGCTACATGAGGACCTTGGGGAGGGAAGCTTTGTTAGTGTTCAAAATGACTCTGTTGTAGGGGAAATGGGAGAGGGGAGGAGGGAGGGAGATGTAACAGAGGTTTCAACAATAGCACACCATGCTCCAAAATCCCCTGCAAAGAGTTAACATGTAGGCAAGCCACTTTCAGATAAAAGAAGAGTGAGAGTTAATTAAAAAGGTGAGAGTTGTTTTTATCAGGATTCACGGTCCACAGATCCAGGTCATGAAAGGTACCTGTACACTGCCAGAGAACTGGGAAGAGTGGTAATCCCGAGCACTTTTAGGCAGCAGTGATGATGGATTTTATTGCTTTCTTGCAGTGAAACCTGCCTGAATTTGCTAACTGGTCCATAATAAAGGAGCTGGCTTTGTTTCCTATTTTAAGGTCAACTCATAATTGCACTACCACCTGAATATCCTTTGCTTCAGCTGACTTTACACTAACATGGATCTTTTGTGAAGCAGTGTTACAAAAACAGTGCAACACCCTTAGCTAACCTTCAAGTGAACAACAGATATGATCTGTGAATGTCTTCTGTGATAGTAGGAGAGCATATGTCACCTTCTAAGAATTAATGGCCATCATCCCTTCCTCCCAGCTTCCCAGATAATGTATTAGGCAGCACTGGCCACTGGCTCAGTACAGGTTGCTGTTGTACCATGCTGCATGTGCAACTGTCAGAGTTTGAGAGAAATTTCCAGTTACATTTAACTCGAGTCTAAGAACCAAGGTTTGAGGGAAAATGTGAAGATGATTATAATCATGAGAGCACAGTCCTTCGTTACAACCTTCTTTACCATCTTTATTTTCAGGGGCTGGGAAGGGGCAACAAAGGAGTCCTTTTGGTTTGCTTCTGAGATTAAATGGATGACAACCCCTACTTCTGAGCATCTCTTCCTCATACAATACCTGCTTTTGGTTTTCCAGAGAGAGGTAAATGCAAATATGATCATCAAGAGGCTTCTGTCCTCTCTCTCCAAACACTAAAACATCAACATTTGTGAAATTAATTATCTGAGCCATTTTTCTGAAAGCCTCAAAATTTCCTTCTCCTCCTTAGGAGACATGCAAGTCAGACTCACTCATGAGAGTTTCCAACCTGGTACTGTCCATTTAAGAGCTTCCTACAAGCATCCTTTGGCAGTCCCCAAGAAGAGCTTTTGAAGGGGGAAGAGTCCTCAACCAAGAAGACTGAAAGGATTGTATATGCAGTCACATATTCTGTATATTTCACCAACTAAGACATGGCATGTTGCTGGGCCGCTGCAGGCTGAAGAGAAGAGGTAAATTAATTTCCAAGCGAAAAGGTCTTGAATCATTTCACACCCTGCTTCCCACTGTGACTTGCTCAGCCACCTCAGTATAGTGCTTTTCTCCTATACCAGCTCAAAGCAGAGTTCCTACCCCCAGCTGCTGTCATTACTGGGGTGGATAGGAAGAGACGTGCTGTCCTTCAACCCCTCCTCAGAAAGACAATGTTTTCTGAGCTTAGTAAGGCTGAGAAAAAGATGACACAAAGAAACAGTTGTTAAAAAGAAAGACCCTTTGCTATAAAAACAGATTTGCAATTTGTCACTTGGAGGGAGAACATTTTGCAGAGTTCTTCTCTAAGGCTGCTCCTAAGCCCAGACTCAGAGCAAGGATGTGATCTACCTCTAGATGCTGTGAAGCCTGGAACACTTTGCTGTAAAGCCTGTCCAACATGGAGGGGACTGCAAATTAAACTGTAATATTGAGTTCCTTTAGCTCCAGATAAACAAGGGAAGCAGGTGATAGGTCAGCACTAAGTCTTTATCTGTTTTATGTAGTATGGTCCTGTGAATACAGCTGAATTTTATGAACATTCTTTGAAAACTGAGTTGCTCATACAAAACAATGTGATGCCTATCTGATTTCCCTTTCTTCTGTACATACCTCTGTGTCCTCTATTGAAAAGTTGGTTTGTTATTTCCTTACCTACTGTAATATTCCTCAGCAAGTCCCAACAGCTCCTACTGCCTGCAACCCAGTACATTACAGAAATTAAGGGTAAAGAATATTTTCACCTTCTGTATGGCTGGAACTCTCCAATGGCAACCACCCTATTCCATTAAACCCCTAATTGCCTTCATTCTAAAACCAATTAGCCCCACACTTGAACTGTAAGCTGAAAAAAGGGGAAAGGGTAAAACAGTGCTCTTAGACATTGAGACAGATGCCATGTATATTTAAAGCTATCATTAGAATGAATGTGGTTTAGGTGAGAAAGTTGCAATGATTTCTATTGCTATTAAGGTTATTAAACAGAAAGCCAAGACTGACAATTTGTGCACCAAAAGACAACAGATAACTGACAAAATGGATCATGTTCTGGTTGCTTCATTTTGTGTTTCTAGATCTTTTATTCATGCATGTCCTGATTCAGTAAAGTGATTGAGCATATACTTACTTGCATTGCTGAAATGGGGCCATATTAATCATATGAAGTAGGAGTTGTACATTGTTAGTTACTTATGTTGCATTACAGACACCCATGACTAAAAGTTTTCATGTGGATATAATTGGAAAGACAGGCTAACAGGATTTGAGAATGAAAATGTATCTTTTCAGGAAGCATTTCCCACATGCTTAGAGGTTACTGGACAGAAGAGATTTGAAGAGAAGCATCTCTACTGATATTGTGTAGTTATATAATATTATTTCACACAATATTTTTACCTATGTGAATCTAGAAAAAGTCCTTTTCCAGAAATGCAGGAAAAACTTGAAGGTTTTTTCTCTGACCAGTAATGAAAGATGATTTTTACACCATCTGTACCTGGTGACCAGTGCTGCCTTGTTTTTTTAATTTTCAGTTAGTAAAGGAAATGTAACCACACACACAATATTCAGAAGGAAGAAAGGGAAAAAGGGACAGCAGTGGACACCCAACTAGAGTAAGAGTCCCATTATATAACTGAATCATCATCAAGGGCAAAGAGCTGTGAAATCAAACTTGAAATTGGGGCAGCTGAGATTGGGCTGGCTGAGAAAGAGGCATGGAATATATATAGGTTATTGATGCTATAACTGGGACATCTTATTCATAGTCATCTGAGCGGATAGGTGATAACAAAATCAAAACTGGCATCAGTGAAAAGGTACACATACCCAGATTCGCACAGAACTTACTGCCAAAACATGCAAAGGATCAGCCATCTAACTGTGTCACCAAGTTAGCTTCCTCTGATCCTGACCATGCTGTATTCAGGTACAAAGTAAATTTAGCATCAACCAAGGCATGAGCTGGCTACATACCAGTTTAAAAGTTGTTGTATAAAATGAACAAGGGGTTGAGATTGCAAAGAGATAATTGAGCCTAACATCAAAGAGAAGAGAGACCATGGTGTGGCCTGTAGAAAGGACAGGTTAAACAGATGGCAGAGGAGTAAATGGTGACCGCCCACCCCCCCAAAAAAACCCCCAAAAACAAAAAAAACCTTCATCAGAGACATTCACTCTGCAAAGGAAAGTCAATTTGCAGAGGAAAGACAGCTGGCAGAAAGTGGCTTTGAGACACATCGGAAGGAGAATTCGCAGTCTCTGCAGGTAGGAGACAACCTCCATCATGGTCTGATCCAAAAAACATATACCTTTGATTTCTATGGGCTTTGGATCAGGCCCTTTATCAGCAAGTTGCAAGAAACTCTGATCTAGTTTTCAGTTCTAAGTGGCAGAGCCTCCAAAGGCAGCTCTCCTTCATTTTTCACAGCATAATGAAAGGTAAATGCTTTAAAAAAAGAGCAATGAAATGATCCATGCTCTCAAGAAAAGGAAATCAAGTTTTGAATATACAGTTTCTTACTGCTAAAAGAAGTGTAGGTTATAGGAGAATCGAATTAAGAGAAAAATATTTTTGCTACAGTTCTGCTGTGTTGTTGCCCTAAATGTTAAATACCACATCAAAAAAGAATATGAATTTAAGCTGACTAACAAATGCTAGGTATGTTCTGGTTGCAAATTTCTGTAGCTGTCAGCAAACCTCATTCCTGATCTATAATATACCCTAAAACCTCATTCCTGATCTATAATATATCCTACTTTCACAAGCCTGTGGCAGTGGATTCTGATGTACAGGACTTCAGTTCTGATGTACAGTATCTATAATATTGTATTGTGCTACAGCATCTGTGTTTAAGATGCAACTCTAATTTCACTTACACTAATGTATATTAGGAGTTACACTCCACTCAAGTCAGAGCGTAAAATGACTTTAAATGAATTGGAATTCAGCCCACAGAATTGTGTCTGATGAGAGGGACAGCTGGAGGTCAAATTTCTTGTCAGAAAAAATAGTTTTCAATAACACAGCATGGAGAACAGCATGATAAGAAATACTGTGTTCTACCTCAGCCAGTTTGGAACAGTGTATCCCAATACTTCAGTGCACCAAACATAAAACCAGCTGTGGGCATGTATGTCAAAAACAGTCACAAGACAACCCCAATCTCTCTCTTTGCATGGTTACTCCACGGACTCGCTCCTACCTCGTAGCTGGTTGAAAGTGATGATAAACTTGCCAGTCAGAGACTTCAGTTCGTTATTGGCCAGAGTTATGAGATGTATCTCTTCAGCGACGTTCCTCATGACTTTGTAAATGCCGACTGGAAAGGTCATCAACTTGCAGTCAGCCAAATCTGCAGCAAAACAGCAAGTCAAAAAAGGGCACGTGAACTTTACAGAGGAAAGTATCTGTGCACAGAATGCACCCAGTTACTACCAGAATATTTACATTTTGTTCTGTCCATAGAGATTACAGGAGAGTGGAGGGGAAAAGCAGCAACTCTAACAAACCACTCAGGTTATAACTTAGAACATATTTACAGAGAGACAAACAGTCCTTCCAGGAACATGAGTGCAAAGAAAACTTTAGAGTTATCGTCTAACCCTAGAATGGTTAGCTAGAGATACAGCATATGAAAGAATCAGTTCTCACTTTGTGGATATAAGGTTTCCTTGCTTCTAGTTTTTCACTACAAAAACAGCAATACATCAACGTAGGACCTTTTTTTCAATCCTGCTGCAATGTTTCATGCCCTTTTACAGTGGCATAATAGCAGGGCCCTTAAGAACACCACAGTTACTTCCCATGCTTCCCAGGAGGGTAAGCACAGAGCCAGCCTTGTAAAGTACTTTGTGGCTACTGCGCAAGGGTGCAAATGGACAGCAAGGAACCAGGATTCAGGCCCAGGGTGAAGAAGGACAGTAGGTTCTTGGGAGACATAGGGGATATACACAAACTATGACAGAGCTGTCTGGTTTGTGCAACTAAATACTGATCTTTTGCTGAAAGAGCTTGGTGGTCTACAATGCAGCATTTGCCACTTTACCTTAAGGCAGGCAAAACAGAAAAGGGGCTACTGCTGAGAGATTCTAGCAAGGGAAACAGTCCCTTAACATGACTACCACTGTAAGGGCAAGACTCACTGCCCTCAGAGGCCAGGTGGATACACCACACCTTGTTCTATCAAAAAGATGGCTGTACCACATGGAGAAAGGGTATTCTGCCCCTGAGCAGGGCACATGGTTCTGCACCTAGGCATCTCTAGGAATGCTGGCTGTAGAGACTGTAATGGGTATGCACCAAGCCAGAGCATCCTCAGTCAGCTTATCCACACTCCTCTTATCAAACTTTAGAGGTGCACTGACTGCCTCTAGGTACATTGGAGAAGGCAATACTGCTAACGGTATACAGCTGCAACCTCCCACTGGTCTATACTAGCAGAAGTGTAAAGCAGAAGTGATCATTTTAATTTCTATTGACACATAGTGGTCTTTGCAGTCAGTCTAATGTCATTATTTTGGACAGATCCTCAGTAGAAACTGTTCCTCTTTTCACCCCCAAGAAATAATAATTTCTTCTGAGCCTTTTATTAAAAAAATCAAGAATAGTGTCTGTGTCCCTTTCATCCTCTCATACTCTGTGGAGAAGAGGAAAGAGACCAATTTTACCTCTGTAACTGATTGTAGCATAAACCCTAAAAGACCTTTACAATTTCCAGAAGTAAAAACTCTCTCTCTAATTAAAAGCATGAGAGACACTTAAACTGACATATGGAACTGAGTGCCTGCTTTCCTTTTAGGGTGCAAGGGAGAGGATTATTTTGCAGTACAAACGAATTGACCATAACATTAGGCAAGCACATTAACATCCACCCTCCAGGACACCTACTGTTTCTTACACTTCTCTCAATGGCTTAACTAGGGCCCTATGCTCACCCCATTTCCAGTGTGTTAATCTGCACTGCAAAATTATACAGTATATATCGTTTTCCAGTCACATTCAGCTCAACAAAGCACAGCGGAGAGAAGCAGAGCCACTTCAGAAAAACCTGAATTCTTATAAACAATTGCAAGCTAATCCCAGGCAAGGAGCAGTCTAACTCAATTTACAGCATAAGTATTGGGCAATTAATAACATGATTAAGCTCCTATTTACTGCATACTTTGGGCTTTTAAGCATGGAGATGAACAATTACCTCAATCATTTTTCTTTTTCTTTACTTCTCCTGCCCACCCCTGAGATGTAAAGAGATGTTATAAATACCAGAAGACATGAACGACTGGTGTCTCCCGAGACTTGGGGGCACCATTTGTAGGTGACAGTGTCGGCAGCAAGCAGGGACCACCCACAGACACTGGTGCTGGCGGCAAGTGGGGAGCAGTAGCGAGTGGCGACTGCTCGCAGAAGCCAGAGGCGGCCAATCTCGGGGGGGGGAGGGCATGTGTCCCCCATGTTCCTCTTATGAGTCACCTATGTCAGAAGATAAAAAGAATCTGTTTTGGATTAATGAAATGGTAACGGTGCAAAGGACCCTAAAGCTGCTCCCAGTAAGCTTCATATAAACCATATTCAAAGGACAGTTCTGCTCTGAAGCAGATCTGTGTATAAGCAGGCCCTCATACAGCAAATCCATTCTCCATACATATTCAGTGACCTCTGCTGACTTTAGTAACAAAAGTAAAATTTTGTGGCTTTTCCTGCAGTCAAAACAGCTAGCAGACAGTGAGCTCATACCTCATCAACACATACACCTTCATGAAGCAGAACAGTCTGTGTGACTCAGTCCTCTTCAAGCAATGCAGGCAGTTACTGGATAGAAACCAATTTGAACAGGTGCAACTGAGCACAGAGTTTCTCTTACTGGTATTGCAAGAAACTGAAAGACTTTCACCTTCCAGACAGAATCAGCAGGGTAGGCAAACACAAAACAAGGACAGAGTTTTAATTATGAACTGCACAAACCTGATGAGACCCTACAGATCCACCTGAAACCCATCTTCATTCTTAAAAGCACTGAGGATGAAGGTACACCAGAATAGCATCTTAGAGACTAACTGGTTCAGAGAGGAATGAGCTTCTTTAGGCAATAAGCTCTGTCAGATGCTATAAATAGACAGTCAGCCTTATATCAAGACTGTAACCCTCCCATTTTGCTAGCACAGACTGCATCACTGGGCTGGAAACAATATGCAGATCTAATCCCAGACTATGCCTAGATTCTTGCTCCATGCCTCATGGGGCATACAGCAACCTGGTAGGACCTGCATTCTCCTCCACACTGGGTCTAATAAAACGTGCAACCCAACCAAGGTGGTTCCTTATACTTCATACTATCCTGAAGGCAACAGCAGCCCATAACCAAGCACTCAAAAAACACCATTATATATTGGTGAATATTCTCTTAGAAGATGATCCCCTTTGGCTCAAAGCAGCTGTCAAACCTCTGTAAGAAGCTAGAGTTTTACAACACAATTCACCACAGACTTATATAAAAGCCTTTAAAACGTTTAAAAAGGATTACTACTTAGTTTCCAAGTTTAAATACTACAGTTTATAATCACAAGGAGCATCCCTCAGGGTTAAACATCTTTAAGAAACACCTCTTCTATGGAAAATTCCAGTGCCAGCTCTCCCAGAATCTCTCAGAGAATCACTGTGGCAGTAACTCCCCCCACTGGTCAGTCTCATTCCTTTCAAGTTCTTTCACTTGCTGTTCACAAAATACAGACACTCTAATCCTACCAGAGTCATACAAGAGTTAACACAATACTGAATCTACTAAAACACACTATCATCATGCAGTTCAGACTAACTGCAACTTGGCTCATTTCACATAAACTTGATCACCCACATGCATTTGCAAAATCATTGTCTCCTTGCTGTGCTGCTGCACATGCATTGTTCATGGGGCAATTATATCATATAGTTTATTCCAATGCTCTGCTGTCATTTTACTCCTAGATGTCACAGAAATTAGTGAAGAAAAAAAAAAGCAAACAACAAAAACAAACTACCACTAGCAGACCATCCTCCCTATGTCTCTGGTCATGCTAGGCACTTCCCTATGGTATATTGTCTTGTGCTTTTTTCAAGTGACTCAGGCAGTAAGTCTGCTATCGTGGGAACGAATGACGTGGCCAGGGGAAACCCTAACTGCATTATGAAGGACTTCAAGGCTCTGGGGGCCAAGCTTAAGAAGACGGGGGCATAGGTGGTATTCTCCTCTCTTCTTCCGGTGAGTAGGCGGGGATGGCAACACAAGGTCTGCATTGGCGAGGTCAACTGGCGATTACGGAGTTGGTGCCGCCAGGCGGGCCTTGGGTTCCTAGATAATGACCCATGCTTTTGGGCAGGGGACTAGCTGGGGCAGGATGGGCTTCACCTCTCCCCTAAAGGCAAGCATGTCTTCTCTTTCAAGTTGGCTGATCTCGTACAGCGAGCTTTAAACTAGCCTTGCTGGGGCAGGGGGCCGCAGGAAGACGTGGAGACATCACCCCAGCAAGACAGATGACACAAGCAAGGAGTGCTCAGGTAAGAAACAGGGGTCTGGATAGTCTTCCTAATTGGGGGATGGCATTCACAGGCTATGCAAGGCCTTAAATGCCTGTATACCAATGCTCAGAGTATGGGGAACAAATAGGAGGAACTCGCCCTCAGAGTAGCCAGTTCAAACCCAGACATAATAGGGCTTATAGAAACGTGGTGGGATTCATCCCATGACTGGGCAGTTAGTATTAGGGGCTATAGGCTCTACAGGCAGGATAGAGAAGGAAGGATGGGAGGAGGTGTGGTGCTTTATGTTAAAGAGCAAAACACATCCTCTGCCAGCAAAATGGGATCGGAGGAGGGGCAAGCTGAAGTGCTCTGGGTCAGGATACAAGGGGGTTGTGGGGACAGGGATTTAATGGTGGGGGTCTACTACAGACCCCTCAACCAAGGGGAGGAGCTGGACCAGGAATTTTCAGGCCAGCTTGCAGAGGCACTTAAGGCAAGGGATGTAGTTGTCATGGGTGATCTAAATTACCCGGA
>JAGPOW010002673.1:8777913-8852429 GCA_030014935.1 Caiman crocodilus
AGAATACTGGGGTCAAACAACCCCGGCAAGGTGTTCATCCAGCCTCCTTTTAAAGACCCCCAGGGTAGGAGCCAGCACCACTTCTCTTGGAAGTTGGTTCCAGATCCTAGCTGCTCTGACAGTGAAGTAGTTCTGCCTGAATCTATCCTCTGCCAGCTTGTGACCATTATGTCTTGTCACTCCTGGTAGTGCTTGGGGGAACAGGGACTCTCCCAATGCCTGCTGGTCCCCCTTGAATAGTTTGTAAATGGCCACTAGATCCCCCCTCAGCCTTCTCTTGTGGAGGCTGAACAGGTTCAGGTCCCTTAGCCTCTCCTCGTAGGGCCTGCCCTGCTGACCCCTGATTATGAAGGTGGCCCTCCTCTGGACCCTCTCCATGTTGTCCACATCCCTCCTGAAGTACGGCACACAGAACTGGATGCAGTACTCCAAGTGTGGCCTGACCAGTATTGCATAAAAGGGGAGGATCACCTCCTTCAACCTGCTTGACATGAATCTGTGGATGCATGACAAGGTACAATTGGCCTTCCTGACTGTGTCCTCACACTGTCGGCCCACGATCATTTTGGTATCAATAATGACTCCAAGATCCTTTTCTGCCTCTGCACTGACAAGAAGGGAGTTCCCCAGCCTGTAGGTTTGCTGCTGGTTCTTCCTCCCCAGGTGCAGTACCTTGCACTTGTCAGTGTTGAAATCCATCCTCTTCTCATCTGCCCACCGTAACCTGTTCAGGTCTGACTGCAGCCTAGTCTTCCCTCTTCTAGTGTGCCCACTTCTCCCCACATCTTAGCATCATCTGCAAATTTGAACAGGGTACTTTTTACCCCCTTGTCCAAATCACTGATGAAGATGTTGAACAGCACGGGCCTGAGGACGGACTCCTGCAGAATCCCACTGCCCACATCCCTGCAGGTCAAATAAGACCCATCCACCACCACTCTCTGGGTGCAGCCCTCCAGCCAATTAGTGACCCATCTCACTGTGTAGGTATCGATGCCACAGACTCCTAGTTTTTTACTGAGAATGGGGTGAGAGACGGTGTTGAAGGACTTCCTAAAGTCCAGAAAGATTATGTCTACCGCCCTGCATCCAAGGATTTTGTGACCTGGTCATAGAAGGCCACCAGGCTGGTCTGACAGGACCTGCCTCTAATGAACCCATGTTGGTTGCCCCTAAACATAAGCCCCTAAGTCCCTGCTGGCCCCTCACAGACATGCGACAGGATAATTCTCTCAAAAAGCTTACCTAGGACTGAGGTAAGACTAACAGACCTATGGTTTCCTGGGTCCAACTTCCTCCCTTTTTTGAAAACAGGAACCACATTGGCCCTTTTCCAGTCCTCTGGCACATTGAGAGGTGAGCCAAACTAAACTATGTCTGAGGAGTTTTAGTTTAATGTGCCTGAACGACTTTTAAAGCATCTGGAAAACCCACTTGTGCAAACAAACAGTAATGCAGTTGCAGTGCAAGAAAGGGCAAAAGAATGGAGTGTACAAAGGCCCCAATTCTACAGGAAGAGACAGAGGAGGATTAAGACATACTTGAGCTCTAGCCCATGATCTGAAGCACAGGGCAGAAAGAGACGTCCAAAAGGTACTACCAAGATTCTGATAGCTTTCAGGAGCAGGAAGAAGCTCCCTGCTGGAAGAGTCTTACAGAATGCAACTGGAATGGATACTGGCATGGTGAATGTTTTAGAAAAGGGGTTCCCACCCTTTTTAGATCATGGACCAACAACCTGTGGACCAGAAGTGACTGCAGACTGGCAAACTGTGGACCAGAAGTGATCCTGTGGTGCGGCAGCCAACCCTTTTTATATACCATTCCACAGTACGCTAGTCACTTCCAGACTTCTGGTCCTGCAGCCAACCCTCCTTCAGACCAGCAGCCAACCCTCCATGGCCCAGTACTGGTCCATGGCCTAGGGCCTGGGAACTTCTGTTTTAGGAGACACTCAGATACCTGAGTTAGCTCAACACATTTTATTTGCCAGAGAAGTCAACTGCCTAAATCCGCTGAAGCTTAAATTGAGCCATGGCGCTAGATTCTTCTTACTATAACTGCACACATAAGGGATATTAGACTGCATTTACTGAACATAGTTTGCATCTCTACCACCATACTTTTTAGCTCTTGTTCCCCACTTCAGCAGCTTCACTTGTACTAGAAGCTTTTGTACAGACAGGACTCAGGTGATTTTACCGCTACAGTCCCTAACCCTACAAAGGCAAATAATGTATCCAAAATCAGCTCCTTCCTGACAGAACTAATGGAACAGCCTGTTTTTTTCACTCTGTTTTTTCTCATCAGGATGAAGTATCAAAACCAATTTGTATTCATACTTCCCAAGAAACCTATATTGGAATAACTACATTAAAATACAGTGTGAAGCAATGTGAGGAAAGTGTGACAGGGATTAACAAATGAAGGAAATTAACAGCAACTTTTTAAATGAAAGAACTGTGGTCTAAGAAGACATGCAACAATCAGGAGTGATAAGGCTGCATTAGAACCCAGTCTGAGAATATCCTCATTCATTTTTCCCCTCTATAAAAGGAGGTAGGGGGAGAGGGGGAAGGAAATCACAAGTATGATGCACTCCAGAAACCATTTGGGTTTATCCATTGTTTAGTAGTAATGAAACTGTGCCACCTGCTGGACTTCTATCCAAACTGAATACAATATATTACAAAATTGATTAACATCAATACTTCTATCTTGTCTTTTTGTTTTATATCAGGCATGTCAAACTCATCTGGCCCTGCAGATAAGTGATACAAGGATGGTTCTTGAGACAGATGAATGACATGTGGCTGGCCCCACAGGCCAGACTAGGTCCATGAACTTGCTCCTACCCCACATACTAGAACCAGTGCACATGGTGTTTGGTCCAGCTAGTCTGGAACTGCATAGTAGATGGTATCTGTGGAGGGCTCGTCCAACTCACATGCTGCATGTGGTACCCACTCCAACTAGTCTAGGATCCCCACTCCCTGTCCTGGAGCTGCCACGTTGGGCACCTGCTATCTGTAGTGCACGTCCTGGACCAGCCAGGGTGGGCACCTCATGTCACACACATCATAGAGTGGCTGGGGTAGGTGCAGTGTGCAATCTACATTCTGAGTCCTGCATATAAGGCCAGTCCAGTGAATACCACATGTGGTGTGTGAGTCAACTCTGTACCAAATTGCAGCATCAGGGTTTGGATGATGGGGCTCCATGGACTGGGCTGCATCTTTGACACCTCTGATTTATATTATTTCAATACATACTCAGGCCCAAGAACTAGCTTCTCATACCTGTTTTCCTTTTATGGGCCCCTGAAGGAAAAAATCCATTGCAAAATGTTGTCTGATTACAGGAGAGTATCCAGTGTTGGACACCTCCTTATATTTGAATGCACCTATAATTTTTGACTTAACAGCACTCTACAAAAGAAAAATGTAGAAATCTGCTCCCTTTTTGTTTCTCTAGGACATAAAGAGAGTGTTTTTTGTTGGCTGACTTTTTACAAGACAGAGAAGCATTTTCTTATTTATTTAAAATGTTGAAAACTGAAATTCTGTCCAGTCTAGAAGAGTTTACAATGGCTGGAGAATTAGTTAAATTATGACATCATAAGAGGCATGCAACTAAGTAGCTGAGGACAGACAGAATTACATGCATTTTGTTAATACCTATTATACTTCAATGACTTATTTACATTTTGGAGAAAAGGCCTCAATGGGACATGAGAAAAATAAAGTATATGCCTAAATGTTTTCAGGATACAGTCTCAAAGTTGCTTTTGTACACACATTTATTCAAAGACTCTTAAAGATGAAAAAGTACTAGCATTTAATTCATATCACACTTCTGTATTTTTTAAAAATGTCCACAAAACCATAAATTTTAAAGCCAGGAAAGCTTTTCATCTAGGGGTCCAACCTTTTTTGCAGGCTTGCCGCAAATTATTTCCATGCCTTTCCCAAGTGCCACACCAAGCCCCTTCCCCTGCCTGATGTATTGCTCCTAGCCCTGTGTCCACCATCTGATCTGCTGTTCTACTTTCTGCTCATTGTGGCAGGACAGTAGGGATTGCTACTACACTGAGCCACACACCTCACTGTGCCCAACCAAAAACCACACTTTGGGTGCCTTCCCAGGGGCGCCTACTTCTAGCCCTCCCCCGTCCTGGAACACACCTGCAAGCCTGTGGTAACGCTGCCACCACCCAGGCCTTGGTCTCCAGTAGGGCTCTGTGCCACCTGGGGTACACAAACCCTGCTAACCTAGGGGGGTGCTTTGCCCACAAGTAATATTTCTGAGTGCTTCTTATAGCTTGAAGCCTCCCAGAGTAATCTTAGGTGTGTTTGAGGTAGTTAAACAGCCAACCCCTTTTGGGAGCAAAAAAGCATCTCACACATAGATCCTAATTTCTGGCTAGATTCCAAGTTTTTACTTACCCATCAGCTTCAGGCAGCTACCTGAGGTACAAAGCTTGTCTGTGTTCCAAGATGCCTCCTTGAAGAGGGAGTACCCCCAAGACCAGGTGACCTGACCTTTAAATAACTTTTCTGAATTCATCACCTGGCTCCAATCAGAAACAAGCCTTATTTGATGCAGACCAATCCTTTTAAAAGTCATCAGCATCCCCGGGTGGGCCTCCTGGCAGGAACCCAGAACAAAGGACCTGGACACAAGAAGGTGGAATGGGAGGAGGTCCTCTCCAGCGCAGTTTTCCAGGTAACTATAATGACTTAACAACACAGTTAGAAAGCAGGACGGGGTGAGCAGACTATCCCACTGAGGGCAGGGAGAGAGATCTTCAGACCCTTACTTGTGGTCATCGCCTGATCTCTTCCTCTGCTTTCTGCTTTATTGGCTGCTGTGCTGCTTTGTGCCCTCCCTGATCTGCTGCATGCTACACACAGAGCCTGTCTGTTCATGCCATTTGTGGGCATGTGACCCCTCCTCTAGACAAACACATTTTCACCCAACAATTCCTGAATCAGCCCTAAAACGTTCAACTGAGCTACAACATATATTTAGTATAGCCAACCTATGCTGAATGGGGCCAATTCCCCATCAAGTGACTGGGAATCCAGCACCTCCCTAGCTAAGCCATTCCAGAACTTTGTTGAGTCATAGAAAAAAAGGGCTGGGGGACCTCAGGAGGTCACCAAGTCCACCCCTAGGCTCAAACCTAAACCTGTCTAAACCATCTCAGCCAAGCATATCTAACATGCACTTAAAACTTCTACTGATGGATATTCCACAGCCTCTCTAGATAATCGCACTGTTAAAAATTGCTGTTTAGTTTGGGTCTGAACTTGTCAAGATACAGACGTTGTGTCTTGTTATTCCTTTGTCTGCTGTACTAATGAACAATCTGTCTGTTATCAGAAATCTTCCACTATAATAAAGACCCAACCTTTGTAACTATGAATGGCGTCAAGCACCAGAGTTTGAAAGTCCAGAGCTCCAATGGTACACAACTAGCAGCTAAATAGGTAATGACTGCAGCAGAACTGAGCACCCTGCTGGTGTGGTCAAAAGAAAATCCCTAATGCTGCTGAGAGAGAGGCAGGGCAGGTAACCAAAAGGGGAAGGAAAAAAGGACCACATACACCTGGCTCCTGGGATGGAACCTCAAACTGGTCCTTGTAAGCTCAGAAAAGGGACTCTGTAGATCCTGAAGAGAAAGAAGCTCTGCAGGAAATCTCACAGACAAACAAAGTGATTTCTATTTCATGTTTATTTAAGTTGCTGTTTAGGCCAGGCGGCCTGGGAGTAGTTGAAAGGGAGCTGAGAGACCACTGAAGATGCTCAGTGAATAGGCGTGGATTATGTTACGGACTTAGACAGAGGGCTGTCAGTGGTCCCCCACAGGCCCAGAAGCTTGGGATGCAGGGCACAGTGAGGCACCTACACAAGCACTGTTTTTTGGAGACAGCTTTTTAAATGCATACTAATTTACCACCAAGGTGTGGCAGGTGAGGACAGGATAGCATCCCAGAAAAGCAAAATGAGAGATAGGACTAGTATGGCTACAAAAAGGGGGCTCCACAGCCACCCATAGAGGGCAGGTCCTGTTATATCACCCACATAGGTACTCCGAACTGACTGATTTGCCTGTTAACTTTCTTTCCTGGAAAAACTAAATAAATAGAACTTCTTTATACATCAGATACATATCCAAATAAACTAACATTATAAAAAAGTTGAGTGGATTGCTAAGTCCATCCATTCCAAGACACCATGAATTTAGCTAATTTCCTACACAGACACTTGGCTAGGATGGTATAGTCAGGAATGAATCCGCCTAGAGCAGGTGGCTGGACTAAACCTTGTACGGTCCTTTCCAGCCCTACTTTCTTATGATCTTGTAAGAACTGATCAGCCACTGTAATTTCAAACAACTCCTAATTATTGTTCAACACTTACTGTTGAACCTGTTATATTTTTAAGAGATGCTACAGATGGAGTGAGCTAACATTTTTGCTGAAATGTAGTCATTTGCATCTAAAAATATTTATTGGATGGAATTTAAACTCATCAGTTCCAAGTCCACCACCACTCATGCAAAATGGATTTTGCTTTCAGTGTACCTCATGCCCAATAGGATTGTCAGTATGCAGTCCTTATCCAAGCAAGTCTACATAAGAGGCCTTAATGTGCAGTAGACTGTTCTATACGTATTACTGCATCACAGTAAAAACCGTGCTAATGTACGGTTGAAGTAGCCTAGTATGCATTAAGCATCACTAAAAAGTTCTCGTTTGCTACTGCACATTAGAGCAGCTATTGTACCTTTGTCTAGTACCTCATGTTACACTTTATGTTTAGTAGCAAAGGTGTGTTAATGAACATGTAGACATGCTCACTATTGCCAATGCGGCACATTCATAAATTATTAATCAAACCCCCAAAATCATCAGCTCCTTTAAAAAAATTCTTGTCATTTTAAACCAAAATGAAGGCAACCAGAAAGGCCACTAACTTATGCTCTACTACAATTCCTTCTGAAGTCACCATTTAGAGCAAGGGGACAGTGTAGGCTGGCCATGTTTCTCCACCCCACTAGCATATCAGGTGGCTATGAGACAGAAAGAAATCCAGCATAAGGCCACTAGCTCTATGTTGTGTGAAACCCCTCCAATGACAGATTCAGTCAAGGTTGTTTCTGACCTCTTTTCTTCCTTTACACCACACGTGAGCATACAGTTAGAGTCTAACTTGGTGCTTATAGGAGGGTCTGATGTTTTCAGAGAGAATACTACTCTCATCCCCTGTGAAGGAGCTCAGTATACAGTACTGACAAAGCAACTAATTGTTTCAGATATTTCAGAACAATCCTGAACTTCAAGGCTGTTTCTCTGAAAACTCCTGAAAATTAGACATTTCTCCCAGACTTGAAAAACTGGTCTGTCTGGTGCCAGGAAGCACCTGGCCAGTTAGCAAACTGTGAGATTGCCCCAAAATTCACTATCCTCAATCATTTTCAAAGCTGAAATCAGCCCTCGTGGCACCTCAATATCCCAGACTTTGCTCCTTAAAAGTTGCTCTCACTTTTAAGCAGTGAACATTTTCGAATGGGGGTAAAGGCTGCAGTCTCTACTCTACTCCAAATAAGTGCCACAGAAGGACTAGTTTACCAGAGAGCTAACCAACTTGACAACAACAGACATACTTCAAAATAAAGTTTAAAATGCACACAAAAAGTTGAATTTTGGCATAATACAAAACTACTCCACAGAGTTGACTAACACTATCTTTAGGACTGTGAACATGTCCTTCTGACACAATCACCATGCTGCTATGCACACACCAATGTTAAACAAAGGCAGCCAAATAGACTGGGGGCGAGGGGGGGAGGGGAGAGGAAACTAACATTTTCAACAATATAAAAGGAACAAATTGGCAAAACAGTCTTCATCCATCATTGATAACTTCAAAGTAAACAAGTCCAAGACAACAGAAACAATACTAATGTTTTCTGTCAAAGGACCCATAATAAATGACCTACCCAAATAAACAAACAAGGTCAAAATTTTAACTTACCTAGGGAGTCTGTTTTATTTTCTACTGTTTCGTTCACCTTTCTTGCAACTCTGGCTACAGCTTCTCCCATTCTTTTCTGCATGCAGACAACTTGTCCCAAAAGGGAAGCTCTTCCACAGGAGAAACTGTGACTGAAGAGATAAGAACAGTAAGGGTCCAGTATTCTAACAGTTCACAAAAAGCAAATGCCAGGACAAGTGCTCCCAAAATGAGAAAGTAGTAAGATACTTACTTTAAAAGAATGAGAGCTCCCAACTGATAAAGCAGAAGCTAGGTTCATTACAGCAGCCTGCCCTCACTGGTACAAAACGTAGAAACTGCTAGGATGTGAATTGCTACAAAGGCTGACACTGCAATTGAGTTCATTTAAATTGTATGGGATAGATTCATCTTGAGATACAGGCATTGGCTATGAGCAGCATCTGTGAGACCACAGTGTACAGTGATAGCTCTGTTGTTGGACCTAGCCATGGAAGCTAAGATTTTAATCAAGAAACAGGTTCAGATGGAGGCTAGCCATTTCTCTCTCTCCTGGATACTTGCATGGTAGCCTTTACCACGATACCCCTCCCCCCCAGTGCCTCAATCTTTAACACAGTTACTCTTACAACATATCTGTGAGAGAGAGAAGCAAAGTGACTTGCACATGATCAGTCATTCAATTTAAGAAAGAACAGGGATGCAGAAACCAGCCCTATCACTGCAAGAAGAAATGTTCAGTGTCTGTTTGTTTTTAGATTCATAGAGTCAGAAGGGACCTCTGTTGGCTATCTAGTCCGACTTCTTGCCCCTGGCAGGCAAGAAAAGAGTCACCAACCCTGGGGTGGTGTGATCCCAGCCAGGTCCCTGTCCAGTCTCTTCTTGAAGACCCCCCCAAGGATGGGGTAAGCACCACATCCCTTGGGAGCCCATTCCAGATTCTAGCAACCCTGACCGTGAAGAACTTTTTCCTAATGTCCAGCCTAAACCTTCTCTTTAGTAGCTTATGGCCGTTGTTCCTTGTCATTCCAGGGGGTGCCCTGGTGAACAGATCATCGTCTACTTCATGTTGTTCTCCCCTTATGAATCTGTATATCACCACAAGGTCCCCTCTCAGCCTTCCCTTGGAAAGGCCTTTCCTCATAGGGCCTTTCCTGCAGACCTCTAATTAGGCAAGTGGCTCTTCTTTGGACCCTCTCCAGGTTGCCCACATCCCACTTGAGCTACAGTGTCCAGAACTGGACACAGTACTCCAGCTGTGGTCTGACCAGCACCACATAGAGAGGGAAAATCACTTCCCTGGACCTGTTTGTGAACCACCAACAGATGCACGACAAGATACGATTGGCTCTGCCAACTGCTTCATCACATTGGCAACTCATGTTCATCCTGGAGTCAAAAGTGACTCCAAGATCTTTTTCTGCCTCAATGGACCTGAGAAGGTTGCCCCCCAGCCTGTAGGTATAATGGCAGTTCTTCTTCCCTAGATACAGCACCTTGCACCTGTCCTTATTGAATTACATCCTATTGCTCTCTGCCCACTTCCCCAATTTGTCTAGGTCAGCCTGGATTTGGCCTTTCTCCTCTCCAGGGTGTTAGCTGCACCCAATAATTTTGGGTCATCCGTGAATTTGGACAAGATGCTTCCCACCCCCTCATCCAGATCACTGATGAATATGTTGAACAGCAGTGGGCCCAGAACTGAGCCCTGAGGGACTCCACTGCCCACATCTTACCAGGTTGACACTGACCCATCCACTACCACCTTCTGAGTGCAACCCTTGAGCCAATTTGCTACCTAGTCTACTGTATAATCATCCAAGGCAAATCCCCCAGTTTATTTATAAGGATGGTATGGGATACCTTGTCAAAGGCCTTCTTGAAGTCCAGATAGATAACATCCACCTCAACTCCTGCATCAAAACAATTGGTGGCCTTGTTGTAAAAGGAAACTAGGTTAGTCAGGAAGGACCTGCCTTCTAAAAGCCCATGTTGATTACCCATCCACATCACATTAGCCAGCAGGCTCCCACAGATGCGCTCCTTTATTGTTTTTTCTAGGATTTTCCCAGGGATAGAGGTAAGGCTGACTAGTCTATAGTTCCCCAGGTTCTCCTTCCTCCCCTTCTTAAAGATTGGGATTATGTTAGCACTCTTCCAATCCTCTGGAACCTGACCCAAGCACCATGAGTGCTCATATATCCTTGCCAGTGGATCAGCTATGACCCCCGCTAATTCCTTCACTACCCATGGGTAGAGTCCTTCCAGTCCTGGTGATTTGAATATGTCCAGTCCCTCCAAGTGTCTTTTTACCATGTCAGTACTGACTGTCGGTCCGCTGATGTCGCCTTTGTTGGTGTCCATGATGTATGTTGAGGGTTCATCTAGATACCCATTTAAGAAGACAGAGGCAAATAACTCACTGAAGAGCTCTGCCTTGTCCCTAATATACATCACTAAGCCCCCCCCGCCTGTCCTGTATGTGTCCTATGCTACCCCACACCCTCTTTTTGCTCCCAACATACCTAAAAGGACTTTTTATTGTCCTTAATCCCTGACACTAGCCTGAGTTCTCAACTCCTTGCAGGTGCAGGCCAAAGAAGTATACTCTTCTTTGCTAGCCATTCCCTGTTTCCACTTCCTGTACACCTTTTTTTGCCCTTTAGGTATCTTGGATGCCCCTGGTTAGCCAAAGGGGCTTCCTGACCCCCTTATCCCTTTTTCTCTTCCATAGGATTGACTCACTCTGAGCCCAAAGAATTATTTCCTTGAGGAAACACCCATGTCCTGATGGGTATAATGCCCACCCTTCGCTGGATAGCAAATTTTATCATTTGGTCATCACTATACCCTAAGTTGCCTTGAATCCACAGGTCTCCCACCAGGTCATTCCCTGTGGCCAACACCAAGTCAAGCAAGGCATTGCCCCTGGTGGGACACCTTATCTCCTGTGTTAGGGGGAGGTCCTGAATACAGGATAAGAACCTGTGAGAGCAGTTAGATCTAGCTGACTTCTCCTTCCAGCTTCTGTCTGGGTAGTTAAGGTCCCCCATGACTACCATATCTCTAGACCTCATATGGTCTAGAGATATAGTAGTTTTGTTATAGATCAGGATACAATACGCTCTCTTTTCAAAACTTGCTGCTACTTAAATTAGGGACTTGAACCTTGGACCCTCAGATTAAAAGTCTGATGCTCAAACAACTGGGTAGCTACCCAGGCTCCTTCATTCTATAACCACAATACAGTGTACTCTCTTCAACAGCATAGCCTGGAGACAGAAAAAAATATTCTTCCTTATCTAAACGTAATATAAACAATGACAGTTAAGTGCATGACACTGTCAGCACTGTGATGTTCACAACCACAAAACTGACTGGCTTCTTCGTTTTACAAGGTTTCAAAAAGGACCCCCTATGACAGCTGCATCCCATTCATCTTTTCTATGAAGTTAACCAGGATATTACATTTATTATATTACAAAATACTGTGGATGAAGGTTGCTTTGTACTTAATCAACATGCACATAAGTGACATTTGTTACAATGTAAGCAATGGGTCATAAATTGGGACTAGCTTTGTTTATGCATGTCTGCAAGTACACTGGGACATCTGTAAGTACATGTACTTAAGACGTGTAGGTTTGATGTAGAAATTCCTGGGAAGTATCTACAGCAATGGCTCCCAACCTTTGTAAACTTGAGGCACCCCACTGTTGCCTCAAGTCCCTCCTCAGAAAAAGCCACCTCTTCGCTTTCACTTGTTTTTTGGACTACAGTAAAATACTAGGGCAATCCTTCTGTTACAAAGAACTCAGAAGGACCACAACAGGCAAGAATGTTTTTCACAGAGAAGTAGGGCTGGAAGGGACCTCCACCTAATCCAACCCCCTGCCTAAGGCAGGATCATCCCTATCCAAACCATCCCATTCAAACCATAATCTGAATTCTACATAAGACTACTCTCAACCTTGAAACAACACAGACCTCACACCTTAACCTGCCACAGGCAAAGCAGGAGACCCACAGCTACCAATGTTCTACTTCTATTAAATGTCCTCAATATAGGTTCAAAGAGATCCTGGGTAGAGCTCCCCCACTCCAATACAGAGGAAGGCAACCTCCCACCCCCAGTCCCAATCAAATCTGACAAGGGGGTAAAATTACTTCCTAACCCCAAATGTGTGATCACTTCAATCAGAGGGGAGAGGCAAGACTTTCTAGCCAGAAACCTCTGGCTTTGGTCCCAGAAGGCACATCAGTACAGCCCAAACCAAGTCCCCACCCTTGGCAGTACCCAACACCCAATGCTTCTGAAGAAGGCTTAAAAATACCCTGACATATGTAGTGGAAAGAAGAGCAGAGGAGGACTACCATTCAAAATACCTATAGTAGAACACAGGCATAGATACACCTGCATCAGGGGTGGGCACAATACAGCTTGTAGGCCAGATCCAGCCAGATGGTGTTTGGGAGAAGGACAGTTGGGTGGGGCCGGGGGGATCCTGGGATCTTAAGCCGGTGACAATGCGGGGCTGGCATAGAGCCACACCACACTCAGTGCACGTCCCTGCCCACAGAATGGGGACTCTGCCCTGGCCCTGCGCCGTCACTACCCCAAGATCCTGGGGTCTCCATGGAGACCAGCCAGGAGCCATGCAGGCAGAGTGCTTCGCTGGTTGGCTGAAATTGGAGCACCCTATCCATGCAGCTCCCAGCTGGCCTCCATGGAGACCCCAGGATCTTGGGGTGGTGACAGCGTATGGCAGGGACAGAGCCCTGGTTCCATGGGCAGGACTCTCCACTGAGTGCATCACAGCACTGTCCTGGCCCTGGCCCTGACCTTGCGTTATCACTGTCCCAGGTCTCCATGGAGCCTGGCCAGGAACCATGCAGGCAGGGTATGAGGCTGGGTGGGCAGGGAGCCATGTCCAGAGCTGAGATCTTGGCATGGTGAAAGCACAGGGCTCCAGCCAGGGCAAAGCCACCATTTGTTCTCTGCGCCAATGGAACCCATGCCCATCACAGGAGCATGTGAGCAGCAGATTGCAGCTGTGCCCCAAGCCTTGGTCCCACGCTATCACCGCCTCACATCACACCTTATGATCCTGGCCTCACCTGCCCCTCCTGCTCCTAGTCTGCCTGCGGCCTCATCCCACATAAGGAATTTGGGCCAGTTGTTGTGCAGGCAGTAGAGGCAGGGGTGCTGACCCAGCCCACAACACCTCAACAAATTCCCCATGGCCCATGGGCCCAAATAATTGCGCGCCTCTGATCTATTTCATTCCCAAGCAGTAGCTATTCAACCTCTTCTTAAAAACCTCCAGTGATGGACAGTCCACAGCTCCCCTAGGTGGTCTGTTCCCGTCTCACTATTCTAACAGTCTAGGGACAGACATTACACATAAACCAGTTTAAGTGGTCAGAAACTGATTTAAGCCTGTGACAGAACAGATGTGCAGTGCCCACAAACTAGTTTGAAGATGGCTGAAACCAGCTTGAGATAAACCTGGTAGAATGTAGTACCAGACTGAACTGATCTGTCTTAAACCTTAAACTGGTTAATGCAATGTCTGTCCCAGACCCCTTGCTGGTTTCAGATAAACCAGACTCCCCCAGCATCCAACATGCTCTCTGGGCTGGCCCCCACAGCAGGGCTGGCCCCTCCCCTCTGCTCTGTGCTGTGGCAGACAGGACAAAAGCAGAATCAGCAGGTAGCTGATTATGTCCCTCTGTTGTTTTCTTAATAGGGTGATAAACACTGTTATCAATTCCCTGCTGGCTTATCAGAAGGGGGAAGGAAACCCTTCCCTAACCAGAGTGTCCTGCTGGGGCCTGGCCATGCCCCACCTCAGCTCAGCACTGGAAGGGAAGGGAGGGCTGCTTTAGTGCCCCCTAGCTTCTAGCCTCAGCCACTGCAGGCATGAGTCTCCACATCTGGGATGTCTTTGCACTTACAAACTGATTTTGCTTAGCCAGGTTAGACTAACCTGCAAAGACTGAATCCATTCAGGTTCAGGCTTTTTGAATGTGGTCTCCATTTACAAGAAGGGGAGAAAAGAGGCCAGTCAGTCTTACCTTGGTCCTTGGGAAGACCTTGGAGAAAATTATCAAGGAGCATATCTCCAAGGGCCCAGCAGGGGAGGTAATGCTCAGAGGCAATCAACATGGGTTCATTGAGGGCAGGTCCTGCCCAACTAACCTAGTTTCTTTTTATGACCAGGTCACAAACTCCCTGGACAACGGTGTTGGGGTGGATGTAGTCTTCCTGGACTTTAAGAAGGCCTTTGACATAGTTTCCCACTACATTCGCTTAAAAAAACTTGGTGACTTGGCATTGATGCCTACACAGTCAGATGGGTGGCAAATTGGCTAGATGGTTGCACCCAGGGAGTGGTGGTGCATGGGTCATTTCCAGCCTGGAGTGATGTGGGCAGTGGAGTCCCCCAGAGCTCGGTCCCGGGGCCTGTACTGTTCAACATTTTTATCAGTGATCTGGATGTGGGTGTGCAAAGCACGCTGTCCAAATTCACTGATGACACCAAGTTGTAGGGTGAGGTGGACACGCTGGAGGGGAGGGACAGAATCCAAATAGATCTAGACAGGTTGCAGAGATGGGTGGATGAAAATAGGATGGAATTCAACACAGACAAGTGCAGGGTGCCGCATCTAGGGAGAAGGAACCAGCAACACACCTATCGGCTGGGGAACACCCTTCTTGTCAACATGGTGGCAGAAAGGGATCTTGGAGTCATTGTTGACTACAGGATGAACATAAGCCACTAATACGAGGAAGCGATCAGAAAGGCTAACTGCAACTTGTTGTGCATCTACAGATGCATCACAAGCAAGTCCAGGGCTTGCATGATCCTCACCCTCTGTGTGGCATTGATCACATGATCCTCCCCCTCTGTGTGGCATTGGTCAGGCCACAGTTGGGAGTACTGCATCCAGTTCTGGGTGCCGCACTTCAAGCAGGATGTGGCTAGCATTGAGAGGGTCCAGAGGAGGGCCACTCGCATGATCAAGGGGCAGCAGGGCAGGCCCTATGAAGAGAGGCTAAAGGGCCTGAACCTATTCAGCCTCCACAAAAGAAGTCTGAGAGGGGATCTGGTGGCCATTTACAAGATCACCAGGGGAACCAGTAGGAATTGGTGGAGGCTCTGTTCCCCCAGGCACCACCTGGGGTTACTAGGAATACCGGCCACAAACTGTTAGAGAAAAAGTGCAGGCTGGACATCAGGAGATATTACTTTGCAGTTACAGCTGCCAGGCTCTGGAATGGGTTCCCAAGTGAGGTGGTGCTCTCTCCTACCTTGGGGGGTCTTTAAGGGGAGGCTGGACAGATATTTGACTAGGGTGACATGACCTTGGCACCTGTTCCTGCCTGGGGCAGGGAGTTGGACCTGATGATCTGTTTAGATCCCTTCTGACCCTAAGTACTATAATACTATGAATGCCTGTTCCTAGCCACAGTGAAGAAGTTTTCAGGATATCCAACCTAAACCCACTTGGCTTCAACTTCAAGCCCTTGGTCTCCCTGCAGCAAGAGAAAAGGTGCTATGCCTCTTCTTTAGACTGTCAACATACATTCAAGAGATCCCAGTAGAGGCTCACAGTCCCAGCTACAGAGAAAGGCAAAACAATCTGCATCAATCTCACCATGGGGTAAAAGCTCATCCCGACCCCAGATCTGGTGACCGGTCTGACCCCGAGCAGAGGGACAAGACCCTCTAGGCAGGAACTTTCCGCTCGGGTCCCAGCAGAGGCCACGGCACAGCCCAGCTGCCATTTCTTGTTTGAAATTTGGCTTTAGCTTGTGAATCACGTTGGCCCCTTAACAGCGAGGGGTAACCCACGGCGCCCTTGGCAGCGTCCGGAGGCACGAGGAGCGCGGCCCTCCGGCCTGACCTCGCCCGGGGCTGCCGGCCTGGGCACGGCCGAGTCCGAGCGCGCGCACTGTCGGCGGACAAGCCGCAGAGGCCCTTTGCCGCGGAGCAGAGGCGAGCGGCGCTGCAGCAGCCACACCGCCCAGCGGGGCGGGCTGCAGCACCTGAGAGGCCGGGCCCGGCACCGGCACTGGCTCCGCCTGGCACAGGCGCGGCGGGAGGGAAGGCGCGCGCCGCCGGGTCTGCAACCCGACCGGGCCCGGGCTGCTCCCATCCCAGTGCGCGACGGGGGACACGGAAAGGGCCGCTTACCCGGCGCCGGATCCGCGGTGCTGCTGCTGCTGCTGCTGCTGCTGCTGCCACCGCTCAGGCTGCGCGCCCGACCCCCGCTGGCCGCTTGCCCTCGGCCATGCTGAAGAGCAGCAGCAGCTGCCTGCGCGCGCGGCGCAGGGAGCCAAAGCGGGAGCCAGGGCCCAGCCCGGCCGGGAGCCAATCAGCGCGGCCCGGCGCGGCCCGGCCCCGGGGCTCTGCGCCGGCTGGCTGCGCCCGCTCTCCCGGCCCGGGCAGCGCGAGGCCGCGGCAGGGCCTCGGCACCTGCTGTGGCCGCTCGCAGCCCCTGGCAGGGCTCGGGGAGCCGCGCGCCGAGTCGTCCGCCGCAAGTCAGTTGCTTGTTCCCGGTTCCTTTTTCAAAGCTGATCCTAACACAAATAACGCGTGAGTTAGGAGTTAGAAAGAATTAGGAAGTCATCAGAAATGTGTATTGGTGAATAAAGAGGTAATATAAAATATCACCTACCAGGTCCATTGCCTGGAATAGGGAGCTGGTTGTTTTCTGTTCCCAGGTGACCCTGGATGGCCCCTTCTCTGGACCAGTTCATGAAGGCAAGAACCTCTTGGGTGATCTCTTACTGGACCAACTACTTAGTTGGGATAAAGTTATCCAAGCTTTCCAATGCAAGATATTTTCTCTCCCGTGGCGTGATCAGACCTGAGGAAAAATGTCTTGCATTGGAAAGCTTGTTTAACCTTATTCCAGCTGCACGGTTTGTCCAACAAGAGATCACCCTAAGAAATTCTTGTCTCCTGTCATTTCTGGACCATCACAGCTACATGGCTTTTATGCTACCACTTTTTAAATATTTCTCAAACATGGATGGGCAGAAGTACAGCCAGTTTTCCAGATGACAACTCACCAGTACCTTGAACAATGGCATCAGTATTTCCTTCTTTCTGTTGGAATTATCCAATCCATATACCTCTCTAATGACAGTATGACACTGATTACTCATAGTTACCTTGTGAACAATTAATGAACCCACATCTTTCTCTTCCTCTGTCATTTTTGCCTGGTAGGCTCGCAACTTACAGCAGAATTTTTTTGTTACTGCTTCCTAAATGCATGCCTTTCCATTTCTATTACTCTTGTCACTGGGGTCATTCAGTTTCTCCTGAGATTAGCAAGATTCCAAGGATCCAGCATATCTGCATGACCACATACTCTAGTGTAAGACTTACCGTGTGTCCAGGGATAGCGAGACTGGTGGCTCCACGTGGAGCTTCCTGTCAGCAGTGGCGTCTGACTGTGCCTGGTGTCCATGGCCTGCAGTGAGCAGCAGGCCACTGCTTGGCCAGTGGCCCCCCCCGGGAGGAGCTGGTGCTGTTGGCAGCTGGTGGTGGCATGGCCAGCCACTCCTTATGGTAGGGTGTGGGGCTCGGCCAAGGGCAAGGTAGCCGTTGGGCAGGGCTCCCCAAGCTGCCAGTGGATATAGCAGCTAGGGAGATGGGCAGGGTAGGGCACTGAAGGCCTGAGGTCTCCTGTTCCTGTGACGTGTCACCAGAGATATCAGGGCACAGTTTGAGCAAGGGCAGGCTGCCCCTTCTGGTGGCACTTGCAGGGGTGCGGCTTGTGTTCCAGGGTGCCAAAAGCGGGTCAGCTCCCTCCCAAAGGGCATGGTCTTCTGGGCACAATCGAACCAATGATTGAAGTTGGTCACAGTCACCCACTATGCCTGCAAAACCTTGGCCTTCATGCAGCACTGTCATGCTGTCTGGGAGCAGCCTTGCAGATGTATCCTAGTTGAAATGGGATCATAAATGTGGGCATTTGAGTGCCTGCCCCAAACAAACTGCCACTGGACATTGGCCTGATCCCAGAGCACAGCAAGGTCATGCGTTTCCTCCCAGGTCCAGCTGGGGCCTGGGCACCTGAGATGGGCGTGGGCATGTGGGTGGGGCTGTGGTCAACAGAGACAATGTGCTGCACGTGCTCCTCACCTTGGCTCTCTGGGCTCCCACATGGCTATCCCTGCGATGCTTGCCTTGGTTGGCTGCCAGCAGCACCCAGGACAGGAGCACAGCCAAGGATAAGGAGCTGCACGGCAGAGGCGCTTCACCACAGTGCCTACAAAGAGACAGAGCTGGGGTTGAGCAGGAGCAGGTGCTGGCCTTGCTGCCATAGAGAACAGGACTAGCAGCCCTAGGGGGAATCTCAGGGCTGAGCAAGGGATGCAACAGATTGCCGGCCTTTGCAACCCTCTCCTGTGGCCAAGGAGCAGCTCCAGATAGGAAACAGGATGCAGAGGCTATCTGAGTCCTGTCCAGTTTGGAACAAGGGGGCCTGGTGGGCTCCCTGCGGAGAGCACTGGCTCCTCCAGGCTCCTTGTATTGTGTGCCCCAAGGCACAAAATGATTGGAGGCTTTGATAGTCTGCAGCTAGGGGCTGCCAGGAAGCAGCCCAGACCTTGGGGAGGAGAGCCAACCGGCCAGGAGTCCTGGGACTGGCCTCTGGCCAGCCTCTGAGACCCAGCACTGAAGCCTCTCTGTTAATGTATATTAATGTGTCTACACGTGCGTTAATGCGCTTTAACTAATCATGCCTATATTTGATACTTGCTTTATGCAGGTATCAAATTTAGGCATGATTAACCTAAAATCACTATTTTTAAGGCACATTAGGGGCATGCACATGTAGATGCACACCCTTAATGCACCTTAAATTGAGCTAGTACACGTTAAATGCCCATGTGTAAACATGCCCATAGACAAGCAAAACAGCTCTTGTGGATCAGCTGATGCATGGTAGCTGCCTCACCTTTAAACTAGTCATAATTTTTGTGTCCCTAGCCTGAATCATGTCCTTGTTGCTTACAAGGGATATTAAGCCGTTTTGAACCTGGACCAGCACAATCTCCCTATGATTAGGGTTTAGGATCTTTGCCTTTGTGTTCTCCATGGTTTTATGCCCCTTTAGTTATGTAATCCTAATGAAAACCCTCTTCCCAAAGGCATAGGGCTGCCTGAGGCAGGCACGTACATCTGAGGGAAACTATTTTCCCCTTCACTGGAGCATCTTCCCCTTTGGCTTTAATTAGTAGTATTTTTTTTAATTAAACCAACAATCGAGTTAAGAAAGAGCAGTTAATAGAAGGCAGTCCTTCTCAAAAGGCTGTTTCCACAGTGGCTTTTGTTTTCTATTTCTTTGTTTTACTGATTTTATAGGAAAGTCTTTTCCAGGCTGTCCTAACAGTTTGCACACATTCATAATTTTGTAAACTGAAGATACATGAAATCAAACTTGCTTTGCTTTTAATGATTTTCTAATGTATTGTCTCAAATAAGGAATCAAGATTCATTAGGCTTCTTATTTAAAGTGCTGTCCCTGAAAATGCTGGAAGATTAGAAAACATTTGAATAACATAAGGGCTTGAAAAATCCAGTTGCCATCTCAGTTCCAGTAACTAGGAAGCTTTCCTTGGCAAGATCCACAAACCTTGCCAAAGCTAAATTTTTGTTCATAAAATAAAACAAACTTCTAACTATTATGATTGTAAAGCCCATCTTTAAACCCAAATAAAAAGCAGAATATTGCAGAATTGTTTTCTTAAATCTGCACACACTCCAGAATGAATCTGGAGTAATGTGTGTGAGGCAGCAGTATGGCTATGTAAGTGTCTGGAGGCCATGATTGGAGAGCCTTTAAGGTGCAATTGGGCCCAGTTGAGTCATGAGCAGCATCCTGGAGACACAGGTGCCAATAGCATAAGCAGCGCTGATCAGTAAGCTGTTGGCATGAGGAGGACTAGGGTGTCCCATTAAATGGAGCTAAAATGAGAACAAAATCCCAGCAGCTCACTCAAAGACTCCAGGAGACAGCCTCAAAATACAACATACAAATGACCTAAAAATGTGGCAGGAATGGGGGGAGAACAGGGTTAGTTCAACCACCAGGGGGCACTGCAGCTGCCTCCAAGCCCTCCTGTTTCAGGGAGGCCAGAATCTGGCTCAAGAACTTTAGAAACAATTGCTAGCAGTTTGGTGCCAGGTCAGCTGCAACACTGATTTGGACCACATAAGAGAGAGAGTGAGAGAGCCCTAACAGTTTCCAGAATCTCTACTGCTGTGTCAATTAAACTGCAAAACCCAGTGGTAGGAGCCTAGAAGCCTCTGGAACTGTCTGCATTGGATCTACTAACAGCAGATGTAAATGGATGGGAAATCGGATGGGAAATCGCTAGTAAAATGTCCTATTGTAGACCATCATCCCCTGAGAAAGCTTTGCTGTTCTGTTTTAGCCCTGATACAGGGGCTTTCTTCTATGTGGAAGATGACTGCTCTGCCAGTTCTTATGTTGTACCTGTCCTGTAGATGGAAAAGAGGACCTCAACCTCCACATCTGCAAATCTGCCACATAACCCCACAGTATATATATGCTCCCACTCCCAACTCTGTTTTTCTAAAGAGCCCATATTTAGTTGACTTCTGCTGCCCTGTGGGCCCTCTGCTTTCTTGGGTGTAGTCACTGTTCCTGGGTTGAGTTCTCCTTGGAGGTTGCACCCCTCCTGAAGTTGAAATGACTGCTACTTTTCACCAGTACTAATTCAACATATCTTTTAAATCAAGTATGAATTTTCTCCTATAATATAGTATTTAAAGGTCAATGATGGGTGTGTTGAGCTGGTAATTTGAAAGTCAAAACAACTCTTGCAATAAAGTAAAGTGTTACTGGTATTGTGCTTATAACAAATTTTTTGCCACTTATTCTTTACTTATTACAATCAATAATTAGATTGGAAAAGAAACAGATGTCAGCATTCCCTTGTTATAAGCTAATACGTGTCTATTCATGATGCCAAACCGTGGTTTAACTCAGAACTGAGTCTTATCTTCTTTCCACAGCTACCCATCTCCTTTCTTGTGTGCTTTGAGCAGCAGCAAAACATTAGAACGGCCAGCCACAGCCACCACGGCTGCAGCACCATGTGCACTGGCCTCCCACGGCTGCATTTCAGTGAGTGACCAGATGGGGAAAGTGTAAGAGAGATGTTGGAGCAGAGGCTCACTGAGGCAAGGGTTTCTTAGGGTGATGAATATCTTACCGGACAACTGTAGTAAAATTAGGCAACCTGTTGAACGCAATATGCCCTTTACCAAATGAAGAATGTCACAAATTCAAAAACTTGTCTAACTACTGCGCAGTTGGTCTAATAAGAGCCTTCTCTCTCAGGTAATGCAAGTCGTCTTTCCTGCCCCTGCAGCAGCCTCGTCTGCCGTCTAGATACTGCAAACTAATACTGGCTCACAACGACCAACCAGCGCTGCCTGTTCAGGGTTTGTTGGGGTTTTTTGCCAGTAACTTGTCCCGCGGGGCTTTACTGGCCCAACCAGCCTTGTGTGTGTGCTACTTATGATAAACCTGCCCCAACTGCCCCCACGCAGCGCTGCAATTAACAGCCCCAGGGCAAGAATACGGACGGTGAGGTGGGGCTTCGGGGCATGGAAGAGCCCGGCCTGGCGGCAGACCCGGGACTGGTGGCGGCCGCATGACAACCCGAGCGAGCACAACGCCGCCGAGCCACGTGGCGAGCCGACGCGCCCCCACGTTTGCTCCAGAGTGTCGGCCGGGATAAGAGAAGGGGGCTTGCAGGAGGCAACGCCCCGCGGGAAGAAGCGGGCCGGGCCGGGCCACCCCGTGAGTGCTGTGCTCCGCCCCTCCCCGCCCCCCGCTTCCTGCTGCTTGCTGAGGCCGCGGGACAAGGTGGCGGAGGAGGCGGGGGAGCGCGAGCCAGTAGCCCGGAGCGGAGGCTGCTGCCACCCCCTGGTCCCCGCAGCGCGGCCGGCACCGCCGCCCGCACCACCTCCTCCACGTCCCCGCGCCGCCCAGCCCGCCTCCCCACGGCAGCCAGGACAATAGAGCAGGGCGATGTCTTCCTCCGGCGCCCACCAGCACAGCCAGAGCCGCGCCATCCCCACGCGGACGGTGCCTATCAGTGACTCCGCGCAGCTACCTCACGACTACTGCACCACGCCCGGGGGCACGCTCTTCTCCACCACGCCCGGAGGTAACGCGGGCAGGGCGCGGCGGGGAAGTGCCGCGGGCTCCAGGCCCGGCCCAGCCCGGGGCCCCGCGCATTCCCCCGCAGCTGGGGAGGCCCGGCCGCCGCGGGCGCCTTGGGTGTTGCCCTGTTGGAGAGGCCGGGGCCCAGCCATCCTGCCCCGCTCTGGTGCGGGACGGGCAGGCAGATATTTGTAAACAAGGCCGCGGAGGCTGAGACGAGCCGGGACGGTTGCCCAACACGCCGGAGGAGAGCAGAGGGGGGGGTCTCCCAGCAGCTGCAGTAGGGAGAGAAACCCGAACAGGCCGGGAATGCGGGCGGCCCTGGGGCCTGCTCTGGGGTAGGAGGAGGCTGCCCTCGGCCCTTCCCGCCCGAGATGTGCAGAGGAGTGTGGAGGGCTGGGTGCAAGGAAGTACTAACTTTGCAGCCTAACACGGATATAGATTGTGCAGCCCAGTTGTTTACCATGCAGCACAGTGGCCTCCCCTTAGGCCGTTCTTGGCAAACTAGGCCCCTCTAGCTTTATTGTCAGGCACAGGTTTTCTCTCTGCTTTTATTGGCAGAAGGGGTCCATAGGAGCTAAGATGTAGGTGCACCAGAGATCCTATTTGTATTTGAAAGCTTGGCAGGTCCGTACCACCAAAGATGAAGCCAAATCACAAAATACAGTAGTTCCTTCCCTGGTAAAATCCATGCCATGTTATGTGACTTTAATAGAGGCTGACGTGTACATGGGATTCCTGAGCTAAATTTTAGCTGTGTTTCCTAGAGGTCCCCAGGATGGCATTCGCATACATGCTTTGGGCAGCAAAGATGTTTTTGCTATTAAATAAGTAAACATTTCACAGTAGTTTTCAATGTCACTTTAAAAATAGCACTGTAGTTTGTGGCCTAGATCTACAGGGCAAGAAAGTAGGCAAAGGTTCCTAGAAGATCTTAATCTTTCTTGAGATTAATCGGGGCCAAAATAAAAATATTCCAGGTTATAAACCTGCAGCTTTTGTATGTAGTTTTCCCCAAGTCTTCTGAGACTTGTGCTTGTTTTCTATGCCACTGAAGCTGGAGATTGTTCTGTTTTCATTGTTGACAATGAGGCAGATCAGAATTGTTGAATGACCATAGTTTGGATATGATAAATTGTAGTTGCATTAATTACAGGCATTCCCCATCACTTTAATCTCATACCAGAGTTAGGCACAAGCAGAACAGGGTTTTTGCTGTAGTGGGTTTTGGTAGGTATCTTTCTGTGAGTGTATAAGTTATTAACAGGCCATCTTTCTTTTGCCTCTTCATTTGGTCAGCTATGCTTGCACTTCTTTAAGACCTCTATTAATATGAAAGTGTTCCTTCTTTGAGAATGTTATGCAGCTACAGATAGAGTGGTGTGCATGAATTTTACAGGCTGTGTATAATACTGCCTGTTCTCCATCATGTCCCCTGTTTCTCATGTAGGACACTTTTTACTTTTTCTGTAGTATCTATTTTAACTCCAGGAATGCTATTAAGTGAGATGTTGAGTTTGTTATGGTTTTTATGTGGTGGTAGGAGGCAGTTTATCATTAGTAG
Organism: Caiman crocodilus; assembly: GCA_030014935.1. Lineage (NCBI taxonomy): Eukaryota > Metazoa > Chordata > Crocodylia > Alligatoridae > Caiman > Caiman crocodilus. The sequence goes on from JAGPOW010002673.1 coordinate 8,801,723, forward strand.
TTTGAACAGATTGCTGTAAACTTTTAACAAAATACTGGGTAAATCCAGCCATGTTACTAGAAGTAATGGCCAAAGACTCCTGGAAGATTGATTCAGGCTCAACATTAAGAAAAACTTCTTCACAGTCACGGTGGAATAAGCTCCCTCCAGAGGTGGTGCAATCACTTACCCTGGAAGTCTTCAAGAGCTGACTAGACAGTCACCTTGCTCGGGTCACCTGACCCCAGCTGTCTTTCCTGCTTAGTGCAGTGATCCAGTAGCCATAATATTCAGTACATAATAAAGATAAGCTGGTAAGAGGGCCAAAGTATCCATGTTTGCATGCAATTTAAATGCATTACTGTAAAAACTACAATGGGTTGTGAAATTCCCATTTGATGTGACACTCATCATGTATTGTGATGATGATACCACATCTTCAGAGAAACAAGAGATGGCAATAACTTTGAAAATTAAAACTGATGCATTTTGAGGAGACGGAGGAGCAGTGTCAAACCCAAGAGGACCCCACCCACATTTGGTTTGCTGTGGGTTTCCCACTAAAGACAACATAACAGGAAATTCTTCTTGGTATGTCCATTTCATACTAAAAATGTATTTGGGAAGATAAAACCCCATGAGAATCTTGCATCTGTGCTGTGGCTGACAGTGAAACTGCCATAGCTGTCAGAGTGAACATGCTGCAAAATACCTTTTAATTGGAAGTAAAAGCAGTACAGGGGCTGTTTAAACTTGTGAAACTTAACATGCAGAGAGGTGATAAGAGCGTTTCCCCTGCCCCCCATTGCCAGTCTTTGCAGAATTATCATTTGCAACTTTCTTTTGCTACTCTGACATGCAGCTTTTACCCAACAGAGTACATGAGTCTGGAATTGTTGATTTGGCTTTTTTTCTCAGGCTTGTATCTTGATGGGGTTGAAGTGAAAGCAAAGTGCAGCCTCTGAGGGTAATTCTGGGAAAATAGTAGCAGTTAATATGTGCACTTGAATGACTGAATCCTTCAACAAGGAAAAGATGTGTTAATTAAAGTTCAGGAGAGAGACATGCAGAAATGATAGGAACAGGAATGATGAAAATAAAGTCAGGGCTGAGGAGAAATGCATGAAATGTAGGTAGAATGAGGGAGAAACAAAGGGCTGGACCTCAGAAACAACCCTCTTCAAACAAGATCTGAAACACTTTAGAACCTTACAGAATAGGAAAGTATTAAGGGTGACCTCCTCCGCACTCCCCCTGCTCCTCTCCAACAAACCCATGTTACAGTGTCTCTGGGCTGTAGTAGCTCTAGCAGTTTAGAGGGTGGTTTACTGACTGGGAGTTGCTGATATGGAGTTGGAAACCTGTAAAAGAAGTAGTAATAGAAATAAAGGCATTTCACTAATGCTTTACAGGTTTGGATCCTAGAGCATTGGACGCAAGTCTAATATTAGGTGGGGGGGGGGTTGGTTTTTGTTTTGTTTGTTTCTTTTCTTTTTTTGCCACCTACACTGGAAGGTATTTTTTTTTTTCCCACTACCTCCCACCCATTCCTAATACTTCTTATGGCCATGTTTAAAAGCAGTGGCTGAGTAGAAAGGTTATGAAAAGGAATCATGTGCCCATAAAGCAGTGATAGTGATAGCAGTGGTAGGTACCCATTTGTGACTTTTATTGTTTTAAATTAATGGATAAATGTACAAAAGAGGAAATGAAGGACTTAAGGAGCTAGACTGAGCTCATGTACTACACGCAGACAAAAGCAAGATGCTTCTTTCCAAGTGTTCAGGCCAGGACAGTCCAATCCCACTTTCAAGTACCTCTTTATCTGTGCTTTGTGCTATGTGGATATTCAACATGGTGGGTAGGTCTGTCAGTTAATCCAGCTCTGCATTATTAGGGGTCCCTGTGCTGGCCTTATCATTGGTCATCTCTAATCATATTGTATGCTTTGTGAAAAAATAATGTCTGGTGTTGAGAACAGTAGAGAGCCCCACTGTACTTTACACCCTTCCTCCAAGAGTATGTTAGAGTTGGAAAATATTTCTGTTATTTATCACTGTTTCACACATTGAAGCCTAGTCTTCCTTGAAGGCTAACTGATTTGCTCCAGTCTGCAGTAAGGAAGTGGCAGTGTTGAGCACAAAACAGATCAACTGCCTGTTACTGTAATCATCAGAACTGTTGTTTTTCAGAAATGTGCCCAGTTTAGAGGGCCACTTCCAAGTTATGTCATACTTTTGTCTGAGTATTTTTCTGGTATAGTGACTGAACAGGAATTACCTAAAATAACTGAGTTTACAGACTTCAAATAATCTTTATTTTTAGTTTATTTATTTTACACATTATGCTAGCACTCTGTATACAGTCACTTTCAGTGTTTCCTCTTTTATTCTGTACTTATTGGCATATATTCATAGGTTGTAAGGCTGAAAGGGACCTTGGAAGATCATTGGGTCCAGCCCCCTGCACCAAGAAGGAAAGATAACTGGGGGTCAGGTGACCCCAGCAAGGTGACTGTCCAGTCTCCTCTTGAACATTTCCAGGGTAGGTGATAGCATCACCTCTGGAGGGAAGCTTATTTTACAGTCTGGACACCCTGACTGAAGAAGTTTTCTTAATGTTGAGCCTGAATTGATCTTCCAGGAGTTTGTGGCCATTACTCCTGGTTTTCCCCAAGGGTGCCGTGATGAGCAGTTGCTCACAGAGCCTTTGACTTACTTCTGTAGTATAGCAGTAAGCTGTTTGCTTCCACGTCCCTTCTCAGCCTTCTTTTCTTCAAGCTGAAGAGTCCCAGATCCCTCAGCCTTTCCTTGTATGGCTTGCCTTTTAAGACTGATCCTATGGGTGGCTCTTTTTGGACTCTCAAGCTTGTCCATGACCTTGTGCAAGACCAGCAAAGCATTTATCAAGAAAATAGAAACATGACTGTAAACACCTGCCTCTGGCATGAGGATTGTCAGCTATGTTAACTTTTTAAATTTAAAGTTAGACTTCAGGCAAATAGTGCCCTCTTTGTGTGTGGCACAAGCAAGATTTAACCTGGCTTGTCTGGAAAATAAGAGCTAGTAGGGAACCCTCAGGATCATAACCTTAGAATAGCAGAGGCTCTGTGTAGAAGGGAGGGACTTTACTGGGACAGAATCCTAGTTCAGAGCTTATGGGGGAACAAAAGTCCCAGAAGAACCAGAGTACAGCCAGCAGAGTTCTGAATAAAGTTCAGAGACTATGGCTAGGACAGGTTGCCCCAATTTGTATAGTCTCTTTTGTCTTTGAAAAACCAACAGCACTTCTGTCCTTTTTAAAAAACCATGATGGTGTTTTCATTTTAATTTTAAATCCCCGAACGTGCTTTATCAGCTGTTGGGGTCCTTGGACATTTTCCTGTAGTAATTGAAATAGTTTTATAATATAAAAAAATCCTGTCTTCAAGGACTCTTTTCTGAACAAAGTCACTGGGAGCCTTTAAAAACCAGCTCAGTTCAAACTTCTGGCTCCAGGGCACCTTTATACTTCTGAAGCTTCTGGTAGAGGATCCTTCTAGAAAGTCCAGGTCAAAAAGCAGGAGAAGAGCTTCTCAACTGTGTGGCTTGTTTCTGTGAGGCTTCCTTTGAACATCTTTATCATTAGGTTAGACAATATCTGTTGTTGTTGTTGTTATTGTTATTGTTATTATTATTATTATGTTTCTCCCTGGCCTAGAGCCAATACTTTGGGAAGTTCATTTGCTAAACTTGTCTTCAGTTCCTGCTCCTATTTGGAGTTCTTTCTCAATACCTTCTGTTTGAGAACTGCTAGTCTTAAGGCAGTATGTTTCTCCTATCTTTGTGTACTGTAGGTGACAACAGACATCTACATGGTGTTTCCCTTGAACAAACGTGCACAGATGCGTACCTGCTTAGATAGGGCATCTGAAGTTCTCTTTCCCCTCCACTTCCTTTGGAATGTTTTCTATTTCCTTATTGATGACCTGAAATTGCTCTGATTTTCAAGTCTGATATTTGCCTTGCAATTCAAACATGGAAGAGCTTTGTACAGGATACAAAGTAATTTGCTCCTGAGCAGCTGCCTATGGGTGAGAAATATCACATGAACAATAAAACAGGATAACATTGCATAATGCTGGCAGGCACGCTCTGGTTTTTAGTGCCCAGCTGAGATGTGGCCTGTGCAAGGCCCATTGCTAAGAATAACAGTTTGGAGAGAGGCAAATGTACAACTCTGTGTTAAATTAACAAGGTGGGGGTTGTGTTTTGAGCCATTTAAATATTTACTTTTTGAGGGAACAGACCTGTGGTAAGAAAAAATAATAAGCCTAACCTGAATAATAGCTTTGGATCCTCCACTCCCCCCAAAACCCTATCTGGATAGCTTGTGTCTCTTGACATAGCACTTGGTGATGAGTTCCCCCCCTGGTAATGCATGTTTGTCAAGAGCATGAGGCTGGGGCATTCTCACACTCAGAACTGTAATTTGCTGTTCTGAATCATAAATAGGTGCATGTAATTTTTAAATGTTTTTACTTAGCTTGCTTTTGACCATTAACCATACTGAAATATTGACACAGATGTGGGACTACAGAGATGTGTCAGGTTCATGCTTGTACCTATTCCCAGCGTGTCTTCTGAATTATTATTTGCTCTGTGTATAGTCAGCAAGCTGATTCCTGTCAGTGCTGCAGAGGTGCCTTCTGTCAGCAAAATCCAATCCAGTTCTGTCTCCAGGCCCTCTATTGTGATGGATGAGGTAGGAACACCTCTTTAGTTTTTAGATACCCAGCTGATTGTGCAGCATTGACAGCTGGGGGGAAAAAAATATGTTTTGAATTGAAAACTAAGCAGACCTGATGGTAGAAGCTACTGATGGAAACTGAAAATGGGACCTGAGAATGACATTTCTCTGACCACTTAAAACTAAAAACAGCTTCTGGTATTTTTTTGTACTTCTTACTTTGGAGTGCAGTCTTTGCATTTTTAATCCTTGCTCTTCGCAATGCTGTTTCCGCTTTGGAATAAATCCTCTCTTTTCTTATGGACATTTGTAGGATAATTTAGCCCTGTTATTGGATCTAAAATATTCCCAGGGCTGCCTTGCCTTTTGGGTGATGGGGACTGATGTGCCCAAGTGATGATAAATGTTTTGTACTTGAGGTAGAAGAGAGGGATTTGTATGTGATGTCCTTGTGGAAGGCGAGTTCTCTCTCTAAGCCCCAGGAAATGGATTGCTAGGTGTCTGATATTGAATAGTTCCTTGGTGCTAATGCCTATGTCCCTGTAACTGGAATAGGAAATCATGTCCCCTTCAGCCTAGGCAGAAAGCTCCACAAGATCCCAGTTAGTGACCTGCTGAGCACTCTTGCAGTCTTTCCTGCATTATATTTCTGAATACACTTAGCTTGACATGATTCAGTTCAGAAACACATTAACTTCTCACACCTGAATAAGAGAAGATCATTGTCACTTCTGTCGTGACTCCTTTCTCTTTGCTTAACTGAACTCACCATACTTCATCACAGTTCTGTGGCCTACATCCTGTGGCCTACTGTTCTCTCCCTTCTCTTGCAAAGAACTGGTTTATTCTGTCTCCAGGGTTTCCATTGTCTCTCCCTCCTGTTTGTTCCCCTTTCTTGCCGATCTGTCCTCCTTCCCAGTTTGCTGTGGTGTCTCTCCCCCCCACATTTCCTTTTCCTTTCTTCCTACCACCTTGTTGCTGAGTGCCTCTGGAAAAACCCCAGGAATCATCCTGATTTCCTCCCCTACAAATCAGTCTCTGCTGCCTTCTGCTCTATATCACTTTTTCTTCCCTCACTTGCATGCTTATGGCCCTCATCATTTTTTGGTGCCTCCTTATACCCATTCTACCATGTACTATATTACTTTTCAGCCCAGGATTTTACCCATTTTTTTTTTTTTCCCATCTGATATGAGCTCTCTGTCCAGTCCTTGCTCCCTCTAGCCCTGTCCTTTATCCTTGGGACCAGCTCTGAGCTTTTTGGGGCAGAGGCCATCTTTTTGTTCTGTTATGAGTACCATTTGACCTTGGATCTATGACAGAAGCTGTAGATGCTACCACATGCTATTACTACTCCTGAGTTGTCTTCATACTGTTCATCTCTAACCTCTTGACTATATCTTTGCAATTATTTCTCCACTCTTGCCCCTTGGTCTTAATCAGACTCTTATTCTGCTTTTCATCTATGTCTGAACATACCACTGTCTCGTTTATCTTACAAAAATATTTTTTCCTCCTGTGTTTCCTGTTTTTCTAGCTTCCACCCTGGTTGTCATCCCTGATCTTCCTCTCCTGTTTGCCCATTTGCAGAAGGGTACACTGTTTCCAAAACTCATTACCTTTGTAATCTCCCATGTTAGAATTGAGAGGACTTTAACCTCCTTCTTGCTAGCTTGCATGATGGCCATCTTGCTCTCCTGTGTTTAAAGATGCTACAAAAACCTATCTTCTTCATCTATTTTATCACATCCCTCTGAGTCCCTTCCTGGGCTATGTCACACATTATTTCCTGTTCAAACTCTTCATACTTGCATGAAGATATGTAGCCCTATGTACAAGCGTTGACCCTTTGGGAATTTTTTTATTTTCAGTTTTTTGTTTATGGATAGTCTGTATATTTGACTGCTTTCATTTCAAATAGTACATTGTAGCACAATGGTCTTAGTCCAGCTTGTGATCTCAGCTGGCAGGTGTCCATATTTTAAAACATCATCCTGGTTGGGACTAACAAGTACAGATGTTAGCAGAGGTGATGATTAGTAGTTGACTACAGTTGCATGCAACCATCTGTTTTCCTCACCCAGTAACAGTGGCCCTCTCAAATTTCAGTGGGAGCACTTTCATGAAGAAGCTTGCATTACTTCTGGCTTGTTAAGGGGTCTGCTTCTGGATTTCCCAATGTTTTTAATGTTACAGTGTAATGAATCTGCTTGCATTAGCTGTTTGGGAAAATAGGGAGTATGTGTTTGGTATGTTTAGAGAGCATTGAACAACGTGCAGTGAAGGTGTCCAATGGTCTGTCTCTCTCATTATTTTCTTTGGTAAGATGAAAATATTAAAATGTGGAGTGGAAGAGTGACAGCTTTTGTGAAATAAGATTCATCTTTGGCATCCCAAAGCAGCTAAGCTTATTTATTTTCCTCCATCACATTGTGATTGCAGTGAAGTGATTCTTGGTTTTGGATTCTTCCAACATAGATAAATAGATGTTGGGGACTAGAAGGGACCTCTTGAGATCATCAGGTCCAGCCCCCCTGTGCTTGGGCAGGAAAGACTTTGGTGGTCATATGACCCCAGCAAGGTGAGTGCTCAGACTCTGGATATCTTTAAAAAAAAAAAAAAAGAGTAGGTCATTGTACCACTTTTGGGGAATTGAGACAATCAAACCAACACTCAGATGAGATGGTTTCCAAATGCTGATATTGTCTCTCAATGTCACAAGGAGAGTCCTTTCTTATAAAGTAAGATGGATGTCAGCATGAGGCCTCCAAAAGCCTGTTTATCATTAACATTCTTCAGTTCTGAAAGCTGCCCATCGGGGCTTTCCTTGTAGGGCCTGGTGAAAAGCAATGGTAGAGAAGGTCCTTTTAACCCCTCCCTATACATATGGAAGGAAAAAAAAAAGACCTCTGAATTAAGAGAAAAAAGACAGTGCTGCTTGGTAAAAATATAGGGTAGCAAGGAATGCTTGGAGTCTTTGTAACAGCTCTTAAGTGGAATGCCTCTCATCACAAATAGCACCAGTCTGGGGGTGAGATTCCAAGTGCCTCTTCTCCCAAATGCTGCTAATTTAGGCATAACATTATCAACTCCAGCCCTATGTGCATTCTTACACACTGATTTATCTCTTTGTCTAACTGTGTTCTAGGTACCCGAATCATCTATGACCGCAAATTTCTTTTGGATCGCCGCAACTCTCCTATGGCTCAGACCCCACCGTGTCATCTCCCAAATATTCCAGGAGTCACCAGTCCTGGTACTGTGGCTGAGGATTCCAAAGTGGAAGTAAACAATCTGAACAATCATGATGGGAAGCCTGCAATGGGTAAGAGTGTGGACGGTGGGAACGGTGGTTACTGCATTTAACTTCCGGTATAGCTTTACCAGATCTTTAGCTGAGAGAGGATGATGATGGTGGTGGGCTTATTGCAAATAGCTACAGCATGAAATTAACATGTTGATTTCCTTCCTCTAAGTGACCGATGTAACCAGTATAATTACACTGCAGAATCATATTACAATGACTGTAAATTATAGAAGCTGCAAAATAAACTGGTCTAGTTTTAGTTTCAGAAATATTTAACTTGTATATGGCTTTACTCTTCCCCCAATAAAACATTTTGTCCTAAAGCTATGAAATTAAAGAATTATCTTTTAGATATTTGCATTCAGTCTGTTTATATGTACAGCAGTCTGTCACTTGCATATGAGCACTTTCCACACAAAATCATTGGTCATCATGAAATGGATCTGACCTGTGCAGAAAGACCTTCAGCTAGCTCTATATACTAGCCATGATAGCTGCACTTTCAGTGAAACAGCTGCACTGCTGCTGCTCCACAGTTAGCATGTTCAGAGTTAGTTTTGATGTCTGCAGTATACCGTACAAAGACTAGGCTGCAGGACTTCCCCGTGAGGGGAAAAGGGTTGTGTGGTAGAGCTGTGAGACTGCGTGTGCTGGGGGAGCCATGAAACTGCCTGTAGGAGTGGGGAGATGGAAGGACTGTGGATCTACAGTGTGTAGAGTAGGGCAGATCTAGCAGCAGTTTCAGGCAGAAGCAGGTCCCACAGCCCACCTTCCACCCTGTCATAGCCAATGGGTCACTCAAGTAATCTTTTTTTTTTTTTTTTTTATGCATGGTGCTGTAAACATACGTAGGGGATCATTAATCTAGGCAGTAACAAGCACTCTTGCATTAAAATTGGGCCATTAATGACTTCTACAAATGAAATAAATTGACCAAAAAACATGAGTCTGGTAGTTTTATAGCTAGGAACTTAAACGGGCTGTTGTTTTAACACACTCACACTTACATTCAGAGTGACTGCTGCATGTCCACAGCCTGGCTTTCTACAGCAGATAATCTATTTTGTTCCAGCTACCATGCTGAGTTAATTACAGAGCATATCTGATGACTGTGTGTGTGTGTAATGTAAAAAATAAAAACAAAGTATGGTTAGGAAGTGGGTGGAGGAAGTTTCTCCTTTCTCTTGAGGACTTGTTGAGATCTCTGTCCAGCACTGCTCTCATTATTTTTCTTTTTCCAGGGGATGATGCTCAGTTTGAAATGGACATCTGATCACCACCAAGGGTAACCATGGAGAAGCAGCAACTCCTGATACGTGTGCATATGTGATTCGGCTAATAGGATCAGTAATCAAAAGTTGGAAGAAGCAGCAGCAGTTTCCATTAGAATCCCCACTTTTGCCTTCCAGGTGCCAAAGGATAAGACCAGGTCCCCAGTCCTGTTCCCCCTTTTTTTTCCCTCCCCCTACATTTGCCTATGACTGGATGGAAGCCCTTGTCAAATTTAACTGAGCTGAGGAACACGCCGAGTGCAACCTTGGCTTCTCGCACTTTAAAGGCAACCTGTCAAACCATGCACAAGCGAGAACATACCTCCAGCCCCAGTTGGATATTTATTGTAAACAACAAAGGGGCCAGGGAGCAGTTAGTTTATGCTGAGTGAATATGGCATTGCTTCTTCCTGCTCCCTTTCTTCAGCTTGATCCCAGCTCACAAATGGCTTGTGTGTGCACAGTAAGTAACTGTGTCTCAGATGCTTTCAGTCATTCAAGTTTTAGAAATTGCAAGGAGTAGTGGGAGGTAGTAAAGGGTCTGCTCAGTCTGAGCTCCTTCACCTCAATGGGCAGAACACTCATTTTGCCTGCGTTCTAGCCTTTACTCTGTTTGCAATGCATCTTGCAGCAGTAACATGCATTTTCTCTTCAGATGAGAGAGCCTTTTAATTCGTTGTTTTGCACCTCCTTGGTTCCCCCTACCCCAACTTCCTGTTGAATATTGCTTTTTAATATCATGCATATCTGGAGAGAGGCATCAACTTGGTATACTGCTGCTTGCTTCCTCCTCTGCCCACCCCAAAAGAAAGCCATCCACAAACTCCAGTTTGCAAAAGCCTAACTTGTTTGCCTTCTGAGTGTTTTTGATGTATAAGTCCTCCAGCACGAAATCAAAAGAGCTTTTGGTGCTAGGACGGGAGGGGGGAGGGGGCACAGATTATCAGTTCTCCTTTATGCTGTTGATCCTCTGCACTTTTTCTGGGGTTTTTTGGGGGGGTTTTTTTTGTTTTTTTTTTGTTTTTTTTTGTTTTTTTTGGCCCCTTAGTAGTTTATCCTGCTTTCTCTGCTAGTCCACGTTATAGACTATTATATTAAAGGTACTTCAGCAGTTGTTCATTTTTGACACCTCCCATCCTATGTGCATCAGGAGCAGTATTTTTTCTCAGTACTGGTTTTAATAAATATGTTCAATATTAACCCTTTCAGAATCCCTCCCATCAAAAGGAAAATATTGCCAAGTGGCTTTCTAAGCAGCAGCGGGTTTGATCCAAACTTAACACCATCCTTCCACTCAAAGTTCACAGTGCTGCTTTAGTTTGCTAGCTCCATTATTTTTCCTCCAAGCCTCTCTTAGTTTGGGTTTGCTGCCTAAGAGTTTTACAAGTCGGCCAATATAAATGAGCTTCTGTGAATGGGCAATTTTTTTTTTTTTTAGTCTCACGATCTCCAGTGCTTACTCCTGTCTGTTTTACAGAAGGGGTTGGTAGGAAACCAAACCCACAATGATTGGCTAGTGGATTTTACCAAGAGGGTGGTACTTCAGGCCAAGTCTTCTCTGGTGAGAGCCACTTAAAGAGTCTGTTTTAGTTGCTGATGGCATCAGTTGGACCTTTGCTGAATGCGTTCCATTGACTTGCTAATTGGCGGACTTTCTAACACCTTTTGGTCAGGAATCTACGCAACTCCATTATAAATTGGAAAAGACCCTTCTTTTCTCTTTGGGTTTGTTAAAGGGGCACTTTACTAGTAAAATACTTTTTGTTGGGGGAGGAACATCTGAAAAGCTGTAATTTTCCGTATTCTCCTTCAAAATGTGAATAACACAGGAGCAAAAGCCCTTTGTAATGTTTGATTTCTCAGGAATAGGCTCTGTAGTATAGCTAGGAAATGCAGGGTCTCTAAGCTTAGTGATGGTCAGAAAAGTGACTAAAATAACATCTCTAGTCCTATGTTTATTCTGGCATGATTCACCTATGTATAGTATGAAGGACACTAGAGAAAACTGCTGTACTGTATGATTCCCATGTTGAGTCTGTTCAGCTCAGTTATCGCTAAACGGCACTGCAAGTTCAGCCTGGTGCTAGCCCATGGCTTGTTTTTTCATTCTGCTTCATGCATCATCACCAGCAGTAGTTTCAAGTGTTTAGCTAGCTGTTTTAGAGATGAGGCAGAATATAGTGCAACTTGATTTTTGCAGTGCTCATAGTAATTAACTTGGGTTTGTCCATGTATTAAGCAGGCTTGACATGGGAAACACGGGAAGGAAGTCTCAGTGCCATGGGCATTGTTAGTCACTTTTCTCATCAGAGTGATTCTCCTTATTTTGGTGAAGGGGTAACTCTTCCAACCATTGCACAGGGTTTCAGCTATTTTGACTTTTATAATAACTGTTGTGCAGCTGATGCACTCACAACAAGGAAAACCTTTTTCTATGAGTGCAGTACAACAAGAGCTTCCTTTATATCACAGTCATGTTAACATGTATTGGCAGAGGCCATTCTGACTTCTTGAGCTGCATTTTTTTTTTTTTAAATACCTAGATAAGAAACAAATATCCAGAGAGCGAAAGATGATCTTGCATGTAAAGCTGGGCTAAGAATGTGGGTAGTTCTGGGTATTCCTGGCTATGACACAGACTTCCTGTTTGACTTTAGGCAAGTCATTTAATCTCTCTGTGCTTCAATTCCCTATCTGTAAAAATGGGGATAATAGTACTTCCCTACCTCACAGGGGTGTTGTGAGGACAAATTTAATTGATCTATGAGATGCTCAGATGCTATTGTAATGAGGTTTTAGAAAAGCCTAAAAATATTTTCAAAAGTGCAAGAGGTTGGTTCAGTCCTGTCACAAATGCAGCAATGGTTTTCAAACATGAGCATTTTGCCATGACAAGTCTCCACTCTCTTGTGCTTTATTTTTTCCCCACAACTCCTCTGGACATGATGTGGTGCCAGGGAAAGTGGTGACTGAATAAAAATAGTGCACTCAACCTTTCTAGCTTTGCTGGGCAGCTTTGAAAAAGGTGTTTTTTACCTGTTTTGCTCAGTTCTGTGTCTATAACCTTAATGTCCTCTAAGAAGTGATTCTTTCTGCACATAAACTTTCAATTTAATTTTTGTGCCTCCTGCTGCTGATCAGTCTTAGTGATCAGTGACACATGTGACACCAGCAATGTGGGGTGGACTCCCAGCATTGAAGACTAAACTAGTTTCCATTCTGGTGTTCTAATGGTTGAATCAAGCAAAATCCGAACATCATTGCTTGTGGTTTAAAATGACACTGTCAGGTTAAAGATGGTATTTTTAAAATGTGTTGTTTTCTGTAACTAATAAAACTGATAAAAATCGAATCTAATTTATTTTCACCCTCTATAACACTTGTTTAATACTTTCATTCTGCCTAGCTTCCACAAAGAAAATAGTGTGTTCACTTTCTCTCTGGATTTTAACCAGCAGTGCAGATGCACTTAGATCCAGACTCAGTCTTCTGCTCATTAAAATGGAAGGGAAGGTAATGGAAACCATTCCCATTTGTTAATTCTGATTTTATGTACTAGCCTCAAGTGTTTGTGCCCCAGACCTTACAGAGCAGATTCTTCCTTTATTACAATTGGTTTGCACTGCCCAAGCATTACCCTTAAAGCTGCTTACTTGACTACTGGAGGGATCTCCTTGGGTGTTGCAGAACCACAAGAGCAGTTCCTACACCCACCCTCTCCTTGCATCCAGCAAGGCCAGGAGAGAGAGTGGCAGAGGTCAGGGCAGTCCTCAACTGCTGTGTTGGCCCCTTGGCCTACTCTAACTTGTGCTTTGAAGGAGTACCTGTAAGAGTGAGGTGCACAAAGGTAGCTTACAGCCATCTTTCTCTTGCATCATATTTCTCTCTAGCCCTTACTTTTAACCATTAAAACACAGGTCTTGGATAACACATTGCATTAGGGAAGGATCCTGTTCACATGCAGGGACCTGGGCTCATATTATAAACCTAACCATAATGGAAAATCAGTCCAACAATCTTCTCCTAGTGCCTGCTGCTGTAGTTCAATTGACCTGTTGTAGGGGATTCCACCCCATCATATTTGGGGCCAAAGTCTTCACGAAGACCAGGATTCAGGAAACCTAAAACACTCCTACTGAACTAAGTTCAAAAGTACGTTCTGACCCTGGTTTGGAAAAGCAGCATTTCCAACTGTCTGAGTCCTATGGCCTCTGTGGTTAGCCAATCAATTTTGAAAAACTGGTTTTAAAACCAGTTATGAGTTTTAGGAAAACTTACTAGTGTAGACCAGGCAAGTCTGAGAGGATAGGGCAGTTCAGGAGGACATGGGGATGACAATACCAAGGGAGGTGAGGTGCAGGTCAGAATGGAGGCGTCTCGCCATGGCTGCTGGAAGATAAATTTGTTTAACAGTCTCATTCTTTCTAGCTGTAGCCAAGAACTCTTTGCCTCCATCAAATACCAAACTTTGACATATAAAAAAAGTTTAAAATAGATCTCTTTAAGCTAGTGCATCTTTCTCTTCAATACTGCTGTGGGTTCTAGTGACTTGTGATAGACACTGATACAGGAAGGCATCTGTTTTGGTCTCATTAGCCTCTGCCATTATCCCTTTCAGCTTCTCTGTACTGCCCTATGCCCAGGGACTCTTCCTCCCCCCAACACTTGTGGGAGGGCAGGGGTGGGGAAATGACTTTTTTTTAAAGCTAATTTTATTTTTTTCTTTCAAATGACCTGGCCTGATCCCAGTTTTTCCATACTTAAGTTTGGATTTATTTTTTATTTTGTTGCCTTATGTAGGTTAAAATGTTACAATTTTTCCTTTTTAAAAAAGAAACCAATAGAACAAGAACAGAGAACTCAAAAGATGCAGTATTGCTTATTCATGAGTACTTTGGGTTTAAATAAATGTTTTGCCATAATTGCCCTTTCTGCTTCCTTGTATTTGTGCTGAGGGAGGTTTGCATAGCTTTGAAAGAACAACCAGACTGATATAAGCAAGTGACTGCTTATTTATGTTGAGCAACAGTCACCTAAGTTGTAGAAAGAAACATTTAAGGAGACTTCAGACCTGAGTGCCACCTGTCTCCCCATCATTGTTCATCTAACCATTGTAAATTTGTTTCATTATTTTGAATGTGGTACTCTTTAATTAAAAGATGAGTCTCAGTCCTGCAATGAGGTTAGAAGCAAGGATCTCTGATGGTGAGACTCCCTGAAAGCAAAGAACCTTGGCATAGGTGGAGGGGTCTGCGCTAGTGGAACTGATTTGCAGAAGCAGTGCTGAGGGTGGAAGGAGTACTTTGAGGGAAAGAGTTTCTGTAATGGGATTTTTTCATAGGGATACCCTGGGAATGAGAGTGAACCCAAAGCAATCTTTTAGACTTGTAAATAGTATTTCATCAACTGCTGTTAAGCTCTTTCCAGCTTCTGCTGAATTGGTTGCACTGGTAGCATTGTTTCCTTTTCTTATCTGAAAGGAAAGTATGCTTCTGAAAATTACTTCTCGGCCGCTTTGTAGTGCTGAGAGAGAGTGGCAGAACAATTAGCAATAAGCCTCTTTGTGACAGTCCTAAGACTCCAGGGTGTTCACAGCTCCAAAAAGACACTTGTTTTCAAAAAGACACTTTGCAAGCTTTGGTAACAGATATGACTTGGTGACAGCTCAAATGTGCATTTCCATTGTGAATTACTTTGTTCTATGATCTGGTTAATCTGCCTGTGTGCTCTGGACCTGGTACCACTCCTCTGTCCTAGATCAGCTTCTGAGGGAAGGATAAAACAGTTTCCATTTACACCTGTTCTGCACAGCGGGCATGCTTTTTGCAATTCCCCTTTCATCTCTGGGCACTAGGAGTAAAATGCCAATTACCAGTAAACGTGGCTGATCTAGGCTCCTACACTACATTGTGACTGGCAGCATGTCAGGGGAGGCCTGAGGAATAGGTAGCTGTACTGTTAGTCACTGTTGCTATAAATTAGATGTGTTTGGAATTACTTGCAAAGCATCTTCCTGACTGTTGCTTTCATCTCTCTCTCACCTGGCTGGTGTTATCAACTTTCTGAAAGTGGCTGTCAAATCTCCTGTATCTGTTCTCCTTTCTACCACAAGGCAGAAGAGATGTCAGGAAGCAAAAGTTAAGCTGTCCTTTCTTCCCCAGCTGTTGGCAAACTTAAAATGCCCCCAGTTTTAGGAACCTCAGCAGTTTGCAGTCAGACTCAACAAATTGGATGTGAAAGCGCTAAGCTTGGTTCCATACCAGTAAAATAACATATGTAATTAATTATTTTTTTCATGTGCATCTTGTAGTATAGTATTTTCAGTTCCCCATTTTAATCTTCAGGGGGCAGTGTGATCCAACATGGAATTGGCTCATGTTTAAAGAAACCAAACCTCCTACCTGGCTTACAGACAGGTCTGATAATTCCCTGGTTCCATAGTTCTGTAGAAAACTTCTAAATGACCCTAGAAAATGTGGACCTTGTGTCCATATGCAGAGTTCAGTCATCAAGAGATGAAAAAATTCAAACACTTTGGTTTAAAGAAAGGACTACTACATCTTTAGGAAGAGAGTAGATAACGTTAATTCAGTTTCTCTTGCATCCGTGATTGAGTTAGCTTTATCAATTTCAACTGGAAGCTTTTCTCGTTGGTCCCCAAACCCTCATTCAAAGGAGGTGCTTAGGGGTTTTGTTGGTACGTGTTAGCGTGACGTGCCTAACTGTTCTTTTGTTCACCGCCCCTTCTTCCCTGAGCCTTCCCTTTTAGGATCCAGTATTTCTGTCCCAGAACTCTTAGTGCCTATTATCTGTAACAATTCTGCTCCTAAGTAAATTTTTAAAAAATCAGTCTTTGACAAAGTGAATATTAGCCTCATCTGCCTACTCAGTATTAATTTTCCACGAATCATGATCTCAACACAGTGTTAAAATACTCTTTCTTTTGTGGTGGGACTCAGTGGCATCACAGACACAGGGCTTGCGCACTTTCTTCTAGTAACCT
Organism: Caiman crocodilus; assembly: GCA_030014935.1. Classification (NCBI taxonomy): domain Eukaryota; kingdom Metazoa; phylum Chordata; order Crocodylia; family Alligatoridae; genus Caiman; species Caiman crocodilus. Next base: position 8,818,011 of record JAGPOW010002673.1, read on the forward strand.
ACGTGTCCCTAGGAATGTATGCTGCAGCCTCTAGTTGTCAGTGCCTATCTCTGCTTCCCTTTCTTTTCCATGTCATGAAAGGAGTCTCTTATGAACTCCTGCTGGAGGTCTTTGTTATGCTTTGGTAGGGGGAGCTCTGATGTGGTAAAGTTGAGATTTCTTGTAAGGCTTTGTAACATACCTCTCACAATGCCCTGTACTTCAGACTAAACCCCCTGCCTGGCCACCTTTGCACATGGATTGGCATGGCTTTTCATTTATGTTGTAAAATGACTTAAGAATGCCAGCTTATAATATTGTGATTGTGGAAAGAGATACTTAATGCACAAATGCCATGTGATTTTAAACTTGTCCTTTGCCCCCAGCATTGTGATATAACACCAGAGGTTGAGAAGTATACTTTCGTAGTCATTAAATAAGAAGTCTCTGCCTCGGATACTGAAAGCATGTGTGTGAGTGAGTGCAAATATAAATACGTATGTGTGTGTGTGTGTGGGCGGGTCATAACACACAAATAGATACAAAACAAATATATTTTACTTAACACGAGGAAGTCTGTTAGATTCTTGGATAGAAGCACCACGTGGAAGACTTACTTTGCTAAGCTAGAAGAGCCAGCCGCTGCTGTGGACAACATCTGTTTTAGCAGAGTGACTCTTTGCAAGACCTGCTCTAAAAGCCACAATCCAAGGTTAATTTAACTTAAAACAGGAGCCATGTGGAACATGCAGCAGAAGTGAGCTTTAACCATTGTTCTAATCATGCAAGGAGTGAAAACTCAAGGGCAGTGAGAACCTAGGCCCAATTGCTGCTGGGGATAGCACAGGAATTCCCCACCTTTTTTCCCAGGGCATTGCTGTGAGATGGTGATCCAGTGCCTTTCTTCACCTCAGACAGGAAGATAACTTTTACAGCAATGTGAAGCAGCTGTTTCGTGGTCTGTGAAGGTCTCTTTGGAGAGCAAGGCCAATAATATGATGACTTATAGGTATCCTTGATACATTTTAAAATCTAGTGATTTAAAAACAAATAACTTTTTCAAAATGCCCTGCTCCCAGCTCCTTTTCACCCTTTCCTGTCCTACCCCATCAGCCCTTTAAAGTTTGGGTTTTTTTTCCTTTTAAATGGATTCTGGGTGAAAAGCAGAAACTGCCTGAGAAGTCTTTGGGCAACCTCTGTACAATTCAGTTTTTTTTTTTTTTAATGTCCTTTGAAACAGGTATTTGGAAAAAAAACAAACAAACCAAAAGTCTCACTGATGGTTGCTGTTACAATGAGATCAATAAAGATCTTGATTATATTAAGCTGTATTGTTGAGTTTTCTTTTAGCTGTGGTGAGTTTCTAGTCTGTGAAAGAACAGCTGGGGTTGCAGTTATATGGACTGACCACTTTAAACTGGTCCTAAACTGCCTTTGGTTTGAAAGTCCACATGAAAGCCCTTAAGTTATTATGGGGCCAGTACCATATATATCTCTGGCAGGGAGGGAGATTCATACCTGCCCATTTTGCCCTCTTATTTCCTGGACGTACTAGCTGCCTCCTTAACAAATCCTTGTTCATTCTAATCAGGTGTGGGAGGCTGCTTTTGTGTTATGAGCCTTTCAAGGTACTTTTCAGCCTGTTGGGCAAAATTTATCTCAGAGCTTCCCAGCCCTTGCTTCCTTAGGTTCTTCTTGTTCTCTTCTACAATAGAAGTTCATCAGTCAGTCACCCATGCAAGTCAGACTGCATAGCAAATGGTGTAGGGCACAGTGATTCAAAATAACTTGGGCTTCAAAATGTAGGTTAGGAGTATAGCCCAAGAGCTTACCTTGCGCTCCAATTACTTATTAGCAGCACTACATTTAAGAAACAGCTTGTTTAGTTTTACTATGTTCAGTAAGACTTTCATACAATTTTGCTTCATGATTAGTGCACTCTCAGAATGGATCTGTTCCTTGTGGTATTGTATGCCTGGGTTAACTTGGCGCCTTCTAGTTCTCTCCACTTGGTATCACCGCAAATGTGTAAAAGGGATGCCAGGGATCTATTTTATAGCATATTGATCTGAGACGGAAAGAAATGCAGAACTCTAAAATGCTTGGTTCAGAGGTGGTACCTTTTATTAGACTAACTAAAAAAAATAGTAAAACAAAAAATCTTTCTTTGCAAACTTTCAGGCACACACCCTTCTTCAGGTAGAGGAGAAATCAAAGAAGTAAAGATCCTCTTAGCTAGAAAATAAACTTCATTTTGCACAGGGGAAGCTGAGGCTGGATATGTTCCCCTGAGTCCCTGAGAGTCTGTGTGAGTTGCTCTTTGTGCAGAAGAGGCTGATCTTCCCTGGAGGTGTCAAATGCTAAAAGCAGGCAGGGAGGTACAGAAATCTTTCTTTCTGGTTTAGCAATGAAGTTTATTTTCCCCAAAGTTACTAAAATATGAGATCTTCCATGTTTTGGGGATCTATTTTGTAGATGTGTTGGTCTGAGACTGAAAGAAATACAAAACTCTATAAAACTCTTCAGAGGTGATCACCAGCTTTCTGTCATCCCCTTAACCCCACACATGCGCGCGCACGCACACACACACACGCTGATGATACAGCAATGATTCACACCAACTACACTCTAGTAAATATAGTGATACAATGTAAGGTAACGCATTACATTTCTGAAAATTCCTCTTTATCCTCAGGTTTTTTATAGTTGCGTGTACACCGTCACAGAGGACTCTAGCGGAGAAGGGTATCAGTAAGTTCTGCCCATGCTGTGCATCATCAAGGGGAGAAGAAATATTGGCCAGTGAATCGGAGCATACTGGCAGATGAACTCTTTGAGTAGATGTGATATCTTTTTATTAGACCACCTAATCGTTGCAAAAAAGTTGTTCTTTGCAAGCTTTCAGACATACATGTCCTTCATAAGGCAAAAAAAGAAATTGCAAATTGTGAGAGAAATTTTAAGAGGGGAAGAAATCTCTCAGTTATGAAAAAAATCAGTCTTTAGAAAACTGTTCCCAAGAATTCAAATTTAGAGGAGTTGCAGGGAACAAAAGTGCATGCTAGCAATCTTATAGAAAGTTCTTTGGGACTTTTACTATTCTTTAAGTACAGATGACTTAGGCATTGAGTGGCCTTGGATCAAAAGATGAGAATCCCATCCTGATATGGCCAGACAAGGGTCCAAAGGAACACTTCCATTACATTTTATGATGGATCTTGTAGGTTTAGAAAGTAAGAGCAAAGGTGCTGTCTTGTCCCTTATAACTTACCTTGCAGATGCTGAATGATCTCCAGACTTGATCTTTGGGCGACTGATAGTCGCAAAGAGCTCCAAAGTTTCCTCAGCTGGTAACCATAGCCTCCTATAACCATGTCTTCCTCATGGTGGCCTCCTGTAGTAAAACCTGTCTTTTCTTATAATAGAGCATCTTAAGTGGACTCATTCTGACTGGACTGCAGCAGGAGGTAGGGGCTTGATTATCCTGTTGTTATTTCAGCAAACTCTGGAAGGGGAAAAAATTCAAATGTTGTGCAAAAGGATTTTTTCTAGTTGACTTTTTTCTAGTTGTATTTTTCTACAGGACTTTTGTATTGTGTAAGATTTTTGCTTGTTTGGATACTGAAGGAAGAATGCTGATACATTATTTGGATGGGGGAGAAGAGGTGAGAGGGGAGGATGGACCAGAGTGTAGTTCACCAAATTTTTGTAGGATATGAAATTTAGCCAATAGAAAATACAGTATACAGCCTTTGAAATCAATAACATTGTTCCAGTGGAATATGTGATGGTAGTGAATAATGTAACATACTGTTCATTATTTTACTAAGAAGCTTTTTCCTCAGATTGGGATAACGTTGTTCACAAGCTGAAGTTGTTATGCAGACTGAAAGAGCTATATGACTGCTAACCTGAGAAGTGATTGAATTTTCAGCTATAACTATTCAAGGAAGTTCATTTCTACTCAAGTCACAACTTCTTCAGCAGAACCTGCCAAAGTACATTGTCAGGTATGTAGCATTTAAAAAATTAGCCCTTGCATTTCTACTTTTCCTTCCTTCACTATTTACTCCTGGGAGCCTGAAATACTTTTCCTCTGATCAGGTCATAGACATGTCCATATGGTGTCAGGAACTGTTATGTGGAGGCAGCAGCCAGGGAAGAATGCTTATGAACATTTGAACAGGGCTCATAAAGTCTGCAGGTCTTCTATCTATAATGTTTTCCATGGAAAATATACCAAGTAACTTAACCTGTAATTATTTCAGAATTTTAGAGGGATCTACAAATAAAATATGAAAATTTATCTGCTTCAGCAATAGCTGATGGTATCCCTAAGGAGGAGCCCTGCCCATCATTATAGATTTCGTAGATGTTAGTGGCCAGAAGGGACCTCATGAGATCATTGGGTCCAGCTGCTCTGCAATAGGCAGGAAGGCATCTGGGATCAAGTGACTCCAGCAAGAAATATATCCAGCTGTTTTTTGAAGGAGTCCAGAGTAGGTGGTTGCACCACCCTTTGGGGGAGTTTGTCCAGATCCTGGTTACATGGAAGGTTTAGTGCCAAGGAGGTCCTCCAGGGATGGACCAGAAGAGTTTGGTTGGCTTGCTTGGTACTTAAAGACTGTTTTAGTTGTGGGGACTGACTGAGAAGGTCTCTTGGGAGAAAAAGCTGCCTTAAGAAGCCAGCAGGCTAGGCAACCTGCTTAGAGCCTTGGACTCTTCCTAATTATCAGAGGTCCTCCATTAACTCAAAAGGAAATCCTTAGTCTTACTATCCAGTTAGCCATGCACTTAGTCTGTATTGTAGCAAACAATAAGACGCACAGCTCAGATGACTGAAGGGAATTATACTGCATTATAATCATTTTTGTGTTGGTTTACTATCCTTTGAACTCACAGGAAAAATGTAAAGGATGTAAATTAATCTTTAAATTTACTCTTCAAAAAAAAAGTAATGTGTGCTAACTGCAGAACCACTAGCACAGTAAATGCTAAGACATTATTTCATATTTGACCTGTTGGCTCCCGACAGCCTAAGTGGAGGGGAGGCTGTAGTAGAAACTTGAAATACAAAATGAAACGTTTAGGTAACTGCACCTTTTAGCTTAACTAAAAGAGGCACTTAGCTGGTATTCATTAAAGTAGTTGGAATGGTATATTGTATTTGCAGTCCACCTCTACTGGTAGTATGAGACCCCCAGCATAGTATTCTGATTGAGTACCCATTAAAACCACTTCCAAGACTGAGCAGTTGTAAGGAATGGAAGTGTTCTAGCCCCGCATGACTACAGTTAAGTGGTTGCTTTTTTTAAAAAGCATTTTCCAGTGAAGGTTACATTTAGCGGGGCTATTCCAATACTCTTAACACTGATGCAACTCCATTGACTGAAAAGGAATAACAATCAAGCTGTAAAGTTTTAAACAGGCTCTTAGGTTTTATTTTGTTTTAATAAGGGAGGGCTTTTTCTAAACACGATTCTACTCAAAAGACAAGAAAGAGGATGATAATGTTATGAGCTATGCAAGATAAATTACAGTAGACCGAAAAAACTACTTCTGAAACCAAGGAAGATACATTTCTCTTTAAAGATAAATGTATTCTCATGTGCTCCAATATATAATGTATTATATGATCAGTTTTGTTTTTTTTCACTTCCCTAGTTTTGCATTGAAATCACGCTCTAAAAATAGCATTTACTGCATTTTACACTGATGAACTATTTTATTCCTATTTTCAGTAGACTGTGCAATGCAAATCTAAGATGTTATAACAAGCATGATTCACATAGCTGAATTGCAGTACAGCCATTGTTCTCTGATACCTAATTTTGTCAGTTGGGAAAGGGCAACACATGGGAATTTTCTGATCCCCACCCCCCAGCACAGCTGGTCAAAAATAGCAGGGGGGGAAAGCTCAAAACCTTTTTTCCTAAAGTTTCTATTTTCTCCACAATTTTCAGATTTCAAAATTCCAGCAACATGTGGCAAAGTCATAACCCCACTGTTCACTCCCTACTTCCAAAATGTCAACATCTTGAAATTTGGCATACTTCAAGCAGCCCTGCTCTCTCTGGGAGAAATGCTGCAGGATTACACTAGAATGCACTTCTGGGCAGCTGCAGGTTGTTGTATAGCTTGCACTATATTGTATAGCTTGCACTATATTGGGCAGCAAAGCAGTATCAGCTAGGGAAGAATAAAACCCTGGGTTTCCATTGGGCAATGGAGACAGAGAAACTAGCACAAATCTCTCTGGGATTTTCCGTAGAAAATGGCTAGTAGCCACCTGAGATTTCTTGGAGGACTGTGGGAAAGTGTACTTAAAGACCTCACTTTACCTATCCAGTCCCAACTTTAGAAAGGAAATGACAGAACCTCCTTTAAGCCTTGTTTCAACACACTTTAGATATCTCTGTTTTTCCATACACACACTATGGGGAAAAATGATGAAAGACTGTATGTTAGCAGAGGTGGGTACAGTTCACACCACAGAAAGCTATACAAAACAGATTAAGATTAAATCTATGGGTGCATGAACAGATTAACCCACAAAAACCCAGGCTGGCTCAGTTCAGAAAAAGATTGTGAATTTATGATTTATGTCTTTAGGGCTAACAGCTGAGTTGTCAAAGTTCAGTGCTGAAGTGAGCAGCCAAGCCAGGATTCACAACAACAGGTTGCCCTTGCAAACCATGTGGTGCTACAGCCCAGCTCTGCAAGCACAGTGAAGCAACTTTGTTGCCCAGCTGACCAACCACCTATCCTGCCTGCCAGGGGCTAGGCCAGAAGAAGCCTCACCATTAGCATTCATCTCCCATGAGTGGAAAGAGTCTCTGAATATAGCATCCCAGAAACTGTGGGGAGGTAAAGGCTTTATCTGATGACCGTCCCAGCTGCCTACAAGTCCATTCATACGCTTTTTTTCTAAGTAGTACTTAGTATCCCCTGAAAGAGATATCCCTGTTGGTTGTCACTGCACACCAGTCAGAGCTTTGGCTGTTTGAACTGGTAAGCTAGTCTTTCTGGGCACATCCACACATGTAGGCACATGTGGTCGCAGCAGCTTAGATAAGAGCAGCATAAATTTGAGCTGGGGATTTTTGCCTCGGTGCCCATGCCCAGACATGCACTTTGATGCGAGACAAATTGTGCCACTTGGGGCAAAATAACCCTGCCTAGCTCCTCCTGGATTTGCAGTCAGGGGGAGCTAGAGCCTGGGGTCGGTATAAAAACCTGCCCTGTGCTGGCCCCAGCAGTATAAAAAGCTGGCCTGGTAAGTAGCTCAGGGCTACTTGCTCTCAGGAGCTTCCGAGGCCCTTTTTTCACATTTTGACTCTTAATCCCCATGTCACTCATCCTGCTTTTTTTTTTCCTTAGTTGGCCTCCTAAAAAAGTTAGTTGCATCATTCACCCTTTGGCCCCACACAGTGGGGGCTATTAGTTAAATAGGTGGGCCTTAAGGCCCATGTTAACTGGACGATACCAATTTGCTGGGCCCCAGAAGGTCCTATTTGTATCTGGGGCCCTTTGTGCTAGGTAGGCTGCTGAAGCAGCCTTAACCTAGAGTAGAGTCCCCTGTACTCTTTACCCATTGCAGCAGTCTGGCAGTGGGGGTGCTGCCTGGCTATGACCTGCCATCTGTGACAGCATGTGGCCCCAAGGCTGTGTGTCTGCCAGACCTGGACAGGGACTATATGGCTGCAGCAGAGGCATCTGCACCTCTGGGCTAACTGCCAGTGGGCTGTAGCTGCACGGTTGGCCTTTGTGTGGCACTACTGCCATGTGTTCTAGTGCCCAGAACATGTTCTCGGTGTGGTGGCCTGCTTGGAACCGTCAAAGCATGTCCTCTTGGCCCCAAGTGGCCAGGATGTCAGTCACCTCCAGCTGGGTCTCAGGTGCCAGCCCCAAGCAGGCTTCTCTTCCTGGGTCCTGCCACCGGCCTCACTAGCAGGAATTCTGGTGTTCTTTATTTAAAAACTGCAAAATCCCTGATAAAAAAAATCCTAAATTTACTCTTTAAAATACCCTCAAATCCAGAGAGGGAGATCAGTTGGGCAGTGTTTTATTGCTTTATGTACAATGTTGAAGCAGTTTGGAAGCCTACCAGTGTCTCTCTCATCCTAATAAAATAAATTCTAAATATCTATGTTTTAATGTTTGCTTCTGGTTTTCTTATCATACGATGGGTGTGTAAAGAGGGGGATATGGGTTTGCAGGAGTGGGCTTGAAAGGGATGTGGGTAGGTGTGGAGCCTGTGGGGGAATTGTGTGGTGGGACTACTCAGGAAGGGTGGGTCCCCTGCCCCCACAGGGTGCATAGATTGCTCCTCCCCCGCACAGGGCAACAGGTGTCCCCTATGGTGGCCACAACCCCCCTACAGAGGGCACAGCTCCCCCCATAGGGCCGACATGCCCCCTTGAAGAGCCCATACGCTCTCCTGCTGGGGCTACAGCCCCCCTCCCCCCCACACACACCCCCACACAGGGCCCACAGCTCACCACAGGGCCTACAACAGCAGCGGCCATTGGGGTGCTTGGGGCATTCCTGGCATAGCCTGCACGTGACATGGGGCAGCATGCCTCACTCCTGGCCACCTGGCAGCCAGTGCTGTCTGTGCTGCATCATGCAGGCTCGTCACAGTACCATGTGGCTTCAGGCAGCTCTGTGCCGCTTGGGCTGTCACTCGGGACCTTGTGGTGCTTGCGGGGACTGTGTCACGCCGGGCTGGGTCGTGCCTGCACAGGGTCCACGTAGGGAGGATATGGCCTGGTATGACCCACAGTCCCTGTGAGTGGTGTGGGGCCCCAGGTGACAGCCTGAGCAGTGCAGAATTGCCTGAAGCTGCGTGGTGCTGTGTTGAGTCAGGCCCACATGGTATAGCATGGATCTGGGCCAGGCCAAGCTGTGCTGCCCCACACCATGCAGGGACTGCGTCAAGAGGGCCCTGAGCACCCCAACAGCTGCTGCTGCTCCAGGGATGAGCCCAGCATGCAGGCTGTAGCCTCAGTGGGAGGGTTGTGGGCCCTGCAGGGGGAAGCTGGGGGACTCCCCCGCCCCCAGCAGTCCCTTGCACCCACATAGCCACAGCTCCGGTCCTGCCCTGCTGTAGTTCCTGTTTACCTGGGTTTGGAGCCCAAGTCCAGGTTGCTGCAGCCTGCACCACTTCTTGCCCTGCAGCCTGCTGCAGCACCAGGGCAAAGGGCAGCCATAGAGATGCTCTGGCCGGCTACCAGAGCATCTTTTTGGAAGACCCAAGCCTCCAGTTCAGTCAGGCCTTTTTTTATGCAGGGTTTGTTTGTTTGTTTGTTTGTTTTAAATATACCTGTATATCAATGTATCAAATTTTGAGCATGCGCTGCAAATAAGCAGCTCAGGAAATTATTTTTTGTTCCCAGTGTGCCTTTTGATGCATCTGAAATGGCTTTGAGATGCGGCAAGGAGCATGCGCAGGCTCGTCCAGACGTGCCTTCTGTCTTCATTGCCTACCCTGAACCCAGGCTTTTTCCTTTTCCCTAGCTGATGCTGCCCAACAGCAGTGCATGCCATACAGCCTGTAGGTGCTCAGAGGTGTATTCCAGTATTGCATTGCCATACAGCAGCTGGGATAGACAATTCCCTTCTACAATCAAGAGGCTCAGTTTAAATTTTTATGAGCCATGGCAGCAACAGACAGGAAGGATGGCCAAATCTCAGCAACCCTGATACTTATCTTAATGACCTCTGTACCATGAGCAAGTCTGGTGTGCCTCCCTTTTTTCATAAGGGAAAACAAGTTAAGAGTTTCTGGATTCTCTAGTATCATACGCTTTTTTTGAACCAGAATGTATTAACATGGGTACCTCTCCCATGGTGGTCAGGTAGGACCTGCAGTGCAGTAGGAGAAAAGCAATCCTTTTCCTATATAAGAGTTTGGCTGCCTGATGGAACAAGCATTCACATTCTTCCCATCCTCCATTTATCACTTCTCTGTAGTTGCATATGAATCTATCAGTGACCTCCAGAACCTTAGTAAGTCTTATGACACATTGGATATTACTTTGCACTCAGCAGCACCAGCAAGAAATCTGCCCATGCCAAACTGATTCATAGTAAACCAGTTGTGGTTGGAGGTTGCTAACTTCCAGGTATATGGCATATGCTGCTTCTTGAACAAGGAGAACCTGTTGCTGTTGGGCTGCCCCTGTACAAAGGTAAACTGCCTAGCTCTACAAAATTCACCAAGAAAGGGGCCTTCTTCCTCAGGTTTTTGCACCATTGGTGATCCATTCATGGTTATCTCCACCAGTCTATACTTGTTTCCTGCATGCAGAACCAGCAGTCCACAGAAACAAGATGGTCCCATAGCAAGTCATCATTTATCACTGGATATCCTAGCTTTAAGGTTGTTTGCTGCCATTAAGCTACAGCAGGCTGCATGAATCTCTTAGACAGTTCTGTTATGCAACATTTGTCTTAGCCCCTTTGCATTATTTCTGGCACACCATGAGGTACAAGTTCTCATGGACATGGCTGAAAATTTGCAGTACAGTACATAGCTGGAGGTAGGAAGCCTGATATATAATTGTAATCTAGTGCTTGCTGAATGAGGGTGGTGCATAGCTATGCAACTGCCTCTGTGGTCTGCAAAAAGTGCTGCCACCCTGTCAGGAAAAAGTCACTATGGCTAGGGATAGACACTCAAGAAGCCCAAACCTGAACTGATTCAATCTTTGCAGGTTAATCTAACCTGCAGAGTTTGAACCAATTTGTAAGTGGATAGACATTCACTTAAAATTCAGGAAATTTAGGCATATGCCTGCAGTGGCTCAGACTGGAAGCTGCTTAGGGGGCCACTAAAGGGAGCCCTCCCTTCCTGTCTCCACTGCTGAGCTGAGGGGGGATGTGGCCTGGCCCTGGCCCTGGCCCTGGCAGAATGCTATGATTAGGGAGTGATTTAAACCCCTACCCTGGCCTGCATAGTCCCCAGCTGGGGTGTGCCCGGAGGTGGAAGGGGAAGCAGCTCTCACCAGGCTGTATTGCTCCCCTCTTCCTGCTCACTGCTCAAAGGGCAGAGAGGGTTGCCAGTCTCCAGCCCCGGGCTAGTACTCTGAGGCAGAGGGAGGACTGCTTATGTGGAGTGGATGCATCTGTTGATGATACTGAGCTTTTCAAGCTCCCTTTCCATGCTTCTTTATACTGTCTGCAGCAAACTGATGGCTTTCACAGGTCCCATGCATTGCATACCAGGTCACTTCTCACACCTCTCTCTATCCCATTTTGAACCCTGTCAGATTGCAGCTTTTGAAGCAAGCTAGCAGGGAGCTTATCAGAACACAAAGCTAATCAGCCCATCAAGGAAACAAGTATCAGCTTTTTCTAAGGCATTTGTAAGGAAGAATGGAGGGATGTTATCATCTGGCCTGCTGATTAATTCCAAAAAGCCCTAAGCAGACACTGTTCTGTCTGCCTTTTGTTTCAGTGAAATTGGAGACAGCTAGTATGGGGGTGGTATGACAATGACCAGAGGCTGGTTGGGGGTGGGGTGTGGGAGGGGGCATTGCTTGCTTGAGCGGTAAGAGGGGATGGGGCAGGGAGAAGCCAGGCAAGATGCTGCTGTGCTTGCAGTCTCTACCTCCTCAGCCAGTTGGAGCTCCAGCTAGGGAGGGTAGAGGTGGGGCTAGCCATGCTCTGTGGTGCAGACAGCCCAGCCCAGGGCTGAAAAGCAAGCTGAAATGCTGATTTAACTTAAACTAAGAAGGGGTCTGAGACACAAGTTCCATAAATTGGTTTGACTCAAATCAGTTAAGTTTGATACTACATTCAACCAGCTTTATCTTAAACCAGTTTCAGCCATTTTGAAACTGGTTTATGTGCACTGAACTTATGTCCTGTTACAGGTTTAAACCAGGTTCTGATCACTTAAACCAGTTTATGTATAACTTCTGTCCCTAGCCTACTTATAGGGTTACCATATTTCTAGGACCAAAAAAGACCCCACCTGTTGGGGGTGGGGCAGGGGTTGGAGGAACAGTGACATGCCAGTGCCCTGTCCTTGCCCGTTCTGTTACCCCTCACTGACAAGCCACACACCCCACCAGCCTTGCTGCTATCCCTCACTCCCAAACAATAGTACCCTACCCTTCACCCTTTGCTGGTGCCCCTCACTCCTGCCACACAGCCCCCTGGTGCTGCCAGTGCTCTGCAGTCACCCATGTCCCCTGTGCCCCTCACTCCTGACCCGCAGCCCCCTGTGCCCCTCACTCCCAACCTGAAGCCCCCTGCCCTTCTCCCCAGTCTGGCTGGTGTCCCTCACACCTGCAGCCTCTGCCCCCCCAGCCCTGCTGCCCAAGCAGCTCCTGCATTGCACGCACGCACGCACGCACACACACACACACACACACACACACACACACACACACAAAACGTGATCTCCAACAGCCAATCACATTGCTTGCTGCTCCCAACCTGAAACAGCCAGCCCAGGGGAGCAAAACACCCAGACATTTGCCCTTATTTTAAAAACCCGTCCAGATGCACCACGGGTCCAGAAAGGACACATCTGGGAAAACCCAGATGTATGGTAATCCTAAACTTTCATGAATTCTGGAATTTTTTTCTCGTGTGATCCATAGAACGTGAACTCGGAAACTTCCAGGTACATTTTCCCATGCAGCCCATCATTCCTTGTAGCAAGTATCGCACATAGCACAGGGGGAGGCAGCACTGCAAAAGGACTTTGGGATGCCAACCTATTCCTCCCCCCCACCCTTGCTCATTTGTGGAAAAGCAGATACAAGGTGGATTGCTCTGGCTTATGCTTTTAGCTTTATCTCTCACAATTGTCTCTTCATGTGTCCACAGCCTGAGAGAGTGTCTCATGGGGTGTTTTGGATGGGGATTCCCTACAGAACAACAAGGGATTAAAAACAACCTTTCGTTATTTAGGGGAATTTATAAATTGTTTCTCTCAAGATTAAACAAGATTAAAATCTAAAATAGATTGAGGAAGTTGGGGCAGGACTCTTAATTTAGATGAAGATCACTGGAGATAATTTAATCACCCCTCCTCACCCCCCCCCCCTTGAAAGGAGCATAGCAAGATGCAGTTGGCAGATCTATTTAGATTTGTGTGGTAACATGTCTGGAAGTGACATGGATCTACGTTCTTTGTTGTAAGAGAAAGCAACAAAAAAGCCAGTGGAGATTAAGTGAGGCAGTCTTTATAGCAAGGCTCTTAGGTACTTGCATTGTTTGCTCATCCAGCTGCAGGGATGTAGATTCACACAGCTGGAATTGTCTGGCAAGGAGAGAATATGTCAGCTTCTCTCCCAAACATCCAAGGAAAAGTATGTGATACCTGAAAGCATGTCTAGGTCTATCTCAACAATGTAGTTGGTCCAATAAAAAATATCATCCACAAAAACCGCTTAGGTCTTGCATATTTCCAGGACCATTATGGCTACAATATCACTTCAAAACTAGGGGGCAGTGGCTTTTATGGTCAGGCCCTAAATGCACCCCTGAGAGGGCTGTATCTGGAGAACACAGGACTGGTTTATTTATCTACACTGCTAATCCCCACATAACTGGTTTGAGACAGGCAACTATCTGGAAACCAGAGATATTTAAATGGTACTTTGTAAACAGCTTCATAGACAGTTTCTCATCAGTACTAGCTGCTACAGAAAATCCTGCTGCTAACACCAGTACTATGCACCAGCAAATGTATACTGACTCACCTGTAAGGCCCTTTAAGAGGCTTGTCTGAATATAATCATGCTGGCTGGATAAGGTGGCTGTGAGTAGCTGGTTAGGAACAAGGGCTCCAAGCAGTAATGTAATACATATGTCTCCTAATTCTGTCCCTCTCCTTTAGTTTGTTTATTAATAAAGCTAACCTGTTCCTGAAAACTGACTGTGATTCCTTTACTGAACCTACAAACAATATCATCCAAACTGTTCCTGAATGCAGTTATATTTATGTGAGCTACATAGGTATGGACAGATCATATATGTGCACATGGATACACGTAACATTTTATATTAGCACAAAACTTGAACATGTACACCTACCACAAAATGCGGATCATGGAAAAGGTGACATGAATATGGTGCAAGCACGCGTTAAATCGGCTCCACTAACAGCTAACTGTAACAGAGCAGAACTGTGGTAAGTAGGTGAACACAATTCTGTTAGTATATGTGCCCTTATTAGAAATGCAAATAATAAACCCAGAAATCATGGTACTGGAATAACACAGCACAGGGCCCAATGCTGCAGGCTAGTGCATGTGCAGATAAACCTAGGGACTTTGGGTAGTGCCTATCCCACCTAAGTCAGACTGAACAGTGCCCTCACTAGGGAAGAACCAGTGGCACCTGGGCACAGCCCTCACTATCTTGAAAGGCTGGATGATGCCCATCCCTCTGCATAGTGCTCAGGGCTGAGGGTAGATTTCTGTGGAGGAAAGGATACTAACTTTTTTGTACTGTGGCAGCTAGCCTTGATGCCTGCCCAGAGTAGGAGAGGAAGTAGTCCCAGTGCCCAGCACAGGAGGGGAGGGATTGCGTGAGGGTGAGGAAGAGTGAGGGGTAGAGAAAGGTGTGCAAAGTAGGTTTTGGAGTGAGGGAGATGAGGATGCATGGGGGAAAGTTTTGTATGTGCTTTAATGGTTCCAGTGATGGTACCTGGAGAAGCCCCAGGCATACAATGAGGAAGACAATTTTTCCTCTCCCCCTCCCAGCCCCATAGGCACAGCTGGGTATAATAGGCTCCACATTCCAAGCTGCTTGGTTGCTGCTCTAGCAGGTTTGCTGCTAGCATGTAGGCCTCTACACCTTCTTATCCTGTACAGCCATTCATCTCTTTTTCCTTCACAGCCATTCACATCGTCTCTCTCTAGTCACACACAAACCTGTTCTCCACTCTTTCCTTTTACATCCTCATGCCTTGTCTCATGCTGCCTTCTACTTGCTGGTGTCTTGAAAATTTCTTCCTTTGAGATGACATGGCTGAGGTTGTGATGTCCAAAATGTGAAACATCCAAAAAACAAGCAAACTTGGTTCTTTCTTGGCTGACACATTATCCACTATGACTCTGCAAAGGGAGTATAAAGTGTTACCAAATGAGAACAGCAGCACAGCTCTCCATGAGAGTGCAAGACAGTAGAGAACCAAGATGCACGTTTACAAATTATCCTGCTGACACTGTAAAACTGTGTCAGGTTCTAGCACAACTAAACTCCAGCTTCTTGGCCAGGCAACCATCTCACAATCGATCCATAGCACTGGATATACCATCTGAGCATACCTGTGCGTGTGCTATATTTGGTAGACTCACTTACCTCACTAGATTCTGTACAAATCTATTCTACACAGTGTCAGGGGCAAGGGCAACAGTCAGGCTAAGCTGCCCCCAACTAGGCCTGGTTATTGAATGGGTCTGGCTGCCATTGGCCTAACTACCCCCAGCTGGCCCCAGTGGCTTATATGGCTGCCTGCATATAAACAGCTCTTGCAGTATTCCACAAGCTACTCATTTAGAAGGGTATTTTTCTGTCTTTTCAGAAAAGACAGGGTTTTGCTACTATGTTTTTAGCTTCTTGTTTCTTATCTTCTTGAGTTTTAGTTTTTCAGTTCCCAATTCTTGACTGTTTGCTCACTGTGTTCTTTGTCCTGTTTTTCTTCCCTTCTTTGGCCTGGTTTCCTGTTTCCTGGGTCTTGCTTGCTAACTGTTATCTCCTAGTCCTAGCTCTAGACTTGACACCTTTAGACTCCTTTGCTGGCTCTGAGTTTGTGGCTTAGCTTGGTGATTGTCTATACCTTAGTTCTGTATAGCCCCAGTGGCTTGTTCTGGATCCTAGTTGCTTATAGGCCTCATCCTCCATACTCGCCTGCTTCTGATCTTCTAGCTGTTCTTGGGATCCTTGCTTCCCTGACCCTGTCTGTTCCTGATCTCCTGTGTTGTGACCCTTTAGGCCAGTGGGTCTCAATCTTATTAGATTCAAGGCATCCCTTGGAAAATGCCAGCTCTTAACTCTTACTTGATGTATGGAGTATTCCTTTCGATTTTTTTTTTTTGTCCTTAAAAACTATGTAGTCCTTCTGAATTTAATCTAACAGAAGAATTGCTCTAAGAGGTAGTTCTGAAGCATAGTTCTGACACTCTGGTTCCTATTTGAAATGTCTGGGGTAATCTTGGTAATCATGTGATCTTACTAGTGCTAGTAGTGTGGCACCCTAGCTGAAAATCATTGCTCTAGAGCCAAGCCCTGACTACCTATATCCTGGTCATGTCCATGACAGCAGTGTATCTTACAACCACAGGATCTTGAGTTTTATTCAGTTAACTTTTACAAGTTGACTTAACTGGATCTATAGACGCCCCAAGAATCCTGCATACCACAGGAAGCCATATTTGTGTTTCGTAAGTTGTTCTTTCATTCTTTCCTAGAGTCAATACTGAAATGTTGCTTAGTTAGCATACTATTGAAGATGGCACATTGAACCTAAAAGTAAAACCTAAATACATGGAGACATGCAATTTCCATGTCACTCTTACAAGGTATGGTGTACATTTATGTCCAAATGGTACTTAATTTTGGGAAGTACCTTCTATTGAATCATCTTCTTCTAGAACAGCTTGCATCTCCTAGAACTATTGGTGCATGCAGTAATACTTGCAGAGATGGCTGCAGTTTAACCTTGGCTGAGGGATAGTTTTAAATAATATTTCAGAGTCTTTCAGAATGAAATGCATGACTTACAAGTAACAGTTAAATCTACTTTTGGTAGTAGACAAATGTGGCAAAAATGCCATTCAAGAAATACCTTTTGAAGTTTGACCTTGTTAGTGGATTTTTCTGGGCAGGAGCCTTGATATTTTCTTCCTAGGAGGGAGGAAGTTTAGGAAATAAGAGGAAAGAGCATTATCTTGACTACAAAACAACCTACAGAGGGTGATCAGAAAGCCAGGACAACTGCAAGAATTACTTAAGGAAGCTTCCTAAAAACATTTTTTTTAAGAGCTGGGGCTTTGGGGAACTGTAGCGTAAGGCACAAAGGCCTACAAGTAAAACATAGTAAAAGTGAACATACATATAGCATGGACCCTAGGCATCCTCAGGAAAGGGGAAACACTCAATCCTCCAGCAAATTCAAGGAGAGATGTACATATAGCCATACTGGGCTCCCATCCACAATTTTGCTACTGACTGAATATTCTAGGTACTGCAAAGCAGTGGCAGGTGAAGGAATCTGTAGGAAGTAAATGCTGCTTGAAATAACTCTCTTCAGGGTAACAATACCGTCTAAACTCAGTGAGGTTAAGTACTCTTCTAATGTTACCTAGGTGTTAAAATATCATTTCATCTGGGGCACTTTATTGCATTTCTTTGTATTAATATAATTTGCTGTATAATACATACAGTTCAGTTAAATAAATAGTAAAAATAATATAAAATATATGCTTGTTAGTAGACTTTAGGAAGGAGCAGATCCTTATCAATTCTGACCCTGTCTTGCTATCTGATACAAATGGGTGAACCCTTATGCCCATCTAGATAGAGCTCCACTAACTTCAGTAGAGCTTTATGTGGTCCACTTGTACAAATCTGATTGCAAGGCTGGGACCTTTATGATTGTACCAGAGAAAAGGTATTAAAGGCATCTAGCCAAAATAAATAGGTAGATAATCAAGACTTACCATTCACATTTTATTTACCTGTTATTATAGATAAACAAATAAACAGCCCCTAAATAGCTTGCTGCTCTGTTTCATTGCTCTGAGTAAAGGAAATTATTCTTAAAACAACTGAGAAAGAAAACCCAGCATCACTCCATATGTTGAACACAAGGAATAGCTATTTGTAACAATTAAGCTCCGTGAATATCTAGGGAATACTTTTCCCCACACACATAATTTTATCGAATATGCTCTCCAGTGTTTTAGTACCACACTAAAATGTAATTAGTTCTTCATTGTCTGCCTTCCTGGGCATGTTTCACATCAATGAACTGTGTGAAATGGGAACAAAAACAGTTAATAAATATAAAATGTTTTCATTTAGGACTTTTATGTAGTGGGGACAAAATAGTCTTTGTGTTCATGTCCAGAGGCATTTGATTGATATTTTCTACATTTATTTGGAAAGATCCATTGTGCTCAAGACCAGGAATCTAGACTTTATTTTGTTGCGAAGGAGAGCTGGATGAGGTTCCTGATCTTTGGCTTTCTGGGATCAACAGAAACAGGATATTTTGTGCAGAAAAAACCCCGAGGAAAGGATGCAATAGCTAAGTAATTGAGATAAGACTTTTTGTTAACATTACAATATTATGCTACCTCAGTAATGCAAATCTGCCATAAATCCACTTTAATTGCCCAGTTAAAGAGGCTTGTGGTTGCCTGGGTCATTGGAGAAGTGTAAAGCAGCCAGCGATTATCAGGATTCTGACCCAGGTTCTTTTTTATAACAAATTCTTTTTTTTAAAATATTTCCTGTTAACATGACTGAAGAGGAAACAATTGTTTTCTCCATATCCCTGTTAGCCAGAAGTGGGAGTCTCGCAGGACAGTGAACACACTAACGAAATGCAAAAGATCTATTTAGCGCCTAATCTCTAATTTTGTCACACTGCACTGGTTACTTTTAGGCCTTTATCCAGTTTGGGATTAATTGCTGAGACTTTCTGACATTTCTTTGAGAAGACAATTCAATCTTGCATAAAACCATGAAGAAGGTCAGCCTAAATTTATCTTTGCTTAATTTCATCCTATTCCTCCTTGTCTACAGCCTTCAAATAACAAAGATGATCTTGTACATAACACCTTTCACACTCAGGAAAGAAAGATGAGACAGAAAGAAACACGCTGGGTAAGTGCCAGACATAACCATTTGTTTACTTTATTTGCATTCCTTCCCAGCACCTCTGTTATCTTATTTACATATTTTCAGGAAGCTCTTTTATGATGTGGGATGCTCTTTTTTTTTTTTTTTTTGTTGCAAAGGTCTGTAAAGCACCAAGCACACCTTTGGTATAACTGAAGTAGGTAAAGAAAATAAATTAGTTGTACTTTTAAAAAGGGATTTCTCATGAAGGAGGGCTTAACGCAGTGACTTCTTTAAGCAGGGTACCACAAGATCCTTCTAAGTGTAATGCAATATCAGCAGTGGTAGGTGTGCAAACACCTACATGCAATTCACAAGAGGTTTGAAACCCAGAGAAAAAAAGCCATAGTGTCAAAACCATTCTGACCTGTTGTGGTCTCTTTGTATTCAGTGCAACGTGGGACTTGCTCTAGTATTTTTCCGTAGTCCAGAAACCAGTGAAGGCTAAGAACTGGCATTTTCTAAGGGGATACCTTGAGTCTAAGGAGGTTGAGAACCACTGGCTTAAGGACTTTTTCTCTTTTGCACTACTTGTGTAAAGAGCCATACAGAGCTGTGTTCCTAGCACTCAGGGGGAAACAAAAGCTGTTCTATTTGCCTTCTCCCCTGGCACCACAGTTCACAAAGGAAGTGGGGAAAGGCAAGCTGGAGGTGGGGTCAGGCTTCTGCCCTTTCCCTTGTCCTAACTAGTAGAGCTGGTTGGCAAGTAATGGTGTAGGGAGCTTGGACTTCTGATTTGATTTAAGACTAACAGGATTCTACTAATAGAGAACTTGTAAACCTAGGAACTCTAGGACCCTACCCGAAACATAGCTAGTTCTCTTCATCGTGGAGGCTGCATGCCCCCAGAGGCTGGGAGGGCACAGTGACTGTCTACAGGTGGTGGTGGTGGTATTAGCAGCGGGGAGCTCCTGCAGGCGGTTGCGGCGGTGTTGGGGAGGAGGGGGGACGATGACCTGCAGATGCTGCTGGCCGCATCAGTGGTGGCCAGCAGCGATTGAGGACACCCTGCAGATGCTACCAGGAGTGCTGGTGGCAAGGGGATAGGACAGACGAGTGGTGAATGCCCGCAGGCACCTCTGGCAGTGTCAGTGGTGCTTTTTGCAGGAGGTGCACTGCCAAGCTCAGGGGTATCCATCCATGATCACATCAGATTCACAAGGCTGATTTGATGTAAAGATTTTGGGGAAGGCTAGTGATATGATTAGTTGGGATTCATGTATCTGACATATTTTACATGGGGAGAAGAAGATCTTTAGGCTCCCTATCACCTTCAGCTACATAAGCAGAGTTCAGCTGCTTGTTCTGTTCTAGTGTAACAATCAGTTTAATTCAGTTTTAGTAGTTTGTTTTCAAGCTGATCCCAATACAGCAGAGCTAAAAACATACTTTAAAATTTGACTAGATCTTCTCCTTCATTGGGCCTTCACTGTTAAGGGACTGACACAAATAACTTTCAGTTCCTTGGTGAATTTAGATACTAAACTTCAGACAGCCAAGGTTGAAAATTGGACACTGAACGTGAAATACCTCTGCTGCACTCTGGAATCTCCAAATGTTGAAATACTGGGAACAATTTTCTGCAAATGATTTTCACTGATTTATTTTTTTCTTTTTAGGTTTTCATCAGTCTGTTTATGATAAGGTTAGGTCTTGCACTTCCAGAACTATTTTTCTCAAAGAGCTAATTCTTACAATAACTTCTGAGGCAGGTAAAGAAAATGCAGAGAATCTCAGGGACCTCTGGAAGAGATTATCTCAACTGTTTAACAGTACATGGTAGCACTGCATGGGGCAAAAATACTAGGGTGGGGAATATGGGGGTGGTAGAATACTACCTTCAATTACCTGCAGGAGAAATTTTAGAAAGGTTGAATGTATTTGCTTGCATTAGAATTTGGCTAGGACCATAGTTCGTGATCCTGCTCTCTACAGAAAAATACTGCAAGATCTTTAATTATCACTGGTAGCCAGGAGTTTGCTTTTGCATTTTATCCAGAAGATTGTGTATTGTCAGCATTCCTTTGATCTGTATGTGTAACTGCAGGCATGGCAAATAATTCTGGGAGGGAGGAGTAGATGCTGATGATGCTGGGTCACAGCTCTTTCCCTTTGTCTTTCTCATCCATCTGCCTCCACCTTGAGGGGAGTTTGTTTGAAATGACTGATGCCTTGTATATCACAGTACCATTGGAGATGATTCTGTGCTTGTATCTCCCAGATATTGATGATAGTATCTAATTTCTTCAGATTGGTCTGCAGGTGTCACTGAATCTCTTTTTTCCCACCTCTAGAGTGGGGACTATCAGTGAGCTGAGGATATAAAAACCTGTTTTGGGAGCCAGTTGTCAGGCATCCTTATGACCTGTCCTGTTCAATGGAACTGGTGCCATGTAAACATGGCTTCGTGTTTGATTGAGCCAGCCTTCACCCTGCATGTTTTCTTCTGTCCTTCCCGTGATATGGAACATTTTCGAAAGATGGTAATGCTCCAAAGCTTTCAGGTGTTTCCAGTATGTTGTCCAAGTTTCACACCTGTACAGTAGGGTAGGGGTCAGGAAGTTGTGGAGGACAAACCAAACACTGCCAGGGTGCCATTCCTGCGCTGGCATCCAACCACTTACAGTGGTGTGGAGACAGTTAACAAAGGACAGGCCCAGGCTGAATGTGCCAGGCGCGGAGGGATTGTTCAGTACGGTGGGGTTTTTTTGCCGGGGGGACGGGGGTGTTCTCTTGGTTTTAAACACCGTTTTTCCCCAGTTATAAGTTGCTGGGTTCACCTAGTACCAGCCGCCCTGGGCCTGCGCGGGGACGGGGCAGCTTGAAACTCGAATAAATGCACAAACCGTGGAAGACGAAGCTTTTACTGGTTGGCCCCCCCCAGCCTGAGGGCAGAGCCCAGGAGGTGGCGGGCTGGGGCTCCGCTTGAGCGGGAAAAAGCAAGCCCTGGGCTGGCGGTGGCAGGAGCCGCCCCCCTGCAGGGGGTCAGGCGTGGGGCCCCAGTGCCGCAGCCCGGGTGCAGGGCGCGGGGGGCGGCAGACGCGGCGCATGCTCGGGAGGCGCCGGCCCCGCGGGTCTCAGCCCGGCTCGGCGGGAACAAAGGCTGCCCCGCGGCGCCCGCGGGCGATGCTGCGGCCCCGGTGAGTCCTGGCGCTGCGCGGAGGGGAGCGGGGCTGGGGGTGGGGTACACCTGGCTTCCCTTCCCGGCGGTGGGGTTTTGCTGGGCGGATCCATCCCGGGCAAAGCGATCCCGGGTGACATCCCGCCTCCCCGGGCTGCTTCGCGGTCGGTGCTGGGGTGTCGGTAACGCGGCCGGCGGAGGTGCGCGGGGTCCAGCGGCCCCTTGGCTCGCTGTAGGGGCGGCCCGGGCCGCTGCTGCCCGGGAACAGCCATCGCCGGGCGCTGCTTGTCCCGCTGCTCCGCGCCC
The DNA here is from genome assembly GCA_030014935.1 of Caiman crocodilus. Taxonomy (NCBI): domain Eukaryota; kingdom Metazoa; phylum Chordata; order Crocodylia; family Alligatoridae; genus Caiman; species Caiman crocodilus. Next base: position 8,840,290 of record JAGPOW010002673.1, read on the forward strand.
TGGGACGTGGCTGCTGCCCTAGGCTGTCCTCTCCCCGGCACCCCTACACGGGCAGGGTCATTCTTCTTCTGCCTTCTCTGGTCATTGGCGACTCCACTAGCCCTCCTGGGTGCTGGGGCGCTGCAGTGCACTAGGACCTGGGCTGCAGTCAGGTATTTAAGACGAGGGGAGGATGGCATGGCGCAGTTCTGCTGTGTCATCTTATTCTTGGGTAAAGCAGGATGTCCTGGAACCGTAGCCTGGGGGGAGGTGGTGTTGGATAATGGTTCCTCTGCTCCTTCCTCCTGGTATTTGCTTGGGTTTTGTTTCAGATTAGATTAATTCAGCTCTTTGGGGCCAGGAGCCCTGTCTTTCTGTAAGACTTAGCACGATGAAGCGCCAATTCTAGTTGTGGATGCTGCAACCATCCAAAGAATAAAGGAAGCTTTAGAAGGCCATTACTATCCTTCCCCTTAGCATTTTTACTCCCTCAACCTATTTGGCAGAACGGAGGAAGAAAGATCCTGGGTTAGCGTTAAGAGGGATTTCCAGGGATTCCGTTTTCTGTTCGTGCATGTTTATAATGCAGGTACAAGGGTAGATGAGGGGAGCTATTTGGGGGCCACACAAGTATTCAGGTACCCACTCAAAGTAGGCCCCAGATACACTGTTTAAATGCATACAAAACATGGATTCACTAAATAATGGGAATCCTTATGCTGTTTTATAACAAATCGTAAAATACAAAGCTATTTCTTTGAGCAAAGGGAAAACATTAATCTACAATATTGATTTTTTGTTTGTTTGTTTTTGTTTTTGTTGATGGCACGGAGTGTTTTTCTTAATGGAAACATTTTCAGCAGTTGGACTCATGGACAACCTGGAACATGTTCCTGTTGGGCTGGCAGGCCAAGAAGGGGGTATTTATATCTGCTACTTAATGGGCACATTTACACGTGGTATTAATGCACAGCAGTAAAGTCTGGTGATATTGCACAGGAATTGATTGGTCTTGGACACTCTGTTTGAATGTGTGCCCAGAACTGCAGCACATTGAGCCAGGTTGGAGTAGCTCTGGCTAGCTGGAGGTCTGGGAGGTCAGCCTGCCAGCGTGGGGCTGCTCTGACCCAGCTCAATGGCCTGCAGAGGGGCTGGCTGGGACACAAGGATGTTTCAGTTTGGGGGCTAGCTGGCAGGCAGCTCCTGCACCCTTGTGCCCCAGCCAGTCCCATTGACATCTACGTATGTGTTGCTGTGGAGTAAAAGAAATTTGCATTTGCAAGTACTATCCTGCTGTGGAGTTAGTTTCCTGAGGCCTAATAGCACTACATGTGTAGATGCTGAGATGTTTACTGCTGAGCTAATTGGGAAACACAAGACTTTATTGCGGAGTAGACATACCCATGTTTGCTGAAGAATCCTGCTATTAACTAATTGCTCCAGCAGAGGACACTATAGGGTAACATCATCAGGGATTTCATCTGGACATAGTGAAACTACCATACCAATCATCATAGTTCTGACAGCTGAATAGAATTGTTTTAAATCAAGATCACAAATCAAAACATGTGTTTCAATATCAGTGGTATTAGTGAAGTCTTTGTTTTTGAGTTTTGTGACCGTTTTCCTTAGGCATGCCGGGTGATATTAAGATTTACATTCAGGTTTTAAATCATACATGCAGATGAATTGGACTTAGTCTGACCTCCAGTGGTTACTTGTGCACATTACAGAATTGCCTCATGATTTGCCTAGATGAATATTAGGGCATTTTCTATATACATACTCCAGGGTGGAGGGGGTGGGGTGTGCTTTAATTAGAGCGGCTCTCAGCATCATGTGTATTCAGTGTCCTGTGCTTCAAAATGGCAGCAGGAGTGCTTTTACTAAACCTCATTTGCTGAGATTTAGTTAAAGCTGCCATTTTGAAACTTGGGGACACGGAATATACATGACACTAGCATGCTGCAGCAGACTCACAGCAGATTCAATTAATCGAGTCTCCTCTGATGTGAAGAGCTCCGTCACATGTATAGGTGTCCTTAGCTTCTCCTGACGGAAGATCTAGGTTCGGAGTGGAAATAGCAGGAAATCTTTTAGGTCAGAACTGTTAACAGTGTTATATGGGCTCTCTGGAGTAGATTAGCATTGCTGCTACAGATAAGAATTATCAGTCCCTGGGTAGACTCTGGGGTATATACTACCCTTGGCTCTGGCTAGTTTGTTGTTGGTCCTTTATTTTTTGCAGCATTAAATTAAAAAAATCTCTCTTAAAAATGAAATAAGAGAGCAGTCAAGACATTCTTACACTGGAGCTGCCCAGGAATTCCTCATAATCTCTGATCTGGAATTCTGAGATGTCTTGACACAGTTCCCCACATCACTTATTTGCTTTCTCCATTCTGCTAATAGAACTGTTGAGATCAGTTTATGGATTTTCATACAGGGTCATTAGGTCTCTTATAAATGAGGATAGTGCCAACTTCACCACTGAAAACCTGTTGCTTCCTTTATTTTCCCCCCTCGCCCCCCCCAAAAAAAAAAGTTCCACCAGACAAAGTCCCCACCCCAAATACTATAATCCTATCTTTGCTGCTTCTGATGAAAAAAATAATGTTTAAATCTCAGATGAAGTCAGATGGATTCATGTCATTCTGGAACAAATCATCATATAACCATTGTATTTTTTGGAAACTGAATGAATGTGATATTGTCATACGCTTTCACTAATGCCAAGCTAAAAGATAAAAAAGAAGCATATGGAAAAAGATGTATAATGTGTTGAGGAACAGAAGCCTTTTAGAATAGGAGAACATGCATTCTTCTAAAAGAGAGATTTTCTTTTCATATGTGAGGGATGTGGGGGGAAGAGAGAGACTCTGTCTACATTGGGACCCTAGTCATATACCACCACTGAGTTACCCTATTATGGTCTTGTACTGTACAATGGTATCAGTACCTTCTGGAATGTAATTCAGTTGTTTAATCAGTTAAAGGGATGAGCTGATTTCCCTTCATCCACTGAGAGATTGGAGTGCAGGTAACTTTGTGAGTGAAGGCTTGTCAATTGAACCTTTAAACTAGGTTTGTTGGGGGATGGGGATGCAGAGGACAGAACCTAGGATCAGCGAACCATGAGCCACACACTGGATCAGCCCAGGTAAGTACTAAGGGGTCTGATAGACTTCCAGACATGGGAGTACCAAGGACATGCATTGGAGGCCTTAAATGTCTCTACACTAATGCTAGGAGCATGGGGAACAAGCAGGAGGAACTCGCACTCCTGCTCGCAAGCAATAACTTTGACTTGGTTGGGCTAACCTAGTGTGACCCTATGCAAGATTGGGCAGTAAGCATTGAGAGCTATAAGTTATACAGACGTGATAGAGTGGGGAAAAAAGGAGGTGTTGCTCTTTGTGTTAAGGAGCAATACACATCTTCTACAATCAAGATGGGATCAGAGGACGAGCAAATTGAGCTACTGTGGGTTAGGATACAAGGGGGTCAGGGGATAAGAGACTTGGTAGTGGGGGCCTACTACAGACTGCCACACCAGGAAGATGAACTAGACCTGGAATTCTCAAGGCAGCTTGCAGAGGCTGTACAGTCAAGGGATACGGTTGTCATTGGTAAACTAAACTACCCTGACATCTGCTGGGAGGAGCAGTCAGCCAGATGTAACTGCTCACGTAGGTTCTTAACCTGCATACAGGACCTCTGCCTAACATAGGAGGTATAACGTCCCACTAGGGGAAACTTCTTACTGAACTTGGTGCTAGCTACAGGGGATGACCTGGTGGGGGATCTACAGGTACAAGGTAACCTAGGGGATAGTGACCATCAATTGATCGAATTCACTCTCTGGCATAGGGTGGGAAGAGTAACCAGCAGGGCAGAAGTATTAGAATTCAGAAAGGCTAACTTCATTGTGCTCAAGAGATTTGTTAGTGGGGCATTAAAGGTCAAGAGGATCAGTGAGATGGGAGTCCAGGAAGGGTGGTCGTTCCTCAAGTGAGCAATCTTTCAGGTGCAGAAGGAGATGATTCCATTGTACACAAAAGGGGGCAAGGGGACCAAGAAACCCTCTCGGCTGAACAGGGAAATCCAGGAAAGCCTAGGAGCAAAGAGGCATACAGGCTGTGGAAATGGGGTAGCTACCAAGGAGGGGTATACCTCCTGGCTCACGTTTGCAGGGAGTCACTTAGGAAGGCCAAAGCAGCAATGGAGCTCAGGCTGGTGACAAAAATTAAAGACAACAAAAAGTCCTTCTGGTATGTAGGGAGTGAAAAGAAGACTCAGGGTAACACAGGCCTCCTACAAGACAGGCTAGGGCAATTTGTGACAGATAGGGGGGACAAAGCTGAACTCTTCAATGAGTTTTTTGTCTTTGTATTTCTGAACATGGATCAAGACATATCTCTCAATTGCATTATAGATAGACACAAGAGGAACACCAGCCCACCAATGGTCAGCACTGACCTAGTAAAGGGACACTTGGAGGGGCTGGATATGTTTAAGTCAGCAGGCCCAGATGATCTTCATCCAAGGGTGCTGAAGGAGTTGACCACTGTCATAGCAGAGCCACTGGCATGGCTATTTGAGCACTTTTGGTGCTCAGGTCAGTTCCCAGAGGATTGGAAAAGGGCCAAAGTGGTCCCTATTTTCAAGAAGGGGAGGAAGGAGGATCCAGGTAATTATAGGCTGGTTAGTCTCATCTCTATGCTTGGGAAAACCTTTGAAGAAAATTAACAAGGATCACATCTGTGGGAACCCAGCAAGAAAAATAATGCTGAAGGGCAACTGACATGGCTTCGTAGCAGGTAGATTGTGCCTGATTAACCTTGTTTCTTTTTATGACCAGGTCACAAAATGCTTAGATACAGGAGCTGAGGTGGATATCATATTTTATTTTAAGAAGGTCTTCAATACAGTATCTCATCCTATTCTCATAAGCAAACTGAGTGGCTGTGACATAGATGATTACATGGTTAGGTGGGTGGCAAATTGGCTTAAGGGTCACACCCAGAGACTGGTGATGGACAGGTTGGTATTGACCTGGAAAAGTGTGGGTAGTGGGGTCCCCCAAGGCTCAGTCCTTGGACCTGTGCTATTCAGTATCTTCATCAGTGACTTGGATGAAGGTGTGGAGAGCACTCTGTCCAAATTTGGTAGATGACACAAAATTATGGGGTACAGTAAACACACTAGTGGGAAGGGATCAAATCCAGGCGGACTGGGACAGGTTGCAAGAGTGGCCAGAAAGCAATAGTATGCAGTTCAACAAAGACAAGTGCAAAGTGTTGCATCTAGGGAGAAGGACTCGCCAACACACCTATAGGCTAGGGGATAACCTCAGCTGAACAACGGCAGAAAGGGATTTTGGAGTCATAGTTTACTGACTCCAAGATGCATACGAGCCATAAATGTGACAAAGTAACCAGTATAGCTAACCACACTCTGTCATGCATTAGGAGGTGCATCGTGAACAGGTCAAGGGAGGTGCCTCTCCATGCGGCATTGCTTAGGCTGCAGTTGGAGTACTGCATCCAGCTCTGGGTGCCACACTTCAAAAGGGCTGTGGATAACCTTGAGAGGGTTCAGAGGAGGGCCACTCATATGGTTAGGGGCCTGCAGGTAAGGCCCTATGAGGAGAGACCGAGGGACCTGGATCTCTTCAGCTTCTTCAAGAGAAGTCTGAGAGGTGATCTTATGGCCATTTACAAATTCATCAGGGGAGGACAGCAAGAAATAGGAGATGCTTTGTTTACCAGGGCAGCCCTTGGAATAACCAGAAACAATGGCCACAAACTGACAGAGATCATGTTTAGGTTGGACATAAGGAAGAACTTTATGGTAAGGGTTGCCAGAATCTGGAATGGGCTTCCAGGGGAGGTGGTGCTCTCCCCTACCTTGGGGGTTTTTAAGAAAAGACTGGACAAGCACCTGGCTGGGGTCATATGACCCCAGTGCTCTTTCCTGCCCAGGGCAGGGGGTCAGACTTGATGACCTATTGAGGTCCCTTCTGACCTTAATAACTATGAAACCTGATACAGTTGAGTGTCATTGCTGAGCACTAGAGTTGCATTATGTACAGGTAACTTACATTTAGCTATGCTTGCATAAATGGAGGCCTAATAGTTAATATTCCTTTTTCTTAACAATTGTTGATTAAATTAATCTAAATTTGCAGTTTCTAGTGTTACACTTTTTTTTTTTATTGGTAGAGCTCCTCCAGTTTTTCTCCATAAGGATTTTTTTCTGACTGTTGATCCACACCCCCAAAAAGAAAAAAAAAAAGATGGAATGCAAAAGGGGAAACACCAAGTAGAGATTTGATTCTGTAGACCTACTCTTCTAGTATTTTATAAGTCTTTTATTTGTCTTTTAGAAACTTTGAACTTTATAAGACCCTGCTTTTCTGTTTTCAGTAGGCAGCTACACAGATTTTCTTTTGTTTAAGAACTTTATGCCAGTGGTACTCAGCCTTGTTAGACTCAAGATAACCATCATAAGATGCCAACTCTTCGCTTTCATTCATTTATTGGCTACAGAAAAATGATAGAGCCAAGCCTTCTGTTGCAAACAACTTGGACCACAGCAGGCTAAAATAGCTTCAATACTATGGAAATCTTTTAAAAACTACTTGAAATCTTTAGGTTTATCTTGTGAATCATGTACGTGTTTATTGTTTGCACACCTAACAGTATTAATATTCATGGTATCCCATGGGATCCTTAAAAGGACCTTATGGCACCCTAGGGTGCCACGGCACCATGGTTGAGAAACACTGCTTAATGCAAAGCTATCTTACTTTCTCCTTATGACTTAAGCTGTGTATATAGTGTTGTGGCTAAACAATCTATAAGAAGAAAGCTCTGTTGCTTAGAGACAGCCCAGCAACAGATCCTTTTTAAAAAGCAAAAAGGGAGGTGGGGAAATAAAGGAGACCAACTGCATTCCTCCTGTTGCTAAATTGAACTCAATTTGATTTTTTTTGGGGGTGGTGATGAAACAAACAGGGAAATTTTAATGACATTTTGGTCACAACATTCCCTGCTTCCCTTCCCCCCCCACCATTCATTTTTAGCTGACTATAAACTTGATCAACTTTTCTTCTAAGCAAGGCAAAACAGTACATTTCCTTTCTTTTATGACCATTTCTAATGCTAAAGTTTCCTAAGGGATTGATACTTTCTGTACTTCTCTAACCAAAATAGATTACTGTTGTTGTTTTTTGAACAGCTGCACACTGCATGTAAGTGAGGAGCAAATGTTGTGACAACTGCATACTCTCTCAGGATTCTTGTGTTTTTGTTGTTTTAAAAGAGAAAGGTGAAAAGTGATCTTCCAACTATAGGGGTGAAACATCAAATATTTTTGCTTGGATTTAGAACTCTTAGGGTGGGAATTATTCATGTTCTACATTCAAAACTTGGTGCAATGAGGTTCAATCTATGACTGACATGTCTAAGTGCTACCACAATATAAATAAAAAAAGCTGGGGTGAAACCAGAGTGGGGAATTAATCAGGTTTGCTTGATTTTTGGTCAGTTTCTGCTTTTTAATGCTTACATTACTTTGTTTTATTTCAAAGTAACTAATTCATGACTTTTACTAAGAAAGCAGAAGCGTGTGTGTGTGTGTGTGTGTGTGTGTGTGTGTGTGTGTGCGTGTGTGTGTGTGTGAAGAGTGAGTGGGAGGGAGGGAAAGGAAGGGCAAAGAGATGTGGGGAGGGAGGGAGAAAGGAGAAAAACACTTTACAGACTATACCGTATGGAATTGGATATGAATTGTTTCATATGCTTCTTCTCCCCTAAACCTCCACCACTTCCAAAAACCTGCAGCTAAGCCTGGGATATGATGCAGCTGCAATAATTATATAATTTTATACTGTAGCTGAACTTTTTCATGAATCCTCTTGCATTCTGCTCATGATGCTATGCAGCTGCAGTTACCACCAGTAGACTACAGATGCAATTTTTTTTTACTTTTGTTAGATGCATTCTTACATTTTCCTTTTGGTTACAGTCTATGCTGCTGTTATGGTAAGTATATTATTTGCAGCTTGTCACCTCTGTGTTATTTATTTCATATTAGATTGTCTCATAATTTATCCTGTTTCTCCAATTCTTGTCTATTGCTTTCTGTGCAAAAGGGGATTTTATTAGCCAGAGAGTGTTACCTATGGAAAACTCCAGGCAAGCTCAAGATTTTATTTTTTGTTTTTGTTTTGTTTTGTTCTCTTTGCTGGAGGTTTTTTTTTTGTTGCTGCTGCTTTTGAATTGAGCTTTCATAAGAAATAAACAACACCCAGTGTTGTGTGTTGTTGGCTTCTTGTTTTCTAAACTGTAGTAAGTTCATTAGGCACAAATAATGTAGGTGAGTTGACTACAGTTAATCAGTAGGTTGGGGTGCTTGGTAGAATCCAGACTGGAACTGTGAATTCTTAGTTCTTATCCCTTTTTGCTTGTGAACACCCTGGGCCTTCTGACCTAACTGCCTGGGCTGAAACAGCTGTGATAAGGAAGATGTTACAATACTCAGTGTCCTCTTACGGTCCAGCAAGGTGTTTCAGGCCTGGCTAAAGTCAACTAACTCCTACATCAGCCTGTAAAGTAGGGTGTCTGGCTATTATCTAGTAACCTTGGCAGCTTCATCATTAACAAACTTTCAAGCCATGTCTTCCAGCCTTACCATTTTCGGATTGCATTTGGGCTCAGTTTACATTCCTCTCCCTCACTTCCACTGACATTTAATGTGTTAATACGATTTTTCTTTTCCTTCAGGCTGTTCGTATTCTATAAATATTTATTTGGCTTCTACTCAGCAACTGTAATGTGAGTTGATGGTATCTTCAAAAGAAGCATAATATCCACAGAGGATATTTAGTATATACATAATTTGGGGGCTATGAAAATACCTGTAATAATTCCTATGATGAAAAATATCTGACAGTGCAGAAAGGAAACAAAGTGTTTCAAAGTGGCATCCTATCTGCTCACAGACTGTTTTGGTAGTTCTGGGAGGTCATCCTAGATCTAGGCTTTGCCTTGGTACTCTGTGACATGGGGTGCTGAGAGTGCTTCTTGTGAAGTGTCAGTTGGCATGGTCTGCCCTGGATGTTTTAGGAGCAACAATGATGTGATTCAGAGGGAGCTGGATCTAATTCTTCTCATCTTTGATCACACACTTAAGTCCTTTGCCATAAATTACAAGAGTAGATAGGAATTGTCAATATTAATGAGAATTAGGTACTTAAATATCTTTCTGGAACTGTGTACTCTCATCTGAATAAAATATTGGGCATGAAATGTATGTCCAGAGGAGGAGGAAAAGTGAGAAGAAAAAAGTAATTGGGAACAAATAAATTCTTAAATATTTTTGGTGGGTCAACTAACACTGGTCATGTTAGGAAACTGTTTAAGATGCATGAGTGATGCCATGCCAGGACTTGTCAGGAAACAGGGAGGAAATTGGTTCCCCAGAAATGAAATTTCTCAGAACTGTTCAAGATAGATAAGTTGCAGCTACGGACCTGGAACATCTACTATTACTATTCACTTTTTCTTAATATGGGAAGCAGAGAAAAAAGAAGAGAGAATTGTAATTGACCAGGACACTTGGTTTTCTTTCTGTATGAAAATTCCCTGTAACTGTACGGTACGCTTGCAGAAGTTGTGCCCACCTTTGACCTGTGAGCAAAAGTGCTGGGCAGATACAAGCTGCAGGCAACATCATACTTTGTGCCCCCAGCCAAAACTGAAGAAATGTAAAATGTGGAAAGCAAAATTTGTGGTGGCTCTGAGCAGTATTGGAGAGTGTTATGGGCAGCACGTTGCCTGTACACTGTGGGTTGGCATCATTCCTTTGTTGGCTCACAAATTTGGGAATGGTGTATGTGCGTGTCAGGGGTGGGGGTATTATCTTGAGCCCTTGACTTGTTGTTTCAGTCCAGACTGAGTTATGTGGATCTCTTGCATTTTTTTTATTCTGAGAGCTATCATGCTGTTTCCCCTCTATTTTTATTGTTAGACCCTTGTTATGATAGCATCTTCCAGTCAGTTGGCAGAGACTGCTTGCAGAACAGCTCTCATCACTGAATCTCTTGGAATAATACCATGTCCCATGTGACAGCACGCTAGGTCATCCATACCAAGATGGGGGTGTGGAAAGTCCATCCCTTGGTATGGAAACTAAGTTCTTTGCTGTCACCAAGCCAATGGGGCAGCTGATCTGAGGCATTAATATTGTAACAAATATCTGGAATAGTATTCAAGGAAGCTTGGGAGTAAGCCAGGAAAAAGGATAACGGTGAATGAACTGGTGAGAACACAGTACAGTAGTCTAATGAGCCATTATCTTTATTTGCACCCATAAATAAAGTAGACAGGATAGTTCAGCAACTGAGTTTAATCACAGATTCTAAAAGTGTTTGTCAGCATGCGTCACCTTGCAAGGGAGCAGGAATCTTTTCAGCATGCAACTGGATTTTCTTTTGGAGACTAGTGCCTCTAGGGACCATGCACGTGCCACCATATGCTTTTACATGGGAGCATAAGGAGGTAAGGCTGTGACTCAGTTAACTGCCATAGGCAACAAGTATACAATTTGTGGTGAGTAACCTGCTATTTTACAACTGAACTCAATTTCTCAACTAGATCTTGTTAAAAAAAACACCCATCTTTCTCACTTGCTCTGTTGCTCTTTTTGTTGTTGGTTTTTAAATCAAAAAAAAAAAAGGCTCTGAGAGAATTAATCTGTACTGATTTGGCACTGGCCTGCCTTCCTTCACATCGCCCCTTACGGAGCAACCTCCCAGATGAGAATCTGATGATACTCTCTGTGTCAAGGAATGGTAATCACAGGAAGTCACAAACAAGTTCCTTTTGACAACCTCCACTTGTCAACTTGCTGGCTTTGAACTATCATGGTTAGAGTGGTCCCTTACAAACAGGTTCAGGACAGGCCAAGGCCCCTGTGCAGCCAGCCTTCATCACTAAGGTCTCAGTGCTAACCCATTGTGTGCTTGTAGAGAGATGAACAATGCTGCATACCATTGAGGAGTGTCCCTCTGCAAACTAAGAGGTGGGTTATTAACTTTGAACTCAGATAATGAGGAGGCCATTGCTGGCTTCATGGATTTGCATTTGCTAAATAAATAATACTGGCCCTATCAGCAAGCTTATTATCAGAGCTGGTGGAAATCCAAGAGGAAAAGTGGAACCCAGGCATAGTTCCACAGAAAGAAGAATAGACGTCCCTCCTCCTGAGATTACCAACACTTCTGGCATTGCTACTCTTATTGAGTATGAGTCTGAGGTATATCTACCCAGATATGTTTGGATCTCCTTTTTGACATAGTTGACACCAGCACAGAATCAAGTACTCGGCTGGAGTCCAGACGTTGCCTCTGAGTGACCACCACCCCTCACTGTTGCTGGACGCCACATTTATCTTCCACATTAAACATGGATGCTTTTTTGACAATGACTTTAGAGACCGTATAGAGACCCTGCAAACAGGGCACTCACCACAGGTGGAAGTGACATGGGCTAATGATCACTCAAAGCCAGACCAGCGTCCAGTTAACTTGCCACGGTGACTATGCACGTAATTTCACGTGTCCTGTAGCAGACCTCCTTTCTGCAGATCTAGGAGCAGGAGCAAAACAGGCTCACAGGTGTCAGTCAGAACCTGGATCACCAGTGTTTCAGCCCAAGGCCAGTGGCCAGGAGCTAGGGGTGGAACTGTAGAAACGAGTCTCCAGAGAGAAAATCCTCATTGTCACCCACTAAGGCTTTCCATACAACCCTTGCTCCGGTGGTTGACCTGACCTTCCAGGATTTTTGAATGTGGATCGTGGAGATCCATGTATTATGAATATAAACTACAGTTGTATAGGAGAAATTTCTGTTAATTCTTTGATGTACTGTCAGCTGTTTCCAAGGCCTGTCATCTCATTTGCAAGCCGTGGCCATCACTAGTCCTAATTTGAGATGGGTGAGGAGAGGCCTGTCAAGTGCTCTGTAAAAACTGGGGACACTTATCATAGTATCATAGTGTCTAGAGTCGGAAGGGATCTGGGCAGATCATCTAGTCCGACCCCCTGCCTTGGCAGGAAAGAGCACCGGGGTCAGATGACCCCGGCAAGGTGCTCATCT
>JAGPOW010002673.1:8852529-8957671 GCA_030014935.1 Caiman crocodilus
TCAAGGTCAGCCTGGAGCCTACCACTCCCTTCTAATGTGCCCACATCCCCCCACAACTTTGTGTCGTCAGCAAACTTGAACAGGGTGCTTTCCACCCCCCCATCCAAGTCGCTGATGAAGATGTTGAGCAGTGCGGGCCCGAGGACCGAGCCCTGCGGAACCCCACTGCCCATGTCCTTCCAGGTCGAGAAGGACCCATCCACCACCACCCTCTGGGTGCGGCCCTCTAACCAGTTGGCCACCCATCTGACCGTGTGGGCGTCGACACCACAGTCACCCAGCTTTCTGATGAGAACAGGGTGAGAAACAGTGTCGAAAGCCTTCCGGAAGTCCAGAAAGACCACATCCACAGCAACCCCTTCCACCCTAACCTGTGGTTATTGCAATGACACAAGAAAAATATAAGTCAACAAAAGGCACATCCAAACAGAAGGGTTCTGTACCCTCCCAAAGTCTTTTCAGGCTCAAAGTGAACTTGTTGAACTTATTGCAACTCTGAGTGGCAAGTACTGCTTGAAAAAGTGTCAAGTTCTGTTTCCTAGCAGCGGAGGAGGGGACTCCTTTTTTTTTTTTTTTTTTCCCCAATTGCTTTAGATGTGAGCTGAAGGCAACTGTTAAAGCAGGCCATGTGTTTGCCAGGTCAGCCCTACAGGCAACTATGGATTCCCAATACACAGTTGCAAGGTCAGTGATCACAGTCATAGCCATGAGGTGTGTCTCATGGCTTTTGGGTTTTGGGATGTGGAAGAAGGTACAGGATGACAATGAAGACCTCCTTTTGGAGGGGAAGCTCTTAGGGGACACCCTGAAAGTTGTGGACATGTATTCATCAAAAATCCAGAGCCATTATAACTGTCAGCATCACTGTGGAATGGCTGAGCACCATGGACAGGGACTGTTCCTTTCTGGGTTTGGAAATCTTGATACAGAGTAAGAAAATATTACCAGGAAGAGGTATTCTTCAGAATGGAAGAGGTTTTTAGTATAGTAGTCTAAAAACACCTGGGCCTAGATTACAGGGATGTAAGGTGGTAGCTGTGTTGGTCTAAGGACATAGGCAGACAAGGTTCTTTGGGTGAATCTGCTGTCTTTTATTAGACCAACTTAAATAGTTGGAAAACAACTATTAAGCAAGCAACCGCTGAAACTTCCTTAGCCCGATGAAGGGTTTTTGAACCAGAAGGCTTGCTTAATAGTTGTTTTCCAACTATTTAAGTTGGTCTAATAAAAGATAGCAGATTCACCCAAAGACCCTGGGCCTAGATTAGGCTTTTATACCAGTTACTTGGCTACTTACAGCTTCTCAGACACTCAGGTCTTTCATCCAGCTCTATTAAGGTCCACCTTGCACTGCTTTCAGCTTGTCAGCTACCTGTGCAGTCATGCTTCATCTTCTCTCACACTGCAATATCTAAATTTTTGTTATAGGGCTACAACAACATTTCCAGGAAGATCTGCTTGTACCTGGGACCTCAGTATAAGGCTTCTGAGACTCATGGGCCTTTCTTGATTTTTTTTTTTTTTTTTTTTTTCTCCATGTTCTGTATCTCTCTGAAGTTGATCTGCTTAGTTGCTAATATTTCAGTGGGAAGAGAGTGAGATTCATGGAATGGCAGCTTAAACTTACTGTATGATATTCTTTAAGGACAAGGTGGTGCTAAGAGCACATCCAAAATACATCCCTCAAAGTGATCTCAGGTTTTTAGCTTAACCAAGCCACTGAATTATGTCATTGTCTTGGAATTGTGTTAACACCAAAAGATAAATTATATACAATAGATGCATTCTAGTCTCTGCTTTTTTACACTGGTAGAACCTAATCATCCATTCAAACTAGGGGCCCTGTCAATTTCTGGTTTATGACTGGGTGTTAAAGACCAGGATGGTTTGTTGCAAATAGCATTGACATATCCCACAATTCATCTCTTGGTTACCAGTCAGTTACTGAACCTCTCCCACTGAAAATCAATGCTTGCTCTCCCAGAGTTTAAAAGACACATTCTGATGTGCCATGATTGGATATCAACAAAGCAACCAGTAACTTAGTCCAAAGCATCATATTTGACACACTGGTTAGATGAGATGCTGGATTTGGGAGAGGATGCACCTATAGCTCCTCATTCCCACCATCCTGAGCAGGCATTGCTTGCCAGTCATCTATGGTGGGACCCACACAAAACACTTTAAAGAAGAAAGGTCGCACACATGGCAGTAACTGTAATTTCTTAAAGTGTTATCAGTGTGCATGCCATGCTTTGCCCTCCTTGGTTTTTAGAAGTTCTAAGCTGTCACAGGCATTGAATTGTGAAAAAAAATGGGGGAGGTTCATACCTGTTCTGTGTTCTGTGCTTCCTTGTGCTCCTATGTGAGGGCATAAGGCATGGACATAATCCCAGTGGATGTGGCTTTTCCAAAAAGCCAGATCAAACACACTCACAGGACATATGAGGGATCCCCATTGACTAGAATGTCTCAAAACAGTCACTGTACAGAACTGTCTTTTGCCTACTGCATGCCTGTGCAGTACTGCAGCGAAAGTTCTGATTTGGGAACTAAAACAAGTAATTATTTAATGGGGTAACTGAACTCAATTAAACTTCCTTAATGAGAGCAGAAGAGACTGAAGGCAAACTGTCTCTAAGGGTCCTGCCCATTCTGGGCAAATCATATCTACCTCTGAAAAACATCTGAGTACTTTATATTTCAGCCTTTGGCAGCACATGTAGAGTCTGTAATATGATGTATTAAAGTGAAATAACTTGAGAATAGGTGGCTGACTGTTTGGGGACATTAAAAAAGCTTCAGAGAAGTGGTGGCAGAAAGAGGGAGGCAAGTTCTCTAGAAGAGAGGATATGGCTGCAGTGAATGATGCACAAGTAGTGGGGAATAGGGAGATGGATAGACCCTGTCTTATCTTTGACCCTTTAAAATTTGGCTGCAGCTATAGCTATAGACACATTTTGCATTAAATTCATTGTAATAAGATGCATTTCCCTCTCTTACTTACATGCCTTTGTAAGATTCCTTGGTATAAAAGGAAGATGTGACAGAAATAACTACTTTGTTTTATAGATAAGCAAGAATGTATAAACATATTTATAAGCAATTTATTAGTGATTTGTGTAACAGAAATTCCTAGAGATCAATTGAGATCATATATTTAGCATGGTAGGGACTGAACAGAGGAGGAGAAGCACTCCAAGCTTTGAAGAATTGATAAACTAAAGAAACAAGGCAGGCAAAGGGGAGGGAAAAGATATATAACATGCATTAAAAATGAACTCTGTGAGGGCCAGAGGACATCATGTTAGCTTTTTTCAAAGTCAGTGAGAAGGGCCCAGAGAAATGCTATAAAATTAGCAGAAAGCATACATAATGCTAACTTCTCAAAATCTTCACTACTCTTAAAAAAGGCTATCAAGACTTGTAGTAGAGAGATCTTTTATTAGACAAACAAGATTTTTGCAAAAAAATGTCTTTAATTGCAAGCTTTCGGGCACAAACACCCTTCATCAGGCCTTGGAGAAAAGATTAAAATAGTTCTCCTGGGTAGAAATTAAAGTTCATATTTCATAGGATTTCACAGAGGAGTCAGTATAGATGAAAAACTCCTCTGGGCAGTTGGTTCATAGCTGGTATGGAGCTTTTCACCTCCTGTGAGGATTTGTAATGATGCATATTACCTTGAAACAAAGGCAGGAGCAGGATCTCGTTTTGGGTGGTCCCAGCTGCTTCCTGCTTGGGAAACTGAAGATTTAATTTTAAAAAATTGGCTAAAATTCGATATCTTCCATGTGTTCCAGGCTGTAGCCATGTTGGTTTAGAGGAAAAGGTGATTAGGACATGTAGTAGAGATTATCTTTTATTAGACGAACAAAAAATCTTTTTGGTCTATTAAAAGATATAATCTCTACTATGTGCCCCGATTTGCTTTTTCCTCTAGACCAATACAACTACAACCTGGGTACCTCACTACTCTTAACTTAGTCAGTTCCTCTTATTGGCAGAAGTTGTTTGAGTATGGGGACAGGGATAATCAGTGGGGAAGATCTCTTTGCTTCACAGCCGTATTTTTCCCACTGCTGGGTTTTTTTCTAGCCTCTGGCATGAATGGCTAGGCTCTGATCACTCATCTCATCCTTTCTGCTTAAATGCTTAAGAAATTGCAGTATGTAACTCAGTTGTACAGTTGCAAGGTGCTTAGATTTTGCTGTCTTTGATATTGCAGGAGTCAAGAAAGTTTGTGGCCTCTTGCCCTTTTTAAACATATACATTGGAGCCTGGTTTTAGGTCAACAATGTGTTGGTTCTGCATCCTGGACCTGCTTTCTTGAGCTGTTTTATTGTGCTTTTTGAGTCTGGAGAAGAACTAAGCAGTTCTTGCTCTCCAATGTGACTTCTCTGCTCCATTTGCAGAGAAGTTGGGGACCCCTCCAATGAGCAGCATGAAAAGCAGGTAATATCAAAGAGCCCAGACATAAGAAATTATAGGCTCAACACTTTTTACTAAACACACTTTTAAAATTTCCCTGTGCTCCTTCTCTCAGAAAGGTACAGTGCTGTCTTGCCCAGTAGGTGGGGGTAAGGGCAGGAAAGAAAAGGAGGTCCTTGTACGCAAGCCTTTCGTGGGCATGGTTTATATTGAATTAGTCCTTCTGTGGCAGTCCCCACTTACTGAGCTTAGGTTGTGTGCTGCGGTTGCCAGGAGTCGCAGGCCTTTGATTGGCAGAGAGAGGCCCACAGAGTTGGCCCTCTTTAAAGTCCGCCCCCACATCCTCTGCATACAGACAGTCAAGGCTGTGCTGCTCAGAGTGGGAGAGAGAGAGTGAGCAGAGCAAGCTCCTGTTGCTCCACCCGGCTATTTTTGCTGGCAATGAGTAGGGCTTGATCACTGACAACAAACTTACAGATTTTGCTTCTGCTGCTGGCTCCTGAATCAGCCTCAAATAATGGGTTTAACTGCTTTGTTGCCCTAGGAGTCTTCAATGGATTGTCCGTAAAAGTTATAAGGAGAGCAAGAGGAACTTCTTAAACCTGTGCGGGGAAGCTGTTGTCTGAAGTTTTGAACTTTTACGTTTTTTTTTGTTTTGTTTTTTTTTGTGTCCCTCCAGTACAGCGGAGAGGAAACTGAATGACCTCTGGAGCTGCTGGAATTCAGGTACTGTTGTGACTCTGTGCACGCTTTTGTTATTTCTGTTGCATATATTTGGACCCCTGTCTCTTCGGGTTTTTGTTTCCTCCTTGTGGTTTTGTACAGTGCTGCAGCTCTGTCTGCTGTTCTGCTTTCAATGGGGCTTGTGGCTTAACATCTTGCTTTGCCTGCTTTCTTACTGTGCCTTTTCTTCAAGAAAATTCCCACTCTCCCCACTCTTGCTTCCCAATTTATTTCTGTAGTCTGTGGTGGTGGAAGGATTTCTTCCCAGCTTTCTCAGCATAGCTGAGTGATGCCAACCACAAGGCTTCCACTCATGCCTGGGACTGAGGAATTTTCCCATTCTTTTCTTAAGAACTTGTCCTAGTATTTTTTAGAATCTGAATATTTCCTTTCTTTGCGGTGGGGCAGAAAAACTTGCAGTGTGTGAGATTTTTTGAAAAAGGTGGCCTAATAAAATGCAAAGCCTTAATGTCTCTGCCAGCTGTGAGGAAGACCATTGGGCTCAATGTACTTTGTGATATGTAAAATAAATAAAATCCTGTCATGGAGGTGAAGAGTGGGAAGAGGATATCTGGCATTGCCCAAGACTGACCTTGCTGAATGATTTAAGGACCCGCTGTGACAGGCTGGGAAGGGAATTGCATCTAGTCTTTTTCAGACAAAAGGACAGTGGTTGTGAAACAAGTGCCTTGAGAGTGGCAGTGGCGATTCAGGCAGTGAATGAGAGAAAGCAGTGGTGGAGGAGAGGATCCTCTGTGCCTCTGAGGACAGGACTCAGAAGTTTAGAAATCTTTACAGAAAAGAAGTGTGCATGCATGTGTGTTATGCATGCACTTATGTAGTGAGTTGTAGAGGCTGATGAAAGGTACTGTATAAATGCAAACAGAATAGTAGTTTTATACTTATTTTGACCACTTCTGTCTTAAGTAGGCGTTTGTTTCAACTGTATTTTAGCTATAAGCAGTGTAATATTGGCTTCTCTGTGGGCTGTATTTCCTTATGGGGTAGGTGTATAGTATCAAATAGTCTACATGAAATAAAACACCTTCTAAGGGCCAACATTCTAGGGACCCAATATCTTTGATTTGGTCTAAGTCCTAGTTACCTTTCTTGTTTTGCCATTCTGCTAGTAGCTGAGGGCATTTTCTATGACTCAGTCAGAAAAGCAATAGTGATGAAACTGCTGGAATTTACTTCTATGATCTGAAAGAGCTTGACCCTCTGTTCTTCTACCTGTTGCCTTCATCAGTCTTAGACATCTGAAGAATAGGGGATGCATGTGCGTCTGTGGGGGGGGAGTTAATTTTTAATCGCCTGTCTAGTTTTGTCTTGCTTAGCTGTATTAAATGGAAGTGGAACTGCCCTGTTATGTGTCCTAGACCCTATACTTTGGAGTGAGCATGAACAAGTTATAGCAAGACTTGACACTGCTGAACAATTAGCAAAGTATTTTTGGCCTTAGATTTGAAGAGAGTATCCTGTTCACTTAGCTGGAAGTAGTGACCTAGCCAGCAAAAAGAGAGAGAAGCCAGAATGGAAATTAGCAAATTGGAAGATGAAGAAAGGTATTTGTATATCTTCTGCCCCAAAGGGAAAAATACTCTCACCTCTCTCCTCTTCCAGCTCCTTCATGTTTTAAGTACCAGACAGTACAAGAATAAATTGGGTGTGGTATTGAGCAAGGAGGGATGCTACCTCAGCAGTAGGGATGGCTCAGAACAAGAATTTCATGCTAGAAATATGCATTGAATGAGTGTTGTTGTTCTTCTGAATCCATACTTGGGTACAGATGGAAAATATCATATTAGGCTGCAAGCTCAATTTTTATGGCAGCTGAATCCTGTACTGAGTGCTCAGTACCTAAAGTTGATGTTTGGGTGTGCAGGGTTGAAAACTGGGATGCAGTATTTAGTCACTTGCCTGGCTTTGCCTTTAAAGATCCTTGCCAGTTAAATGTTAACTTGGATGACTTGGAATTTTTCCATTCTTGTGGTCCCCAAAGAGCATGTGTCACTTCCATTAACCTAAACAGGGCTGACAGATATGCCGCATGACTAAAAAACTGACACGTTTCGTTTATGTTTACACCAGAAATTAAGATGCCCAAATGCAAGGGTCTGATTATCAGACATGGTAAGCACCTGCAGCACCAGTTGAAAGTTAGTGGGAGCTGTGATTGCCCAATGCCTTTGAAAAATGAGGATCTGAACAGGCTACTGCATGTTGATTAAAATTGCTCGGCCAGATAGGAAGTGCGGTTTTAACCTCTGCAGCTGGCATAGACAGTCACTGCCATTTGCAGACACACAGTCTAAGGCACACCCACTCACACAAATAAGCGCTGCACATCTGTATGACACTAGCATGTGTACAGAACTGCTCTGCTCTGAAAGGTACATCCTTTGTAAACTTACTTTAAGGCAAAATCAAATGCCAGCCCCATAGGAGCTTTTGCTTTGCTGAGGGTAGTACACAGCTTGGCTTCTTAAATATTAAAGGGAATGCTACCTAACCTGCCTGCAAGAGAGGAAACTCTCCATGGAATGGCAGGCGCTGTTGTAAATCTGCACTGTTTAACAACACCATCCCTGCTCCTAAATGTGGTGGACTAAAGTTCATTGTAAACATTCCCTGCTTTAACGTGCTGTTAGAAATAACATGAGCATATGTGCTGCTCTCTTGCATCCTGGATCTACCATATTTTTTTTTTTTTACTGTTCTCCAACATGGCAAGAATTGCTAGAAAATATTTTCAGCTTTCCAGGATGACTTGGCTCTGCCTGTTCTGGGATTAGTGGTCCGTGGATAGGAGAGAGAAAGTGCTCTGTTTTTTGGGCTGAAGACGAGAGCTGCTGTTAAAAAGCATCAGATCAAAATGTCCTACACAGGATACTTATTAATCTGTCATTTTCTTTCTTTAGACTGACTTCGAGTCTGTTTTCAGTGAAATCAAGGTCTGATGCGCAGAAACTGACTTGAATTTGTGCTTCTCGGACCGTTAAATAGCACAGTATAGCTTGTTTAAGTTTTATTTGTGTTTTTTTAATAATGGACGTGATATCTAGTATGCATTTGTCTCTGACAGCAGAGTGAGGAACCCTGGCAAGGTTAATGGTTAGTGTGGGTAGAGGTTTTTGTGGTACAGACACCCAGTATGTTAAGTGTGATTTGCTTGGGAAGTTTACTGCCACAGGTGTCTTTGTCCATGACATGACAAAACAAGATAATCCATTGAGGTGTGGTGGTATTAGGTTTAGGCCAGCAAGGTGGCTTTGATTTTTGACAGAAGGGTTCAACTTGTGCAGCCTGTGATCTTTGTTTTATGGAGCCTTTCCTATAGATCTGCATATAGGTATGATAATTATGATGGTAATACACTTAAGCAATGCAAGGTATCTCAGACATGGATGTTTCAGTACTTTATAAACAACAATGTGGTATGATTATATCCCTTAGCAAGTAAGTGGGTCTCCATTTTGCCAGTAGGAAAACAAGTTGTTTTTTTGGGTGGGGGAGGGTGTTGGAGGGGGTTTTGGGGTTGTGTGTGTATGTGTTTTTAACTGCCTTCCCTTAATGGAAGTTTGAGCTGTTGAGATTTGGATTTGAAAAATGACTTGTCCACATTTATGTGGCTGGCCTGTTACAGAGCCTGGACTGGAACCACATCTCAGAATCCCAGTTTTGCTCCTTGAAAAGATCAGAGTTGACTCGACTTGAAATTTAGTCTGTTTTTAACAAAGGAGCCGCAGGGATTTTCAGGACCTATGTTTTCCTACTTTTGCAATTTTGTTATCACATTTTCTGTTGTACATATGTTGTTCTCTGCTATAGTGGGGACAGAGACAAAAGGGGAAATTGACTGTAGAAAGGAAGAATGAAAATGACTGACTGGAAGCAAAGCGCTGTCAAATACAGGCAGTCCTCAATTTACAATGTTTCAAGTTACAACATTTCGCGCTTACATTTATAAATTGACACCCTGTTTCAACTTTATGAAGTCAGTTTCAACTTTACAACGCTTGATCCAATGTGATGCCACGCCAGCAAACCAGTTTGCTGCATTGCTCATTTCTCTGGAGAATATCTGTCCAAACTTCCTTAGATGCTTTCTTTAAGAAAGCAGACAAGAGTCCAGAAAAACCTTCAGCCAAAGCTCCTGAGAAGACTCTAGCCAAGAACCCTTCAAAAAGTCCAGCAAAGTCACCTCAGAGAAGTCCTTCCAAATCAATATGATTGCTATCTACAATATAAATAGCTTAATGTAGCTATGCAGGGGTGTAGATTGTAGTGGTGTTTGTTTGAGGACACAGGTAGACAAGGTACCTTGGGTGAATCTGATATCTTCTATTCACCCAAGGAACCTTTTCTGCCTCTTAATGTAGCTATATTACTCATCTATAATTGATTTGAGTACAAAATTCTGGGGTATTTTTGGTGAAAAAAGAATATCGCGCCTTGGTTCAGGAACCAATCCCCTGTCTATAACATTGTTTCTTATGAGAAAATTGGTTCCAAGTTGCAATGATTTGACTTAAGACATGGTTTTCAAGAACCAATTGTGTTGTAAGTCTGAGGACTGCCTCAAAACAAAAAAGATATTTTTTTTTCTATTTTTCTTCAATTGTAGTTATAGTGATCTTAAGTCCTGATTGTCTCGACAGCAGCCAGGACATTTTTAGACAGAAGTGGTATGTTTAGGTTGATGGTATCCCTTTGAACACCATTCCTGCCACATGCTCATGTAGTAATGCCAGAAATGGTCTTGCTAGAATTACACCTTGGGTGGAAATGGAAAGCTACTGGAGTGTTTTCCTATTCAAGTAGTGAAGAAAGAAGGAGAATAAAAAGAAGAGCTTTAAGCCCACTTTCTTCCTTCCTCCCCATGCCTCAAGAAGGAACTGCATCTAACATAAAGAAAGGAAATTGCATGCTAATGGCTCCAGTGTGGTGTTCTGATTCTGTAAACCAGTGATTTCCAAATGGGGTGCTGTAAAGTGCTTTTAAGGCTGGTGCATGATATTAGCACTGTGAGATGGGCAAACACCTACATGTGATTCACAAGACAAACCCAGAGATTTCAAATAGGAGCCCCTAGTATAAAAGATATTTGGACTTACTGTGGTCTTTCTGAGTTTTTTTGCAGCAGAAGAATTTCTTTATTATTTTTTCTGCAGTCAAAAAGGAGTGAAATGAGTTTCTGAAGCAACCCATTCCAAAAACATTATGGGGAAGAGAAGCAGGGCTTTGAATTAGAACAGGTTGACAACCACTGCTGATCTGCATCCTCTCATGTTCAAATCGTGGAATTATTGGGTTTTTGGTTGCAGCCTTGTTGGTCTAATGGCATAGGCAGGCAAGGTTTTTTGAGTAGATGTGATATCTTTTATTAGACCCAACTGAGTAATTAACTGAGTACAGCAACTGAGAGACTCCCTATGCCTGAAGAAGGGTGATTGCGCCCAAAAGCTTGCTAAGAACTTTTTTTTGCCAACTACTCGGTTGGTCTAATAAAAGATATCACATCTACTCAAAGAATCTTACCTGCCAATCGTGAAATTAAGCACTCAAGTCAGCAAATGGTAAAGTCAAGATTTCGCATCCCCCCTATGAAGACATGTATTGACTCTTTGTATTTAATTGTATGGTTGCCTACTATTTGTAGGCAGTGTAGTAGAATACCATACCTTTTCTTCTGTGGTCCTAGGATATACATGTAATGCCTGTGATAGAGAAACAGTCCACTAAATTTGTTCCTATGTAAAGAACCTGGTCTCTGTTGCACAACACAGTCTAGCATAGTGGGATGTAGAGTACTCTGTGGAGGGAAGGGAGAAAGGGGAATATACTTTAAGTGGTGCATTATTTATTGCTTTTTAAAAAATAATGTAAAGGTTCAGAAGACTTATTCTGTAACCAAGCTATATATACAAAGGTTTTGCAGTACCTTGTTCCTTGCTGTACCTCCTGGTACCCTACTGTTGCCTCTTCCTTTTTTTTTTTTCTATGCAGTCACCTGCTTGTGCCACTTCACTTTTAGTTTTAGGTCTGTTGCTCTTAATGGTGAGTAACTGAGTTTGAAACTGTGTGGAAGTGCAGTGCCTGAGGCAGCCATTGATAAAACAATGAAATGGACCAAATGAAAGGCACTGTGTAAAGACCCTTGGCAGATGTTGCATTGTATTGTGCCAATTGGCCATACATTAAAATTATTTTGGGATGCTGCTGCCCCACAGAGAAGTTTGGTGGGCAGCTTCATGGATGATCTGCCGTTTTTATCTAGGGTAAAATGGTTTAACACCTGCCATGTTATGATTTGTCATGTGTAACTCACGAGAGATGTTATATGTACCATGGCTGCTAGGCACCAAGTGGAATGAACAGAGAAAGATGCATTTCCTTAACTGTCTCTTTATAGTTCTTTCATGAGTGTATTGTAAATTTAAGAGTATTGGATGAAATTGTTTCCCCCCCCCCCCCTTCCCTCTCCTGGTTGATTTGTGTAGCCATAGGAGCCAGGTGGTGGTGGGCTAGCCTTCCTGGAAGCAAGGAAACTTGTCCTTGTCGTTCCTTGCTCTATTTTAGTCTGTGTCATTCATGGAAACGTGGCCCTTGTTTTAATGCACCTAACAAGCTTGTTTTGAATGTTCACAGAGATGGAGAGAGTCAGATTTTGTTCCGCCATTACTGAATACAGAAACCATAAAGAGGAAGAAAGGAAGCTTATTTGCTTTGCAGAAGGTGTGGTTTTTTTAAAACCCTGTTTAAAAACAACTGTCTTTTGCGTGCACAGCAATAATGTGGAAAGACCGTGCGTGGCTTGTAAATTGATCCATCGTGTTGCTTTCAGAACTTTCTAATCAGGAGAGGACATGGTGGTTAGCTAGGAATAGAACAAAATCATAGCTTTCAGTTTCCAAAAACACATTTTTTCATATGCTATGCGCTCTCTGGGCCAAATATTATATAGACGAGCTTTTCATGTTGCTTTAACTGGCACTTAGCAGTTAGGTTTTGCTTGGGTGTTTCCCATCTCTAGGTCAAAAAAGACCCGGTTTATTGAAGGGTTGTTTCTGGTATGTAACATTTTGTTTAGGCTTATTTTGTTGGTATTCCATTAGAGCCAGAGCCATGATGAGACATGGTCTTCCCTGAAAATAGTCTGCTTCATGCCCAAGAGGAAGCTGGTCTTACCCTGTTCTCTGGCCATCTAGATTAACATTGCTTTTGGATAAGTAGGGTTATCTAATGCCTTAATGTTTTCAGTGAGAAGTTAAAAGTAAAGTTAATTTCATTAGGAAATGTGGTCAGGTGCTGACCAGCCAGGATGAGGAAGGGCATGGGACAGAGCTGCAAATGTCTCATCCAGGTGGTGGGGGGCATGTACCCCCTGGATCTGTGTGGGCTGGGCTGCAGCTGCAGGCTGGGATCAAGGCAGCTGCTCATAGCTCTGCCCTGTACCCTGCTCTGGCTGTGCAGCCCCTGCCCCAGCCCACTCCTTCCCTTTGTCCCCCCTGTGCCCCTTCCCTCCCCCCACCTCTTCTACCTCAGCAGACTTACCAGCTAGATGCTGCTTTTCAAGGTGCCTGGCTGCATATTGGCAATCAGAACACTATTGGCCTATCTAGCTCGTTAAAAATCGGTATCAGTATCCAAAAAAATATCTATCCATGCACCCCTACTACCTGCATTTCTGAAATCAAAAGTGAATGTCTATTTGCTTGTTTATTGGTTCAATCTTTGCAGCTTAGACTAACCTGCGAAGATTGAATCAGTTCAGCCTCAGGCTTTTTGACTGTCTGTACTTAGCCCTGGACTACAAATCAGACAGTCGATCCTGTAAGAGGTGTGACCCACATAAATTCTTGACTCATATTTCCAGGACAATCATGGCTACAGCAACACCACTCCAGTGCCCCACTATTTTAAAAGTCATTCATAAAAGACTAAAAGCTTAACTCTAAGGAGTTCTATTATTTCATAATGAAGGACATCACTAAGACTTTTACTAATGATAACTTTAGTAACTTCAAGATTGTGATCCAAAGTGTCATATTTCCTTACAGTGCCGCCAGGGAAGTTCATATCTAACCTACTCCTTGCAGCTTCAGAAGCTCCAAAGTAATTTTCTTTGTAATCTTTTAATATTTCCATGTTTTCTTTAGACTGATAGAATTCAAGGTCCTGGCACAGGGTTTGAGGCATTTACAGCAGGCTACACATTTGTACATCTTGTTTCATGGGACCATCACACATCTCAGCTGACTGAACGCAAGACATTCCAGATATTTACAGTGCCCTATTGAAAAGCAGATACCTCAAAATATACTTATTGTTGTATTGCTGGTCTATAGCCAAATGATTTTAATACATGAAAAATACAGTAAAAGGCCCCAAATAATATAGCATAATTTGCTTTTGCCAAAGCTTGCACAGTGTAAACGTTAGTTTGGGGACACCATGGTTCACTCTATCAGTTCTGCACCTAGTATAATGGAGTCCCACTTCTGGTCAGAACTTTCTAGACATCCATACAAATCAATATAATCAAAAGAAGTGTTCTGTTAAATAGGCTTTGAGATGGTTAGGATCCATTAAATGTTGGAACTTGAGTATCTTCCCTGGTCCTGAAGACTGCATGACATAATATCATATCAAAACATTTGATAACTGTGGTGGTCTGTCTGATGAACTTTGAAACTTTTGCCATGAAGCAGTTTGGATCTTACAGACCTAAAAAAATGATTTCAACCTCATGGTGCTTATAGGAAAAGCAGCAGGGCCAGTGCTGTTTGCTAATGCATGTCTGTTTTAATTAAACACACTCTTGTTCTCTTTAAAAATGTGTTTCTAAGTTGTGCACAGGGCTTGACATATGATGGTCAAATCCCATTACTGCTGCTCTTGACCCCTCTCCAAGATTTTTGTTACATCTCCTTCTATGTTATGGTTTAATTTACATGAGGAACTCTTGGGTCTAAGGATCTTTTACTTCTAAGGGTCTTGTATCATAACAAGACCCTTCTCCTGACTAGGGTCTTCGGGTGCTTCTGCACAAATAGTTGTTGGAGGTTTGTAGCTTCAGG
Organism: Caiman crocodilus; assembly: GCA_030014935.1. Taxonomy (NCBI): domain Eukaryota; kingdom Metazoa; phylum Chordata; order Crocodylia; family Alligatoridae; genus Caiman; species Caiman crocodilus. The sequence goes on from JAGPOW010002673.1 coordinate 8,866,767, forward strand.
TGGCCAGGATCCATCATATGTTGGTCTCATTTGATATAAGGGGGAAATTCTAAGGATTTACACTACTTTTTTCTGTCCCAGTACAAGAAAACCCTGCAGAGGAATTTTGGAGAGCAAATCTACAGCTAGGCATCTGTCCAACAACAGATGGACTGCAGTTCACGTAACATGGTTGTTATTGCTGCTGTGTACCAAGTAGGGAAAAGATCTACCCCATTGAGACTGTAGTTGAGTGGAACTAGATTGAGATAATGGAATCCAGAGCATATTGAAACAATAGAAACAGAAGGTCCTTGGGGATGTTGCATTATGTAATTCTGAAGAGAGAGTGATTTATTTCTGGCAGATGAGAACTAGATAGGCACAGATTTACTGAGGGCTGAAACAGCACTTACAAAAAGCTGTTGCTCTGTTCTTTCACTCTCGAAAGACCAGATGGTGGTGGTAGTAGTGAGGGTGATGTTTAAAAAAAAAAAAAAAAATTGCCTAATGAAAACAATTCATTATGTTGCATTTCCCTCCTTAATATCTCCTTGATATAGGTTTCTGCTATTGAGAGATGAGTCAGGTCCTTGGTTGATGCAAATGAGTGCAGCTCCAATTAAATGAGAACTGAGGGCAGTGATATTTTGTACCAATATATAGTGTGCCATTCTGAAAACTTGAACAGGTTTGTAAAATGTCCCTGTGACACACAGAAGTATTAATTTATAGACCAGAATGCAGCAGAAAGGTGTTACCCACAGTCACACAGAGCTGATGCTGGGAAAAGAAGAGTCATGATTTATAATCCAATTACTAGACTCCCTACCATACTGGTTCTGTTGACAGCAGGTGTCTAATACTTGAGGAAACTATGCAATAGTCATTGTCTCCCCTGGATCTGCCCTCCCACTAGTGACAGTACTTGGTACTTTTCATGTTCAAATATGAAAATGTAGTTGCACAACTGGGAAGACTGATATGGATTATAAAGCGTGCCACAGTCTGTGGAATTACTGGTAGTCAGTGGAACAGACAGCAACAGATTGGGAGCTGTTGATTCTTTCTTTCTGGACTCTAGCTACTGGTCCATGAATTTCATGGAGTCCCTGGTGTTGTAGTTGATATAAAATAGATTAGAGTTTGGTGCAACAGCCCCTGGGGAATTTTTTCGTTGGCAAGGGAACGAGCTAGATTAACTTCTCTGCCTTTTTATTGCTGCAAAACCAGTGTGCATCAGTTTTTAAAAAGGTGCTGTGTATGATTGACTGAAGCTGTCTCAGACATTTATGCAGTCTCTCATTATGTTTGTGTTGGAGGTTTGATGTGGCTGTCGCTATTGCAGATGCAGTTCCTGTTCTTGTCTTCTTTATGAAAGCTCCTGCAGTTTCTCTAAATGATGGCTTTAGTTTGGCAGATCCCTCTCCCCCCACCAGTGTAAGAACAGGCAAAGAACAGGTGGAAAATGGTTGTTCTATAGAGTGCATTCAGGGCAAGTTTTTAGAATACCTAGTTTCAAAAACAAAAGCTAGCAACAATAGGAGCTATTTTCTAATGCATTTTTTTAATACCATAGCTGCAACTCAGAACAACCAGTGGAGAACATGAGAGATGAAGGGTCAGGGGTTTTTCTGAGGAGAAGATTTCTTTTTATCCTATTCCATGGCAGAAGCACTGTTATAGTGCTAGTGCTTTCTTTGTGATTTTGTAACTGCAGAAGAGGCCTTCTCCTTTATGTGGAGTAAATTGCCTTTTCACACTAGTGAATAGCATTGGGGGAGGAGAGAGTGAAATGCTGATGTTGGGGAGAAAAGCTGATACGATCCTGTGGTGGCCGTGCGAGTGCTGGGACCCTTGCTGGGAACCCAGAACGTCAGGTGGGTACTTCGATGGGTGGAGTGGAATTAGGCACAGATGCGTATTAGTTGCAACAGGGTTGTTTACTTATGCTACTGATGTACACAACGTAGGAGGGACTGGCTTAGTTGCAGTTACAAACGTAGGTTTGGTTACACATGTATCAAGAGCTCTTGAGACGAGACATTCCAAAAACGAATTACCAAGCGCGCAGGGAAGGGGGTACATCGGGAAGGTCGGTGACGGGGAGTCATTGGTGGGTGATCAGTCCGCCAAGTTTACTCCAGGGTGTGTCCAGAGTTCTCCAACGAGGGCGGAAACTGCTTTTACTTTTATATGGTTAGCAAGCCGATTGCTAGTTGCCAAGTGGGAATAATTTGTAACCGGCCAATGGGTGGCGCTCGTTTGAACGATGCGACTGTTGGACTTGGCGGGCTTTTCCACTGTGGTGGAATTTTCCCTTGCACTGGGACTTTTACTGTGCCAATCACGAGGGGTTGGGGATTTTCCACTGTGGTGGGAAATTTCACTGTGCCATAGGCATTCAATTAATGCCTAACAGATCCTAGAATAGTGAGCAACATTGGGAATAGTTTTATAGATTAGTGATTTGACTATATGTACAAATTACTTCTAGGGGAGCTAGAGTGTAAACTCATGGTAAATCAGCTCCCCTGTGGTAACATCACATATGCAAACTCTTATTCCACTGTAAATGCAAGATAGCCCCCACTTTTGTTGCCGAACAAGCTACTTGCATTTGTCACTGGGTAAGAATGTCCACATAGACAGCTGCTGCAGAGCAGCTGATGTGCTGTAAATTCTTACCCTGGTTTATCACACAGCCTGCAGACCGAGCTTGAGGCATAAAGTTGGAGCAAACTGCTCTCTGGCAGCTATTCACAAAAGAACAGGCAGAGCATTTGAAGGTGTGAGAAATGAGCAGACTGTACTGAAAGGCAAGTGCTCGAAAGCATAAGAAGATTGTCCGTGATGGGTGGGTGGGACTAAATGTGCCTTTCTTGGGATGGGCCTGCATCAGGTGTTCATAGCTTTTTTTTTTTTCTTTTCTTTTCTTTTTAAATAAAGCACTAACTTGCCACGGGTGACTATTCCTGCGTCCATGGCCAATGCTCTTCTAAGCCTTGTCTCCTTGAACTTTTCCCATCACATTTACTCTCTGCAGCAGCCACCATAGGAGCCCTCGTGCAGGTGGATTCCCAGTGCTGGAATTGCTGCATTGGTTAGGCTTGCTGTTAAGTAAGCAGTTTAAAAACAGGGACCAGTCTGCAGTAGCTTTGTGATGGTTGTGCAACAATGGGAGTTTTGGGAGTAGAGGAAAATACTAGTGTAGCAAGTGGCTGAGACGATATGATAAAGTAGGAGTTACAAAATAATTTCTACCTTTTTTGGGTAAAAATGTAGTGGGGAATGTGGCACCAGTGGCTGCAGTATTATTCAGAGAAGTGGCTTTCAACACTTTTTAGCTTTAAAACACCCCTTTTTAGCCTCAAGGTGTCCCCCAGAAAGTGCCAGCTCTTAGTTGGAAAATGAGTAAGACAAATAATAGAACAGTTCTCCTTTTGTAAAGAACTCCATTGTAGGTCAGAATGGTTTTAACACTACTAAGTCTTATTTGAAACCTCTGGGTGTTTATACATATTCTCCAGGAGGCAGGGTGGGTGGGGTGCTTTAATTACATGAGCTCAGAGAGCCATTCTAATTAAAGTGCCTGAAGCATCATGTGTATCGGTGTCCCCATGCTGAAAAACTGGTTTGGGGATGCTTTAACTAAAGCACATTGAACAAGTTTTAGTTAAAGCACCCCTACCACGGGGATGCCAATCCATGTGACACTGGAGTCTGCTGAAGTGCAGCAATTGCAGTGTGTCGGAGCAGCCTCTATGCACATGTATAGGCACTCTCTTTGTCTACCTTGTGAATCATGTTTGCACACCTAACATTGCATGGCACCCTACAGTACCATTAAAAGGCTCTGAAGGCACCCCTGAATCACTGAATTGGAGGGTTCTTGCTGTGTTCTATGTAGATGTCCTAGTGGTAGAGGAAATTTATTTCTTCCTTATTTTATATTTTAGCTAGAGGCAGATGGCACAATAGTCATAACGTGCTTGCATCCTTTTGAACCGGGGGGGGCGGGGGGGTAGGTGTGGTCTGTGAAGCGCAAAGCCATAACTTTCAACCTGCAACCACCTGGCTGAATGGCATTGATAGAAGGTACATATCTGAGCACAGAAAAGAGCATTTAACTTGCTACCAAAATGAATCCTTTTCAGCAAATGCCATTTTCTTCAGTTAAATTGTGTATGATATAATAGGCCCGATTATTTGTTCTAAAGTATCTAACTCCTCGTGCTCCACAGAATTTTGCTTTTGCCTCATCGCCTTTGTAAGGAGCACTGTTTACTATTTTCCCCCTCTTAGTCCAGTAATTCTCGACAAGGATTCTATGGCACCCTGTGGTGCCTTGATCCTATTATGGGTGCTGTGGGGTGCCATTCAATGTTAGCACTGTTAGGTGTGCAAAGATGTCTCATAAAAAAAATCCAGAGATTTCAAATAGGGATTCATGGTGTTAAAAACATTCTGGCCTGTTGTAAAGCTCTCAGAAAGACCACAACACAAGAATTGCTTCTATTATTTCTCTGTAGTGAAAACTAAAAGCAGGTATTTTCCAATGTATCTCTTGAAGTTAAAAATGTTAAGAACCACAGTTATAGTCAACCACAGTAATGTCTGATCTATTTATGTAGATGCTCATATGTCCCCTTTGCCACAGTAACTGAGTACCTCTAAAGTTTTTAACACCAGCCATTTCTTTCTTCTTTCCATGCATGGAAAACAATATAACTTCATTAATTTAGTGGGCTTCTTTATTTGTGTGTGTTCACGTGAAGCATTTACTGAGGGAGATCTACAACTCGGGGAGGAGTTTTGCCTTTAGCTTTGAAAGTGGATCATTGTTATCTCTGACTTCCACTGTCTGGGTCCAGGTCCTGTGAACACTCTCTGCACTCATCAGCTTCCCCAACTGACTGACTGCCCTGCTTGTTCCAGTGGAATCTAGCTGTCATGATAGGCCATGCTCATGTGGGGATTTCTCAGGTAACACAAGTCAAATCCTGGGAGGACTTTGTATATCAGGATAGAGAATTCAAACTATACTCTGAATTCAGTGGAGGAACCAATGTAGAGGGGTGGAGAGGTATTGCACTGGATCTTGATTTACTGGTGTAGTGAGACAAAAGGAGAGGCTGCCCTTGTGCAGAGAGACAGTTTAGAAAAGGATCCTAGTGTTGTTTTTTAAGCATTTTTAAATGCCCTTTAAATGCTTATTCTCTTTTCCAGTCTAGATAGTATCTGTCACCTTGGGTGAGCATTCTGGAAGCATGCTGAACTCTCTCCTGCTAGTTCAGAGTTTGAGTGGGAAGCAATAAATTACATCCCAAAGTTGTTTTTTGGTGGCTTAGAGGACAAGGAATTAGATGTACTTTTGTTTGGGGCAAAAGATACAAATTTTTATACCTTGAGGAACATTCAAATTTGGCCGTGAAATTCCAAGGGGCAAGGTTGAAAGGGACTGTCAATTTGCTTGTAGGCTGAACTTTTACGAAGACAAAATTGAGACTTTAATTGGGCTGTAAATACTACAAGGGGATATATTTCTTTTAAAATCCCTCACTATCCATTGGTAATTTGTATTTCATATCTATGTATCTATATTATATTATTAAAACAAAATCTAAAGCCTAATGAGGGTGTAGGTTGTAGCCGTGTTGGTCGGAGGACATAGGCAGACATTGTTCTTTGGATAAATCTGATATCTTGCATTAGACTAACTCAAATAGTTGGAAAAATTCTGCTTAGCAAGCTGTCAGGTTTAAATGCCCTTTGTCAGGCTGAGGAAGCATCTGCAGTTGGTGTGTGTTCTTCCTGGATGGAATGAAAGCATAACAAAATATTTCTATATATAAACATGCGTGCGTGGACACACACACGTGTGGGCATGAATATGTGATATGGAAATATTTTGTTAAACTTTAGGTTTTGTTTTAATACTATATATTATATGTTTGTACCCATTTGTATCCATGTGTCTACATAGATAGCGAGAGGTTTTAAAAGAAATATATTCTCTTGTAGTATGTTCCCAGCCGCCTTACTGCAATACTGTCAGCTCATGGGAAAACAATTCACTGGAATTTGGTATTCTCTTTTCATTGTGCAAGTAAACAAACAACATAAGCAGCAGAAATTTAAGGTTGCATCCCTTCTAAGCGTCATTGTAGAAAGAGGAAGCTCTGCAGCAAACTAACAAAGAGAAATCAGCATGTGATTAGTTTTTAATAATTTTGTGTTCCTTTTCTTTTAACTAGAAAGTAGTAAAATAACATTAGGGCATGCTGGTGTGGGGGTAGAGGCGGGTGTGATAGTGGTTAGTGACTGCATTTTCCCTTTCTTTTCTTTTGTGTATATGTAGCAGTTCAGTGAAGGAAAATAATAAAGAAAAGATTTGATTTTTATGTTCTGTTTCAAGGATATTCCAATTTTCTTTCTAGAATCTTTTTTTCCCTATATCTGGTACATTGCTAGACCAGACCCTTGTTAAGCAAAGAGAATTTGAAATGGATAAATGCCATACTTTACAAATACAACAGGCCTGAAAGAACAATTTAGTCACAGTAGCCTGGAACTAAACAAGTTGCCAGGAATGTAGCACATGCAGAATAGAAGATCCCAAGGATGAGATTGTTACTTGGTATGGAGAGTCAGGCTTTCTGAAGGTGGGGTGGATTTTGCTGTTAGTACTAAGGTGATTTTATTGAGTGCCAATAAAATTAGCATTGACTCCCCATAAAATTTGGTGTTGACAATAAGGCATTTCTAAAATAAAATACAGCATATTTGCATGTATGATAGAACATTTATATTACCATTTGTCCTTGGTAGCTCTATGAGTTCTAAGTCTTAAGCCATTTTGAGTATCTGAGATGCATTTGTAGGCCTGATTCTGATCTTAGTTAAATCCATGTAATCTAAGAGCCATTTCACTGAAATCTGCAGTGTATCAAAATGGCATAACAATTTTGAGTGACAGGAGATTCAAACGCCTATCATTTTAGGGAGGAAAGCCCTATAATAATGTATTTCTATTGGCAACTCTCTCATTAGCTTTAATGGTAACACTTAGCATGTTTCAACGTGAAAGCTAAACTGCAGAAAACAATTTAGAGAGATTTACAGTTAAAATTTTAGGAATGCTAGCTTGTTGAGTAGTTTTTTCTTCAACCCTTGGATGAAGAAAGTTGTACAAACACCTTCTGTAACAGCTATCACCACAACTATTAAAATGTATTTTTTATATCATATTTATGTGTGTGTGTTGAACATGAATATATGTTTGTGTTTGCAGCTGCTGTGATTTAAACTGATTAAGTGTTTTCCTGGAGAGAGATTTTTTTCATTGCTGTTGTTAATAGAAGAATCAGCTGGCAGGTCAAGATTAGTGTACTTATGAATAGTACTTATAATAATTTGACACATGAATTGTAATCATGGTTTAACCTTCTTTAAGAAAATCTGATGCGTACATGTAGATTTACAATTTGAACTCTTCCTGTAATCTCATTAGACCTCTCTTAAGTTGTGCTCCCTCCTCTTTTTAATTGCTTTGAGGTTGCCCTCCCATTTGACCCTCTTCCTTTCTTTTACATATCCAATCCCTGGTTAATGGTGGCAGGAGCATGAAACAAAACGTCTTCCCTTGACTTGTCTTGCTGGTTCCCTGTCTGCTGTCAGCATATATGTCAAAGGGAGAAGGGGCTATTAGCCTTTATACTTCATAAATTAGGACAAGAAAGAAGAATATCTACTAATAACATCAGGAACATCTACATGAGGTGTAGGCAAAATGTTTTTTGGCCAGAGTGCTGAAAAGCCCTACAATGCCTACCTTGAGAGGTGCCTGAGTGCCTGCATGCTAGGAAAACCAATGAGGGCAGGGGGTACATGGCAGGATGCTTTGCATGTGCCCCTTACCCCCCAGCCCTGCTGCCCTGTGCCCCATACCCAAAGTTCCTGCCCCCCCCCAGACCTGCTTATGGCCCTTGTCCTCTCTGCCCCAGCCCCAGCTCGCCCCAGTCCCAGCCCCAGCTGCCTCCCAGCCCCGGCTCTGGGGCTTGGGGAGGCAGCACATATGGGCAATGGTTCCTGCTGTGCTGCCCCCACCGCTTCTGCAGATCAGCATTGGAACCTGGTGCGGCAGGGCACAGTGGGGGGCGCAGAAAGCTGCCTGCTTCCAGCTGTCCAGCCATACTTTCCTTGTGTACATAGGAGCAGCGTGGGCAGCAGCACAGGGCTGTTCTGTGGCCCTCACTGCTGCCCTCACCTGCAGGGAAAGTGTGGCAAGGCAGCAGGGAGCTGGGAGCAGGCAGCTTTCTGCATCCCCCTCTGTGCCCTGCCATGCCAGGTTCCAATGCTGATCTGCAGAAGGGGTGAGGGCAGCACAGCAGAAAGCATTGCCGGTATGTGCTGCCTCCCCAGAGCCCGAGGCCAGCTCTGGGGCTGAGGCGGAGTGGCAGCAGCTGTTTGCAGCTGACTCAGGGTCTGAATAGCTGGCGATAGCCACAGAACCCAGGCTGCTTGCAGCAGGGCTTCCATGGGAGTAGCCCAGACTGTGGCTACCAGTAGCTACCCGGAGCTGGGGCTGGCTGCCGCCAGGAGGCTACAAACACCTGCTGCCCTCCTGCTCCAACCCTGGCCCTGGGCTCTGGGAAGGCAGCAGGTGCCAGCACTGTGCCTGTTGGGGCCAGGGAGGCAGCAGCTGTTTGTAGCCTCCCAGCTGCAGCCGGCCCTGGCTCTGGGTAGCTGTTGATGGCCCCGATGCCTGGGGTGCTCCCAGCAGGACTTGCAGCATCCCAGCTGCCTGCTGGGAGCAGCTTGGGCTCCCAGCTGGCAGCAGATACCCAGAGCTGGGGCTAGCTGCTGCCTCCCCAGCTTCAATGTGTGCCAAGTAAAATGGCCTCACGTGCCATGCTCGGCACATATCCTGGGGGTTGCTGACCGCTGATCTACACAAAGCATTAACAATTAAACTGGAACTTAATAGCCACATCTTGAATAAAAAGTATCTGTACTCAGACTGTAACAAATCATAGCAAGCCTCCCTTTCTGCCAAGCTATTGTATAGCAGATGCTTGAGTTAATACCATATTGTCTTGCATATACCACACACCTTGTTTCCAAATACCAGCTGTTGGGGATTTGAGTGCACATTATACCTGAGAAATATGATAAGAAAAATTTATAGTGGTTGCTGCATGAAAACAGAAGTAACATTAGCTCCCTACGTGCTGCTACTCAGTTACTTACTACAAGGAAAGATGGTTTTCCTTTGTTCTGCTTTTCAAAAATAAAGTGTGGTGTTTTGTTTTTTTTTCCCCTGGGGTGTGTTGTACAAAGAAAATCTGATGGATAGACTCTACAGTGAACTCATACTTTGTAGGAGCAAGAGGAAGCAAATCCTGTAGTTAAATCCCATGTGCAGAATGTACCTTGTCCAGGCCCTAAAGTTTAAACTGAATTTTACAAATCAGTACATCCCAGCTGATCTCATTCATTAAGACAGTACAATTTTTGAAGCAGCCAACTTGAAAATAAGCACAGCTTTCCTGATGAAAACCTGCACCTTCAATTGTACCCAGGAACAATTTTTAATTGAGTGCAATCTATAAAGCACTGATGTCATGTCTTGCACATGCAACACGAAGCAGTCTCCATGTGCAGCATTTGCAGAAAACCCCATATAGGAAAGCAGGCAAAGATGGGAGAAGAAAAGTGTTTTTGACTACCAGTACTGCCTGGAAGTTCAAGAGCAGAAATATCCAAGAATGTTTTTCATTTAGCCATCAACTGCTCCTAAACTAAACTTCAAGGACAGGTTCTCAAGTGGCTCTCAAACAAGCATGAATCTGAGCATAACTCCCAATAAAGCACACATCTGGGTGCAATGAAAGGAGACGTAGAGCTGAGTCATTACATCAGTAACAATGCAGCTAAAACTGCTTCTCTCTGCAGCCTCATGGGTCGGTTAAATGGGAGATGTGATAGTATAAAGTACTGTATTGGTGGTGGTGTCAGTGGCAGCTCCTCAAAATATGGATGACAGTCTTTCAGTAAATAGGGAAGTCATTGGTGAGTCCATAGATGAGTAGAGAGACTCCTCTGAGGTCTGCACATTGAACTGCAAATAATTCCAGGAGGAAGGAGTAGATACTGATGATGTCAGGTCACAGCTCTTTCCCTTTGTCCCTCTCATCTATATGCTTCCATAGTAAGATGAGATTGTTCAGAATGTTTGATACCTCGTTGTACATCACTGCACCATGGGTACAATTCAGTATGTGAGTCTCCCAGGTACTGATGTTAATATCAGTTCTTTAGGGTGGGCTTCAAGGTGTCCTAGAATCTCTTCTTCTGCCTACCTCTAGAGCTGGAGCAATTATATTTTGGCTGAAGGGCCACTTAATGAATTTTGGTGAGGTGTCGAGGGCTGCAAGTGTAGCCTCACTCCTTGACAAGAGCCCTGCCCCCTAGTTGCCATCTTGTGATGGGAAGTCCTACCCTTAACCTCTGACCTTTTTCACTAGAAGTCCCTTCCCTTGCCTCTGGAAGTACTCCTTTTGGGAAGAGGGTTTGCCATCTTAGAACCAGAAAAAATCCCAACAAATTATATACTAAAAATCAAACATCCATAATAATACAATTTAATTTAAAAATATTTTTGTTCTGATTTGTGTTTTGTGCTGCATCTATAGAAGTGATTGCCTAATAGCTCAAAATGAAGTCTTACTCCTTCATATTGTGTGGAGGGGTATGGGGCACAGGTGCACCGATATAAGGACAATTAAGTGTATTGGCAGTTGGCTTTTTTTGTCTGAAGTGGCCAATAATGTGATTGATAAATGCCCCCTGCATGTGCACAGCACACAGGAGGCCAGGAGCACAGGTCCTCAGTGTGGTGAGCAGCCAGGTTTGGCTAGTAAGTCTGTTGTGATGGAAGGGGCATGGTGGGGACAGACTGAGGCCCCTGTAGTAAAGGAGAGAGTGGGGCTGGACAGAGGCAGGTGCTGCCCAGCTGTGGTGGGGCAGAGCATGGGATGGAGCCGCAAACAAGGGTTAGAGGGCTACAGTGAATTTTGGGGTAGCTGCAGCCCCCTCATATAGCCCCACTCCTAGTGCTACCACTGCCTGCCCTGAGCTCAGCCTGGCCCAGCCCCAGCTGTTGGGTAGAGCCCAGTGCTGTCCCTGACCCAGCCTGCCCTCACCCTGCACAGATCCAGGTTCTTATGCCCCCTGTGCCCTCCTGGGATGTGCATAGTGGTGGGAGCAGCTCTTTGCACCCCCTGGCAGCACCTGTCCCACCACCAGCCCTAGTCTCATTCCTTCCCTCACTGCTTGGGCCTCAGTCTGCCCCTGCATGCCCCTTCCCTCCTCCCACCCCTTTCCCCACAACAGACTTACCAGCCAGTCACTGCTGTCCATGCTGCAGGGCTGCACATTGGCAATTGGATTGGTATCGCCCCTAAAGAACCTCTATTTGGTTCAACCCTAGTGTGGTGGTGGGGGGTATGGGTGGTTGGGTACGGGGTTTGTGGGGAGTTGTGTGGATGTGGGTGGGTATGGGGGGGGCTGTAGGGATGTGCGTGTAGGTGGGTATGGGGTTTGTGGGGGGAGCTATGGGGCATGGGGAGGGGAAGGGTGGCTTGGGGTATGTGTGGGTACATGTGTGTGGTGGGGTATGTGGGTGAACAGGGCTCCCCTCAGGCACATGGGTGTGTGTTTGGGTATGGTATTTGTGGAGTGTGTAATTGAGTGTGGTTGTGGGGCTTGTGGGGAAGGGTTTGAGGGTATTGCAGGATGTGCATGGGAGCCTCCTGCAACAGCTCAGAGCCTGTGCCCTGTGGCACCTCCCTGCCACCACCAACAGTGAGCAGCCCCAGTCCACTGCCCTAGTGAGCTGCCTCAGTGCACCCCATGCCCGCTCTGTGCTGCCCAGCTGTGGAACATCCTGCTACACTTGGGCATGCAGGCTCCTTCCATAGTGGCTCCTTCTGACTGTCACTGCTGGCCCCAGCCCCACGGTAGTGACAGGGACTAGCTCATGCAGCCCCGACCCTGCGCTGACTCTGGGCATTAAGACTGAGCAGCAGCAGCACTGGGCAGAAACTTGCTCAGCACGGGGGAAAGTGGCTCCTCCTCCGTGCTGCCACTGGGCATTTTTTGGTGCTACTGCCCAGAGCTGGGCTGTGCTGGGCTGCAGGGCAGCTCCATCAGTGTTGCATCTGAGCTGCTCAGTGTGGCATTGGTGACAGCCTGGGGCAGCACAGAGGCAGTGGTGACAGAGTTGCAGGACAGCCTGGCATGGCGTGGGTTTCAGGCGACTGCACCAAAAACTGCCTGGGGGGCAGCAAGGGGTAGGGGCTGCTTTCCCCGCTGTGTCAAGTAACAGTTTCTGCCCAGTGCTACTGCTGCTGTGGCTGCTGCCGGTGCTTTGCTGGGACTGGTGAGCCTGAAGCAGGTGCTGGGACTCAGGCTGAGCAGTGACAGTGCAAGAGAGAAACTGCTGCTCAGCATGGGACAAAAGCGGCCCCTCCACCTCACCACTGCTTCCTTGTGCAGCCCCCCCAGAGCTCACATGGGGCTGTCTTGTGTCTGCTCTGTGCGGCCGCTGCTGCCCTGCAGGGCAGCCCAGAGGCAGCAGAGATGCAGGGCAGCCCTGCGTGGGCTCTGGGCAGTTGCCCCAGGAAGCCATGGCGGTAGTGAGGGGCTGTTTTTGGCCTGCACTGAGCAGCAGTTTGTCCTGTGTTGCTGCTGCTCAGTCCAGGCAGGCGAGCTTGGAGCCAGAGCAGGGTGCACAGGGTGGGGGCTGCACACGCTAGTCCGCTGATACCACAGGGCTGGGGCCAGTGGCAGTGGCAGCCTGAAGGAGCTATCACTGCCCAGGCTGTCTAGCAAGGCAGCCCCACTGAAGAGCTGCCCCAGCCCTGCTGCATGCCCAGGGCATTGCAGTACATGCCATGGCTGGGTGACACCTCAGCCACGTGGGATTAAATGACCCACCACGAGCCAGACAAAGCTCTTCTATGGGTTGGATCTTGCCTGCAGGGTGTATTTTGCCCACCCCTGCTCTAGAGCAATGACCATCAATGAGTTGAGAGTAAAGGCGACCCTTGCTATTTGCCCTTCTCCGTGAATGGCAAAATTTGTAAATAAGGCACTGCGTTCATGAGCACGGTGCCCCCAGTGGCTGGGGGTGTGGTACGGTGGTGGCAGCAAGTGTGGAGCTCCCAAGGAGCTCCTGTAAGTGTATAAAGTGTATTTAAGATGCGGGTTCGGCATTCACAAATATTTGAAACCGTGAATGCCAAACCCACGAATAGCGTGGGTTTTCTGTACGGGGCCTGTTTTGGCAACTGGCTGTTAGGCATTCTTATGGTGTGTCCTATTCAATGAAGCCTGTGACACACAAACATGGCCAGTGCTGGTGGTGTTTCCTTGAGCTAGAATGCTGGCTGGCATTTATTTTTCTGTCCTTGCTGACAGAGGATTTTCTGAAGGCATCACTTATGGTCACATTCCAAAGCTTTCAGGTGTTTCTGATAACATTAAGATTTCACATCCATACAACAGTGGAGGGATAATCACAGCCTGATAGGACCCAAACCAAACTTCTTTTCTGATGTAATGATCAAAAACGCAGTTTCAGAGATGTCTAAAGGTAGCACTGGAAGATTATATCTGGTGTTGAATATCGTTATCTATGTTTACTTTTTGGGAAAAGTGGTTACCTATGTGGGGGAAATGCTTAGCATTCTCCTAGAATTGTCGTCTGATTGTTCCAGTGTGGTTTCAGACCACTCAGAGGTACAATAAATATGATCTTTGTTGCTACACAGTTTCAGGAGACGTGCCATGACCAACACACAGATTGGTGTAACTTTTCATTGCCCTAAGACCTTTGATTCAATCTAACAAGGTCCTATGGAAGACCTTGATGAGATTTGGATACCCCTCAAAATGTGTGAAGTCTGATGCTGGTAATAGCACTGGCTTGAAAACAGACCTCTTCACTATGAGAGCTAGAGTCGAGCAAAGATATGTAATTGTACTTTTCTGCATTTTATTTCGCAACTATTCTGGATCTTGTTGATAGACTTCCACTTGGAGTCAGCATCCAGCACTGTATGGATGAGAATCTCTTTTGCATCAACTGGTTACATTCCAAATCCAAGATATCTGATACCTCCATTACTGATCTTCAATATGCTGATGATTATGCCATGTGTGCCTGCTCAGTTAGAGGTCCTGGTCACTCTCTTGGTTTGCTTCTGTGAATCAGATGAAATTCTTGGACTCGTGTCAAAATCACAAAAACCAAGATCCTTTACTGAGTCTTCCCAAACCAATCGGTTCTACTTCCACCATTAGAATTAGAGGGCAGTCCTTGGAGAAAATACTGTAGTATTTGCTTGAGACTGTGCAGGGGAGATGAAGGCCAGTGCTGCTTTCTGGGACCTGTATGAAAGAAAGGATCAAAGCTGCTCAAAGAGGACAGCGCTTTCTGTCCTGTGATCTGCAGAGCATGCCAGCATCTGATGGCATTGAAGGCAGCTCACTCCTTTTTTGAGAATCAGTATGGAGACCTGCCTTTTGTTTATCAGGAGATTTTCAGCTACCAACATTGTAGGCTAGCTCTGCTATAATATTTCAGTCTTTTCAAAACAAAGTCTAGAGAGTACCTGACAACTAGAAATCCCTTAGGCATTAAGGCCTGATTTCTTGAGCATTAGTCTTCCAGTTGCTTGCTTGTTTTAAAGGAAGCTGGTATCTTGCCCTCTTAATGGAAGACATTGTTGATGTGGTCCCAGTGTGCATCTGCTAAATTAAGTTGTATTTGAATTGTAGGAGTTTTTTGTCGCCAGTTCCTACAGCAGCTTGAGAACCTCAGAGAGAATGGTTAAAACCTAAAGACCCACTTTCCCAGGCAAGTGTTTACTCTCACATAGGTAGGTCAGCCATTGTAAATCTGTTTACCTTACCTTTTTAAAGGAGAGAGAAATCAGTGCAGTGTGAAAATTTGCCTTTCCATATTTTGAATGATGATAGCCAGGTTTTACCAGCATTTACCCATGTGTGTCACTTTCAGATTTACCTACCTTAGCACCACCTTGTTTAGAGTAGGATCAGAAAATAATAACAAGCAATGTTTGATCCCCATGTCCACGTGGCTTTTCTCCTTGTGACTGCTGCTGGAGGCATGCTGAGATTTGATTAGGGTGAATCTCATTTGTTTCTGAGCTGATGCATCCCGAGTTTCACTACACCAAACTGTGGCATTGTTATTTGTATCTTGACAGCCCCTAAAAACTTTAATCAAGGATCATGACCCCATTAGATGGGCTTTGTACTTTCAAACAAGGCAATCCCTGCTACAGAATGTTCAGATTCAGAAAAATGGATGCGGTGGGTGGACAAATAGACACAAGTCTGTCTCGGCCGGCTGACCGGTCAGAGCTGACCAAGGGAAACGGTGTTTAATTAAGCAGACATCAGACAAGCTGGTGGATGGAGAGGCAGGGGACAGTGTATTGGTTGCAAAAAATAACTTTAACTTTTACTTTAGCTTTATTTATGCTGCTGGTGGCCGTGACACAGGTGATAAAGTTGCTTGCTTAATTACAGAAAGAAGATAACGCAACGAGTTTGCAAGATGAACCTGTAGACACAATGAGCATGCAGGACAAGGGATACGTCAGGAACAGACGGGGAGATGTTGGTGGGTGATCAGTCCGCCAGCTTTTCTCTGCCACGTGGCAAAGTCCTCCGTGCTTTACCATGTGCTCAGAGTTCTCCAGCTTGGGCGGAAACAACGCAAACTTTCAGAGTAGTCAATGAAAATTTGCCAAGTAGGAATACTTAATTAGGCGGAACATACCAAATTTAGAACAATGCCAGTCATTTGGAAGGGCGGCCTATTGTGTCAGGGACACTCACTTTGTTTGGGTTGCGACAAAGACAAATAATGAGGGAGTGGGTCTGAGATGACAGTAAATGCTGTATAGCAAAAAAACACTTTTTCCCCTTCGTTCCTTTAAAATGTGTTCTCTCCTAGTGCCACAGGAAATAATTTTTCCAGACTTGTACTAGGAATATAATACAATACAATTTGGCTGTTCCGGCTCCTCATCTGCCTTTCCATATCACTTTGCATTCTGAGTTTTCTGAGTGCAGGGCACATTTGTGTCAGCATGTGGAGAGCTGGAGTCTAGTTGTGTTGTTCATCTTTAATGCTTGGTATGTGCCAACTACACTGGAAGAAAACATTAGAAAAGTAAACCACATAAAGCATGCCCTGGTATAAAGGTGAAAGGGTATTTGTGAGGTTGTCTGTAGAACTGGGCAGTGTTTTAACATGGGACACAAGGGCATTTAAAGGAGATACTGGAAGAATGGAACTTTTACAATTCAGTTGTCTAAGCACTCACATTTCCCTTTTTATGGTGCATTGAAGCATTCATAGATTTGGAAAGCAAGAGAATTTACAGCTAGAGTGTTTAAATATCATAAAGTTAGAATGTAACAAGAACAGACCCTTGGCTCCTGCTACCAGTGGTTTATTTTGCATATAAATGATGGCTAATATTCTGTTTTTGTCTAAGGATCCTGGTTTTCTCTATTTAAAAATCACAAATTCTCTGATAAATTACAAATTCTCTGATTTAACCCCCAAAATTCATGATTAAAATGAACCTGCCTCCTCTCTAGGGGGTGTGTGTGTGTGTGTGTGTGTAATATATATAGTTATCAAATGAGCACAAGGTTTTATTGATACATTTACAATTCAAAGCAGTTTGGAAGCATATCAGTGTCTCAATCACTATAATAGAATAAATTCTAACTATCTATAAATTTTGGTATTTGATTTTGGGTTTTTTATCATGGAAAATCAGAGCTCCCCCTGCCGCCTTACTTCACCAAGATGCAGGTCTGGGCCCCTTATTCCCCACCCACAGCCCCCTGGCCCTGCTGGTACCTTTTACTCTCCACTCCCTGCCCACCCCCCCTTGCCACCAGAGGGAACCTCCAGCTGCTAGGGCTACAGGGCCAGGGACCTGGGTCTGCAGTCCTGTGCCCCACAACAGCACCCAAGACCCAGCTGTTGCCCACAAGAGGTGGCAGTGGCTGCTGTGATGGAGCAGAGCCTGGTTCCCCCTCTCCCATGGACAGCACAGCTGAAGCAGAGCCTGTGGGGGGTAGTTGTGCTGCCTGCTGTGGGCTTGGGCTTCTTGCCCTGTTGCCCTCCCCCTGGGGCCTCCGCAGTCCAGTGGGCAGGACCCAATGAGTCAGGGCAGAGTGGGGCTGAATGGGAAGCTTACTGCTGCCACTGGGAGCCCCATGCTGCCATGGCAAGGAGCCACCTGCCAGCTTGGCAGCAGCAAGGTGACACAACTGTGCACCGCTATCCCTGCTGCTGCTGGGTGGGCAGGGGACACTTTGCCAGGGCGGTGCAGGGAGGAAGGAGCTTCCCTACCTGGCCCTGCTCTGTCCTGCTCTGCCAGGTCTCACCTGCTGGGCTGCAGAGGCCCCAGGGGGGAAGGCAGTTGTGTGGGAAACCTGAGCCTGAAGTGGACAGTCTGCCTCTGTCCCTGCCCTGTACACAAATCTGGAGCCAACCCCCCCTGTCCCTCACCTGCAGCTCTGTCCTGCTTCTCACCGGGGCCCTATGCATTCTGTTTGCAGGCCCCAAGCCATGTGCACTGCCCCAGCTGGGCACCAGCTGCAGCCCTGCCCAACTCCCTTCCTCCCTCCCTATGGGGGCCTCAATACCCCCTTCTCCCATCAGACTTGCCTGTGGGAGCTGCTCTCCAGGCTGCCTGGTGGCCATGTGCATGTATGAGTGTGCACATGCACCTGGCACCCCCTGCCTGACTGTCCTCCTCCTGCTGCCCCCAGCCCCTTGCTGGCATGAATTTTGCCAGCCTGCAGAGAACTCTGCAGAAGTGGCAAGATGTTTCTCCATTAAAATGAGAAGTCTGTGGGTTGTTTTTTTTTTTTGGTTAAGTAGAAAAATCTACTGTTTTTTTCCATTTTTTCCACGGGAAACAAAAAAAACTGGGATCCCTGGTTATATCTAGTTTTTCCAGTGTTGACTCTCAGGATCTGAGAGCAGGTACAGGGTGGACAGCGTCCTCATTTGTAGTTCATTTGTTTTTTCATTCCTTTTGGAATAATTGGATCTCTCAGTGGAGATGAGATGAAATGGAATTATGTAAAATTTTTGAGTATTAACCCATTTCTGACTTGGTAGATTAACTCTTAATAAATCCATGAAGACAGTGAGTAGATAGAAAGTTACTTAGATAGTTTAAAGTGAATGTTTAGCACTGATGCTCATATGGCCTGAGTTTGTGTTCTGGCTTTGGGCTTCCTGGGTCAGTAGACCTTGGGAGTGGGCCTCAGAAGTTGGAAAGAAGTATTTGCACCTCATCCTCCAATAGAAGCAATCTGTTGGTCATAGAGAGAAGCTGATAGGAAGTTTTAATCTGGCTTTGTGAGAGACTTTGTGATGGCGAGGAGAGAGAGGAATTGGTAGACTTGATCAGTCATAAGGAACTGACAGCAAAATGAAGGTTTGTTTGTGTGGTTGTGCCCACAAGAGATTATCTTTCAAATTGCCACGTAAGAGTTTGGTGACTGCCACTTGGGGAATTAATTTATGTGCTGGGAGTTAAGCTGGTCACAAATATTTTGATAGGATGTTCTTTCCATTGGAGAATGCTGATTCTTTGAAATTGAAACAGTCTTTGGAAATGGTTTGGTTTGCAGTGAAGGCCCCATGAAAGCAGGAAGGATTTTGTCAGGTCTGGTTTCTTTCCATCTTGCCTGCCTGAGGTCATGGACGGACATGCTGTTTGAAGCTTTTCATGTGCCTTAAGAGTGCTCCAAACAGTGGGTGTGCAGACATTCGTGGCTGAGGAAGTACTTAAAAAACGCTCCCTTGCCCCCCTCTCCCAATAGATATCTTTGAAGTCTTTTTCAAGTGCGTCCTGGAACGTCTGCACACTGTAGTCCTCTGTCATCCCACACTGAGGGAGGAGCAGGGTGAACAGCCAGTAAGTGCTATATTTTGCTGTCCTTGGGAACCTCCAGAGATTGGAGGTCAAGAGGTATGCATGTAGGGATTCCTGCCATGTGGCGCCATGGATGGTGAGCGCTGCTGCTACATGCCTTCATGAACAGTTAGTTGATCTGGGGGTGGAGGTAGGGTCATGTCTATGTGATACTGAAGCTCAATGAAAATGAACTATTCCAGAATTTGGAGTACTTCAGGTGCATTTCTGTTCTTGCCCAGAATCCCAAGCATATTAGGTTACCAGGATCTTGGCTTTTTGGAAGGTAGAAGCCTGAGAACCACTAATAATTCCAGCTATAAAACTCCAACTGTCAGGCTCCCTGGCTTTTCTGCAGCTCACCTGATGGGGAAGCAGGAGCGTGGAATGGGATGCTCCCCAATGCTTTGCTTTTCCTAGTGACTTCAAAACTTCTTTGTTTTTGTTCCAAATTGGAACAAAACCAAATTTCAAATATCAAAATTCTCTTTGGCATGGAGTTAGAGCTTTGCTAGCAAAGCTCTAGCTAATGAAGGTAATTCCACCTGTGCACCCTGTAACCTAAGTTCTGGTTTCAGCTCTGTCCTTGTTCTGTTGTGATTCGCTCAAGATCATACTTTCCCATTGGTTTTGCCCCAGGAGGTAGGAAACTGGGAATTTCTTTAACAAGGTCATTGTTCTGGCCATCGTAGTTCATGGTTGGCATCCTCTGCTCGCTGCTGTGGTATCTCCTAGTTCCAGCTAACAGAGAATGTTCCTCTTTACTTATCACCCAAGGTTGACCAAAGTGAGCCAAAGTCAATCAAATGTCTTCTGACAAGGTTCAGTGTTTTCTTCTGTAAATAAAATTCCTAGTCATTTTATTTATTTTTATTTTAAGGTTCTACAGCTTCTTTCCTACTTTATTTCCTGGTGGTTGCTTTTTTCCTACTTTCAGTATAACCTGTTACACGAATATTGTTATAATGACATTTCACTAGGGAATATGCTGTGTGATGTTTCTGACAGTGGTGGTTTTCCTGCTTCATTGTTCAGGCCACTTTAGAAAGATGGATTTTAAATGGTTGCTTGCAATTTTCAGTTTCAATGATGGTGTTTGTCAATTTTGTTGTCAAGAAGGGTAAATTGAAGCCAGCCTGAGAACCTGAAATTGAGCCATCCAGGAAAGTTTATTTGTTTTATGTACATGCATGTGTGTGTGTGTATGATCTTGCTTCAGAATTGTTGGTCCCTCTTACCTTATTTCTCTGCAATTTTTAAATGTTTCCTTCCAAGATTACTTGAAATACAGGAAGTCTTGTTTTTGCGCTCCGTTTATGGATGTTTTCTTACATAGATGGTCCTTATCACCTGGGAGAAACACGATGCTCCATATCTTTTGGACCTTAGCCATAGACTTGGAGAATGAATTATCTGAGAGAAGATGAGGTTTTTAATGCATCTGCATTTGTTGCGGGCAACTGATAATACAGCATATTTCTTTTCAGTTTTGAATATTTATTAGCTCTGTTTTCAGACATGCAGTCAGATCATGGCCTTGTGCATAGTTAGCCAATTAGGATCAAAATCTTTCTGTGTATGAAATGCCAGCAGTTGTGATTTATTGTAGTCTGAAGTGATAAGCAAGAAACAGTCCTAGACAGGTTTGGAGGACTAGCTGGAGGTATCGTAGATTATCACCACTTTCCTGCTGTACAGGATGTGTCTCTTGGCTTTGATCCTCCTGAGCTAAACCATCATCCAACTTTATTGTGCTTGTGAAAGGCATAAGCCTTTCACTATGCGTAATGCCTCCCCATCCTTAGTTTCCCACTTCTACAAACATCATTGCCACTGTCTTAATTTTCTTAGAGGTTTCTGTCACAACTGAAACAGTTCTTATGGATACCTTAGTACTGGTGAAAAGAGACAGATGGATAGCGCTGAAGTTTATCAACAGGACAAGTGCAGTATGGGCAGTGCTATCTTGTTTTTCATTGTCTTAATGCCATATATAGTTTCTGATGGAAATGCATCTGCAGGACAAAAGACAAATATGCTCTGGCTTTGTTCATTTCTTGGACACTTGGTTGAGGCTGCTACCCTGAAGCATTTGTCATCCACATCCCAAACATCCACCTCAACGAGATCAGTTCCTAGCAGGCTAGTGGTACTGAGACCACCAACTTACCTAGCAGGAGAAATACCATGACTACTAAGGCAATTTTCCTAGTCACCCCTGGGGATTACCGCTTTTCTGGCATGAGGTAATACCCGCAGAGGTAATGTATAGTAAACATCCCACTTGCTGCTCAAGCGGGAAGATCTTGGCTTTATGCCCACTTTGTGGAAATGGGAGATGCCTCCCTAGCTTGCCCCTGGGGCCTTATGGCTGAGGGCAAGTGAAACTTGGAGGCATCTGAGCCTGTGGGCTTGGGCCTGCAGGTAGGATGCCTGCCAAAGGATTTGGAAAAATTTGAAGCCCCAGGTGGGTTGGAGGGTGTTTGCTGGTAGTGGGGACACTTATGGTTCTTGACTGACTCCTGGATTTGGAATTAATTTGGATTGGAGCACGAATAATTCTCTTAAAAGCAAACCCCAACAAAAAACAAAACCTCAAATCACAGAAGAGCTGTCATTATTGACTCGGTGCTCTGAAGCTAAGGTGAAAGATTCATCTTTGCATTACCAATTTCCTGAGCTATTTCTCCCCCCCTCCCCCCCCCCCTTTTTTTTTTTATAACTTTGGGAAATCATTTCTCTGTCATGTATGTGACTAATCTCATATAATTTCTTCTACCTGACAGTATTAGTACATCACAAGCCTTTCACTAAAAAGGGTTAAACCATTTCCCAAAGGATCCTTTATTTTCTTACAGTGACATGAGGAAAATTATACCACACAAGGTAGCACGTATAGGTTGTATGTATTACAGCTTTTTATAGAAAGGTTCTATAGTATGGTAGAATTAAAATAGCAAGGGTAGAGGTAACAGTTGGCATTTCAGAGAGAATAGGAGCCTGCTGGTATAAAACACCCCTTACTGAGCTGTTCCACTCCTCTTGGCCTACAAGCAGTTTTCTTAACCATGTTCAAAACAAGAAGTACAGCTTGATGGCTGGAAACACAGAGATAAGGCCCCATCCAAATCCTCCCTGCTGGAGGGAGGATGTGCGGTAGATTTTAAGTGGCGGCTGCTTTGTGAGAGACTGTTAAAGGGGGCGCGTAAGATGCACAGGATGTGCAGTGGGAAATAGCAGAGGACAGCATGCTTGGTTAAGTCACTTCCTTCCGTGTTCATTCCCCTGACTGCTGCCGTCTTTCACAATAACATGTTTCCGTTTTACTGCCACAGATTTCCAATCCCATTTACTTCCATTGCCTAGGTCATAAGCAGCTGTGTTGTACTTCATTAACTGTTACCTTCTCCTATGGAAAATGTTTTTGTACATTTGTGTGATTGCTTCCGGTCACATTTAAACCAACTTTTCCTGCTTAGGGATTTTTTAAAGTTGTTATTGTTGCCTGCTCTGCCGTACTAGGGGAACAGAATCTTTGTTTTTTACATAAGGTGACCTCCCAATAAAGCAAAGTTTAGAAGCCTTAAAGAATGATAACCAGGGATCCTGGTTTTCTCTGTTTTAAAAATCCCAAATTCTCTGATTTAACCTCCTCCCCAAATCCACGCACAAATCTGGGGGGAGCGGGGAGACATGTGCCCTCCCATGCCCTCTCCCTGGGAGTGTCTCCCTATGCCCTCTCCCGAGCCAGCCTCCCTGCTGTCCCCCCAGATGAGCCACCTGTGATTCTGTCCCGCTTCCCCCTGCTGGGCTGTGCATTCCTATCCGGGTCCTGGGCAGCACCCCACACCGCAGCCACCATCCCGCATCACTACCCCGCTATGGCTGCCTCAATCTGCCCCCGTGCCCTCACATCACCTATGCCATCTCCTGCCCTGCCACGTATCACCTATGCTCCCCCTTCCTCCCAGACTTACCTGGGCAGAGCTTACCTGGGGGAACTATTCTCTACCTCTGCCTAGCTGTATTACTGACCACTTTCATGTGTGCATGTGCACACATGGATGTGACACCTCATACGTCCCATTCTCTTGAGCCCCAAGCAGCTCCTTGCAGACTAGAACTCTCCCAGCCTGCCAGGGGAAAGTCATGGTTTCTCATGTTTTTTCCTTGAAAGGAGAAAATCTGCATTTTTTCCATAGCGAATAGAAAGCCCATCTCCCTGATAATAACCTACGAACTATGGGCATTTTGTTTAAAGTAACACTTGTTTACACTGTTAATTTTATTATGAATTAAAGGCATTTGTTGTGGGACAGATAGAAAATAATGAGAAAAATGCCATTTGCCAGAGCTCTGGAATATATGTTGGTATATATGTGATTTCTATACACTTTTATGAGTGTAAACCCAAAATGTATTTATTTATTTATTGTTTGAGGGCCATCAAGTCTGGTATAATGCTTTTTAAAAATAAAAGCAAGAAATTAAAGAAGTCTTTAAAAAAATTCAGTTCAGCTACTATTGTGATATTACTAATATCATTGACATTAATTCTATGTAATAGACCTAGGATAATTTTGAGAAAATGCTCCCAATGAAATAGGAATTGATTTATGGGGAAAAACGAACACCTCAAATATAGTTATTAGAAGTAAAAAAGTTTTGAGGGACAATTGTGCTTAAAGCAATGAATTTTGTTTCCAAAATGTCAAAATTCTAATCCAAATTCTGCTGTTTAATTAGAAACCAAAATTGTGATCTGATTCAAGTAGGTCTTTCTGCAACTGACCCTGATTTTTACAGTATTTTTGTCTTTTTTTTTCAGTCAACAGAGAGAGAATTTTACCTGGCTGCCTATGTAATTCTGGTAACTCTGATTTAATTGGCCAGTGTTTATCATGCACAGTGAAGATTGCTGGTCCTATAAACTTCTACATATTTTTATTACATCTCTTATCACTAAGACAATTGCAGTGTTTTTTTTCTTCTTATTTTTCCCTCCAAATACCCACATACTGTTGAACTGGGCCACTATTCCTGTTGGGGTCAGACTGATCACCTTATTTGAGGTCAGGAAGAAATTTTGCTTCATCTTCAGGTTGGTATGGACTGTGGAGGTTTTTGTGTTCCTTTTTAGTGTGGGGGTAGGCGGTGGCCTCTACCTGGGGTCTCTCAAGCTTATATTAACAATCATTTATAAAGTAGGACATTGGCTACCATGGTTCCCCTGCTTAATCTGTGGCAGGTTTGAGCTACGTCTTGTTGTCTCAGGGTGTTTTGGCAGCTTTACAAAGAGTTTAGATTATGGAGTGTTGGTTTGGATAAGAATGATCCTGCCTCAGGCATTGGACTAGTCACTAGATGTCTTCTGAAGGTCCCTTCCAGCCCTTCTTCTCTATGATTTAACAGACTTAAGCTTTTACCATGCTAGTTGATGACCATTCTTGCCATGATCCATCAAGTACTTAAGCACGTGAGTGGGCCTTTCAGTTAAATGTGACTACTTGGGTTAAAATACTGTGCTGGACTGTAGTCAGCACCTCACAGGATTAAGCTCTGAGTAAGTATTTGTGCTATGAATCCAAGTAGTATTATGGTACTTTGGATTTTCTGTAGGGTTTAGGAACAGAGGTGAAGCAGAGCTCTAGGTTTCAATTTGGCAACGATCATAAATGGGTGGGGGGAATACTAGTAGCAGCCTAGTTAAACATATGGCCCCATCAAAGTCCTAGCGGCACATTAATTTGTTGCTGTTCTATGGTAAGAAGAAACTTGTGCCTAAGGTTTTAATGCTGGGTACTGGAGATCAGCAGTTTTACCAGTAATACATCTATAAGCAATTTTAAAATATTTGGTCAGAAGTGCCTATTAAGGATTACATTTGGCATTGTTATTTTAGAAGGTATTCTGATCCATGAAATAAGAGAACTTTTCAAAGTAAAGTCTAAATGTTACATACTACATGGGCACTATATGTGGTATATACTGTAAAATGCATTATTATGATATTGATAAATGTTGCATGATTATATTTGGAGTATTCTGTTATATGGAATTTGGACTTACTGTATATAATGGATGGAGACTTTTCTGAGTTGTTTCATCTTCAGTCCTATTATCACAACATCAGCACATCTTCAGTCATAGGCATTGAATAGATAGCTGCCACACAAAGCTAGTGATTTCAGAAGTGATTGAGAGCCATGAGATTAAGAAATGAGCATATTGTTCTAATTTGCTTTCATTGGAACAGAGATGATAGGTACTCCATTCCAACATCAGCTTTTAAAGGGGTACTGTGTATTAGAAATGGTATCTGACTGACTAAGAAAAAGTTTGACCGATTACCCTTTAAATAGGGTATTCAGATCTAAACAGAATTCTAAATGAATTGTTATTAATGTTAAGCAACCTTTATGGATGTTTACAATAGGCTTTATGCCAAAAGAGGTTGAGGAACAGAGCTGTAAATGCCCAGGTAAACATGAAAGGTTCACACTTCCACTCTCCCATTGACTATTATATTAACTGCAGATGCTAGTTATGGTTGCAGCTAGTCCAGTACTTCCAGCAGAAGTGTGACTTTTTTCCCCCTGCCCTTGTAGTTGAGGCTATCCCTTTAAACCGCTGCTGGATCCTTGGTATGAGAGAGTTCTTAACACCATGCAAAATCATTCTGTGGTGTGAATTTTAAGCCAGCCTGCCCAAACAAACAGCATCAGGCAGAAGCATAAGAGATGTGCACATCAGCCTTAGTATCTGGTTCTAGCACTTTTCAACAGGGGAAATGTTGTACTTGACTGTCTCATTAATAAGTGTGGATACATTTTGTCCTGTGCAGGGTCGAATTTTTTATTTAAACCTTGTGGAAAATGCTTTTCTTACCCTTCTGGATGCTCGTCTTGTATACCACCAAGCAATTGGTTTGGTAATGCAACGTGTGGGCTGTTAGAGGATTGTGTTTGGTAGCTGAGAAATCAGTGAATTGGACACGGCACAGTTATCTCAAGGGCTTCTTATATAAACTGTTTTCATAGTCAGCTTGTCAGTCATGCTTTCACAAAAGGGACCAGAGTCCTCTGCTCCTCTGTTCATCTGGATTAGAAAGGACCAAGAGCAGTGTGACTGAGTGTCTCAAGTCATTGGTGTCTCTCTGCAAAGTAAGGCTTTTTATTGAGTTGTGGGTGGAGAAGGCGGGGAGGTAAAATGAGAAAGGAAATGAGTTGAAGCTCTGGGTATTCATAAGCCTCTCTGTGTGCCCAGAGCTCCAAAGTGCATTTCAAACTGAATGTTATGGTTAAGAGTTAGTCTGATTCTGAAGCTTAAAATAGCCTTGCTGCCTGAGGATGATATCAAGTTGGGGCTTATCAAGGCATTGTTTTTCCTTGGGGAAGGAACTTCCCACTTCCATAGATCTTGGGGAACTGATGTGGTTCTGCCTTGGGATATATAATTTCCCAATATGCATTTTGGTGCAAAAATAAATGTTATAACTACCTGAAGAGTATCAGATTGCAATAAGTTATAAAGGGTATTTCAGACACCTGGACACCCATAAATAGGTGTCCTTTAAATCCTCTCAGTGATCATGTGGTTCCTATTGAGACAAGTAAATCTTTATTAAATATGGAACCAAGTAAATTAGTATAAATTTAGACCACTCGAATACCCCCAGACTGACAGTTTAAAAAAGTACAGAATGACAAATGTTCCACTGTGCTACTCTCT
The DNA here is from genome assembly GCA_030014935.1 of Caiman crocodilus. Lineage (NCBI taxonomy): Eukaryota > Metazoa > Chordata > Crocodylia > Alligatoridae > Caiman > Caiman crocodilus. The sequence continues at coordinate 8,893,529 of JAGPOW010002673.1, forward strand.
GGAAATAAGCAGGAGAAGCCAGGAGGGCCTCTGGCAAAGCTGCCTGAAGCGCGCTTGCATGGTGCCTACCTATGCTGTGATTAACACCAGTCAGTGCTGTTACCCTTTCATTTTCATAGGATCAGATTCACTCACATTTTTTAATATTCAGACATCTCTAAATACATTTTCCATAGCAACTCTTGTCAGTGCTGTAGAGTGACTGCAAAAAAAAAAAAAAAAAAAAAAGAGAGAGACTAAATTGTAACAGAACCTTATTAACTGCTGCATACATAGCAGCTTTATTCACAAAGGCTAAGGACAGACAGTCAAAAAGCCTGAGGCTGAATTGATTGTCTTTGAGGTTAGTCTAAGCTGAAGAGATTGAACTGAGATGCAAGTGAATAGACATTCACTTTTGATTCTGGAAATGCAGCCACTTGCCTGCAGTGGCTCAGGCCAGAAGCCAGAGGCACTAGCGCATGCCTCGAAGCCTGCTTGCCACTGCTAAAGGGAAGAGACTGAATCTCCAACTCTTTTCCCCTTTCCCTGCTCCAGCAGAGGGGACCTGGTCAGGCCCCAACTCCCATGCTGGCATGCTGAGGCCAGGGGGAGGGGAACTTTAAATCCTCCACCATGGCCTGCATGAGACCCCAGCCAGGCTTCTGCCCCTTTGAAAAATTCTTACATTTTGTTGAGGTGTTATGTGTGAGATGGGGAACCAAGCGTAGCCTCATTACTGTCTCCTTGTGCATCTTGGGATTGGCACTGGCTTTGAGTGGGCTGCTCTGGGTGTCCCTTGGGCAGAAGGAAAGGAAGAAGAGTGTAGGTGTTTGGGGTGGGGGAGAGGGGCAGAGAGAGCTCTTGGGTGAGAGAAAGGTGGGAAGAGAACAGTTTTCACAGTGGGAGAGCCCTCAGAATACCATCTGGACTAGTCTTCACATGGGGCCTGGCAGGGGGAAAGGGTTTTACGATCAAAAAAGTGGATGGTGCTGGTGGAATGAACAGAGGTTTATTTGTATTGACTTCTTCAGCTCACAATGAGAAAGCCAGGCAAGTGTATGCTTCCTTCTAATTAGTGCAGCCCTAGACAGATGCATCCTGCAGCTGTGGGGCTCTTCTTCCTTCCAGATAGACATGCTGGCTATATTTAGTCCCATTGTTAAGTCTGTCTTTGAATCCTTGCCAAGTGACTACTCTGTTGGAATGTAAATTCAAGACGTGTGAATAATTGTGGAACTGGACAGTGTCTGAAAGGAGAGAGTCTGAAGCATGTGAAGTTGGCACAAAGTTGCTGTGTCGTCCTGTTTCTGTGGAGAAAGGAGATGCTGCTTTGGGATGTTGAGGGTTTGGTGTCTTTTTGTTACCCAGCTAAAGAAAATGTCATGTTCTTTTAGATTGGGGAGTGGGTTCAAGGTCACTTTTTTTTTTTATGCTTATCCATACATGAATCCTACAAGTTTTAAATTGGCTTCTCCTCACTACTGAAGACGATGATTTATTATGCCTTTCAAACTCAGACCTTATAGGGTGAAAGTAAACTGACCCCAGAAGACCAGAGTGATAAAATCAAGCGACTAGAATTGGATCTTCAGTCCAGCAAGAGTTGGGGGTTCCTTGAACTTTCCTCAAGGATTTAAACAGGATTTTGTCAGCTGTCTCTCCTAATCCTCAAGCATTTAACAGATGTTTATATTTTCAAATATTTATTTGTGGGTTTTTTGTTTGTTTTATTTTTGAAATTGTAAGGGACTTACTCTTTTAATATCTTTGCCTTTCCTCTCGGGACATTTAATTTTATGAGGAAGAAAAGTGAAAATTCAACAGTTTGAGCTGAAGGCAGCACTGAATCTGATGGGCACTGTGTTGCGGGGGTAGGAGAACTGGATATTGAGAAGGTTTCTGAGAAGAAAAAGTCTTGGCAGAAACTTGATTGGGAAACAGGAGTGAAAGTTTCATATCATGCCTGTTCTGAGGTTTAGGCTTTGTTTTGCAGTAAAAATGGGTCATTTGTTCTTTTGATGGCTTTTCTTGTTTATGATTATTCTTTTGATTTTTTTTTTTTTTTTCCCTTCAGCCTTTTTTTTCCTCTTGCTTTCTCTCTCGCCTTTGTTTCTGCTGTTGCTGTCTTTCCCCTTTCCTTTTCTTGTTTACAGCCAGAGTGCACTGGTAGGGGAGCTGAAGGCTTGGATGTCTGCCTGCTTCTTTAGTTTGCAAGCCATTGCTTTCTATGAAAACATGACAGACCTCAATCTGTCTTTCAGGGAATTCACTGCAGCGTGCTTGAAGCAGACTGGTTCTTTCCTGAAACATCTATTGCAAAATCAAATCTGTTTTCAACTTAAACACTGCCTCCAAGTCAAGTCTGGGGGAGCCTGGTTTTAAGAGTCCCTGACCACCTGCAGCTCCTATAGTCTTCATCTGGAGCTGCATATTTTCATCCCCTGTGGGAATTAGTCTTTTAGCAGTTCTGTAGAGGCTTTACAAAGGGCTATGGCACAGATGGGTGATTCTTATAGACCTGCAGTCGGCACTGGTTTTTGGCAGTGGGCCAGACGGACCCATCTCAAATTTGAGATGGGCTGGTGCTAGGACCCATTTGCTGCCACTACCACTTCTCCTTGTTGCCTGGCTTGAGGCATGGGCAGAGTCCATGCTACTGAATGCTGCCAGAGCCCTCTGGTTCCAACGGCCAAAGGTTGCTGACCCCTGGTAAAAAGAGCACAGGTAGATTCATGTGGTGGCTCAGGCTGACAGTCTGCTGTTTCTAATCTTTATCTTCTAGTAAAGATAGTTACTCATAGAAAACAGTGAAATTGTAGAAGAGAATAATAGAGAATTTCACTTGAAAAAAGTTTAGCTCAGACCAACCCAGTGTTTTAACTTTTTGAACTGGGACTAATCACTGATCCCTTGTACTCCTGGTGACAGAGATGTGCTTAATGTCAAAGGAGAATATTTCAAATTGAGTAGTCACAGTGGCCAGTAAATGAAAGCAGTGCTAAATTACAGCACGCAGCAGCAGTTAATAGGTTATGAAGGGAAGTAGGACTCTTCTGCTGGCAGCCGTGCAGAGGCTTCAAGGGTGTCAGGTGGATGGGGATCCTGGGGATTGTGGAAGGGATATAGAGGAAATTAAGGCAGAAGAAAGGGTAAACCAGAGTCCTAAGTGTATCTGTGCCATTGGCAATGTTCTTATTGGACTCTTTATGTACAATTCAGGAAAAAGCTGGTTAGTGTCTCACTCACAGAAGCTTCAAGGAAGCATACACAAAGGAGTGTGCTTTTAAACATAGGATATTGGAAAAGAAAAATTACCTCTTCTCAGTTCTGTCACAGTTTTCTCATCTGTGGGGCACAAATCATGAGAAGTCAATGTATGCTCCTAAATCCAGTATTCTCCATTCAATGCAGTTTATTGATCAGATAAATTCATAGCCTTGCCCTTGTGTTAGGCAAACCTCCGAGCAGGCTTATCTAGCTCTGTTGGTTTAGTGAGTGTACTGCCTTCCTGTATGGTAGCTCTTTCTAATTAATATCTGAAAATGGTATCTTCATTAAAGAACAAGACAGACGTAGTGTGATATCTGGTATCCCACGCTGGATGGGTTAGAGGGAAAGTTCCTTGAAAGTAGTGCATCCCAGCCCCTTGAGAGCTTTTTCAGGAGAGAGAAGAAGAATTCTGTATCTTGCTGTGCAAAGAAACGATCCTTTCGGTTGATTAAAGGGGAAGTCAGAAGACACAAAAGGAATGTAGCTGTGTGTGTTCCTTTCTCACCTGGAAGGAGTGTGTGCATGTGTGTGTGTGTGTGAAATTGGGTCTCCAACTTGGGGGCTAGGAGAAAGAGGGGGGAGGCCTGTTTGAGAGAGTGGGATTTGAAGTAACCGTATGTCTGACATGCTTACAGGAATTGTTTGATGCCTTGTGTTTTTTAGGAAAACAAGAGAACGTTATATTGAAGTCTCAGCAGAGCCTTTCCATTCCTGGTTTGAAATTCATGATGTTTTTGCTCCTCCTTTTTTCCATCAACCACAGGAACTGTAGGCCACAGACACATTCCTGAGAATTCTGTTCCTTCCATTGCCATGACAGGAGGAGAAACTGTAATAGACACTTTTGAGCCTCATGATGCCCCGGCTATTAGAAGAATTTATTGTAACAGTATGCATATTCAGGGAGAGAGCCCCCCTTGTAAAATGTGGGGAGAGGGAGCCTGCTAGTGTTAGCTTTGCAAACCCTAAGGTGGTTGAATGTTAGATACTTAAGTTTTCAAATTTTTTCAGGGTTGTTGGTTGTAGCTGTGTTGGTCTAAAGACATAGGCAGACAAGGTTCTTTGGGTAAGTAGGATATCTTTTATTAGACCAACTAAATAGTTGGAAAAATTGTTCTTTGCAAGGTTTTGGGCACAAACACCCTTCTTCAGGAATAGGGAGAGTCTGCTGGTGTTTTGTGTTCTTACCGTGCCTGCCTCACAGAGGTCTTTGAGGCTTAGCCAGATGTAGTTGGTGGAGCTCTCAATCTCAGGTGGGTTTTGTTACAATAGAGGTAAATGATGCTGGCTTTGCAGCTCTAGACAGTTTAGAGCCTCCTTCTGAGTTCTCAAGGTTTGGGGTGTAAGGGAATCTCTCCGACCCTCCCATCTTTCTCTACAGCTGCTTGTATACTGTTCCAGGTTCCTGCCAGGAGTTCCTAAAGTCTGTTTCACAGGAAGAAAATTTTGCTGTCTTACTTTTCTTTTGTGTGGTCGTTGTTAGGGAGAGGTAAGTGATGAGGAATATCTGGTTGGAGGCAGCTTTGGCACTGTACAGCATTTTAACAAGAGGGGATTTATCTCCTGGACTTCTAGTCACTGGAAAGAGAGGCAGACAAAGTGATGGCAAGGCTGTTATTTTAATTGGGGCTTTTGTCTTTGTGTCATTTCTGTTCTCTAAAAAGGAACCATAAATACTGTTTTGTCCAAGGAAAGCAATGCTTGAAACCCAATGGGACTTTCAGGCTAATGATTAACTTGTGTATTTCTGCAATTTGTCCCCTCCCCCTTGCAAAATGATCCAGCTTCCTGAATGCAAATATGGGCTTTCTGTATGTTTTCCTGATGTGACAAAACTCTCTTATGCAAATAATTTTCTGTGGGTTTTTTTTGTCTTTCTGACTTAAAGACAAATATTCTGTACTTCAATAATACATCCGTCCAGTGTGGTTTGTTTTTTCAGACTTTGCCAGCTGGTGCCTGTGGCTGGAAAATCTATGTGGTGCCATGATTATATCTAATCACTTTTCATATAATTTGAATACAGTGCAGTGAGACGTTCCTAATAACCCACTGTAAAGATTCAAGATTATCTAAATGGATCATTTCTATGCACTGGACTGAAAGATCAACACAAGTAAAACACGTCTATTTTAATGAATATTTTATAACAAACTTTTTTTGAAGGAGGAACATCTACTGGTATAATACAGTGTTTAATATGGCCTCATGTCGACTCTGAGCTCCCCCCACCATTTGTAATGGTGGCTGCAGTTTTACACAGTTCTTTGGTGCTTTTCTTTCTCTCTTACATTTTGCATTTAAGTTTTGAAGGTAAGAGGATTTAGCTGAGGCATATGCAAAGCCCTTTAAGTATTGTTTTCTTTTTTCCATAATAACCCTTGGGAAATTTACATCTCTTTCCTGACTAAGAGATTACCTCTGTTGTATGTGTATGCATTTGCATGCTGCTGTTAGCAGAGCAGCAGGCTGTTGACTGCTCCTGCTTCTTCCTGAGGCCTTATCTTCCTCAGTCTGCTGTGACAATGAGAACTGCAGAGTGCTGGGAGAGGGAGGAGAGCAAGGTGCATGTGCATTCTGGCACTTCAATTATGTAGGCCACAGGGCTAAAACTGGTGTAAAAAGCAGCAGACATTTGTTTTCCATCAGACATTGTCCTCCTTGAGTTTCGAAGCTTTTCACAATTTTGGTCAGCTATTGTCATAAACCCATGAATTAGGGCAACAAGCCTTGGAATGAACCTGTTATCAGAGCATTGCCTGTGTGTGTGGGGGAGAGAGGGAAGACAATGGAACTTTTTATTCTCTCATGTAAAAATGGAAATATAGGGCTGGAAGGGACCTTTAGCGGCCAAGTACTTCAACTTCTGCCCAAGAGAGAATCATTGGCAATTAAAACCACAGATCCCAAATTAGAGGTCTGAGCACTTACCAGTGGAGTTGCAAGCTGCATGGAAATTCAGTTGAAAATGCTGGATTTGTGCAAGAAACAGCATTTATGTGAGGGACCAGTCGCTTAGACTCTGAATGGATGAGATGAATCCAGAGTGGGAAGAGCACTGGACCTCAAAGTGGTGTAGCAACTTTCCTGGCAGGGGAGACAGGTAGCAGGTCACTGGCAGAATCAAGACTTGAGTTCAGGCCTCCTAACTTCCAATCCAAAGTCTTTTTTCTACTAGGTTACCCTGTTTTTCAAAACCGAAGCAACTCCACTGAAGGCAGAAGGCACTCCTAGCTTAACCTTGCCATGGGATTGCAAACAGATCCACAGGTTTTAGTGTTGAAGCCATGTGTTGGGTGTGGGACCTGTAGCTTTTGAGACAGTCTCATCCCATAAATTTTGGCTTGTCTTAAATTCTTTATAATCTGTTGAGGAATGATTTACAGGCCCAGAATAAGAAAAGTGGCCATTCTTGTAGGATGACTGCACAGTGCAAGACAGCATCATGCCTCTACACACTGAGTTGGCTCTGTGCATGCTAGCTCCAGAACTGGGGTAAGAATGGGCTGCAAGTACAGGGCACTGCCTGGGCTAATCAGCTTTGCAGAGAATTAAGAAAAGACAATCAGGAATAATTTTCTGAGAACTGTATCCAAAAATGTATTATTAAAATAAACAGATTTGGAGAGAAAAGTAATGCTCCTGGTTAGAACAGGTTTGTCTGTGTTGGGGAGCAAGGACACTGAGGAGGAGCTCCTGTGGGAATGTGGTATACCCTTGTAGGGCTTGGGAGCTCAGAGCACGTACCATCTGCACTTTCAGAAAGTGCTAAATGGAGCTTGACTTTGCAGTTGTAAACTTGGGTTGGTGCTGGCTCAACTGCCTCCTTTCCTTGCTGCTTGTCAGCTGGAGGATCCATGTCCTAGGGAAGACGATGTGTTTGGAGCAAGCAGTCTTTGAATTCCTCATGGTCTTAAATAGTGATATCTTCTCTGGTAAACTGGATGCTGGCCTGACTTTATTAATTATTCCTGTGTTTAAATATTTGATTATTAGAGAGATTGCAGTTTTGTCCTTTCTTAACCGTAAGAGGGATTTTCCACAAACTCCGGTGGCAGTATGGATCCAGATCCAACCCTCCCTTACTTCAAGGGTGTTTAGATCTGTGGTTTTGGTTGAACCCCCTGTAGGAAAGAGCATTCAGCTATGAGTTAATGTCTGGATACAAACTTTTCCAGAGTTTGGGAGTATTTGGAAGTATGACTTGAATTCAAACTGTAGTGTTTTATTGTTACAAAAGGAGAAGAAAGTCACTAGAAAATGTCTAGTTCTACAGCCAAACCTGGAAGCTTTATAGGTAATAAACTGAAATAGTTGGGTATTTCTCAATTTTTAACTTTTTTTTGGGGGGTGGTGGGGATGTCAGAAAATGTGTTGGAACTGAAATATTTGTTGAAACTAAGATTTTTCTCACAAAAAATGTATCTGCTTTGACAAAGCTCTCAGCTGGGAGGTGTCTCGGTCCAGGCTGGAATTTCTGGTTAAAACGAGCAAGCAATGAATCCCTCTTCCAGCTTCTAGTTCTAGCTTCCAGCTTCGGGGGCCAGTAGCTCAGTGCTTGGGGCACTTATCTGGAGAAGCTTGGTTCATTTCCCTGGGGTAAAGCAGCAGGGTCTTAAACTTGAGTGTTATTCATGCCAGGTGAGTGCCCTCGTGAATCAAGGACTTCCCAAGTTTCCAGAGTCAGCTTCTCTATCTTCATCTTATCCCATGAAAAATTTGAAAAGTTCTTGATTTTGTTCTCCATTGCAACAGTAATAAATGTTGAACCTCTGAAATGTTTCCACAACCCAATGTTTTTATTTTTTTGGCCAGTCTGAACAAAGTGGAGTGTGCAACCACAGGAAAGCAGAAGAGTCTGATGTCCTTGCTTTAAATTCTTCTTTTGTCCCCACCCACCCTTTTCTTTTGATGACCTACAATAAAGTTTATGCCTGACTTGGAAGATGTTTTCTTGGCTATCCACTCTCAGCACAGATAACATAAACACTTCCCTATTATGGTGGTTTTCTCTAGAGTTGTTCCAATGGCCACACAGGATGCCAATTTGAGGCTACACAGCCTTGATAGTGACTAAGAAATACTAAATATTCCCCTTTTCCCTTTATGGATAGTTCTGTATGTCCTGGTTATATATAATTCTTCTGTGTGGTAATGGAGAAGGAGGCAACATTGAAATCAAATTTCTTATTTATTTCCCTCCATGGATTAACTTGTGTGGTAATAAAAACAATTTAAAGCTGTCCAATATTGTTTTTTTTCCCATACAATTCCTTGCAATTTGCTGCTGTGGTTTGTTGCTCAAAATGATCTTTGGAGGTTTACAATGAAGGTTCAAGATTTCAAACCTCAAGTGGGAGGAATGACCCAAACTAACAGCTCTCCCCTGTACTCCAAGTACAGTTATTCACTGTGCCACAATATGGAGGGAATGTATGGGAATCCTATATACAGAGCATGTTCCTCTTGCAGTGAAGATGGCAAAGTTGTTTGCAGATGCTTGATAATTATTGTCAGTAGGGTTGTGTTTGCTCTTTTGAAAAGCTCCACTGAATCTGAATGAAACAAAATTATGTAGAAAACTATGTTGGCTAAATGCCTTTCTTCTGCTTCAACTCCTTGAACTTTTAAAGTCAGCTGATGGCTGGAGCAACTTTTAGAATCTTTTTTAATTTATTTATTTTTTCCTGATGATTGAGAGAAATGTAAAAGTCATGTTAATGAAAGTTAAAATGATATTTCCCTTATTACTGGTGCCTCCTTCTAGTTGCCCATTACTTTCTCAAACAAACTTGGGATTTTGCATGTTTGGTCTGTGCCCAGGATTGACTTCTTGGGGAACATTTCAGTAAAATCGAAGTGTTCGTAAAGTGTGTGCATGCACATATGCGTGCATATATGGTTGCCTTCAGTTCTGATCAAAAGGTATGTAAATAAAGTTCAGTGACCAGTTAAGTTTTTCAGTTTGTTGCTGAACATATTTCAGATTAGAGGAACAAGCCAACTTTAAAGAAACTTGATTAAGTAGTTTTAAAGTGGTGCTTGATTTTTATTCTCTACAGATGCAGTAAGGTATTTTTGTTAGGTTTCTTAAAGCTTGGGAGACTGAAGGTAAATGTATAACTTAAGTTTTGTCACACTTTTGCTTTGCTCTTTGTGGGGATTATGTGGTGAGGTCCCCAAAGAAATTTTGGCTTAATCTGAATGGGCAATGATTTTAAAAGGCTAGCAAAATTTATTAAAGCATTATGAGAGTATTGAAATATGAAGGAAAGGGGCTACTAGAATGTGCCGGGGGATGGACTCACCTCAGTCCATTAAAGTCAATGATAAGACTGCCATCAGTGGGCTTTGGATCAGGTCTCTTGGTTGAGGTTAATGGTGGTTTCACTGAAAATGATGGAATTGCAGAGGATTTTCACTCTTTAAGCAGAATTGAAGACCAGGAGCCAACAGGATTTTCAGAAACAAAGAATGTGTGTTCATACAACTACCTCTTCATAGTAAGGAAACAAGAAAGAGTACAGAAAAAATCTGTTACCAAGGCAGAACAGACTCTAAATAGAACATTTTTTAAAGTTTTGTCTGAAGTGTCAGCAGTTGTTTCGGGGCATCATGTTTCCCTGGGGGGAAGCCTTTCTGTAAATGCTCTCAGCAACCATGTGAATGGATTTAAGATCATTTTCTTGCTATTTCAGTTCCTTCCAGTCTGGTTGGTGTGTAGAAAAGGCTCACTGTAGTCAGCTGCATCCCAGAGGTTTTGTAAGTCTCACTTGAAGGCTTACAGCCAATACATTCACTGCCAGCAGGGGAAAAAAAAGTCTCCATACATGTATTCATGAGATTATATTATTCACTTTAGTGAGGTAATCTTCTGTTTCTTGGGGGAAAAAAATTAGTCTTAGTGTTGTCTTTATTGTGCTGATGTCTTATGAACAATGTACTTCTAAATGTAACCTGCTGTTTCTTTCCTTGAAATCATTCATTAGCTATTTGTTATATTCAGAGAAGAAGAATAGCTGCTATTTTTGTTTAAGGGAAGGAGTGGAATATTCTTATTGACAAATAAATATTCTTGTGATCTGGTCTCAGTAGGGGAAATGTTTCCAAGGGGATGGAACAGTGCATTCAATTTTTGAACCTGTGGTACTGGGGTACTCCCAGTGTGTGTGCTTCGCTACCTGGTGGAACTCCAGTTCTGTGGTACCTGGCGATTTTGTTTTGGAACCAAAAAAAGTACCTTGGTCTGCCCTGACTTATCTCTGCCATCAGTTTGCTGTGACACCTCAGGGAGGTCACTTCATCTTTCTGCTAGGGTGCATAGGTGACTTGTGCCCCCTGTGTCAGGGGGGACACATGCCCCCGCAGTGGCCAGTCATTGGCCAGGGAGAGGGAGGGGTTCCCTGTGACCAATCATACCGCCTGGGAAGTGCGAGCGGCGCTTCTCGCACCTCCACTCCCTGGCCAGTGCTTGTGGGGAGGGCACTGGTGCTCCTTCTGCTCTCCCTGCCCATTGCCTAAGCGGGGAGCGCTGACTGAGGGGGTGCACCAGCGCTCTCGGGGGGTGTACATGTACCCCCATGCATCCCTTATGCATTGTCACTGCTTGGGTGTCACCAGGTTGTAATCCTATGTGGTGATTAACTCACTGAAGTTAAACAGTGCTAAAATCCTCAGCTTAATGGCACTGTATGCACTAATTGAAGATTTATGTATATATAAACATATATACATAATATATATATTTTCTGGAGCTAAAATCTCAGTAAAGTTCCCTTTAAGTCTACGATGCAGCTTTTGGGGTTTATTTTCTGGTGCGACTTCTGCAGTGCCAAGAAATTAATTACAAAAAATGTTATTTTGTTCTATCCTTGTCCTCCAGAATATATCTGGTTCATGCTTGTCTCTTTTCCCATTCCTACATGTAAGCCTAACATTACACTGTCCTTTCATGTCATTTTGTGGACAAGAGCTAGATTATAGCTCCTTCCAGGGCTCACAGTGATAGTGGGTGCATTGTCCTAACGAGGTAAAGTGAAATAATTGCTTCTGCCGTTGTTTCTACTCCTTGTCCAAATTTTGGAAGGTTGGTCCTGAGAGGTAGGACAGGAGTTGTGAACTGGATCTTATTACTGTATAGCTAATTTGGAAGAGGGATCTCAGCCACCATCAGAAAAAGGTGGAATTTGTGATCTGTAGTTGGAGCTTGGGTAGGGGGAGGAAGCATTTACTCAACATTTTTCCAGAGAAGTTCAATTGCTGAGAGATGCTTTATAGAGAAGGAGGGAAAACTGCAGTGATAGTGGCTTTCTCAAAGCAGCTGCTGGGTGTACAGCTGCAAACATCCATTTTGTCTGGGTTCTACTGTGTGGGAGGAAGCCAGTTGTGTAGAGCAGCTGTAACCCATCACCACCACCATATGTTTGTAGGTGCTACAAATCAAGAGAGCTGCAAGGAAATAAATAAGATCAGTTGTGCTTCCCCAAAACCTTCAGTTCAGAGAATAAATATTTGCTCAAAATAAAGTTCTCCAAGCCTCAGTAGTTTACAACTTCATTCCTAAGTGAATAGCATATTGCAGTTATGCTGCACCATTCCACATGGCCAAACCCTGTTTCAGTGTTTCTGACCTATGGTTGTATATCATTGCACTCTTTGGGTGCAGAGGCATAAAATGTTTACTTTTAATTTACTTTTACTTCAGAGTAAGTTTAGAGCTCGCTTATAATGTTCTGCCCTTTGTTGGTGTAAGTTACTCCACTCCAGGGCAAAGATACTAGTTGCAAGTTATGTTGCCAGTGTGTCCAAAGTACTAGCTGGTTTCTAATGCAGTAGCTCTTTGGCCCTGTTCAGACATGCAGGTAAAGGTGAGAGAGGATCTGATGCACAGTTCACACAGTCGTGCTTCCTGCTATGCCACACATGCCTGGCAGGAGGCATCATTGTAGGATTGTGCCTCAGTATGTCTTGCAAATAGCAAGCTCCCAAGGTTGGGATCCCCCTTAGTTGCTCCCAGCTGCTCTGGGCTCCCAGCCACAGGGTTGTACCTGGCCACATGTTCAATGAATGACCTCATAGGAACTAGCCACAAAATTGTTACACTTTTTTGGTGGAATAACTTTGTGGCTTATTCCTTGTTTTATCATGCCTATTACATTTATTGAACCTGTGACAGGGTCACAAATTAAGATCTGATTAACTAGTTAATCACGTCTGAAATGGAACGTGTGGCAGGGTCCTTCGTTTAATGCAAACTGGCCATCACTTTTTGGTGAGGTGCCTTTTAATTATACCTGCCATGGATGGTTACCTCTAGAGGTCATGTTGTCTGTAAACCTTGTGTATTCTGTGACTGCCAGTGTAAATTTTATCTGGATTAAAATCCAAGGTAAAGTAATCCCAGGAAACATATCATATGTTCTCACCCTTAGCCTCCAATCTAAGCGTCTTCTGGTCATTGGCAAAAATCCTGTTGGTGCAGGATCAGGTCCTCTAGTGTCTCACATGGTTTAATTTCTCACTTCAGAGCTCTGTTCTGTGTTTCATTGCTGTGCTGTCCTGATTTCTTTTTGAAGCTTCTGTTTAAAAGTGACTTACATTCCAGAACACAATGTCTAATTAAAATTCATGCAAATCTCTCAGATGTTAGCACTGATGTGAAAATAAAGGGAAATACTAAAATATTATGAAACTCTCATTAAAATACCTTTTGGATTTTCTTTAATTTATAATTAAAAAAAAAAATATTGCCTATGGGACAAGTTCAGGGGAGGAGGAGATGTGCAGTTTTGAGAGGCTGGGTTAGGTTATTTGAGGCCTTCCAAATGGCTTTGGCATATCAGAGAGTATGTACAGATGGCTTGAAGGTTGCCTCCTGTCTGCTTCACTGACAATGCTGTTTGTGATGAGGACAGGACTGGAGCCAGTAAAGAGCTGTTGTCTGCCCAAAAGCTTTGAAAGACCAGTGCCATGAGGATGTGAACAGTCAGCTTGATGTCTTCTCCCTGTCCCCTCATCCCTACATGTGCAGCAAATACAGGTTGGAGCCACGCATATCCCTTGATCAGAAAAGGAATAATCTCCAAACTGGCTGACAGATGTACAATGTTCACTCCAGGCACATGTCAAGAATGTCCAGAGTAACCAGAATTAATCATGAAATAGCTAGCAATCAATACACTGCTGGTTATTTGAGTGCTGTATCCATGTAAACAGCACTCAAGATTTCTGCAAATTTAATTTTAACCACAGTTTCCAGAGTATTGATGGGCACCAGTTTAATGTTATAAAAATGCAACGAGCTGCTGACTTCTAAAATGTTACTGATGTCAAGCATAACCAGAGACTTGGGGCTTCTGTATACCTAGTCCAGTGGTTTTCAAGTGCCTTTGTCATCTGTCCCTTAAGTTGATTGTACTGTGCTGTACCCCCAAATTTTTGTTAGGGATAAAAAGTAGTACTTGTGTCACTAAATCCACACTGTTATTTCTTCAACAACCTTAGATAGTTGTTTTTTTTGCCTTTGTTCTTACTTCACTTGTTTTGCTTTTCACTTCTGCTTTCCCATTTCTTCTTCTCATGTACTGTGTAGAAGTTTGCTATGTGCCCCATTTTGAGAGAACCCCTGACCTAGTCTGTAAGTAGTTATTGAAATCCTTCAGGGAAAGTTTGAGTTGATGTTTGTTGAGTCCTTGTGGTATATAGAGGGGTGCCCTGATCACACCATTCTGGGTATAAGTAAAATGGGAGCAGCTAGTAGAAGGCCCCTGCCACATGTTATACTTAATTGGTGATTGACCAGTTAATCATGCCTTGAGTTGTGGCCCCACCACATATTCAGTCAGTTAATGGTGTGATAAAACAAGGAAGAAGCCACAAAGTTATTCCACAGAAAATGTGTAAAAACTTTGTGGCTGGTTCCTATGATGCCATTAATTAAACGTGTGTCCAGGTATGCCTCTGTACCTGGTAGCCCTGTTAGCTGATGGGACTCCCAGCTGCAGGGGGGCACCATGCGTTTCAGTAGCTGAGATCCCTGTGAGCTGATTGGGGCTCTCAACCATAGGGGTGTGCTGTGCACTTCCAAGCCTGGGAGTCTGCAGCTGAGCCAGGTGTGGGGACGCAACATGCATCCCCATGGCTGGGAGCCCAGAGCAGCTGACAGAGCTTCCTGCCATGGGAACTTGCTGTTTGGTAGTGCAGGGGGAGATTGTGATCTTAAGGCATGATGGGATCTGATGCATAATCCTGCAACAATGCATCCTGCCATGCACTTGTGGAGTGAAATGTATGTGGCATAGCAGAAAGCACAATTGTGTGGGTTGTGCATCAGATCCCATCACACCTTTACCTGCATGTCTGGCAGGGGTGGAAAAGTAAACTAATACTTGAAAGAGAGAAATCTGTAGGAAAGCCCAAAGTTTAGGATGATACTTTTATCATCTTGTTGTTTTTTGAGTTTCCAATATAATCAAACCCCAAGCAGGGGGTAAATTTGGATGAAATGCAGTCTAAATAGACTTATTCTGGAACAGTTTGGAATCTCCATCTGCTCACAGTGGGAGGAGGTGCATGGTGAGGGGGAGGAAAGGGAACAGTGCTGCTTACTTCTTCAGTTTACATGATGGCCACAACCCTGGCGTCCTAGTTACTGTTAAAAGCAAAAGCTGTGCTGGCTGCAGCATTAGGATAGCAAATAGCTGGTTGAATATGCCTGGGTAGGTGGAATGGAGGCTTCACTCCAGGGAACCTGAGTCAGATAGAGACTTAGTGAGTTATTAAAAGAACAGTGTTACATAAGTACAGGTGAGGAGTGTGTATCAGTTGACATCAGCAGGAAACGCTGTTAAGTGAACTCAGTTACCTTTTGTTTGTTTGTTTTTTCTTTTTTTTTTTTAAAGATGCCTATTAAATTGGCATGTTAATAATCAAGGAGCAGGTATTGTAATAAAACTTGGAAATGAGACTGGGGGGCTTATGAAAGAATTACTCAGCCATTTAAATATTTCTTAATATTTACTCCATAAAGCATCTTCAGTCTGGGGCAGGAACTTTGTGTTTGAAGTAACTAACATACTGCTTAGCACCACAAAAATAAACAATAGTGCTAATCTTTGCTCTGAGCCAGCAGTGGCTTGTGCTCAGAGTTGCCAGGAAAGCCTCTTGCCTCTCAATGGTGCCATCTGCTGACTGACTTAAATCACACTAAATTGAACTGTTGAATTCAAGATGATGGATTTTCTGCAGGTGGGTATTTTGGTCCCCAAATCTTAGAGAAAAATACCCATTTCTGACTCTGTTGGAAAGCTTTACTGATGGAAGACTCTTCTTCATGAGGGTATCTATGCTGGCAGGAGCATTAAAGTTGCTTCATTTAGCCTTTCTCAATTGGAAGGAATTCATAATGATATGAGATAGAAAAGGGAGTAAATTAGATTGAGGGAAGAGGACTAGTTTGGCTAATGCCCCCCCTCTCTCCATCACTGTGTAGACAGTCTGGTGCCATGTGGGGATATATGAGCTCTTTCTGGGCAGGATGCAGTCATCCTGAAAGTGGAGTTAGAGGGCAGCCCTGTAGATGATTGATAACACCTTCCTGTAAATACCAGGGAAGGAATAGAAGAAAAAATGTGAATATTTAGTCTTTCCATGAGACACCTATGCTTTAGCAAAGGCTTTCTCCTCAGTCAGGACGCTGCTTCTCTATCCTCTGTACAATGCTTATCCCTGCTCTGCCTTTCTAGCCTGGTTCCACAGCTAGACCAGAAACAGCTTTTTACAGCACATGTTTTGGCTTCTGTACATCTCTCTCTTTCTTCCCTGTGTCCCGTGACACTGTTTCAGATGGTCTGTATTTCTGTCTAAGAAAAGCTGTTTCTATTTCCCTCTTGCATATTAATTTTCAGCCTGTGTCACTGCTCTCTGTTTGGCTGTCATTGGAAAGACACTTAAATGCATCTTTCTGCTGCAGTACTCTGAGATGATGGCTAAGAGCAGTTAAGCACATCTGGGAGGCAGGTGGCTAGACTGTCTGCACTCTCCTACCACTTAAAGGCAAAAATATGTTTGTCTGGTCTTTCACACTAGAGTCTATTCAGGATAGTGATGTGATACTAAGGAAGTGTCAGGTTTGTTAGGTGTAGCTGCAGAGCAGACAACACATCCCTTTCTTTCTCCTGCCACAAAGAAATACATAGGAAAGAGTTTGGAAAAGTATGTTATCTAGCAAAAATGTGGGAGTAAGAGCACATTTTTCCAACCAAAGGAAAACACCAGAGCCATCCCTTGTCCTCTGATCCAAATTATTCAAATATCTCTGTACCTCCCTGTGTTCAAACTCCAGCTCCTTTGTGCCTGTTGGCTCATACTGGTATGAAGATTGGTGTTTAAGGTGAGAAGCTTTACATCATCTTGAGGTATGAGCTTAGGACATTCTATTAAAAAAAAAAAAAAAAAAAAAGGTTGGCTGGACTCTCCCCTTTCTCAGCAAACCTGGTGGTCTGATGCATTCGATATGGCTGAAGTCTGGAGAAACAAGAGATTTTAATCAAGGGGACCCATCATTTTCCTCTTGGCCATGATACAGCCTGTACTGCCTTTCCCCAGCCCCATTCATGCAGGCTGATGGTAGCCTGCAGATTAGACCTTGGTTTGTTATTAAAATAGAGAGAAAGGCTAAAGGAGAATGCAACTGCTGAGATAACTGAACTGAATAGCAAGAATGAAACAAGAAGGCAGTACCTGTTCTTTTCCTTATCCCTCATTCTTCAGTCTCCTTGGCTTTTCTGTAGAGGAGGACTCTCATTTGTTCATCAGTAGATTGCAAAGAGCGATGCAGATGGAGAGAGTGAGGCCAAAACAGCCAGGTGCCTTGTCCAAGGCCACTTGGAGACTTATGGTAGAGCCAAGGGCAGCAGTGATGTCTGTGGGGACAGTGCAGGAATTGCAATGGTTTGTATTTAATCCTTGATGTGGAAGGACAGAAGCCACATGTCAGGCTGTGAGAATGGAGTTTAGTCTACTCTGAAATGGCTAGATAGTTAGGATACATAGCCAGAGGGAACCATGAACTTGCAGCTTATTCGTGTGTTCCTTGAGGCTACTTTTGTATTCTTTTCTGTGAAAAAGTGGAAATGGATCAGAATGTGTCAGAAACCCTAAGAGTTCTCAGCTTCCCTTGGATAACTGTCAAACAAAGTGTTGGGGGTGTTTCTGTTTTTGTTTTGTTTTTGTTTAGGTTTTTTTATGTCTGAGTTAGTTCTCTGAGGTCTGACAGGCAGCATCTGCTGAAGAGAGACCATGGGAATAGAATAACAAGGTTGAATGGAAGAAGTGATTACTTTTTTTGTGAGACTTGTAGTAGTGGCTGAGAGAGGCAAAGATAGGAACTGAAGTGCACTGGATGATGGGGTGTGCAGATGAGCCCAGGTTAAAGAAGATAGTAGATTTTGCCAGGGAGTTGCCAGCGCTCTTCCTGACTCTCGTGAGGGCCTACAACACCTTGCTTTCACAAGCATTAAAATAAATGGAAGTCTTTAAATGGGCAGACGGTGTCTTAGAATTGCCTGTGCATTGTCAAACCTGAAGCTTTCTGAAATATAATGTCTGAAGACTGTTTGTTGGAGCTGGGACTTCTTTAGAGTAGCCCCCTAAAGGGTTTTTATTTTTTTCCACTCTCCTTATTTCTTCCCCTTTGCCTGCTGTCTGTCTTCCTGGTTGAATTGTGAAGTTGCCTGTGGATTATGGGTACAACTGCCAGCACGGCTCAACAGACTGTCTCAGCAGCTACGTTTGAGAACATTCACGGCAACGGGACCATGGATGACCGTCACTCTCTTAGCATCCACTCCTTCCAGACCGTTGGTCTTCACAACAGCAAAGCGAAGTCCATCATCACCAACAAAGTGGCACCAGTAGTTATTACGTGAGTTGCTGAAGCCAGGAATTCTTTTATAAATCATGGGTCTTTTTGCCCCAGCCAGTTGGCATGTGGCATTCCCTCCCTGCCAAAGCTTCTTGGAGTACTGCCCTTCTTGTTATATTAAAGACTAGGAAATTTCCTCTGCTTTGCCTGGCTCATTGATTTCAGGATGCATTTTGTCTTCCTAAGCAAACATTCTTCTGCGGGGAAGAGGTAAGTGCTTCAGCCACACTCTCTACTGCCTCCTCCCCTAGTAGGGACAGCCTTTCAGAAGGCCTGAGCACCTCTCTCCTGTTCTCTCAGGTGAGCAGGCTCCTTGATGGGTACAGGATTCAGGGATTTCTCTCTTCATACCTGTTCCACAATAGCAACTCTGGCCTATTGGCCAGTCATCCCTGTGCTGGTAGAAATGCCTTGTCCCACATCTTGCATGGCACATCAGAAGTGGTTATTACCATGCACAGAATACAGTATAATTTTGGTTGCATGACAAAAATTTAACTAATGATTTTAGTTGTAGACCATATGTCATACTTGGAGTTCCCTAATTTAAAAGGATGGGAAAGTTGGGTTTTCAAAACCATATTTCTGCTTCCCTGAGCTTCAGTCACTTGACCTTTTCCAGTCAGCGATTCCCATGCTGGAGTGGAGAAAGCCTCTTTGTGTTGACTACCATGTGACTTTTGTATGTGGCTTTCAGTTACAACTGCAAAGAGGAATTCCAGATTCATGATGACCTACTCAAGGCCAACTACACAGTGGGGCGGATTTTGGAAACCACTCCAGAACACTACCTTGTACAGGTAAATACTGCTGACCATCTTTTGCCATTAACATGTTTTTTTTTGCATGGAGCCTGGAGCAAATAGGTTAGGTTTCTTTTTTATTTTAGATTAAAATAGTGCCTTTTATGAGCTAAAGGAAGGGTAGGATATCTGGGCAATTTTCTGCATAGCTAATTTCATTTCAGCCATTGGAAGTGTAGCTTTCGTCTACATTTGGGATTGGCTGGTTTGCATCTGGAAGAGAGTGCGTAGGTAGAGTGAGTGAGATGATGGGGAAGAACCAATGTCAGGAGCTACTTGGTGGTGGAAGGAAAAGAGAGAGGCAGCTGAGGTTAGTTTTAACCTAGTCATGGGAACAGTTTCATTTCAGTTTTTTGAAAGGTTTTGATCTCAGGTTCCCAAACATGGAATCCTCTGTTCTCAAGCTATGTACGTGTGGGCTCTGGGATTGGTATCAGTGATTTGTTTAGCTTTTCAAGTTGAACTAAGTTTTCTGCTTCAGAGTATAAGCCCCTAGACCTTCTGGAGAAAGACTTGGGAAGAAATTTTTCTCTATAGCACAATGGGCTGAAGTTGTTTTCTGTTATTCAGAAAAGGCAAGCTGATACAAATGGGTAAATCATTATGAGAAAATAGAATACAAGTAGGCAGAAATATTCTGCTGCATGATCAGAGGGGTGTGTAGAACAGGTGTTTGGGAAGGGTTTCTTTGAGGAGATTGTCTTCTCTTGCCTCTGTCTCTTCTTGCTACAAGTGTATGTAGATGTTTGGCTTTATGTAATATGTTGTGTGTTTCCTACTCAACACTTTTTTTTTTTTACCCCCTCCACTACGTATCTTGCAGGGGAAATATTTTATGGTCAGAGATGTATACAGTAAGTTAGATGTACTGAACACTACCAGTAGTTGTGGAGCTCCGAATTTCCGACAGGCAAGAGGAGGGTATGCAGTATTTGGAATGGGACAGCCCAGCCTTGATGGATTCAAGCAAGTGATGCAGAAACTCCAGAATGATGGGCACAAGGTCTGTGTATATGGTAGGGACAGGGGACAGTCGATGGCAAAGTTATCTGTATAGTAGACGTGTTATAAGATTTATTTTTCTGTTTTAATATGCATCAAGTAAACCCTGTTCATTAATGGATGTAAGTGTTATAAAATGAACCCATATATACAAGTGAAGTCTTATGTAGTGAGGTCAATTTATATCAAAGTATAATGTAGTTCTGCTTACAGTGAAATAAAGTGTCATTGTTGAGGTTTTCTCTGCTTTTGTAAGCTTAGAGTTTGTGCAACAGAAGAGATAATCAGGCTAACTTGTTCGATGGAATCTTTCGTTAATATGTAGGCTGGGTGAGCTGTCATTCTGCCCTTGCCTAGGCTTTGCAATGGACTGTGTTACATAAAGTGCTGCAACATCTATGTGCAGTGCAGCCAAATGACACTGGACCTCCTGTTTATGACAAGTATTAAGTTCAACCATCCAACTTATGATGTAGTGACTCTTTCAATTTCTGTCTGCCCTTATGACTGAGGCAAGGATTTCTTGGGGTGATTATTTTTTTTTTTATTGGACCAACTGCAGGGTCCAGTAAAAAAAACCCAAAAAACTCAACTTTTGTCGGACCAATTGCAGAGTCAGGATAGAGTTAGACAAGCTTTTGAATGGAAGACATTCTTCATTAGGTCAGACATCACTCTAACAGTACTTATTATCATTGATGCATCGGGTCTCTTGCCACCTATGGGCAGTACAAAGCGAAGTGTACTGTGCAGTCTGGATAGGAGTCTATGGTGTTTGAGAATGCAGTAGCTGTACATGTAACTCGAAACACAAACAGGCTAGTGATGGCAAATCCCAGCTTAAAGTTCAGCTGTTTAATGCATATCATAACTACCTCCAGAGGAATAATCCAAGAGCTGCCTTGCTCTGTGTCCTGAGGGCAATGGGAAGATCATAGGAGTAATGCCTCTATGGAAATTTCCAGCTGTTCAGTCCCCTTGTGGAATACCAGCATTCACTTGAAAAGAGCCACTCTGCTAGGTTGGGTATGGATAGAAGTAAGATAATGTTCTGGTATTGCTGCCCTCCTCCTAATTTATTTTTAGTTCCTCTTATTCCCATTTTACTGAGAAGAACAGCTGGGAATCTCTACCCCATGGCAGGGAGTGTGGTATGAGAGAGACAGGAGGCGATTGACTCCCACAACTCACACAAGTAACAGAGTGGCTCTGGTAGAGAGATTTAACTGAAATGGTTGTCTTATTCTCAAAGGCAGCCTTTCAGAATTTGGTATCCCCCCTTGCATCCAGGGCAAGTACTTCTTGAAGATGAATAACATGTTCATCCTTATTGCCATCTCAGCTGTTATAGGGCAAGATCTTGTACACAAGGCAGTGAATTTTATACTATTGTAAGGCTGTTGTAAGAGCCTGTGAGAGAAGGTATAAAGGCTGTTGTTTTAAGTTTCCCAGAACACAGGGCAAGTAATAACCCTGTCTCCTTACTGTTTTACTTGCTCAGTCCCAGTGTAGGGTAATGGAGCTCTTCATTTTCCAAGCGTGTCAGGATTACAAGTCTCTCCCAGGTGTCTAGGTTCACATATTGTGCATGTCACCATAGTAGGTCAGTGTGTCACAAGCATTTAAAAACTAGAATAAATTGTCCTATTGCCTGGTCAGAAGTAATTTTCTTGCATCAAGCATAGATTCTTTCATTTGTCATCTGTGAAAACAATATTGTGGAATGAGAAACAAGCATTTTTTTTTCTTTGGCTCTGGGAGTTGGGGTGGTCTGTGGCCACCCTTTTATTCCTTTGCATCAGTGAGTCCCACGGTCTTGTTCAGCTCCTGAGAAAATTCTTACTCCTGTTACTGAGGAGTCTTCTGTGCTTAGCAGTTCTAGGAAAATGTAGCTATATTGGGAGCTCTTGATCATGGAAAGAAGGGGGAACCTCTCAGGTAGGTAGGGTCAAAGCCCAATGAGAGACTTTGAGGTAGACTCTGTATTCAGTAGAAGTCAGTACAGAGACATGTCTGGGTTGACATGTATTGCTGCTGCATTCTTTACTACCTGGCACACTGTCAATTTGGGGAGCTTTATCTCCAAGTAGAATGTGATTCAGTAATAGAAGTTAAGAGTCTGTGACTGTGGGGCTCAGGATAGTCAGTTCTGACTTGCAAGAACTTTCTGGACAGGTGCAGTTAGAGCAAGGGTGGGCAATTATTTTGGGTGGAGGGCTGCTTACTGAGTTTTGGCAAACCATCGAGGGCCGGATGACATGCATCCAGGGGCAGATAAATATTTTCTACATTTTTTAGGGGCCCTGCAGGCTGGATAGAATGGCCTGGTGGGCCACATCCAGCCTGTGAGCCGCATTTTGCCCACCCCTAATTAGAGGCAGGTGTTTTCACTATTGTGCCTGCTTTGGCCTAGATATCGCTATAAGGTGTTCCAAAGGACTCTAAAGCTGGTAACTGATTTAACAAACAGAGAGGGATCTGTTATGGCAGAATCAAGGTCTTGGAAAAGCTTTTTCCCACTCTCCCTACCTGCATTGCCTCCTTGTAGCATGGGTTCAACTTTACCCAGAAGTTCTTCAGCTAGATGTTGATTTCAGCTAGGCCTTCATCTGCGATTCACAAAGCTAGCTAGTTGGAAGGCTGTTGGCTGTACATACTTGTGTCTTTGCAGGAGTGCATCTTCTTTTGTGTTCGTGAGGAGCCTGTGGTATTTCTACGCATGGAAAATGATTTTGTACCCTACACACCCAGAGGAAAGGAGAACTTGCATGAAAATCTGCACAGTCTGCAGAGAGGGGTCAAAGTGGAAAACCTGGAGCTTGCAATCCGGAAAGAGGTGATTGAACATCTAAGCTGGCCATTTCTTTGAATGGGATGCTGGGAACTAGTTCTCCTCTAGTTATTTTGAGAGGTTTGGTGAACAGAGGTGATAGGAGTTGTGTTTAGCAAGAGAGAAGGGCAGTTGGGAACTCATTGTGGCTGTGTGATAGCTTTTCTGAAGACTTTACTGTTTTGGGAAGGGTCCACTGTAAAGTGTCATGTGTGTGTAAATGTGCTTGCACCATATATATGTAGCTCTATTTGCTTGCGTGCTTAAGAAACTAGTACGCTGAAATGGCACGGGGTCTTGTACTGACCTTTTTTTCCTTGCACGAAGAGTTCCTGTGGTTCCCATTCTGGGCCTTTGCAGTTAAGTGAATTCAAACAGCTGTGCGGTTCCATTCAGGAGCATCTGTATGACTCTGTCCCTATCTTTCTATCTGCCCCTTCTGCTCTAGTGCTGAGTCTGTATGCTTTACAGTTCACCTTAGTCTCAATTTACAATACTTTCCTTCCTGTTCCAGTCTTTGGCCTCTTGTGATTTTTTGCACAGTGTTCAGTACCTGATGAATAAACTGCTCATGAGCTCAGTAGAGTAGCAGGTTATTTTGCAAAATGGACCATATGTTACTTTATAAGAATTGCACCATTTCTCTAGCATCCCTACATGCTGTTTTGGTAATATAGTTGGAAATAGAAATTAAACAGTAAGAATAGCTTTTAAATTGATTTTGTTTGGTTTGTCTACTGAAGATACATGATTTTGCCCAGCTGAGTGAGAACACATACTATGTTTATAATGATATTGAACATTTCAAAGATGAGCCACATTCTGTGAGCATCCATTGTGAAGAGGACATCCATGTGACAGAAGAAGTATACAAGAGGCCTGTTTTTCTGCTGCCATCTTACAGGTAATGCTTAGACATAAATGATAGTCCCATATAGCTTGGGTTCCTTTCCTCTTTCTTCTCTTCTTCTGCATGTTTATTCCATAATAATTTGGCAGGTCTATGCCTAGGAAGCCCATTACATGCTCAGCTTGGGATTTTGTTTTGTTTTGTTTTTTTAAATCCAAGGTGCCAGACCCGAATACAGCGTGTTCATAATTACAGCTCTGGGTTGTACTCATCTTCTTCCAGTGCACATGGGCTTTATCGTTTCAGCATGTGTGTTCAGATTGGTGGAAGAAAGGGAAAACGCCTTTTTGTCTTGCTGAAGAGCAGCATTAGCTGTAGGGGGAGCTAGACAACCCTCTCCTCCCAGAACAACAGGTGAAGGGTTTGAAGAAACATTTACAGAACACCTAATATTAGACATGGATTTCTCCTATGCCCATAAAACCTTTCGGTGTTCAAGCTTGAATGGCAGAACGACTGCCCTTTATAACTGTAATAGGAGTCTCTAGATGTACAGGTAAACCAAGTGACTGTTACTAAATGTGTGACGTTTCTTGCTTATGCCTTTTTTTGTGGGACTTTCCCAGCCATCCCCTCTTATTTTAAGTCTTTATTCTCCCAGTGAATGGCTTTTTACTGTATTTGGCAGGTACTGTCGTCTGCCTTTGCCTGTGGATGGGGCGCCTCTTGAAGCACAGTTTGATGTTTTCATCAATTTCCTCAGGGTAAGAATGGCTGAATGCAGAAGTCTCATATTAACAATGTAGAGAGAGAGAGAGAGAACATCAGATGGCTGTTGGTTTTTCTGCTCAGAGCAGCATAAATTAGGTCAGTGAATTCTGCCCATAGTCACTGCATTTGTTGTAGCTTCTCTTGGGGGAAACAAGCTGAGGGCAAGTGCAGCACGTGATTTCCAGGAAGGGTTCTGCCTTTCTTACCTAGCTTCCCTGCTAACTAAGGCTTGGGCAAGGGAGGGAAGAAAGGTGATGTACATGAGTTGGTCATTTGATGAGTCTAATTGAGCCCAAGTTAGAGCCAAGGCTTGCCCCGGGGTTCCTAGTCAGTGGAATAAGCAGACTAATGACCTTCTTACAGTACGCTTACCGGATGAGTTTGATTTTTGGGTTTGGAGCTGGGCAGCCACTGCCTGTCTCTGTTTAAATTTGTGGTTTTGCTTTTAAACTTAAATAGACAATCATAGTTTTGTGGTAGCTGACCAGAAATGCAGTGTTGAGCCCCTCTGCTCCAGGAGGTAAGGCCTGTAATCATAAAGGACACTGTTACATAGTTGCTACAAACCTGTACCACATGCGATGCTGAGAGCACAGACCAGAGGCCCTTCAAATATCTGGGGGCTGGAATGACTCGGGCATCACTGGTGGCACACAAATGTACCTCTTGCCTCTAGTTACTGATTCAGATAGGCTTGGATTCAGTCATCAATAGTCTGTTGCCATCACAGGGCTGTGCTCTGTGGCTTCTGTCATGAGAGCTGATGGTCCTGGTCCAGTTCCAGATTAATGAGGACAATCAGTATAGTTGACACCGTGGTGAAGAGCACATTCCCTAGAGAGGCTGTGTCCAGATCTGGTGGTTCTCAACCTCTTTAGACACAAGGCACCCTCAGACAGTGCTAGCTCTGCGCATTCATTCAGTTTTTGACTACAGAAAAATATTAGAGCAATTCTTGTGTTGCAAAGAACTCAGAAGGACCACAACAGGTTAAAATGTTTTTAAAACTGTGCATTTCCTATTTGAAACCTCTGGCTTTGTGAATCATGTTTGCATGTCTAATAGTGCTAACATATGGCACCCTGTGGCACCCTCGAAAGGATCTCCAGGCATACCAAGGAGCTGTGGCACCTAGCTTGAGAATCACTGGTCTGAGTGAGTGACCTGTTGAGGGGAATTGTGAATGAGGCTAACAGGCTACTGACTGTACTGTACCCATTCATGCATAAACTGAGGGTTTGAGTCTCCTGGGTTATCACTTGCTCTTTTTATCAGATAACTCACAAAGCAATAAGCTTTCTTTTCTTGTTTGTGGTTCATATTGTGTGACTCTATGGAGCAGTAGCATGTGCTTGAAATTAACAGTCTGTGTTAATTTAAAGTAAGACTTTCTTTTTCAGTTCTGTCAGAGAGACTTGTGTGGAACAGACCTTTCTCCTAGGGAACATTTAAAAACTGCTACTGCTTTCTTGGCATTCAAATTCTCCATCAAATGAGTTGTTTGAGACTCAAGTACAAATGACAAACAGCTGCCTTGAGTTCAGACCATTTCAGATATGGTTGTATGTTACTCTGAGGCAGTACAATAGGAAAAAATCAGCGACTTCTGTTTATTTTAGCTCCTTCCTATTTGAGTTGCAAGCTGAGGGCAACTGCTCGTCTAAACCTTTTTCTCCTCATGCCTTTGTGCTTTTTCACACATTCTCCTCTTGCCCTGCCTTTTTGGAGCTTTTTGTTGGACATAGCAGGATGCCTGTTTGCCTGCATAAAAGCTTCATCAGTTTGTACTCTTGAGAGCTGTGCGCACCTCTCATGCCCATTAGAAATCAATGAAATGCAATATTTAGTCTTTGTTTGCCTCCACCATCTTCCTTTGTCCCCTTTTATTTTTCTAGGTCATTTTGCTTTAGCCATTAATTTTTTTAGGGAGCCTGCTATGTGTAATTTGGAGTGAGTGCCTCTGGTAGCCTTGACTAAGGTGTTATGATTTGTTCTTTTATAGGGTTTGCTTAAGGACTAGCTGCAGCTGAGTACTTGTCAGCCTAAAAAAAACTCTGTGGTAATGAGCAGGTTGACAGAGAGGAGGACTTCTGTGTGCCCATTTTCCTCAGTTACCCCATGGAGTGACTGGACTGTGTGTGGAGGTCACAAGATAGGAATGGGACATATAGATTTGAATACTGTTTGAGGAACTTGTACTGTTTTTCTTTAGGTTTTTTTTTTTTTTTTCTTAGTCAATAGATTTCCTGCTTCAGAATAGGCAGATTTTGGCTAAGACCTTAAGTGGAGTACCCAAGATGACTACTTTATATGCTGGAAATGCTGTCTATAGTTCTCACTCCAACTATTTTACTTAATATGGATTTCTTTTTTGTTATTGTAACTTAATAAAGTGTATCTAAGGCTCCTGCTATATGTTATGTTTAAAATGTGATTAACCAATTAATTGCATCTTAAATTGTAACCCAGCCACATTGTAAATCCAGGAATAAGCCACAAAATTATCCCACAGAAAATGTGTAATATTCCCTACTATCTGATGAGTGTCTCAGCTGTGGGAGCTTGCAACTTGCCAGTGCAGGGGGATCCTGGGCTCCCCTAGAACTGGCTATAATGCATGATGGGCTCTAATGCTCGAGACCATAATCACGCCTCTTATCATGCATGTGTAGCACAGGAGGAAGCACAATTGTGTGATGGTGGGTTCTTCACTATCACTTCAGCTGTTCACGGGAAAGGCATAAGTGTTTTCAGGTGAAAAATAAGTAACGGTGGCAAAATGCCTTTTGTGGCTAACTTTCATAGATTTCATAGAGATTAAGACTGGAACTGACCTTGTGAGATCTTTGGGTCCAGTCCCCTGCCCAAGAGGCAGGAAGTCAGCTGGGGTCAGATCACCCCAGAAAGATAAGCAGGTGGTAAAGAAGTTTTCCTTATGTCCAGTCTAAAATGGTCCTCTAGCAGTTTGTGACAGTTAGACCTAGTCTTCCCTTGGGATGCCCTAGTGAACAGATGTTCTCCCAGTTCCTGATGCATGCCCCTTATATACCTATAGGCTGCCACCAAGTCACCCCTGAGCCTTTGCTTCTCCAGGTTGAAGAGTTCCATTCCTCTCCTCATAAGGCCTGTTCTCTTAACCTCTAATCATGTGTGTGGTTCTCCTCTGGACTCTCTCAAGCTTCTCCACATCCTTTCTAAAGTACGGAGTCCAGAACTGGATGCAGTACTCTAGCTGCAATCTCACCAAGGCTGAGTAAAGCAGGAGAATGACTTCTTGGGTCTTGCTTAAGATGCATCAGTAGATGCAAGTCAGAGTTTTAGTTACTTTGCTGGCTGTGGCATTGCATCGGTGGCTCATGTTCACCTTATGGTGGTGACTAAGTGTCTTTTGGTCATAGTGCTAGTGAGTGTAGCACTGCTGAGCCTGTAAGTATGATGTGAGTTTTTTCTCCTGTGGTGAAGCACCTTGGATTTCTCTGTTGAATGTCATCAGGTTTTGATCTGCTCACCTAGCGAGCCTGTCCAGGTTGGCCTAAATTGTTAGCCTATCCTCTACTGACTGCACTTCCCCATAATTTGGTGTTGACTGAACTTATCCAGTCCGCTTCTGACACCTGAATCCAGATCATTTATGAATATATTAAAGAGTACTGGTCTGAGTACTGAGCCCTGGGGAATGCCACTGGTCACCATATGCCATGCTGACTTAGTTTCATTGATATTGCTCTCTAGGTCTGACCACAGAGCCAGTTCCCCAGCCATCGGACCGTAAGGTTGTCGAGGCCGCAGTTGCCCAATTTTACCATGAGGACGTCATGGGAGAACAAGTCAAAGGCTTTTTTGAAATTTAAATATATGACATCCACCTCTTCTCCTTTGTCCAGGTGATGCAGCACTTGGTTGTAGAAGGAAATGAGGTTGGTCAGGCAATTCCTACCTGCAATGAAGCCATGTTGACTATCTCTCAGAATGTTGCCTTTCGTTAGCCTGTTCTCGATGCCTTCCATTATCTAGCTTTGTGCCTTTTTGAGTGTGTGCTCTGACTGCCCAAAAACTACTTGAGGATTTTGTTTGTGATTGATGTCTGCTGCTAGAGATGTTCTCATCAAACAAATCTTTCCCATTTTATTTCTTTGTGTTTCTCTCCTGTTGTCCTTGACAGCAGTAACCTTTGGAACCCCTCTTTCTTTTGTGTTCTGGTAGCCACAAAGAAAGGAACATTATCTAGTAGTAAGAACACCAGGCAGGGAATCAAGTCTTAGCTCTGACACTGACTCAGAGCATGACCTTGAACCAAGTCATTTAATCTCCTTAGCTCAGTTTCCATTTGTGAAAACAGCAAGACTTTTCTCCCTTTGTGATGTACTTTGAGACTTCCACATGGAAGATGGGATTATGTAGGCACCAAGTACTAGTATGTTAACATTTTTCTTCTGTTTTGTATATTGTAGTGTCTACTGTTTGCCTGTATTCTCTGTGAAGTGTGTTGTGTTGTTCCTGTGCGT
This sequence comes from Caiman crocodilus, assembly GCA_030014935.1. NCBI lineage: Eukaryota > Metazoa > Chordata > Crocodylia > Alligatoridae > Caiman > Caiman crocodilus. The sequence continues at coordinate 8,922,465 of JAGPOW010002673.1, forward strand.
GAAAGAGGTTATAATGCAATCCATGTATATCTCACTCATAGGAGAGTCCAAACCTGCTCCTGCTTCAGGACCCTGGCAAACCACCTCCTGCTTTACTTTTCAGCTGCCAAACTGGAGTGGGCAGGACCAACTTAGCCATGGTCTTAGGCACTCTTGTGCTCTATCACCTCAAGGTACCACAAAAGCCAGAGTAAGTATATCTTCTATCCCCTGCTTTGAGAGCTCATTGAATGAAATGAGGGGGAGGAAGAAGTGATGACAGGTCCTGTTTGTACCACAGCATCTTAAAAAACTGATTTTTATTTAAAACCTGCCCCTGAAATTCTGATGTGCATTCATGCTATACATAGGTGTACAAGGAGGGCAGCTCCAATCTCTCTACTGGGGACCCAAATGTGAGTTTAAAGGTATTGGCGGTTTTGTCCCATTAAATAGTAGTTGGGCTGTTGTAGGTCTGTACAATAGCATATTTGGGAGGGTGAGGAGGCCACCTACCAGCAGAACTTAAAAAGCCCAAAACAACCCTGCCCCCACCCTGAAAAAAAGCAAACAAACCAAACAACCCCTACTCTCCTTCAAAAGCATATGAAGCACCAATAGCACCTTCCCATCATATGCTGAGATCATATTGTGGATTATTAAAAGCTTTTTAGTTCTAAAACCATTTATGCAATGCATTCCCTCCCTGCACCATTGTAGGAGGGGCTGAATTTCTCTACCCCTTCATCCATGGCTTTCCCAACAAGTAGCTCCTTTTGTTTTTTCTGAGAAAGGTCTGTAGGGTGGCAGGAGCCTGGGCTCTGGTGATGCAAATAAACTCTGACAGCTGCTTAGAGAATGGGATGTTTACCTGCCAGGGACATGTATCTGGGAGAGAAATGAAAATTGAAGGCAGGGGGTGTTCATAGGAGAAGGGTAAAATGAATGCAGTTAAATAGAGGATGGACCTTGAACTCAAAGTTGATTTAATATAACATGCAGCGTACTGCATGCATCTGTTTGTCTGATTTGTTCAGATGTGTTGAGTACCCACTAACATAAACACACTAAGTAGAATCACTTACTCATACTTGTAGCCCTTACTGCTCTGGATTAAGATTATGACTGTGATCTCCTGCTTCAAGACTTCCCTAGGTTGCTTGCAAGGGGCAGAAGGGTTATTTTTCCCTGATATAGCTGGCCAATTGTGCATCTTTTTTCCTTCACCTTCTGAAGGAAGGTGATTACAACTGGAAAAGGAACAGTGGACAGGAGGGTCTTGATGTTTTGAGCTGGTATAGACAATTATCTTTCTCTAAATGCCTGGTTGGTGTGTTGTTTAGATGTATGGGATGTACTGATCACCAGATTTAGGATAGGACAGCAATTTTCAGCAGCTTAAATGGTCAGTCACGAGCATGATTTCGCTTCCTCTGTGACTTGGGGTATATTTTGCCTGCCAGAGTCATTTGGGCATGACTTTGCAGAGGCCTCAGGCACTAGTGGCATTTTTTTCTGGCCACAGCTCAAAGTTTTAGTCTAACTGAATTCTTATTTTATCTATAGTCAAATTTAAGGGCCTGTGATATACAGGTCAGACCTGAATTTTTTTTTGGTTCCATATGACCGAAAACTCTATGAAAATGTGAATTACATATGAAAATGTAGTTTACGGGAACTGTTAATATCTCCGTAGTATAGTCTGAATTTTAAATGTAGAAATAGCTCTAAAATGAGAATCTTTCAAAATGAAAGCAACTTTGTAATTATGACTATTGTATGCACAATAGAATATATCTTGCCTACTGAATACTCGGTTGATTGGACAAATTATGCAAAGTGGGACAGTTTCCTTTCCAGTTTTGTGCTAGCACAAGTATTTAAAAAAAAAAAAAAAAAAATACAAATGGGAGGGAAGTAAAACAATGAACCAAAATAACAGAACATTTTAATCTGCTCACTTTCTTTTTTTTAATCACAGCCTTCCTCATCCTGCTAGAACTTCACCAAGGAATCGATTTCAGGTTATTCAAAACTTTATTGACATGGTACCAAAAGGCCAACAAATAGTAGAGGAGGTAAGTGTCTGTGAGCAGGCTTAAATTTGTAGTTACAGATCACATGGGTGAACTTGTGCTCTTGGGGTAGCCTGCCATTCTGCGGAAAGGATACCTCCTGCAGCACAAAACGTTGGATTATTCCCAGTTGCCATCCTGTAGTTAAGCTCCATAATACGGCAGTGTCAACAACATTTGGGATTTGAGATGACCCTTATGACTTGGCAAGGAGGTGTGGGGCTGCAAAAAATTCTTTCTGAGGAGCAGGTATTGCGAAGATGGCCCTACCTGCCAATCCCAGCACAATGTCATACTTCTGAAATTTGACTAGAAAGGTGATTACCCTGAAGTCCGTCTGAAGTTAAAGTTCACACATCTCTAAACCAGTTAGTCCCTGACCAACCTGCTTTACCTTTTTCCTGAAATTTGAGAAGTTCATGCCACTAACACACCCCATTTTTTCTCTAGTTACATGTTAGCTGCTTGTCATGTATTCTGATGCTACTTCCTCATTGCCCTTGTAGGCTTTATGTAAATGCATTGGTTCCTCTATGTGAGGGGGTCTGGACACAATTATCTTCTAAGCCTATAAGTGCTGCTTCTTTGGGGAGGCACCTAATATTTTAGTGAACATATATATCATGTTTGGTTGGCTGTGGACCCAGAGGTGAGAGTTGCTTACTCATTTCTCCACTTCAGTCATGCTAGTATGCTTACAGAGATGCATCCCTCAGCATGGGTATAGTTATATCCATATATATTATAAACATGCTTATAGTGTTGTTACAGCTTGTTTTTGCTCAGGGAGCTAAATAAACTGTGGTGATATAAGGCACTTTCATATTAGCTTATCTTTGTTTCCCCAAGGGCTCTTATGAGCAAAACTATGCTGGCAAAAAAAAAGACACCCCTAGCCAACACAGTGACTCGGTAAACTTTAAGGTTGGACAAGGTTGTAGTCTCTCTCTCTCTCTCTCTCTCTCTCTCTCTCTCTCTCTCTCTCTCTCTCTCTCTCTCTCTCTCTCTCTTGTTTTTTCTTTTCTTTTTTCTTATGAGGTGAGAAGTGGTGATTACAGTAAAGCAAGAAAATGTTGTCCTTCAGTATGATCTGTTTCCTATTATAGCTGGTCAAAAGATTTCTCTTAATCTCAGTAAGGGCAGAATGGAGTCCTTGCTGTTTCAGACACAGACATGTCACTTACATAGTTCCCCTTGTCATTGTGTTCCTATCTATGCACAGTTGTTGCTTGGAAATGAGATTTTGTTTTCTCTCCTTATTTATCCTTTTAGTGTATGCCAGGTTACTGAAGAAGGTAGTTATCTGTGTTAGTCTAAAGTTGGGCAGAAGAAAGGGCAAAGTTGCACCTTATAGACTTTGAAATTCAGAGAAAAGTAAGCTTTTGTAAGTTGTGAAAGCTTATGCATCTCTGAATTGGTTAGCCTGTGAGGTGCAACTCTGCCTTGCCTTCTGCTTGAACCAAATGGTAACCTTGTGATGGATACCACACAATGCACAGCATAAAAATCTCTCAAATGCAAACGGCATAGCACCGTGGAATGGTTGATCAGAAAGCTCAGCAAGTTTGTTTGTTTTTTAAATGCCAGATTGCCATGTGGCCTTCAAGGTGTGAGGCAAATCAGCTTCATTTGTGGGATAACACTATGGGTGTACATATGACATTTGTGACTTGTATGCATAAAACCTGCACCAAATTTCAAGTGCTCTTAAAATGCTTCCAGCTGCACTACTGAAAAGTAGCAGGGACTCTTGGGGTACAGGATGGTTTTCAACTGATGAAACACAATTGGCTCTGCTAGTTGCGAACAGTAATATAACTACAGGTGGGTGAGAGGGGCACCCACCCCAGGTGCCAAAATAGGCCCTGGAGGCAGCAGCAGTGGTGCTGCTGCCTTAAGAGCAACAGCTAGGGTAAGAGATAGCAGCAGCTCAGCTGGGGACTGACGGTCCCTGGCATGAGTAAGACTGCTTTGCCTACAGGGTTTGCCAAGGGCACCAACTCTACTTGTTAGGCCTCTGGTTGAGAGGGGGATGAAATCAAGATGACAAGGGTTAAGGAAGGGAGAGAATAAACAGGACCAGCAGGAAAAGGATGCATTTTAATGCTTGAATAACTGAATTCCCTTTGATCCTTCTAAGGTGGACAGTGCCATCACCTTCTGCTCTGAAATGCATGACATGAGAGAAGCCATCTATGAATATAAGAAGAAATTGGAAGGGATTGGAGAAGATTACCAGATTCAGGTACCAGAGGAGAGGCAAGCTACCTCTTGAAGATAATAACTAGCTAACCACCATTATAGAAGAAAATATACTCTGAGAATACACAATTATTTGGCATGAATGCAAGCAATCTAAGGCAGGGGGATATGTTTGTCTTATTTGAAGTGAATTTTGTGCAGCAACTTTCAGCTAGACTGGCAGATTTGCTCCTGCTTCATTCAGAAACAAAAAGGTTCTGAATCTTCTGGTCTTTTGCTGAAGGCTGTGGGCACTTTCTTCAGATCAGAGACCTCTCTAGGTGACACCTTTATTGCCCCTCTGTGGATGGTGACAAAAATGTGTCTAGTAATAGAGTGAGTCAATTTCCAAGCCGTTTTTGGTGAGCAATTTCTCTGTGAACAATGCCAGTAAGGGTGCAAAAGACAGTGTTACTTGTGGTTTATGTTGATGTTTTTTATGAGGTATGGATCTCTCTATTAGGGACTGAATTGAGATGACTGAACATTACATTAAATGTTGTGTCCAGTTTTCTTGTGACTAATTATTGCATTGCTGGCTCCTTAGCTATGTTTTCTCAATTGGAGAGAATGTTTGTGTTTAATGAGAAAAGAGAAGAGAGAATTTATAAATTATGCCATTGGCAGATCTTAAAAACACTTTATGATTATAGAAAACTAATTCTAACTAAAGTACAGTGCATCTCTAAAACAGCCGGCAAATCTCGAAGAGACTGCTTGGAGGTACAAGATGCTACCAGTTACATGAATAGAGTGCCAAGTCTATATAAGGCCACATGGAGTGGAGTGTTATAAATTCAGTGTTATGAGTTCAGTGAGACTAGTTCAGAGTATGCTCAAGTATTTGACAATTGAAAGATCATTGTAATTGATGCCAAAAGTCATGTTTGTGATTTGGGTAGGAACAGAATCATCAGAAGGATGAAGAGATGATTATTACAGCAGCTGGTTCAAGAAAGCTCCCTCACTGCCACTGGAAGGAAAGACAAGCAGATGTGAATTTCTACTTGGAAAAATACTTGTGTAAAATGGCATTTTTTTATACAGTCCCTCTCCCCCCAGGTTGTATTCAGGCTCTATGCTGTGACCGAAATATAATTTTCCTTGTATTTTTGCTTCTTGTAGTTCTGTGCAGTCAGCATGACAAGGTGATTTGGATTCTGTTCGTCCTTGTGCCTCATTATATACTAATTTACAGTTGCAAGAGTAGTCAAATATCACAGAAGGCACAGTTCAGCTTGGAAGGCTTACATAGCAGGTGTTAGTGAATGGAAAGGAAAGAAATCCAGGTTAGGGGAGATGGGCTACATAAAATCAATGCTATTTTTCACAGTTTTTTTTCCAAGTAGCAATTCACTTCAGCTTGTACTTCTTTACAGTGACACTGAAGGAAAATCCTGTTTTCAGGATTTTTGAAGGTTACTGATTTTAAATATGGATACTTATAATGAATGTCTTTCTGACTAGGCCACTATTTCAGAGGTTAGCCAGGCCTGCTACTGGAACTTGGAAGACCTAGGTTCAATTTCTGATTCTTCTACTGTTCTGCTGAGTGATCTTGGACAAGTTGCTTTCCATCTTGTGCTTCAGTTTTCTTATCTATAAAATTGAAATGATGGTGCTAATTTCTTTGGAAGGGCTAAATGCTATATGAGAGCCAGGTGTTGTTAATCTAGTAATTCAAGCAGAACATTCATAGCACTATCAGGATAAAAGCTTTGTTCTTCAGTTTGGGGGTCACTGGGGCAATGGTTATCAATGATTAAAAAGCAGCTCTTGCGTTGGGCTTTCTACGGTCTTTACTATTAAGGTCTTTACTATTTTTCTTTCAGATAGAATAATATTAAATACATTTCTGTAGAAATATGGTGAATTTAGATAATGTTTGTCCCAACTTTTCTCACATTTGATCTATGAGAGTTTGTAGATCATCCCTGTCTAGTACTGGAGTTCTCTTGAGCAGAGGGTGGCACCTACACTCAATGACATGGAGCTCTTTGTGATGAACAGTTGCAACTACTGCACTTGTTTTTAGTTGTCTCCTCAGAGTCTTGAGCTTACACCACCATGCCGTGAGCCTAATTCCCTTGTAATAAATGACAGTGCAGGTGAAGAATTGGAAGAGGAAGGATGGAAATGTTTTAATTTTCCTTTTGAAGTCCCTTGTACTGAAGGATATAAACAGGATAGACTGGATTTCTTTAGGTGTAAATGAGGGACTCTGTAAACATGGGCATTCCACACTATTAGATTGTTAAAAGCCAGAAGGCCATCAATAGGACAAGTTTGAGCCAGGTGCTTGCTCTGAAAGCAGAAAGAATGTTGTTTTCTTCCAAGAGAGCACTTTGAGAAGAAAAATTCCCTTTCTTGCTTTTGATGTGTTGATACAGCTGTCTGAGAGAGGGTGCTTTGTTACATTGCACAGACGTGATCTTATGCCTGTCATAATGTGGGTAGGGTCTGAGGGAAGAGGCTTTTGGTTGCAATGCAGTGGCATACTCATGGCTTCATTTTCAGATAGCACTCCTGATCTTGCTTATGCTCTCAGGAAATAATTTATGATTTGCTTGCTGGCAGATTATTGTTGGCAGATGTGTGATTTCAGGAGGGCGCGTATGGGATCATGTGCTTGAAAGCTGTAAGGCATGTGTGGAGCTCCATTTTTATTAGCTATTCCGAAAAAAAATGAATAAATAACATCCAGACTATTGAGCACCAAGGTGATGCTCTACCCTTCATTCCAGCTGCTACAACTGTATACCCCACAAGAGATTAGAGTTACCTTTTTCTTCTTTCCCCCTGATTCTTGAGTGATGTCAAAATGATAATAGTACTTCCTTAATTTATTGTACAATATTTTTGGATGATTTGAATGTTTTATAAAATCAGGCATGAACCATTCCTAACTTTCTGTGGTAGCAAATATAAAGCAAGAACATGCTGTAACTGGATGGCATGAGCTTCTGAGGAAGGAGGTCTCTCTCTTGCACTGTGCTACAACCAGGTAGCAGGGAGAAGTGGTGAAGGTGACCAGGCCCCCATGCCTGCTCACCTTGGACCTGAGCTGGGTCATTCTGGCCCCCCTGCTGGAAAACATTCCAACTCCTGATTTATACTTCCCATTCCCAGTGAACTCTACAGAGCTCATTAGCCTGGATGCAGCCCTGTATGAATACAGTTATACTGCTGGTGGTTTGGAAGGCTGGGTACTACAGGAATGTTTTGGGACCAGTTGCCTGAATTTGAGGCAAAAGTTTCATGGTAGGGACTTTTTGGGGACCCTACCTCAAAATTCAGGGCTGTCCTGGATAATACAGGACAATTTATTATTTCAGGCTGATAATCCTATTCTTTACTCCCTGCCTGATTCAATGTGAAAAGGTTCGATACAAAATTAATTAAAAAAGGCATCTTAATCTTTCTTTTGCTAGATCTTTCCTGGGGGAGTGACAAAAAATAGGGAATGACGTTACTTGCTGAAGGAAAATGCCATGTGTCAATTGTTCTAATTCCCCTCACACTGGTATAGACCCACTACTGCTCCACTGACTACAGTAAATTTACTCATAAATTTCACCAGTGTTAGAGAAAAACCAGGCCCTACATAAGACACATCATCATTTAAGACTTCTTTATTCAGGAAACTACAGAAGATAGGGTGGATACGATGACCTATCAAAGTACCTTCCAGTCCTATCTCCCAAGGAAGGATTAACTATATCAGAACAATTCCTGGCAGTTTGTCTAACCTATTCTAAAAAAAAAATCTTTAATGACAAAGATTCCATAACCCTTTTAAGGTAATCTATTCCCTTGCATCCCAGTGTGATGTTTTCTTTTTTTCACAGCAGCATTGCAGTGTTGACAAGCATCCAGCTCATTGTGCACTATAACTCTCGGATCTTTTTCTAGAGAACTGCTGCCTAGCCAGTTGTTCCTCATTTTGTATTTGTATAGTTGATTATTTGTAGTTGAATGCAAAGCACTGCACTTACTGAATCGTGTCCTATTTTCATGCTGTGCTCTACCATCTCCTTTTGGGTAAAGCTTTTATATAAGGTTGTTCTTGTCTTATGAGAATGTACTTGAGTACCTTTAGCTGCTGTTGCCCCCTATTTGTGGGACTCCCTTTTGCTATATGGAGCATGTGCTAGGACCATGGGACAAGACCACTACTTAAGTCACAAAACCAAATGATCACTCAAATGGAATGCTATTTTATTTAGTTGTATTTGTGTTATAATTGCTCCTGCTCTCTTCCACTCATTTTACACTTGATTGAAAGGCCAACTAAACAGTTGGTGCTGTGTAGCAGGGATGTGGTCCTTGGGATTGTTGTGATGCCTGTGTGAGAGCTGATTTTCTGCGATCTGTGTATCAGGTGATTTTAATTTTTGTTTTTTGATGCCTCAGTTACTTCACAGTGTTTAATTGGGACAAAATAAGGCAATTTAGCTCCTTTGCATTGTCCACTTAAAGCAACATGTATTGGAAAAGGTCGCATATGGCCAAACAGTGAATCTGTCTAGTGTATATAGGATCATTCTAGATCCTAACCTAAATGGATATCATTCCATTGAAATCAAGGGATCTGTGTTGGTTTACAACATACAAAAATCTGTTTCATGATTTCCAACTTCTTTCACTGATCTTTCAAGCCACCCTGCTTCTGCTGGCTGAGGATTTGAAAATCCTAGATTCACTTGACTCTCTTTTTCCTTTGATTATGGCTTTTTTCAAACCTTTTTTCTATCCATTTTAAATAATTAATGTGCAGTTAGAATGAAGTGGAAATGTTGGTGTAGTTCCTCCATGGGCAGTTTTAATATGTGCACTATCCAGCCAAAGAAAATGTATGCCATTTATCAAAGAGGAGAGCACCATTAAAATGATTAAACAGAAAAGAATGTGAGATGGCACTTGTCTAATTTTTCTCAGGAATTCTTGCAGATCCAAGATTGTTTTCCCCCCACATATACCATTTTTCTTTTTTTGGTGGCATTTGGAATATTCCTCTGTACACTGAGGTGTTCCATATACCTAAATTATGTTGAGCAGCGCATGAGCAATACCTTGTACTAGTGGGCATGTTCTGGCTATGCAAATCTTATGTTCTTGGCTCAGCAAGAGTAATGTGTCACCAAAAGTGTAAGTGAAAGAGAAGCTAGAATAACTTTTCAAGTTTATACTCAAAGGCAGAGGGTTCAGATTCTTTCTCTGAGGGTTGCTTGTATTTTCATGCATTTTATATATCATTTTGTATATCATTTTTACATGAAGGCCTTCACCCTTGTAGAAGTTATACTAGGACTGACCAGAGAGCTCCTTTGAAGCCTATCAGTATTGCTCCTTTGTGACCTAGTGGAGTCAATGTCCTGTGAGAGTGTACCCCTGTAACATTACTCTCTACTCATATTAGCTGGGGACCAAAACATGGGCAATTGGAGTTTGTATTGTATGCCTCAGCTGAAGATTGATTTGTTCACCCATGGCACTCCCCAAGTAACTTTTTATACTAGAGAGATGTAGTTAGTCATCTTATTCTGAAGACAAGTAGAAGGTAGGTTAGATTTGTACCTCATAGACCAACCAAAGTAGAGATGTATGTAGATATGTATATACCTGTTTTGGTTAGTCTGTAAGGTACAACGCTACCCTGCTTTCTTTGTATATTAGACATAGGGCCTCCAATTAGGGTGAAATATTCAGAAATTGGCATATAAGCTGTTTTTGTGAAATATAGTGCATGGGCTCCGCAAAGCTTGTCGCTGTGGGAAAGGATATGTTTAATGTATATAATTCACAGTTACACGAACATGAATGTATGCATAAAAGCATAGCTGAGATGTCATTATGTGAATCTATCAGGTGCTTTCTTTTTTCTCCTCTTTTTAAAGAGAAAGTGTGTCCTGCTAACAGATATAAAACTGGAAAACTGAATCCTGGAATCTGATGTGGTGCCATTCCCTATTTCTGGGGCTGGTGTTAGCTGAAAGAGTCCTCTTCATCATTTGTTTTTTTTCATTTGAGCAGGAGGATGGGGTGTGTTGTCTGTCCTGTCGTCTTGTCGTTGTCGTCCCGTCGTCCCCCCCCCCACCCCGAAGGGGTGCAGTTTGTATTTTATTCAAAACTTATGCTGATTCTGTATTGCAGCGATTTGCTGTGATGGGAGATGGCTGGTGTATATCATTACTGGCACTGGAAAATAAACTTTTGGGGATTGCTATAAATTAAACAAGAGGAGTGTTTATTTGAAGTTCAAGTAAAGCTATAGCAGTTTTAAACAATGGAGAGTTTCCAGGAAAATTTGCTTATTGGACATGAACTGCATATGGTGAGAAGGAGAAACCAAAAAAAATGAGGAAGCAAGGATGGAATATGTTTGGTAGATTTAGGGCCAGATTTTTAGCTAGTGAAAAACAATGTAGCTGCATTGAAGTCAGCAGGCTTTTGCTATGTTCTTAAAAGCTTTACTGGATTGGGATCTTGCACAGTGAATATTCCTAGACAGCCATTTTGCTGGTGCCTTGTTGAGGTATCAAGGAATTCTCTGCCCCGTGAAGTATGTGTTCCTTCACAAAACTGAGGCAATAGAGCAGAGCCTGAAATCATCTACATGTGGAAAATAAATGCAGCAGCAGAAGCAGCAGCAGATCAAGGTTTCATACCTGACCCTGCCAAGATGTTTCCATACCTGTCCTAGAGGAATCGCCCTTTGGGCTGAGGGAAAGTAGCTGTTTGTCTCTGTTTGTTCACTCTGCACTTCTTCACAGGCTGTTAGCATAGGTGTCAGCTAGTGTTAAATGAAGAGGTGGCTCTTGTATTCTGGACACTTGTTACAAAAAGAATGAACTAAAAAGCCATAAAATGGTCACTGCTTTGTCTTCATGAGCCTTGTCTGGTTTAAACTTTCATTGACATGGGGAGAAGGACTCTCTCTACTTTCTAACCAATATTATAAAAAATCCAGTTTCAGTCTTTTTAAGTCATCTTAGGACAGAAGTAGGTATTAAGCCTGACTTTTTTTTAAAGCCTCTTTTTAGGGCATGTTAGGGATTTGTTAGAGGTAAAAATAAAGGTAAAGAAAACTGGGAAAAATAAAACAAAATGCCTGGAACCTTCCCCCCCCCATCCCTGATGGTGACATTAACATCAGTAGAAACCTGGAATATTTCCACAATTACAGACTTTGTTTTCAGTTTCCAGAGTAAGCATGTTTCTTAGTCTCTTGATAAATGATAGAGAGCCGGATTTGTCTTGCAGGTAACAAGTAAATATTCATGAGTCAATTACATAATGTCAGAGGTTTCCAAGTGACCCTTGCCAAATACTCCTTTCCTCCCCTAGCATTACAGGGAAGTGTCTTAGAAATAAACGGTTACAAGTTAGAACATTATCCATAACATCCTGAAACTGGATTTTCAGTCTAATCAATTAGGGATTAAATACTTGTAGCATCCAGGTAATCTGTGGGTATTAATGGAAAGAAAAATGATCTTCTTATCCTACCTGGATGACAAATAGGTTGTAGAAGGACAGTTTTTTTTATACTTGAAATCTGCATTGGCCTTAAACTTTGCTGTATATTAATAAGTCTTGTTTAAATGCATGGTTCTTACTAGTTGAGCTAGTCATGTCACAAGTGTCACCTGTTTGTTTTTTTTATGTTAGGGGAATAGCACCAAAGAATATTTTCTTCAAAGGACTTTGCAGAGCCTTGAACGCTATTTCTACTTGATTGCCTTCAACTACTACCTTCATGAGCAGGTGAAAATCCTCCCCATCCCTCTCCAAAGCCTATGTCTTACTCCTCCTCCCTTTTATGGTTGGAGTTACAGTTCTAGTGAAATAGAGTAAAATCAAAGTAAAGTAGTAGTGGAGGCCCTTTTATTTCCCTAGCCATGTGCTGTATATATAGCGCAGGCTCCTTCTCTCTCCTTGAGTTAGAGAGCAGGTGACTCAATGGATTAACCTTTCCCTTATGAAGTCTAAACTCAAACATTGGTTAATTGTTTTATGTAATTGCTTCAAAATTCTTTCATTTAAAAAATGTATTCTGTTTGTTCAAATTATGAAAACATCCTTCAGTTTAGCAGTGCTTAGTCTGAAGTCTTATGTGAAATAGGAAGTACTGTATCAGGTCAGGCTGTGTGTAGCTCTGTAATGGGAGCTCTAAATACTGATAAGTTTTTTGGCAGTGAGCTTTCAGCCCTTTTACGAACTGCTTGTAAGAACTGCTCTTTGAGGTTGCTTTCTTTGTAAGATATACATGCCATACAGGCTAATGCTCGCCTGTTCCTGAATCCAGCATGTCTTTTTCTTTGTGAATGGCAGTACCCCATGGCTTTTGCCCTTGACTTCAGCAGATGGATGTGTAGACATCCAGAATTGTATAGGCTGCAGGTGAACATGAACCTGTCGGAGCTCACTGTGACAGGGGAGCTGATAACAAAGGGGATGCGAGTACTGGTGAGTGACTGCTTTAAATCTTCTTCTACATCCCACCTTGGCAGGTTAGAGGCAGCATATTAGACATGAGGTCTGCCTGTCATCTGCCAGGGCCACCTCAGCCAAATGTTGCTCAGAAACAAATGTGAACGCTGTCTCGTATGCTAAAAATCCCCTTGGGCCGGGCCTACTGAAAGCTGCCAGCCCACCAGCCCTCAGTTTTGGAGTGTTTGAAAGAGTCCAGTTCTGTGGCTTCAGTCTCATCCCTCTCTCTCAGACTTCTGTATGCTGCAGTGCCAGGGGCGACATTTCAAGGAGTGGAGGGAGTGTCTTATGATGGAGGCAGTTTTACCAGTGTGTGCTCCCTGCTTTGAGGGAGTGACCAGCTGGGGGAGATTCTCTGGGAAGCCTTGCAATGGCAAAGGTGCCAGCAGAAATGGGCAGGCAGGGATGTCACTGATTGCCTCCAGTTTACGCTGGTTTGTTTTGCTGCAGGTGGTAGATGAGCGCTTTTCCCCAGATGTGCTCAGTACTGTGAAGGAGATGAATGTAGCCAACTTCCGGAGGGTTCCTAAAATGTCTGTGTATGGGACAGCACAGCCCAACTCCAGGGTAAGTAGAGCTCTTGGCAGATGGGAAGGTGACCAGGGAACAGGACTAAAACCTTCTAGTTTTTATACTCTTTGTAGTGCTGTTTGAATCATGAATGTGCCTTGCATTTCATTTAGTTCCCATTTCCCCTAGGCTATTGGGAAAGTCCTGAGCTACTTAACTGATGCAAAGAGGAAGTACTCTCACATCTTGTGGATAAACCTCCGTGAAGAAGTAGTGCTGGAAGGAAATGAACAAACCTATACCCTCAGGGAACCAGCAAATCTTGAACAACAGATTACAGTCCCTGTAAGAATGCCTGAACAACTAGAGGTGAGACCATAGCACCTTCTTATCCTCTCTCTTTTTTTGGCTTGTGGTTGAAGTGTGGGATACATCTTGGTGTTTTTCAAATGTATTGGTATTATTTAAATGTAGAAGATGGGACAAATAAGGCACCTAAACATCTGCTGGATGTCTGCTCCAGTGCATGCTAATTAGTATGTATCAGAGCAGACTTGATTAATTGAGTCTGCTGGAGTGTGCTAATTAATGGCATTCCAGAAGCCTCCGTGTTACATGTATTCAGGATACCCGTGCTTCAAAATAGTCGTGGGGGTGCTCTCCCAAGTGGTCACTCCTTCAAAACAGGCAGCACGTTTTGGTAAAACTGCTTCCATCATGAGACACTCCCTCCACTCCTTGAAATGTCTCAGAGCTGCTCAAATTAAAGCATCCCCCTCCAGCCTGGAACATATGTATACATGCCTATAGCTTCTTAATCCTGTTACTGTTCAGTGCATTCAAATGATAATGCTAGATGATATGGTTATTTTTCCTTTTCAAAGAATCTCTGTATCTGTGTGGGTGACCAACTTTTTTATTGCTAATAAAAGAGAGAAGAAACATCAACACCAAATACTTGTCTTAACATATAAAAAGCAGACAATGAAAATCTACGCTCTTGGAGAGTCAATTCATTTTAGTTGATGCACCCACTTAAAAAATGTCCTATTCAGATGTCCCTCAGCACATCAACCTAACCAGCTGGCCACCTGCCTGGCTGCTTGGTACCACTCAGCACAGAATGGTGCATGGGAAAGAGGAAGAGACTGGGTGCTGTCCAGCGATTATTTTACTTCTCACGGTTTTATAGCTTCTTTCATTTTGGTGAACAAGAGCAAGGAAAGAACATGATCTTGCAATGGGAACAGTTTTGTTTGGCACCCTGGTTCATGACAGCTGAAACCTTGGACTGAAGTGTTGGTGTGGAACCAACATCAACCCCCCCCCAACAAAAAACAACCTACCCCCCATTATTATTATGCATTTATACAGCACTCTAAAATGTGTAATGTTCTGCAAAATGTAGAGCAAAACAGTTCCAGGAAGAAGAATGTGGCTTGAAAATACTGGACAAGGTCCCATTAGGTGAGGGAGAACATATGTTCTTTTGAAAGCATATAGTCAGGAAGACTGAAGGGAGAAGGCTTGTTACCAACAGTGGCAAGCTTGAGTGAAGAAAGTGCAAAGAGAGTAGATCATGTCAGATGTGTGGCAAGAAGCAGGCCAGGTCCATTGTGGTTAGTTTTTAATGGGATCTTGAAATGAATGGGGAGCCAGCAGCGGCATCTTGAGTATGGTGCAAAACTAGCTGTGTTTATTTGTGTATAAGAGAAGGTGGCACTAGTATTTCAGACATGCTGGACTCTGAAGAGTTGGGATTTTGGCTGGCTATAGAAGAGAGTTGTTTTGGGCTATGATGCAGATGTGGGTCAGGATTTCAGCAACCAAAACTGAGCCAAGACATTGTCATGTACAGCCAATGGAAATGCAGAAAGAAAAACACTGGCCCTATGGCTTTGGGCAGTGGAGGCAAATGGGAGATCAAAGTGGGTGAGAGAAATGTGGAAGTTAGTTTCACGCATCACAAAATGTCCCTGGTAGGCTCTGTTGAAGGGAAGTCTGGATGTGAAATATCAGTGATTTGTTACAGATCAGGTGAATGGGGATTTGGGTAAACTATGTATGGAAAGCTTCTGAACTATGGTCTTGCACTGTGCCAGACATTATCATGTCTTTCTATGAGCATCACATTCATGTACACATTTATGGAGTGTAAGATGTCCTTAGAACGAGAAGGAAAAAAAAAATCTTATAAAACATGCGCAGTGCTTAGGTAATGAGAAAGTCCTGATTTAGTGTCCATTTCTCTCTCTCTCTCATTCTCTCCTACAGAAACTAGAGTGCACGCTGAAGAACGACATGCTGAAGTCCCAGAAGTGGCTGGAGGTGTATCTTGAGCAGGAAAAACAGATGAAGATGTTTAAGACTTGCCTGACCATACAGGAGATATTTAATCAACACAAAAGCACATGCCAGGGACTGATGTACAAACGGATCCCAATCCCAGACTTCTGTGCTCCCAAGGAGCAGGTAATGGCACAACAGGAAACTACAGCCATCACCAGAATTTCAAAACTCTTTGAAGAAGGGCATGGTGAAAAACTCTTTAGGATGGGAACTGCATGAATCATCTTCCTGTTTTTCTTTAAAGAGTAGGGGATGGGACAAGTCAACCACTTGCTCCCTATAGCCCCTTGTATTTTGCCTCTTATTCCTTGTCCCCCTGCTGATGCTCATCTCCTCTTCCAGTTTTGATTTTCTTTTCTAGCTCTTCCCTTCAATTGATTCCCTCTCTTACTCTGTTTTCCATTCTTCTCAAATTTATCCCAACTCCCTCTTTCATTCCCTCCTCAGTTGCACTGCTGTCTTTTAGTTCCTCTGCTTTTTGGAAGGGATGGCACTTCTCCAATCTTTCCTTCACGTGAAGGCACAGTAGCTTCTGTGTAGTGGAGCAGGAAGCTGCTATTACATTGGCTTGGAGGTGGCTGCTGCATTCGCTCCTTCTCTTTTTCTATCCAGACATCAGGAGTAAGAACATGGAGGAGGTGATGAAGCAAGTCGCCAGATGTTCTTGTCCTGGCTTGTCACAGTGGTGGTCTTTAGTTCTCAGAAGAGGGAAAGGGCAGCTGTAGTTTTGGTTTCTAGACTGTGTTTGGGACTAGTAAACCAGGGAAGATTTTGGCCAGAGTGAGAGAGACTGCAGGTCTAGATTGTGTCCTGTACTCCTGTTTCTGCACAGGTTTATGAAGAGGAAGCTTGGTTTGTTTTCCTTCCCAGGATTTATGTACACTGAGTCCCTGGAGAAAAGGGAAAATGAGAGAGTTACCCCTAGATTGATAGTTACTTGTCCATCTTTGGCCCAGGCAGTGATCAGTGACACTTATCTGTGTAACTTGACTGCTGTAGCTTTCAGTTCTGGGTTTGTCACTGTGAATAGTGGTGGGATCAGGGCTGCTTTTCAGTCATGCTGATTTGAAATGCGTTATTGCCATCTGCTGGCTCCACTCTGCAATGATAGATTGGTACATGTAGTGTGAGTCTCTGAGCATTTCTTCTTGAGTTCATAGAATCATTGACAATGAGGGTTGGAAGGAACATCATGAGGTCATCTACCCCAAACCCCTGCTCAAAGCAGAACCACTCCCAACTAGATCATCCTAGTCAAAGCTTTCTCTAGCCAGGGCTTGAAAACCTCCAAGGATGGAGATTTTACCACCTTTCTAGATAACCTGTTCCAGTATTTTACTACCCTTCCAGTGAGAATATTCTTCCTAATATCTAACCTAAACTTCTCATGCTGCAACTTGAGACCATTGCTTCCTTGTTCTGTCATTTGCCACCACTGAGAACAGTATAGCTCCATCCTCTTTTTGAATCCCCTTCAGGTAATTAAAAGCAGCTATCAAATATCTTCTCAGTCTTCTCTTATCTAGACTGACTAAGCCCAGTTCCCTCAGTGTGTCCTCTTAAGTCATGTTCCCCCGTCCCCTCACCATTTTCGTTGCCCTCCACTGGTCTCTAATTCGTTCACATCCTTTCTGTAGCGGGTACCCAAAACTGAACACAGTACTCCCAGATGTGGCCTCACCAGTGCAGAATAAAGGGAAAGAATCACTTCCCTTGACCTACTGGCAATACATAACAGTGCAGCCCAGTATACTGTTAGCCTTCTTGGCAACAAGGGCACACTGCTGACTCATATTCAGCTAATTGTCTGCTGTAATCCCCAGGTCCTTTTCTGCAGAGCTGCTGCCCAGCTTGTCAGCCCCCAGTCTGTACTGGGTCATGGGATTGTTCCATCCTAAGAGCGCTTTGCAATTCTCCTTAACGAACTTCATGAGATTCCTTTTGGCCGAATCCTCTGATTTCTCTAGGTCACTCTGAATCTTAGCCCTACCCTCCAGCATATCTACTCCTCCTCCTACAGTTTAGTGTCATCTGCAGACTTGCTGAGGATGCACTCTATGCCATTTTCCAGGTTGTTGATGAAGACACTGAACAAAATTGGCCCCACGATCAACCTCTGGGGTCACTCCACTTGATACTGGCTGCCACCTAGACATTGAGCCATTGCTCTCTGAGCCTGATGCTGCAGCCAGTTCCACCTTACAGTCCATTCATCCAGTTCATACTTTCTTAGTTTGCCTGTGAGAATGGTGAATATGGTGTACCTTGATTTTAGCAAGGTTTTTGATATTGTCACCCACAACAATCTCCCAGCATCTGCAGAGCCAGTCACCTCATCATAGAAGGCAATTAGGTTGGTCAGGCATGACTTGCACCCGGTGAATCCATGCTGACTGGTCCTAATTTTTTCTGCTCCAAATGCTTAAAAATGGATTCCTTGAGGATCTGCTTCATGATTTTTCCAGGGACTGAGATGAGGCTGACTAGTCTGTAGTTCTCTGGATCCTTCTTTTTCCTTTTCTTAAATATGGGCACTGTGTGCCCTTTTCCAATTGTCTGGGACCTCTCCTGATCACCATGAGCTTTCAAAGATGATGGCCAGGTTCTGCAGTTACATTAGTCAACTCCTTTCAGCACCCTCATGGACTTCTACATGTCCAGCTTTTCTAAATAGTCCCTAACCTATCCTTTTGCCACTGTTGCCTGCTTACCTCCTCCCCAAACTGCTGCCTAGTGCAGTAGTCTGGGAGCTGACTTTGCCTGTGAAGACTGAGGCAAAAAAGGCATTGAGCACTTCAGTCTTTTCGGCTTCCTCTGTCACTAGGCTGCCTCCCCCATTCAGTAAGGGACCCACACTTTCCCTTATCATCCTCTTGCTACTGAGTAGAAACCCTTGTTGTTACCCTTTGAATCCTTTGCTTAGCTGAAACTACAGTTGCGCTTTGGCCTTCCTGACTTCATCCTTGCATGCCTGAGCAATGCTCTTATATTCTTCCCTAGTTATTTGCCCAAGTTTCCACTTCTTATAAGCTTTCTTTTTGTGACTTAGCAGAGAACTCTTCAGTAAACTAAGCCAAGCTGGTCTTCTACTGTACTTGCTAATTTTCCTGTGCATTGGGATGATTTGTTCTTGCACTCTCAGTCAGGCTTCTTTTAAAGTTCTGTGACTTCTATTAGAAACCTTACATTGATGCAAAATTAAGAGAACAGTAATGAAGAAACTTTTCTAGGATAATTCTTTAGCATTTCCATTAAAGTGAAAATGTTAATGCTGCTGTAGTTACAGTTATGTATTAACTTTTTTCAGAGTTGCAGAAACTGCTTGTTATAGTGGCACCCAGAATGCTGTCTGAAGGAGCAAGGCTCTGAGATCCATGCAATAACAGTGTAACATAATCTACATGCTATGATGTTAATCCCATTTTAAATATATTTAGGAAAGGAAGGACAGTTGTTTTCAACACATATGGGGGGGAAAAATTAGCCAGCCAGATTAAAATGATCACAGTTGTACAAGTTAATGCAGACGGTTTACAGTATATCACAATATTGGATTAAATGGCCGAACTTGTAGGGAGAAGTGTTGAGGCGTCCCAGTTCAGGGAGTTTGTATATATGAATTGAATGTTAAAGGGCATAATTGTCATGTAAGTTTTTTCTCCTGTAAGTCTCAGGAAGAATAGGTCATCATATACTTGGTAGTAACACAGTGGCATTCTTGCTGGCCTATAGGGTTCATATTCTACATGGGTAGCTGACCCTGTAATGCAGTCTGGGCAAATATGCTGCCATTCTGATAGAAGTTAGAGATGTTTTGGCATTTTCTGTAAGGAACAGGCATAGACATGTTGCACTAGTCACAATTCTCTCTCCAGTACCTAAAGCAGATTATGAACTACTGCTGAGTGCCTCAGAGAGTGTTGTAGATGTATCTTCTTGTTTTATATTATACTTTGTGCAGAAACTGCTTTTAATTACAACAGACTCTGCAGTTATATCTGGTGGGAAAAGTTCATATTTAACCTTTTACGTTTTCCTTTTGCAGGATTTTGATCAGCTGCTGGATGCAATGAAGAGTGCATTGGCTGAAGATTCTCACACGGCCTTTGTGTTCAACTGCCACAGTGGCAGAGGGAGAACCACCACAGCCATGGTTATCGCTGTCCTCACGCTTTGGCACTTCAATGTAGGTACTTGCTCAGGGATGGGCCTTTCAGTGGATGGAAGGCTGGAAACAGGAATGATTCTTTAACTCTAAATACCAGAGCAAAGCCCTTACTCTGAGCAGTGAAAGTGGGCTGTGCTGGAGCATTCACAGCAACGTTGGAGTAGAGCGAGGTGTCTTAATAAGGCTCAGTTACACTGCTCCTGAGCTGGCCAGAGGTGTGTCTGCTTCTCTGAGCAGGACCATGCAGGAAAAGAAAGCAGTGACCGAGCACTTCCTACCTCATTACAACCAATTATGACCCTAGCAGGGTGCGGGGTACAGGCTAAATCAGCCTGTGTGGGGCCCAAGTGCAAAGAAGCCAGCAGCAGCAGCGGTGGGGTTGTGGCGAGTGGCTCGATGTGAAGCCTCTGGCAGCAGTGTGGAGTCACCAGCATTAGGCGGGCTCTGCAAGAAAGACCGCGGCCGCTCGGCTTGGCCTGTGGTGCCTCCCAAAGTGCAGGGCCTGGAGCAGTTGCCCTGAAATGCACTCGGGGCATTTCAGGGCAACTGAACTGATCGATTCCAGTCTGTTTCTCTGAGCTCTGCTGTACAAAGCCAGGTGTGGAGCATTGTCTAGTCACAAAGATGATGAGACTGCTGAGTAGCATTGTTGAAAAGCATCACAAAGCTCACAGTGGCAAGAGGGACTTTTCAATGAGCTGTGTGGATTGATGCTTTCAGACAACTTTAGGGAATGGCTTTGGATGCTGGAGACAAAGGGACCTCCTTGTCCTTAACCCTTTAGTATGGGTAGCCAGTAAATTAGCTGAAGAACATGAGTTAGTGTGACAAGATTACTTTTTTTCAGTTTCTTACCACCTTCTATGCAAGGAATTGCAATTTTTGTACACTGGTGAAGGAGTCTCTTTTTAACAGAACAGAAAACTAAGACGCAAAAGCCCAGTAACTTGTTTGACATGGCTCACCAAATCCAAGCCAAATCTGGGACAGACCAGGTTTGGAAGTCTGGACAGCTTGTTGCCTATTCCTGTTTTTCCCCACTGACTCCTTGGGCAAGTCATTTTAGTACAGTACTATGCTTTGCTGGCTGTTGGTGGGGGAGGGGGTGGAGAGGGAACATCAATGTAAGTGCTTTGGGAGCTATTGATTGGGAGGGGGTGTGGGGGGAGCATGAAGGTATATAGTATAAAATATTATTTGTAAAGCCATTTCTCCTGACACATGTTCAGAGCTTAGACCTCTGTCTCAGCATTATTAACTGTTACATTGTAGGTGAGAAGAGGTTCTGGTTTAGTGTTTTAACATCCCCAATCTCTTTTGGCTTCTTTTTGCTGTAGGGTATTCCTGAGGTGAGCGAGGATGAAATTGTTAGTGTGCCTGATGCAAAGTATACCAAAGGGGAATTTGAGGTGAGTCCTTCTGCTGTTATTATTACTTCCATTATTTTGAGGTGCTTTGCTCAAATCTCCAAGGGCTATTTGCATCCCATTCCTTTAGGCACAGCCTCATTTTTTCAGCTTTGTTTGTTCAGGGACTGAATTTGCCAGTAAGTGACAGGATCTGTGTTTAAGGCTGTCAGAAACCAGCATCCTGAGATGTTTATAGTTAGTAATTACCATGTTAAAGTGTGGATTCTGGGATCTGGCTATTTAGGACTCGGACATTAAGATTTGATACATTTTATGTTTGGAAATAGCATGATTTTTAAAGTAGCATAAAATGCCCAAGGAAAACCAGGAAAGAAAGAAATAACCTGTTAGTTTTAGCCCTTGCTGTTAAGGTGATCTGTGGAGGTGGCAAATGTCTTCATTTGAAGACCAAGAATTAGCTGTCAGATGTGCAGCCTGGAGGAGACCAGTCATAAGAACACTCCCTTATCTAAGAACTGCAGACAGCATGTGGGTATCAAAGATGGCAGCAAGCTTACATACTCAGCCCACAGCCCAACAACATGCAGGAATTAACTGGCTGTGCATTCAAGCTTTCTGGACTTTCCTCCATCTGCCAGTGACAGTATCTGATTATGCCCTGTTTTATTAACCCCTGCCTCTACTTTGTCACTATTCAGCTTTGGACTGTTTTGACCAGTTTTGTTTTATGAAAGTCACAAGTATTATTCACTTAATACCTGTGCCATTTTTATTTCTGAAGGAGGCTTCTGAACAACATAGTGTTGTGGTGGTTGTATTTGTGCATAATGCTGGTAGGTTTACGTCCTACCTGGAGACCTGCAGGAGTTTGGTATGCCTAAGGGCTAGTCTATACTGCCTCTGTGACATGCCTGGGAATCCTACCATGAATGCTTCATCCACTTATTCCCATTCTGCTTGTGCCAGATTGAGAAATGAGACAATGAAGTTGCATTTGAGCTTCCATGAGCACATGCCAGTGATCATACATGGGACAGAGTGTGAAAGTAGCTCTGGATACATGCTCAGAGATACTCTAACGCTGGGGTGGGCAATTATTTCAGGTAGAGGGCCTCCTACTGAGTTTTGGCAAGCCATTGAGGACCATATGACAGGCAGCCAGTGGCAAATAAATATTAATTTTCTAAATTTTTTTAGGGGCCCTGTAGGATGGCTAGAATAGCTTAGTGAGCTGCTTGTGGCCTGTGGGCCACATTTTGCCCACCCCTGCACTAAAGTGGTTATGTTGCTTCATTTTTGGCAGTGAGGGCACATACTGTAGTGGTGAGTATGCAAGGTGTGTGATTCATGGTGGTGCTTCTTAGTGTTGGATACAGACGGGCAGACATGCCTTTAAGTACTATGAACACAGCAAGTTCTGGTAAAACAAAGCTCTCTTGATAGTGAAGTAAAACAGAAATCTCTGAGGGTTTGAGAGTGATTAACAATCCTGACTATCATAACATTTTCCTAAGGCAAGCTATTTCTTGTAATCTACTGTGTATAGTAAGAGAGCTCCACTGTCATTCTGCATCCTGGGCTAAAAAGACTTCAAAGTAATACTGCATTTCTGTTAAGACTAGTGAGCTGCTCCTCCTCTCTTACCAACATATTAAGATAGCTGGTTTTGAGATGCAATTGGATAACAGACATTTGAGATTTTTTAACTAAAAAAGAAGCTCAAGCAGTTTGTCTTAGACTTCTTGGCTCAGTCAGGCAGTTAGAGGTGACCAAATGGATTTGGTCCAGCAGGATGGCTTGGTGGCTAGTTTAATCATCTGAGTCTAAAATACATGGGTTCTAGTCCCTACCCTGGCACAGAAAGTCTGTGGGTAGTGCTCTTAGGTGTCTCAGGATTAGAGACACCATGGGTCACAGTTATTGAGCACTTGCATTTCCATTCATTTCAGCAGTGGCTTATATGGGGTGACTGTCCTCCATTTTTTCTGGGCATTGTCTTTAGTAGAATGAGGTAAAATATTCTTCAGGAATCTTTCTCTTAAGAACAAGTATTTTAGAATATAGCATGGCTGGGATTTTGTTGTAGCTGAGATGGTCCAGGAAATAAGTGAGAAGTAAGGTTTTTGTTTTAAATAGTGATATCTTTTCTTGGACCAGCAATGTATTTAGGAAGGATGCTAAATGAGTCTTCAGGCATAAAGTACTCTTTTCAAGGTCTGAGGAGGAAGCAAGTGCACTTAAAACAATGGTGTGTGTTAACTCCATATGTAAAAAAGCAGGCACTTCAGGCACAGTAAATTAGGAGTAGAAGAGAAAATTGTCAGAAGTAGCTTCAAAGCAAAAAAAAAAGCAAATAGATAACCTAATTATGTAAAAGAACAAGACCAGAATGGAAAAAAATTCCTGTGGTATCCTGAGAAGTTAGAAGAGGCACCAGCTAGATTATAATGAGTCACAAAACCATTGTCTATGTTTAGTCCACTGTTTCACATCCAGTAGTTATCTTATTTCCTGTCATCTCCTGCCACCCCAAAGCTATTGCCAGCTGACCAGTAAGCAACCCTTTTCTACTGCCTGCAGAGGAGCCTGACTGTAGATGATCAGACTTTATGGTCTTTGCAGATGGTGACTGTCCTTTTGTATTACTGTTGTGCCCAGGGGCCTTTGCCATAGATAAAGACCTCACTTTTACTGAGGTTTGAGCAAACACAGGACAAAAAGACACCTGCTCACAGAGTTAATGGTACCAATATACAACAGAAGACAGTTCATGGATTTAGGTATACAGATGGGAACAAGGGTTAAATCTGAACTGATTTCTTCTTCTGAGGGCTTTTCAAAATATGTAGATTTTTGGAATAAAGTGCCTTGCTGCTTCTGTCCCCCAGGTTGTGATGAAGGTGGTCCAGCTTTTGCCAGAGGGTCACAGAATAAAGAAGGAGGTAGATATGGCACTGGATACTGTGAGTGAGACCATGACACCTATGCATTATCACCTGAGAGAAATCATCGTGTGCACATACAGGCAGGTGAGTGTGACTAGTGACTGCTTTTCCCAGTTTAACTTTCTGTGTTCCTGACTCTTCCAGAAATAAACCATGCCAACTCTTTAATGACCTGGATGTCTTTCTTGTTTGACTTGTTAGATAGTCATGTTTTAGTAGAACCCTGAAGCCATCAGCAGCAGCTGAGTACTACTGTGCTGGTGCTATAGGGACATACATGAAGGCACGGTTCCTTTTGTATTCTAAAGCTCTCTTTCTTTTGCCTGTATTGCTACTCTTGCTGTTCTGTTAATATGTAATTTCTTGCAGCAAAATCTTCTTGCTGTCTCCTCCAGCAATAGCACATGAGCATTCCAACTGTTGGTTAACTGGTGGGTCATAGCAGACACCAGAGTGGGTCACAGTGTTTTTATCGTTTTCATTTTTGCTGTGGCTGCGAGTCTCCAAACAGGCTAAGATGATGCTGTCATATGAGACCAAAACCTAGATCTAGCATCATTTTTCAAGGCTCAGTGTTCAGGAAGATGGTTTGGCCCTTATTCTTTAGCTAGTTTATTATTCATATCAGTCACTTCCAGAAGTATAATGCCATAAGCTCATGCTAGGTATGACATTTCTAGTACATGCTTAAGTCGTATGTCCTGAGGCTGATAACTTTTGTTATAGCTCATCATGCACAATGTGGATGATTGGCAGGTATTTGGTCATGGAGGGGAGGTTGTGAGCGAAAGAAGTTTGAACTAAAACCCTAAAAAAAACCCCAAAAAACAAATGGATGATTTTCGGAGGTAGTTGTCAAATGAGATGAACTGACTAATGTGCAAGTAGCTCAATGCATAATGGGACAACTGGCTTATTTTTGGATGGGGGGAGGGGAGCAGCTTTAAATCTGTTTTAACTGGGTATTCCTTGCTTTTAAGATACAAAACATTCCATTTGCTACTTTCAGCCAGCAGAGGGCAAGGGTGCTCTGTTTGACCTGTGCTTCATCCACATGGTTATGGTTACTTACCCATTTTCTTGTAATTGTACAGCTTTTTCTGTTAATTGAGAGTTTGGGGACGTGGAAAAGAAGAGGGCATGTGTGTGTGGGAAGGCACCCTGGAGCTCAACAGTCCCTTTTGGAGACCCTGGATCATCTTTCTCCGCTTTTATATCTCCCTTACACTTATGCAGCAATAATATCTGGAGAGTTTCTTCAGACTCCCATTAGAGATTATTCAGTGTTCTGTAGTTGTCCTGTTTCTGCCAGTGTGTTTGCATGAATAGCTATCCTTGCTTATTCCTTGCCACCAGCTGTGAATGTGTGTATGCACATGGGATTGTTGATGTAAGGAGTTGAAGGCTGCTTAAGGAACCTAGTCACAGTATACTGCATATAGAGTATTACTTGTGCAATCTCTGAAAAAAGCATAAAAATGGAGTCATAAATTTGTGGATAAGTTTAGAAACAAGTGCAGTAAATAGAAGTTTCTTGTGCACAGATGAGGAAGCTTTTGTCAATCTTTAAAAATGTTGTCTGGACAGATGGGCCCAAATTTAGCCAATTGATAAAAAAATTTGCATTTTTCCTTTATAACCCTGTCTAAGGAAAAATGAACTCTTTTCCTACTACCTACCAGAACTCTTTCATGATGAAAATTCAGATTACTTCAGTACAGGTAACTGAGTTACAAAAGCCACTGGCTTTTCTTCCTACTTCCTGGTTTGTTTGACTATTACGTAGGCATCTCCATCCATGTTCTACCCTCCTGGGTATTAAGGAGATGGGTGAATTCCAGTGCATTTTAGAAAATAACTTCTCCAACAGAACTTTAGTGCCACCGAACTTGTGCTCTTTTTTTTAGTCAGTAGAACAGAACCTTTTCTGCCAGCTGGGTGTTGCTCTTATCTAGCTGGTCAGGTGCAGTTGGAGGGGAGGGGATGCTAGCTGCTGCCATATCCCTGGTTCTAGGTTAATGGAAGGTTTTGTGATGGAATAATGATGGATAGTAGAACTGTAATAAAATAACAACTTTTTCTTTAGATATTATTACAAGCTCTGGGGGTAGTTTTTTGCGCTGGAAAATATAAGCCAAAATTTGACAGGGCTTTTGCCAAGTTGGCTATGCCCCAAATTGGACTTATGTTAAAATATGAACTTCTAAATATAATTTAAAAAATGAATAGCTTATTTTGAAGCTATTTTTTATATTCCGTCTGTGCATAACAAGGCAAAAGCCATGTGTTTTACTCCTCCTCCTGCATTTGATACTACAGTAGCAATTAACTATGTTCTCAGAAGTGTTCTGATGTAATCCATGAGGTGAGCACACAAGCAAGAAAGTAGAAATGAAAACCACAGGAGATCTAAGCCCACTAAGGAACATGGTGGTGGGGAGGAGCAGGTCCAAAATAGGAGGGCCAATTCTTGCCCTATGGAGTAGGGACAGAAATTACACACAAGCTGGTATAAGTGATTGGAAACCAGTTCAAATCTGACACAACAGAAGTTTAGTGCACATGAACTGATTTCAAAATGACTGAAACTGGTTTAAGATAAACCTAGATGGATGCAGTATCAGACTTCTCTGACTTTGATTAAATAGGTTTACTGAACTTCTGTCCCAGATCCCATCCAGATTCAAGCTGTCTGTTCTAGCAGAGCAGGGAGGCATGCTCTAGTGCCCCCGGCTTCTGGCCTGGGACACCACAGGCATGTGGATGCATTTCTGGAATCAAAAGTTGACTGTCTGTTCACTTACTTGTTGGTTCAATCGATATAGTTTAGACTAACCTGTGAAGACTGAACTGATTCAGTCTCAGGCTTTTTGACTGTTTGTATTTAGCCGTGGAGACACAAAGCTGACAGTGCACACACATGAGCAGGTTTTACAAATCAAGCTGAAAATGGTTTTTTTTTTTTTGGTTTTTTTTTAATGTTTACTAGTAGCTTTGCTTTTCAGACTTGTGCCAGCTAGATATGTTCCTTCCCTCACTGCAGTCTGGGTGCTCAGGGCTTTGGCTTTTGAGTCTTGCAGCTTTTTCATATTAACGTGAAATGTAAATACAGAAAAGGGGACATAAGCTCTGTGTTCTTGCAGGTAGTTTTGTCCCCAGCCTAGTGAAAGAGTCCTTTCTAGTGACCTCAAATTAACCCTGTTCCATGTGGTATTTTTGAAAAGGGAAAGCAGAAACCTTCCCAAAT
The DNA here is from genome assembly GCA_030014935.1 of Caiman crocodilus. Lineage (NCBI taxonomy): Eukaryota > Metazoa > Chordata > Crocodylia > Alligatoridae > Caiman > Caiman crocodilus. The sequence goes on from JAGPOW010002673.1 coordinate 8,949,842, forward strand.
AACAAGTGTGCCTCCAGGCATTAAAGGAAAACAGCCAGGTAGGTTAGGCTCTGTGTAAGTTCAGAGTATTACATACTCTTTGAGTTACAGTTTAATATTGATTTAGAAATAGTCTCATGATTCAATGAAAAATGAAAATTAGAGACTTTGAAAAGTGAGTTTGGGATGTCAGTAGTCCCCTGCAGCATCTGCTGTTCACACACTGCTGCAGAGCTTTTCTGCGTGAAAATTGGAAACTGTAAATCTGTGGAAACAAAAATGAATTTGCTCATTTATGTTCCTTTATCTAGATGATTGAAATACAAAAAAGCAAAGAAACAGCCAAATGGCAGAAGTAAATTTATACAATTATTCTCCCCCCCATTTCTTTTTAATTTATCAACAATACTCTTAGAAATGCAAATAAAGACATTTATTAAATTAGCCAGCTAGTTTCTCTTCCACAGACTTACCAGCTGTCCATAAATGTATGGACAGTGTAAGTAACGAGGCTAAACATGCTTGTCCATAAAGTCTGTTAAAAAACAAAAGGAGTAAAGACACTAAACAATGGGAGCTGATTAAAGTTCCCTGTCAGAAATGAAGCTGGAGCTAAGTGTTGAAAGATAAACAGAACAGAGGAGTGCCACTTGGTATCTGAGTAGGAGCACAGCACCCTGCAGTAAACTCAAGGCCTTGTAGCTTACAAGAGTTTACAGAGCCTCCTGGCCTAGTCTATGTGCTGCTGCTGCTGCTGGGTCCTGTCATTTGCCTGTAACAATGTTGGGTTGCAGGTAGGCAGGTGATCCTTCTTTAGGGGGTTCATGCCAGAACAGGGGTGGGGACAGGGCTGGCAGAGATAAGGCTGGGGGAGCATCCAGGTGTGGGGATGAGTAGGGGATACAGGGCAGGGCAAGACAGGACAGTGTGAAACAAGGATGGGCAAAATATGACCTGCAGTAGGTTCCTTAGTCCCCCTGGGCAGAACACCCTTGTCCTGTGCCAGCCCGCAGTTTGTTCTGCGATGGCAGAACATGATGGCAGTAGCCCCCAGCCTTGCTGGCTCAGCAGGGGGCAGATCAGTGTGGGGCCAGCAGCAGGAGCCTCAGTGATGGTGTTGCATCTGGGAATGGGGGCAGGACCAGGGGTGGGCCTTCATAAAGACTGTGTACAGCTGGACAGCGAGCTGCATTTGGGCCTGAGGGCTGGTCTTCATGGGAGTTTTGGTGATTGTGTGTGTGTGGGTAGAGAGGAAAGTAATGACCTGACCTGTGTCAGTTTGGCTGTGCCAAAACAGCCTCTGTGGCTCTCAGGCCCAAATAGTTGCCCACCCCGGTGTAAAACCATTGGTGCAGTTAAGCAGGACTGCCAACCTAGAAATTCTTCTTCTCATCCCCCACAGTAACCTGTAAACTTTTTACTGACAGCCAAACTCTTTTTACTATGGTTGGTGTTAGCCCCTAAATTTGAACGTGGCTCTTGTTCAGGGTCTGGCAGAAGGATTACATTTTCGTTATGTAAACATACATCAGTAAAAGAAACTTTGGCCATCAGTCAAAAGCTTTTTGAATTGTCAGTCAAAACAAAACAAAACAAAGTCTTGCTTTGGTAACTCTGCTCTTCCAACTCCTTCTCTTTTTGCCCAGTTCTATTACTGCCTAGGCTTCTGTATCAGGCACTGAAGTGTGTTGCATAATGATGTATTTGGACTTTTGAACTGCAGTTATCTCACACAAGGACCAGGGAGATTTGGGCTGAGGCTGGAAGGCAGTTTTCAGCAGAGCAGTATGTTTTATTCACTGAAGTAAATGGGTTCCAGGCTGTGGAGGAAAAGCCCTGCCCTTGCCTAATATAAAAATGTTGTAGATGTTTTGGTTTGTCTTTTACGTGAGCCCAGGTGCCCTTTAAATTACGTACCAAAACCAAGCTACAGTCTCTGAGCCTTCCCACAATATTGGCACAAAGCTCCCCTTTTCAGCTCTGCAGGTCAGGAAGAGGCTAAGGGGAAATACAAGCCCATGCTTCAACCTTTATTTGCTTAAAAAATATTCCCGAAGGGGTAGGTTGGTGCTATTGTTACCTCCATCCTTCTTTTGCTAAATCTGCCCTTACCCAAACCCTCAATCACTGGGATGTCAGGTCCCTTTCCTCCCCCTTTCCCTTGCATCCTTTTAAACTGGTATCAGTGACCTGATCATAGCCAGATGTGGCCCCTTCAACCCTGCTAAAGTGCCTGCCACAGACTCTGGATACAAAACAATGGGGCTTTATCCCTCTTCTTTCTCTTGGTCTCGTGCACACACTCACTCTTTCTGTGGCTGCCAGACTGATAGGTTTATTTAACTGGGGCCTGTGTTCTTGCAGCTGTGGAGCCTCCTTCCCCACATGCTGCTTCTCTTCAACCAAAGTCAGCCTTATATCTTTGGCAGGGAAAAGGGGCTGACAAGGAGCAATGGAAATGCTAGACTGTAATAAGAATTTGTTCAGGGTGATGTGAATGTGGGAAAGGAAATTTGTGAAACAAGGAATAAGTCATTTAAAAGGATATTGTTAAGCTGTAGGTCCTATATTGTTTAAAACAAATAAAAGGGCCTTTCTGGAGCTCTGAACATGTTCACAATTCAGATTCCAAGGTTTACAGCAGAAAACATGACAATAGTATTAGTGGCAGCTGGAGTAATAAACTTACCCATCCATCTGCAACCTACCAAGCAGAAATTATGCACATGCTCATTATTCAAGTCTGTTTGGTTTGAAGCATTATATGTTATTTCTCCCTAAAACACCTATGTAATGTACAGGTAGTTTTGGCATTATAGAGTAGACTGTTTACTTATTCTTTCTTATTATCTATATGTTCAGGAGGAAGGAAGGGCATGTCAGGAACATCTACCCACCCAACCACAATAGCCATATCTAGCTATGAGAATTTGAGAAGCTGATTTTAATACTGCTTCAACTCTTATTTCAAAGGGCCAATCTTTTTTGAGAACACATGTATATGCTCTTAATAAAATCAGCACCAGTAACTTAGTAGTTAGGAGACAGCCTGCAATAATGAGCCAAATGTCTGTATATAGCAAAAGACAAGCAGTTGCAAGCCTACAAACAACTTTGTGTATGGCAGATTTGGAAGTGTTGTAGAGTTTTGCACCCTGATATAGAAACACATTAGACATGATGCCATTTTTGTTTTTAAGTATAATGTTGTTAAACTTGAAAACTTGTTCTCTTGAATACTTGAAAGAATGCTAGCAAAACCTAAGTAGTTCAACCTAAAAAACCAAACCAAACCAAACCAAACCAAACAAATTCCCCACCTAAAACAAAAATTCCCCACATGCTGTATCTGCATATTTATCTATTTTTGTGCTTGTATACATGCATTCATTCCTCAAGGGTTATGCCCCTGTATTTGGTACTCAAGATGCATTCACAATAGTTGAAGTATCTGTTTGATGACTGGATAGAAGTAAGAATGAACAAGTAGCAGAGATGTTGAAGTTGGAGATCAAATGCACTATTAGAATATAAATCTATGAAAAATTCCCTTCCCATCAATGTGATCTGAATTTTTCCTGACAGCTTGAGGCCTGCCCATCTGATTTCATTCTAGATCCCCAAGTCATGTGTCCAATTGTAAAGGTGTCCTTGATACAGAAAAGTCTCTGGGCTCCTTGAAGTGAGAAACAAAACACAGTTCAATATTCGACTCTGGGTTGTGCTGTCCACCGCCGTGACCTCATCATGATTGGTGTGCACAAAATCCCTAGTTGCCCTCTGTTCTGTATGCCAGCTCTGGCATGAGCTGATGTGGTGCTGGAACTTAAATGTCTCTGAGCAGTAAGAAGTTCAAAGAGCTGAACCGAGTCACTTAGTTGAAACAAGCTACTGGAAATACAAAAGGGTTTAGTTTTACTTCTTCTTTGCACTCTGAACAGAAAACTAGTTTTCCTTGCCTTTTATTCAGATTTTTCATAAACAAGGTGTGAAAAGATTGCTTACTCCATCTTGGATCCATGTGACACGTTGCACAGCATTTGCCCTCTAACAATGGCCTTTGTTTACCAAGGGTATTAGGACTTCTTCCTTAAAAACAGAAGGGCCAGGAAAAATGGAATTTGAATTTGGCCCATGGTACTTCGATGTTGTGTGTGCATGCTTCTAGTTACTCAGTCCATTGATGGACCACCTTTGTAGCACACGACTCCTGTAGGATCTTTAATAAAATATTAATGGCAAAAGGTATGCTTTTCTTTCTTCCATTTTTTTTTTTTTACTTTTTCAGTTCCTTCCGGTGCATGAACTTTTGCCAAGATCAATATTTTTTAACTCTGAACTAGTGCAGAGACAGATCAAGAATTTATTTGGCTGGGATACTACCTGTTATTGAGTAGGACTCTCAGCAGGTGAATGCAATTCCCAGATGGCATGTGAATGAGAGAGAGCTTACTTTACTTTACCCTATTTTTACTATTGCAAGGGTGGAATTACCATGTTACTTTAGCATAGAAGCGTCACTCCATTTTTAAACAGGCCTTAAAATGAGGAGTGTGGAATACCTGCTGCATTTTAATTAAAGCTGCCCTTAAATAGAAAGTTTATTTAAAATATACCTACAACTTTGAGTGTCAGGTCCTTTCTGGAATCCAATGGGGAATATCTTTGCTTACAGCAGTGTTTAAAACCACTGGCTATGTGTTGTTTGTGGTGGTTTGTTTTTCTTTTTCTTTTTCTTTGTTTTTAAGTCCTCACAGGCCAGGAAGATATTTCCCAGGCAAGCTGGCCCAGATTGGAACAGTTTGTCCTGTTGAGGGCCTACACAGATGTGTAGGATTGCATGATTTTTCAAAGTTGCGGGCCATGAAGCTCAAGGCCTGGGATTTAACTAAATCTCTTCCCTCACTCCTTTACATCTAGTATTAATCGTTATTAGTAGAGTCTGTTCAAGTGATGGTACTGTGCAAAGACAACATACACTCTGTTTTAATGGTGTGGAATGGGACTGTATTTATGAAAGGAACAAGTCTCATTCAGAACCTTTTAATTTCTTGTTTTTCTAAGCATGGATTGGAAATTTTCTGTATTTAAAAGGAAAATGATGTAGCTTAAGTGCTTTTAATGTGTTTAATACACGAATACCCAGTTTTTTACTTAAAAGCAGAGATTAATTTCCTTCCTCCTTCCTTCCTTGTTTTAAAGCAGAAGAATGCTCAGATTCACAATGGTGACTGCCCTATCCCCTGGTGGCCCCAGTACTGAGATGCTCTGAAGGTGGCATAAAGCATACTTTCCTTTTTTGTGCATTGTGTTGTATGTGTTCCTTGACTGTAGCTTAGGATCTAAACCTTAGGTTTGGCAGGAAAATGGGCCTTATCTAGACTTGGCAAATTGCTGTATGGGATTAGACAACATGATAGAACTCCTACTACCTGCTTACCCTGATGCTCCCCCATGGTATATCACCACTAGAAAAACATTCCAGATTTTTAAATTTAAAAAATCTCCTATTGTGCAGAAGGCCTTAGTGTGGTTCAATTCAACCCTGATATTCAACTGTTCAGCCAGTTGATTTTTTCCCATCTTTCTGTTCTAGGACAGGACAAAATCTATTAAAGGTGCTCATGGACTATACCCAGCCTACCAAATCCTCCCAGCAGGAAGAGAGGCAGCTTGTTCAGGCAGTTTTTAGGATGGGAAAGCTTCTAGTCTATGAAGAAATTATTTGAATGTTTTCACATGGGTTCTAAATGCCAGTTTCAGAATGTGATAAGAAACAGCAACACCAATAATTAAATCTGCCTATATGACTGCATCAAAGTTTGTACAGCTGCTTTCATTAGAGAGACCTGGAGTTTCGCCCAGTGCAGTATCCAAATTTTGTGGTTACTAATCAGGATTGTGATGTTGCTCTATTCCTTTGTTCCTCCTTCCCACCAAGAGCATATACTCCCCTTCTACTGTGCAGGCGAAAAGTGCCATGTGGCATCAGTCCTTTCAGCAATGAGACAATTTTCTTCTGTTCTACAGCCATGGATATAGTGGCTGTTGCTCTATGGAAAGACTTAAAGCTGTTTCTCTAACAGGTGTGGCAGTGTCCTTGGGATGCGAATGTGTTTGGCTTGCCATGGTTTGTGCTGAATTAGCCCATCTCCTCAGTGTCTCCTGATGGGTCATGGATGTTATGTAAGGCTTCACCCTTTTCCCTCCTCTTGTTGCCTCTTAAGATTGTTTTGGCTGAGTGGTTCTGTTTCTCTTGGTTTGTCTGGAGTTAGGTAGTCAGGACAGTTCGTGCTTAGACCAGAGTAGTGCTGCTCTATCGATATACGAGTGAGTTGTTTTATATTTATTTTCTGTAGGGCCCAGATGTATTAGGCACAGGAAAGAGAGAACGCTGACAGTTGAGTTGTATATAGGGCAACATGTGACCAAATTTTACTTGTCTTATTGCTGGAGAAAGATCCTTCAATTCTCAAGGCAGTCTTATGGACAGTTTGGGTGGGGAAGTAGCTTATAGTCCAGTTCTGATTCTGTTGAACTCAATGGCAAATCTTCCATTGACTCTTATGACTTGCTAGATTTATACTTTTAGTAATGAGTGGGTGTAAATGACTATATACTTGAAGATGTAAGGGGATAGTAGTAACCCCTACTGCATCACACTTCCTTGCCAGTGGCTGTTTCTGTTGGCAGTGTGTGGCTGTGGGTTGGGGTGTCCGTCTATCCCTCCCCCCAGTACAGCTGCAAAGAAATAGAGTTTTCAGTTAACAACAGAGAACAATTGACTGGAAGAATAAAAACAAAACATAATCGCCCAATAATGTTTCATCTTCCTGTCAGCATGACTCTTGATGTATGTAAGTCTCTGGGCTGCCAATCAAAAGCCAGCCACAGGAGCTGGACCCAGACTGCTGAATTTCCACCTGGACTGTTTGTATGTAGCTTTTTGAAGTCAGCAGGGCTGGATTAATCCTTTAGTGGGCTCTAGGCAAGTGGGCCACTACTTCATAATGTGTATATATAGTTTTTCAATTGATTATAATATGTAAAAATAAGCACAGCTGGGGCCCTTCTTCACTTAAGGCCCATTGGCATGAGCCTAGTTTGCCTTTGTGTTAATCCGGCCCTGGAAGTCAGTTTTCTACAGTTGTGGGGGTGAGAATGAAGGATCCATGTCGCTTCTACTTGATTTTATTACACTGTACTTTGATAGATGAGTGAGTAAAAAATGCACTGCTCGTCTGTTCAGAGGTTGTTTTTTTTGTTCGTTTTTTTGAGCAGCTGTGTCTGGCCAAGGTAAAACTGCCGCTTAGGCTGGATGAATCATTTCAATTAATGAGGGGTGTCTTTCTCTCGTGCTTTTTTTGTTTCTCTTTTTTACAGCAAGTTATTTTTTATTCCTGTCTTCTCTGAATTTAGTGAATTGCAGTTTACTATCTTTGCTTTATTACTATATTTAATTATTTCCCAACCCATGGCAAAATCCATCTCTGCAACATGAGAAACCAAGATACTCTGATTTTTTTCATAATTGTACATGGATAATATGCATAACATCAACTTTGGGACAAACCTGGGATAAAATAATCTATAGTTTACCAACTAGCATCAGAAGTCTTGTCTCATTTACTGTGATGAAAGTTTGTGTGTTGTCCTCTTGTGTTTGTTTTTTGGCAGTCAGCAAGCAAAGACACATGCTTTCAAGATGAACATGAGCCGCCAATGTCAGACGGTGGTTGGGAAGGCCAGCCGAACCCTAGCGTGCATCCAACGATGCATTTGGAGCCGGTCCAAGGCAGTGATCCTCCCCCTTTATGCGGCGCTGGTCAGGCCGCAGATGGAGTACTGTGT
>JAGPOW010002673.1:8957771-8974818 GCA_030014935.1 Caiman crocodilus
CACAGTTAGGGTGGCTAGGACGTGGAACCGGCTTCCTAGGGAAGTGGTTCTTGCTCCTACCTTGGGCGTCTTTAAGAGTAGATTAGATAGGTACTTGGCGGGGGTCCTGTGACCCTGGCACTCGTTTCCTGCCAATTGGCGGGGGCTCAGACTAGATGGCCTGCTCTAGGCCCCTTCTGACCCTAGGTACTATGATACTATGACACCAAAGGACCATATATTTAATTTGTATTTCTTATATTGAAATATGACAGCCAATATTGCCCTAAAGCAGTGCTTCTCAGCCTTTTTAGATTCCAGGCAAACCTTGTTAGACTTGAGACTTCTATCAGAAAATGTCAGCTCTTAATTTTCACTTGTTTTTTGACTACAGAAAAGTACTAGAGCAATTCTTCTGTAGCAAAGATCTCAGAACGACCCTGAACAGGTCAGAATGTTTTTAACAGTATGGATTCCTATTTGAAGTCTCTGGGTTTATCTTGTGAATCATGTTTGCGCACCTAACTGTGCTATGGCACGTTGGTTGAGAATCACTGATCTAGAGCCTGATTTATATCCAAACATATCCAAAGTGGCATTGTGAGGGTCCAAAAGAAAATCACAGAACCATCTTGTCCCCTTGCTTCCCCCAAAACAGAGTCTAGAGGCATTCTTTCATGGGCATGTGTCCTGTTTCTGCGTGACGGGGAGCTCAGCTGCCTCCAGTGAGAATCAGGATACTGCTGCACTAAGTCTGATTTACAAATGCATACAGAGATTCAGACAAGTTCCCACATTGAGTTGCTCACATCTTCTACCTGGCTGCACCTATAGCTGTAATCCTACAGGCCCGGTCTGGTGAAAATGGGTGTCTTGAGGAGGATGACTTTTGGGAACACAAAGCAGGATGCCTAGATCCTGACTAATCATCACTGGGCACTCTGTCAGTAGAGCAAGTGTGAGAAGGATCCATGTGTCCCCAGTGCTGCCATCACCAGGCCTTCCCACTGCTTTTATGGCTTCTTGTTAGGGCATCATTCACCTGGCAGTGGCTATTCTTGCTTGAATGTCTCAATTCATGAACTACTGAAATACTTCAAATGGAAGAACCAAGTCAAGGAAAATCCTCCGCCTTCCTCAGCTGTAAATGTTTAATCTGCTTTCAAAAATTTCAAACCTTTCTGGCTGGGATGCCTTACAACTGTTAGTCCTAATGTAAACACCATGCCTGGCTTCCTGCCAAGTCAGCAAAACCTCAGGCATAGACACCAAAAGCTTTCCTATAGGTTTAAGTGCAGCATGTACTGGCAGCCTCTTCCCTCTTACTTTGTTTCTCATCTTGCTAGTTACTCCCAGAAATACAGAGAAGGGTCCTCTTTGTGCCAGATTATTTTTGAGCATTTTAGTGCTCTTAGATCTCTATTTTCCTTTCCTTTCTTTCCAGATTTAAAAATTAATTTTAGTGTTCCTTTAACAGAGGCACTGCTAGTATGGGCTAGAGCCAGGTGTAGTGCAGGCATGTGTTGTGCTGGCTTCCTGCATAGCTCTGTTGGGACACCTCTCTCCAGGCCTGTTTTGTTATGTAGTTGAGCAGACTTGAGTCATGCTGAACTGTCTGTTGCTTCTGCAGTCCTGCCATAGGCTACATGGTTAGCTAAATCTAGAATCACTTTTTTTTATGATGCTGAGGAGATTTGAGCTAGTTTCTTAAATGCATAGGCCTCATATACTTGCTTTGCTGAGTTAGACCTTGATCCTGAAGTTGTATCCCAAAAGGTGAGCCCTCCTGTGGCCTGTTTAGGACACCCCTGACTTGAATGGGACTTCACTCAGGTATGAGAATTTGTCTGCTGCGTGGATCTAGCTGCAAGATTGGGGCCTAAATTGGTGTAATGAGATGCTGTCTGCTTACACTCTGAGGCTGTGTATTATCAGAAGAGCTCTGAAGATTTCTTTTTCAGAAGATATATTAATTTTTGCTAATGAATATCACTGGAGTCCTAAGGTTGAAAAGGTTATAGTCCTGCCCCCCTGCATGAATGTAGAATGCACTATTCCTAAACCATGTGTCAAATGCTCATCTGTTCTCTTCTACTCTGAGTCATAAAAGTCACAAAAAGTCTTTCAGCAGAGATGGATTTTACACATACAGGTCTACCTTATGGAAATTTTTGGTGGAAAATCACCTGTATTAAATGTGAGATGTACTGAACAAATCACCTTTCAGTCATTCTTGTACAAGGTTGGAGTACACCTGTATTCCTTGTGACCTGCACTGCTGAAATGTTTTGATGAAACTGTAGAGTTTATGATGAATGGCTAGCCTAACTGGTAAATAAGGCTAATGAGCTTGATCAGAGGAATACAGAAAGTCTTGCGGGAAGTGAAAAGCAATGTATTTTTCTTGTTTACTGCATGCTGTCCATGACTATTCAGGCGGGGCATACTTTTGGGGGGAAGCAGAATGCTTCTTTTCCAGAGAATCCCCAATGAGGTTGAAACCATTGGCTGCGATTTTTCATGACATCTTCCAGGAGGTACTGCCTGGGAGCTCTGTGCCCTTGAGTTTCTGGGCTGCTCCTAGCGCAGGTGAAGCTCACAATGTTAATTGGAACAGCAGTCAGGTGCTGCTTTTATTTATAGCAGCATCATGAGGTCTACCTTACTGGTTCCTCCATGGCTTCTTCAGGAGGCTATAATTGAGAATGTGAGTCTTGATGTTGTCAAGCTTGTGGCTGATCAGTTAGTGGAGCACTTGACTATATTCTTGCACTGGGTACTACCCAGTTAACTATCCTCTTTGTTCATAGGTGAAGACTCATGCTTTTAAGCATGTGTGTTCTTAGTTAATCAGGTTTCACTACTGGGTGTTCCATTGCATGAAATACTAAAAATACTTAATCTCCAGTTGGCTTCCATAGTCTTCTGCGAAAGTGAGGATTGACAACACTTGTATTTACTATGTAAAGAAATAACGAGGGGAAAAAATACTGGTGGTGGTGAAGTGGGTGTGGGAGACTCAAACCTTTTTAGCTTTCACCCTTTGCAGTGAAGCAGAAGAGGGCATATAAAAAGATTTTCTCTTCTGCTATCACAATGAAAGAAAGATGCATGCTGATGTAGGAACCATTAGCAAGGGGCTGGATGTTGTAGCCTCTGTTTACAAATTGGCATTGTGACTGACTGGAAAGTCGACATAGATGGAGAAGGGTGGTTATTAAAATAGCCAAACTGGAGGTGGAGAAAGAGATTTGTATTTGGTATAGAGAGCCTCCTTGTATGCTTACCATTATGGGTAACAGTATGAAGGTGAGTTAGGTAGAAAACTGAATTGAATGGAATGAGCTGTTGGTATATCTGATTAATAAGTCAGTAACAACCTTGTTACATACTCTTACTGCAATTCTGAGGGATGTTTGGTACATGTCTTAGCACATTTGTCAACATGGAACAATGTAATAGGAGTAAGCAGGTCATATATCTACTAGGTAGGGTTCAAAAGGTTAGTTTAATGTATTATAGGTTGTACCACTGCTGAGCAAAAGCTTCATCATGAGCAAGGAACTGGATAGTTGTGGATTCAATTATGGTAATATGTGACCCAAAATGATCTTTTTGCCTCTGGTAAGGTAATAGTGCCACTGATATGCATTAGGCATATCTGCATGCAATGCAAGAATCTTGGATCAGATAGGCCCTTGTCTAAGTGACAGCAGATTTGGATTTGGTAATTATTTGTTTTGCTAGCATTTCAAATGCATTACATAAAGCTTTTCTGGCTTGTTTTGCATGTTTACTCTGAGGTAGTGTCATGCTGGGGCTCAAGTTGAGGGGGCTATTGTTATCTTCTTTGTTAAAACACCAGTGATTAGTTTAATAGAATCTTAGCAAAAGAAGTTCCCTTTTGTGGCATGTTAACCATTCAAGCACTTAGAAAACCAGTTGAATAATATCTAGATGCCAGGGTAACTATGTAAGCAAAAGGCAAAGCATACATCCCTTATAAATATTTTTGTTCACCAGAATGGAAATCAGTACTGCTAATGGGCAGTCCGAAGATAGTTCTGTCTTCTCCTTTAATCTCCCTCCCTGATCTTGAGGGATTACATCTCTCCCAACTATAGAATTGGTCCACTAAAATACATCATCAAATACATCATTAGACTGGACATTAGGAAGAATTTCTTCACAGTTAGTGGCCAAAATCTGCAATGGGTTCCCAAGGGAGGTGGTGCTCTCCCCTACCCTGGGAGGCTTCAAGAGGAGGTTAGATAGGCATCTGGCTGGGGTCATCTGAACCCAGCACACTTTCTTGCCTATGCAGGAGGTTGGACTCAATGATCTATTGAGATCCCTTCCCACCCTAACATCTATGAATCATTCTTACATTTTCTCTTGACCATCATGGTAACTGCAACACTACCATGGCTCATTGTCATTGGCACTGAGGAGAGTTGAGGGAGCCTCTTTGAAGAGGGAGAGAGACAATTTCTTCTTTCCCGGGGCAGGCCCCAGCATGGTTGTAGCAAACCCAATTCAAGTGACCTAAAGATCGAGGATCCTGAAGCAGAGAATCACATCTTTTATTCTTTGCCTGAAAATACATGCACCTCCAGGGGCCCAGCAGATGCCTATAGATAAACATTTCAGAAATGGGTAGATGTTTGTGTCCTTGAGATGTAACATCAGATCACTTACGCTTTTAAAGCCAGTCATTGCTCTTTGAAACCTGGAGAGATTAATGCTGAAGCTATCAGGCAAAATGAAGGAAAATATGGTCCAGTGATGAACTCTGATCTGGCTACAAGCTCTGTCTCAAAAAAGAGTGCTAATGGTTCTGACTGCCAGGATCAAGCTGGAGCCTACTAGAGCAGAGTGGCCTTTCTTCTCACCTAGCATCTGGATCCTGTCCTGTTCTATGGCTGTGTTTGCGCGGCACATACCAGATCTTGGCTTAAGATGTGAAATTTTAGTCTTTCTCCCTCCCCTTTTCTAATAATGCTTTGGAAAAAGCTTTTGAGAGAACAGTTTAAGTATTAAATAAACTCTAACTCATGTTGAGGTTTTCAGCAATATCGGGTGTGAAGTTTACATAGAAGATCTATTGTTCCCAGGAGAGGCCTGCACCAGCATTTTATCTTGATAGCTGGTAACAAATTTGGGCTATTCTTCACCTAAAGTAGTTCAGTGTGACAGGTTGTGGGGGCCCAATGGTGGGGTAGAAAGATCTTATAGATTTTGGTTCCATACTGGCTTCCTGCTATTCAGGTTAGTGAGAAGTGTAACCCTAGTGCTTAATTCCAGAAAGAGGCAGGGCGACAGGTTGTCTGCTAGCAGAATGAAATGTTTTTAACAGACTGAAAGAATGGCTGGACATGAGGATGTAAAATGCATGTCCTGAATTGTGTGCAGCTGGCTGGGATGCCCTGGGTTGGTTTGTTTGTTTTTTTCATTTCCCTCAATCTTATTATTTTTTAATAAACTGCAGGAGTTCTTTCTCTTGTGATGTGTAGCTCTCTGTTCCTTTCTGCTCTTGAAAATTCATCTACTGTGCTGCTGATAGGAGCCTTAGGGCCAAATTCTGCTCTTGTTCTGCCTTAGGGTAAATATGGAGTAACTCCACTGACTTCAGTGGTATAAACATAGCCAAAAACAAAATTAGTCCTCAGTGCTGTTAACATTCTGTGTTTTCCCTTGAAGAAGAGAATAATATGTAGCCCAGTTAAAACTGTAAACTAAACTGGTTTTGATCCTAAGTAATTTCCAAGTACTCTAAACTGAGTAAAGAAAAGTCCCAGTGGTCATCCCATCTGGATGTCCTTGATAATCTTTTGCAACATCCAATCTGTTCTGCAGTAAACAGATTCCCTATTAATAGAATATTTGTTTAATTGTAATTACAAATATACCAAACTAAAAATGAAACCAAGGCTAATCAGTGCTTTTGCTTACCTCCCAATGTTAGAACAACACATTTCTCCTACAAGAGCTGATGATGTCACTGGCTTCCTGTTCCCTGATCTGGTTTTGGTGTTAGTGATGTTAATGAGGGGAAAAAAATCCCGCATCAACAGAGGACTCTCTGTTCGGGTCTTGGCCAATTAAAAAGCTTCCCCTTTCATGGGGTATTTCAGAATTTGGTGGAACTTGGAACCAAGTTTGGAATTACTCCTTTCAAAGAATAATTGTGTTAGTCTCAATATATAAAAATATTTTATTTTTGTTATGCCAAGGAAAGGATTAGATTACCGGGGCTAGACTAAGAATATTTTTTAAACATTTGCTTACTTAACTTATAAGCAGAAGAATACAGCACATAACTACAAGCTGGCTTCTCTTTTTCCAAAAGAACCATAAAAATGCACTTGTTTTATATATAGGCTTGACTTATAATAAAGTGACTTATAATAAAGTAATAAAGTGCAACCCCTCTGCACTTTCTGTAACTTCAGTATCTTTTGGCATGCAATAAAAATACCAAGTCAGAAATATTTTCCATGCAGTACTTTTTTGTTGTTAGTTTTTATTAGTTAAACCCTTTAGGTCCTTTCCTTGGTTGTCTATTTCTCCTGTAGGATTTTCTAAGGACAAATAACAGTTCATGGTTTTTTACCTGTAATTATTAAACTGTAATTTGGGAGGTTGGGTGAGGTGGATGCCTAACTCTCCTAAGTGCCTTCTGGAAAACCTCAGCTCCAGTTTTCACTTTCATTGTAAGTCAAGGGCATTGAGGTGATAAAATAATGGTCACTCATCTCCATTTTTAGATTCCCAAGTGTTGTTACTTTAGCTGTCTCTGGGGAACAGTTTGATTAGCTGATTCTATGCGTGGATTACAGTGAATTTTGTAAGTAAAATCTCTGTTGCTTCTCACAGACCACCCTCTTCGCTTAAAGCACAGGTGCCCAAAAGTTGAAGACTTTGCTTTGCCTTGGTACACCGTGGCTAGGGTTGTAGCTTTTATTTTCTTTCCCCCTCTTTCTCCTCCTGTCTTTCCCTTTGAGAGAGTTGAACTGCATAAATGTTCAGTGCATGGATGCATGTATGTATATCACACAGCTATATATCAAACAGCTATTAAATGCTAGTTTCTGAACCTATTAGAGCACAAGCGTATGGTGCCATTGTTGATCCTGAATGGGAGAATTTTCTTTCCTAGCTGAGGAGATGGGGAATTGTCTTAATTGGCTAATGACTGGAATCTTCATAGTCACATACTATCCTAACTACTCCCAAGGATTTTATAATGGTCACTTTGTGACTACATGAAATAGGTCTGTGTCCATATATATGATACATGTGGTACTTTTGAAAATGTGTGTGTGTTCCACAGATAGTGGATACAGATACCATGTACTTTTCAAGGGTGGAAACCAATTGAAGTAATTAAGTCATTGCATTGTTCATAGCAATTTGAACCATCTTGTATAGGAGAACATTTGGACAACAATTCAGGTGACCTTTTTGCATTTCTTACAGAAGTTTGACACTAATTATCAACACAGGGGTGTTCCTTTGTGCATCCTGATTCCCATCCAGCTACACCTGGTTCACCCTAACAACCCTGATAGAAAAAAACAAGACAACCAGAGAACTCTGCTTTCTGTATTTTTCAGTCTACTTCTATTAATGTCCAATTTTTTTTCCATTGCATGTATTTTTCTCCCTATACTCTCTTGTCTAGTTAGGTCTTGCCAGTTTTTTGTTTGGTATGTGTCTTTAGAAAAGAACTCATGGTGTTTATACATGTGGTGGGAAGAGGGGTGAGCTTTAACAGAGAGGCTCTGAGATCCACTGTACTGAAAGTGCCTGGAGCAGCACGTGTATCAGCATCGCCACACTAAGAAAATGGTGGCATGGGTGCTTTAACTAAAGTGCGTCAAACAGGCTTTAATTAAAGCATCCCTGCAGCCATTTTTCAGTACGTGGATGCTGATACAGATGATGCTGGAGTCTGCTGGAATATGGTAATTAACATGCTCGAGCAGACTCAGTTAATCAAGTCTGCGTCATAGCTGTCTTGCCGTACATATATAGGTAACCTCAGAGTCCATCTCTCTCTGCAAAGGTGCTGGCAAATCTGGCAGCAGACTGTAGGTGGCTGGGGGATGCATCTCATTGGCTGAGAAAGTAGGGGTGATATTTATACTCTGTTCCTGACATTCTAAAATAGGGATACTCTCTAGGGCATGTGCCTCCTGCCCTGATTCTGGTCTCATACATCATACCTGCCAAAGTTGCTGGGAAGTCACTTCAAAGGAAAGGGGAGGTATCCCCAGAGTGGCTTTAGTGCTACATTTCTAGGTTTGGAATGTGCAGGTGGGAGCACCCCTGGCAGTGCTGGGGCCGTGATGTGTATGTATCCAAAAAACCAGGCTGTGCCTCTTTTAACTCGCCTAATTTATACCAGAGAATGTGTAACCACTGGAAAGAGTTTGTGAGTCTTCACACTGTGCACTAATGCTCTTACATTAGTTCATACTTCACAGTTCCCATCATATTTCCTTAGTTAAAACCAATGTTTCCAATGCCTAGTTTTACTGTTAACAAGCTTGTTCTGCAAGTTGA
This sequence comes from Caiman crocodilus, assembly GCA_030014935.1. Taxonomy (NCBI): domain Eukaryota; kingdom Metazoa; phylum Chordata; order Crocodylia; family Alligatoridae; genus Caiman; species Caiman crocodilus. The sequence continues at coordinate 8,966,319 of JAGPOW010002673.1, forward strand.
TGGTTCAGGCCTCTTCAGTTTCTCATTTGTTTCTTCTACTTTTTGTGTTCTCCTAAATTACACAGTAGCCTAAACCTTCTAAAAGTCTAAAGAGATTTTTAAAGGGTAAGTTGTGGTCAGCAGAGAAAGAAGAATGTAGAGAACCCCAAATCTGCAGTATCTAGAGGGATTAGCACTCATTCTTTGTTAGGGAATGGCTGTGGGTCTGTGTTGTCTAAAAGAGTAAATATAGTACGTAGGGATAAGTGTTAAAGTGTCTGTTCTGCAGATACAAATCCTCAATTTAAATATACATTTTAAAAAAGAAGGTATGGCTGAAATCCTGGTGACATGGAAATTTATGGCAAAACTCTTGCTGACTCAGCAGTCAGTACATCTCCAGAGGATGACTGCTCTCATGAGAAGGGACAGTACGTGCTTCCTGACCATCAGTTGGACTGCAACTTTAAGCCTTCTGGCCCCTTAAACCCTTAACCTGTCTTCTGAGACTCCCAGAAATTGGATGCATTGTTTTTTGATTTGCACAATGGATTTGAATTGGCATCACTTAGTTGCATCTTTTTCTATTTATTGGTCTGGCGTAGATTTAAATAGGTAACCTATGGCTTAAGAAGGTACCGGGTAACGTGGGGCCTCTGCAAGACCCGCTGGGAAATCTGGTTGTTGCACCAGATGATAAAGCTAACCTATTTAATAATTTCTTTGCCTCCATTTTTCTGAGCAGGGACCGGGTCACCCCCTCACTAGGACCCCTGTAGACTCCAGGGGAGGTGCACTCAGACCTAGGGTCAGTGAGGATATAGTCAGGGAGCTTCTGGAGGGACTGGATGTATTTCAATCGGCTGGTCCTGACGATCTCCACCCCAGAGTGCGGAGAGAATTACAAGAGGTCATTGCGGGACCCCTAGCATGGCTTTACGAGCACTCGTCGTGCTCTGACATGGTGCCAGAGGACTGGAAATTGGCACCAGTGTGGTTCCCATTTTCAAAAAAGGGAGGAAGGAGGACCCAGGAAACTATAGGTCAGTTAGTCTTGCCTCAATCCTGGGTAAGCTTTTTGAGAGAATTATCCTGGCGCATGTCTGTGAGGGGCCAGCAGGGGGGATTATGCTTAGGGGCAACCAACATGGGTTCATTCGAGGCAGGTCCTATCAGACCAACCTGGTGGCCTTCTATGACCAGGTCACAAAATCTTTAGATGCAGGGGTAGCAGTGCACTTAGTCTTTCTGGACTTTAGGAAGGTCTTTGACACTGTCTCTCACCCCATTCTCGTTAAAAAAACTAGGAGACTGGCATCAACACCTACACAGTCAAATGTGTCACTAACTGGCTGGAGGGCCACACTTAGAGAGTGGTGGTGGATGGATCTTATTCGACCTGGAAGGTTGTGGGCAGTGGGGTCCCCCAGGGCTCAATCCTCAGGCTTGCACTGTTCAACATCTTCATCAGCAACTTGGACAAGGGGGTAAAAAGCACCCTGTTCAAATTTGCAGACTCTAAGATGTAGAGGGAAGTGGGCACACTAGAAGGGAGGAATAGGCTGCAATCGGACCTAGATAGGTTACAGGGGTGGGTGGATGAGAACAGATGGGTTTCAACACTGACAACTGCAGGGTACTGTACCTGGGGGTGAAAAACCAGCAGCATACATACAGGCCGGGGAATTCCCTTCTTGTCAGTGCAGAGGCAGAAAAGGATCTTGGAGTCATTATTGATGCAAAAATGAACATGGGCCAACAGTGTGGGGACATGGTCAGGAAGGCCAACCATACCTTGTCATGCATCCACAGATGCATCTCTAGCAGGTCAAAGGAGGTAATCCTCCCCCTCTATGCAACACTGATCAGGTTACAGTTGGAGTACTGCATCAAATTCTGGGTGCTGCACTTCAGGAGGGATGTGGACAACATGGAGAGGGTCCAGAGGAGGGCCACTCACATGATCAGGGACCAGCAAGGCAGGCCCTACAAGGAGAGGCTAAGGGACCTGAACCTGTTCAGCCTCCACAAGAGAAGGCTGAGGGGGGGATCTAGTGGCCATTTACAAACTAGTCTTGGGGGACCATCAGGCATTGGGGGAGTCCCTGTTCCCCCCCCAGCATACCAGGAGTGACTAGAAATAAGTCACAAGCTGGCAGAGGGTAGATTCAGGCTAGATATCAGGAGGCACTACTTCACTGTCAGGCCAGCTAGGATCTGGAACCAACTTCCAGGAGAAGTGATGCTGGCTCCTACCCTGGCAGGTCTTTAAGAGGAGGCTAGATGAACACCTTGCCGAGGTCGTTTGACCTCAGTACTTTTTCCTGCCATGGCAGGGGGTTGAACTTGATGATCTGCTCAGGTCTCTTCCGACCCTACCAACTATGAAACTATGACTTAAATGCTTTGTGACCCCCATGCAAATCCTCTGAAGAACCCAGTCTCTTCAGCAGTCTCTGCTCAGCCCACTTTCAAGCAGTCTGTAGTAGAACTGCTACAGAAAAGGCAGATGAGAGGACATGAAGCAGAGGAGGCAGCAGCCTAGAGCAGGGTGTGCTGGGTCCCAAGGACAAGGGCTCTAGGACCACTGCACCAAGAAGAGAAGAATGGTGGTGGTTACTGACTCCCTTCTGTGGGGACCCAAGGCATTAACTTATCATCCAGATTTGGGAGCCTAAAAGGTGTAATACCTGCCTGGATCCTGAATTCAGGATGTTACAGAGAAACCGCAAAAGCTCATCCATCCTTCAGATCACTGCCCTTCCAGTTTGCCCATGTAGATGTCAACAATGCTGCCAGGAATGGTACTGAACAGATCAGGATGACTATGTGGCTCTTGGCCCGGAGTCTTAAGCAGCTTGGAGCACAAGTAGTGTTCTCATCAATTCTTCTTATGGAAGGAAAGAGTTCATGCAGACAACATCGTATCCAGGAAGTGAACATGTGGCTGAGATTATGTTGTTTATGGGAAGACTACAGGTTCTTCAAAAATAGGCAGATGTTCTTGGGAGGAAGACTGCTATCAAGAGATGGGATCCATCTGGTGAGAACAGGCAAGAGCATCTTTCGGTGTAATCTGGCCAAACTAGTAAGGCACGCTTTGAGCTAGGTTCCATGGGGGATAGTGAATAAAACCTTCCAGCTACTGAGCACACAGTCCAAAGGGGAAAAAACTAGAAGAAGCAACTTAACTCTGGGGAGGGGCCAGAAAGCTACAGGATAAGTGGTGCAAAAGGCAAGTAAGCAAGTCGAAACGCTGAATACCATATATACTCAAATATAAGATGACCCCTCCAAAAATTAGATTCTAGATGTGGAGAATTTATAAATTTGTTATAATTTTCCAGGTATAAAATCTAATTATTGGAGGTTTGCCTTGAATGTGTTCCCTTTCTACTCCCTTACTCTCTGCCTCCCAACCTCTTCTCCCTGAAGCCCCTTTCTGTATTTGACCCTGCTCTTCCTGAGCATGTGGAAGTGAGTGGCAAATTTAAAAACAATGACTTTGAAATAAACATATAGGCAAATTGCTGTAGATACCCATAGACTTAATCCAGAATTAATGGATTTTACCTTTTTTTGAAACTGCTGCAAGTTTTAGCACAAGTAGTCTATAAATATGCTTTTAATCAGTACTTTTTTACCTAGTTATGTAGTAAAAGCTATGCATAGTATTAGTCCAAAGCCAAAAAGCTCATGATTTATCATACGGTTAATTGGGCTGGATCCCAACAGTCAACAGCATTTCAAGCCATAGTGATGCCAAAGCTCAGCACTTCTTGGGAAGTCTTGGGATCTGTCAAAAATTTATACTTGGTTAAGGTGCAAGGCAACCTGGTCCTGCTCTGTTTCATGGAGGGTGGTATATGCACTAGGCTGAGAAATGGAGTGACAGAGGGATTCTGGGTGAACTCTTTGGGGCCCCATTTCGTGATGTTTGCTAGATATTTAAGACTGGTGATAAACAGAAATGTGGGAGTGAAGGGGAAATTGAAATATATGCAGTGTAGTGGCTCACCATGACTTGAAAAAGAGTTGGCACTGAAGGGGGCTGAGTACAGTGGGCACTATCATATATTTTATTCAGATGGGCTGTGCTAACTTATCCTGGTGGTAGGTTCCCATCAGCATGTTAGCCCAATATGGGCCATGTGTTTTGTCATGCTCAGTGTTGGTTGCATTTATTCAGCTTCATGGTTGGTTTCCATTGCTGAGCATGTGCTACTTTTGGCAACAGTTTAATGATAGACAATGTATTTAGCAAGGTTTCCTTGTGTGTGACTCTAAGACAGGAGCTTTTCCCATCATCCTGATTGTTGGTGGAGAACACACGATGACTTTGTCTTACATTTGAGTAAAAACAGTATGTCTGATGCATGTATACAAATGTATGGGAAATAAGATGAGCTGGAAGCTGCAGTTTGTGAAAAGAACTGTGACCTGATTTGGCATCACAGAGACCTGGTTGGACAGTTCCTATGACTGGAATGTCAATATCGAGGTTTACGCTCTGTTTTGGAAGGGAAGGGTTGGGAGAAAAGGTGGTAGTTGTAGCCTTGTATGTCAGAAACATATATGTTAGTTCCCTGGTTCAGGAGGAAGAAAACAGTAAAGCGGAAAGTGATTGGGGAAAGACGAACGAAAGGTAGAGCAACAATATAATGGTGGGGATTTATTATGAGCTACGAAATCAGGAAGAGGAGGTGGATGAGCCACTCTTTAAGCAGGTGACAAATCTATCCAAAAGCTATGAAATGGCACTGGTGGGAGACTTCAGTTTTCCAGACATCTGCTGGAAGAACAGTGCAGCCAAACATAAAATGTCAAGCCGGTTCCTAACTTGTGTGGAGGACTTTGTTCTGGAAGGTGGAGGATACAACTAGGGGACTGTCTATCTTGGATCTTGTCCTGACCAAGAAGGAAGAACTAGTGGAAGATGTGAAGGTGTGACAGGTACACAATCTGGGCCGCCCTCAACGTGGCTTGCACACCTATCTCTGGGACAACTGCCTGCCTCCTCACCTGCCACATCTTGATCTTAATTAATTAATTAGCAGGAGGCTGCCCTTATACTGCCCCCTCTGCTAGGGGGCGCTATCTGTGGCTCCGTTTCCTCCCCTACATCGCAGTCCACACCTTGCCGATGTAATCACCATTGTCTCAATTCTCTTCATTTCTCTCACTATTTTGCCCCTTACTGTTCTCCCTGGGCCTTCCTTCCTCTGCTGCCCCCTCCTGGGGCTTTCCGGTGCCCAACTTGGGCCCCTCAACAATGCAGCCCCCTCTCAGGGACTCCCAGTGACCAAACTTGGGTTTCTTAAAAATACTGCCCCCTATCTGGGGCTCCCAGTGCCCAACTTGGGCTTCCCAATAATGCTGCCCCCTATCTGGGGCTCGCCGCGCCCAACTTGGGCCTCTTAACAATGTGCTACCCCTCTCTGGGAGCTCGCCGTGCTCGACTTGGATTTCTCCATAGCACTCCCCTTTCTGGGGCTCACCACGCCCACGCTGGGGCTTCTCAAACGCCCCTCTCTGGGGCTGGGGTCTATGCACCCCATGTGCTGCACCTGCTGGCGCTGGGGTCCTCACTCTGCTGTGAGTCCCCTATGAGGCCTCCTCCAACCCCTTATAGCCTCACCCAAACCACTGGTCATAGCAAACAACAACACAAACTTGAGCCTCCTGGCTATAACTCAAACATAAGCCGCCTGGCTACAACAACATTGCTCCTCTCAAGTCAAGCTGTACCTGCGGTTCTTGCTGCTTCTCGCATCATTACTTAGAGAGCTCCTGCCTCTCTGGCTGCTGACAGGGAATGGTCTGTGGCCTCAGCTCCTGGGCTTTATAAGAGCCAGGCCAACTCCTTCCAGTTAGCTGGCCTTCATTGGTTGCCCTGGCAACCCACAGCTGTGCTCCCTAATCATTTCTAGGGCTCCTTCCCTAGCAGTTTTCCCCCTCTTCAGGCACAGGGCATCTCAGTGCTCTGTGACAGAAGGTCATGGGCAACTTGGGAGGAAGTGATCACGACATGATAGAATTCCAAATCTTGTGATGGAGAAGGCATGGGGTTAGCAAAATTAGGATACTAGATTTAGAAGAGGCGGATTTCATCTGACTCAAGGAGTTAATAGGCATAGTGCCATGGGAAGATAGACCAAAGGATAAAGGTGCCTAGTGGGGCTGGGAGCTTCTAAAGGGCACAGTACTGGAAGTCCAACAAGAAACTGTCCCCACATGAAGCATGGTACAAGAAGTATAGCAAGAGACCAATGTGGCTGTACAAGGAGCTTCTAAAATGCCTCAAATGCAAAAGGAAAGCATATAGGCAATGTTAGATCACCAAGGATGTGTAGCAGGAAATAGTAAGAACCTGCAGAGAGAAAATCGGGAAGGCAAAGATAAAAACCGTCTACAACAGGCAAGGGAGGTTAAGGACAACAAAAAGCAGTTCTATAAAGACGTTGGCCTGAAGAGGACCAAGGAAAGTGGGGATCCACTGTTAACAAGGTAGTGGGAACTCTTAATAGAAGCTGCAAAGAAAGTAGAGCAATTCAATAGCTACTATCTCAATCCTCACAAAAAAAAAAAAAAAAGTTGCAGTCAAGACACCTGTGAAGAATTATCTGGGTAAGGAAGGGGGCAAACTGAGGGAGGAGATAACGAAAGAGATGGTCCAAAACCTTTTGTTGCGTCTGAATGAATTCAAGTTGGCCAGCACAGTGGATAAAAAGGATTAAAATTTTGGATTTGTAAAATTTAATTGTATTTTTAAATTTGTTTTTGTTAGGAAGCTTTAAAAATAAACCTATATAAAGGTAGTTTTAATTTTAAGATATGTTAAAGCTCAGAGATATCATCATGGAATAGACGTTATAACTTCTAACTATATACTATTTGAGACAATATATTCATGTAACCTTTTTAGAAAAGTTTTATAAATAAATCACAACAGGCCATGGACAGGCTCAATCTTATGGGGTCCCCAGAAGCTTCTTTATAGATTAGTAAAGGTTAAAGAAAACCACTCTACCCAATGGCACTCATTGCTCAGTCTAGAATATCCCATTAAGCATCTCTGTGATACTTAGTTTCATTTCTCAAACTGTGGATTTGTGTTTCCAGAGACAACATCTCTGTTAACAGCAATATACTGAGAAGAGAGAGAGCAAACCTGATTACCCACCCATCAGGCCTTTTGTGACTCTGCAAGTTTGTGTACACAGAGTCAAGCCCTTACCTCTGTCTACAGTTGCAAAGTTTCAAGAAGTTTCATAGTAGTTAGGGGTCAGAAGGGACCTAAATAGATCATCTAATCTGACCCCCTGCCAGTGGCTGGAGCACACGCTGGGATCACACAACCTCAGACAGGTGTTCATCTAACCTCTTTTTGAATTTACCCAAGGTAGAAGTGAGGACCACTTCCCTAGGAAGTGAAATGAAGAGAGGATTGTTGGGAGTGAAGTATATCTGGGCAAGGAGGAGTCTGGAGGTAAGTGCAAGGGGGACAGGGCAGTAGAAACAAAAAAAAGAAACATTTTGAGCAGAATATTCCAGAAGTCTTGATGAACAATTTTCTGAGTACGGCTTCTCCATTGATTTGAGATCTAGTGAGGGAATGGTATTGCAGAAGGGAAAACATATCATGGCAGCTGGCTTGCCAATCTGTAAAAGAGAGAAGAAATCAAAGATTAGAAGACGGTGAAGAAAGCCCCAGGCTAATAACATGTGGCTCTAGCGTTCATTCACTGTCCTCCTAACACAGCATGGCAAAAACTTCCCCCAAATAGCCGTGATTAATCCAGTAAATTGAAGATGGTTCACCTCCCAATGACTTCACAAGTATCTGCTTCAGTTGGCTTCGGTAAATAAAATAACCAATTCATAATTCAGTTTTCTGATGTAGCTCCAATATTAATCTTTAAAGCAGTGGTTTATTTTGATATTTTTTCAAAGTATAGTTTGTACCTTTCGAAAAATGAAACCTACATCTATCTCTGAGTTGTGAAAATGTGTGTTGAAGTTGCATCAAACAACAAGAATGCACTTTTTGTAGAAAACAGTGATTAAATCATGGCTTCCTGATCAGTGATTTAATATTGTGATTTAAATTGATTTGGTTTAAATCAAATCCACCCTGGACAGCAGGGCTTGAAAAACTTCATCCCAATGTACTGAAGGAACTGGCAGAGGAGATTTCAGTGCCCTTGACAATGATCTTTATAAAGTCATTGAAGATGGGCCAGGTACCAGAGGACTAGAAAAGGGCCAATGTAGTATCCCTCCTTCCAGGCAAGAAGGAAGGCCTGGGGGAACTAAAGACCAGTTAGCCTCACCTCAAGACCTGGAAAGTTACTGGAGTCTGTCCTAAGAAAGTCCCTGATCTCTCTCTCTCTCTCTCTCTCTCTCTCTCTCTCTCTCTCTCTCTCTCTCTCTCTCTAGCCCCCCCCCCCCCCCCCCCCCCCCCCACACCACCACACAAAAAAAAAAAACAAAAAAAAAAACACACACAACAACAGACAAG
>JAGPOW010002673.1:8974918-9002850 GCA_030014935.1 Caiman crocodilus
GACATCTCCGGGCCTGTTCTATACGAGACTCCCGGAACTCTCGCTCTCACTCGCTCACCCGCTCCCTCGCGATCTCACGCTCTCTCGAGATGCCCCCCCCCCCCCCCGGGCCTCAGCATCCTGGCACTTTAAGAGAAAAAAAAAAAGCCCTGCACTCACTGGATCTGGTAGCGGCAATCAGGGTCTCTGAGGGCTCATGGCAGAACCACACAGTGCAGTGTGGGGCAGTGAGGTTTGCCCCCTCCTGCCTGGTACCTGTGTGGCACCTGCCCCATAGTGCGGCTGCCGTGTAACTTGGCAGGGTATTGTGCACTGTTTGGGAGCTGGGGTGGCTCCAGCAGTCAGCCAGAGCCTGCCACCACTTGGCCCCAGTGGCCCCAGCTCCCAGACAGCACATAGCGCCCTGCTGAGCCATGCTGCATCTGTGCCATGGGGCAGCTGCTGTGCAGCTGCCAGGAAGGGGGGGTGATCCCCACTGCCCCACGCTACGCAGTAGGGCTCTGCCATGAGCCTTGATCGCCACTACCAGAGCCGGTGAGTGTGGGGCTCTTTTTTAAAGGTCCTGGGCAGGGGATGGGGCTAGGCAGGGCAGCCATGGGGGCTTCTCCTGTGCCTCCCCTCAGCCAGGGAGAGTCAGGCACAGCTGGAGGAGCTGCAGAAGAACCTGCAGCCGCCTGGCTGTGTCTGCCTGCCTTTCCCTGGTCAATCTGAATCAGTGCTGAATCTCTGATTTTTGACTCGGCTGGATCAAATGGGGACAGTGATTCAAATCTCTGAGTCCGAATCACTGTCCTCTGAATTGGCCGAATGGAAATCTGAATTGAATACTTCCCTATTCACATAGGCCTAGTATCTGGATTATAGCAAGGCTTTTGACAAGGTTCTACATGACCTTATAAACAAACTGGAGAAATGTGGGTTGGACAAAACTACTATAAGGTGGATAGATAACTGGCTCAATAGCCACAAGTAAAGGGTAATTATTGAGAGGTCCATGTCAAAATGGCAGGTGGTTTTGAGTGGAGTCCCACTGACATCTGTCCTGGACCCAGTGATTTATTAATGATTTGTTTGCTGGCATAAAAAGTATCATGATCAAGTTTGCAGATGACAAAACTGGAAGGATTCTGATCACATTGAAGGATGGGACCAGAATTCAGAAGGATCTTGACAGATTGGAAAGCTGGGCTGGAGCTAACAGGATGAAGTTCAGCTTCTTTGCAGATAAACAGAAAGTTCTACATCTCAGGCAGAGTAATCAAAACACAATAGAGAATGGGTGACAGTTGGCTGGATGGCAGTACTGTGGAAAAGGACTTGGGAATCTTGGTAGATCACAGACTCAATATGAGTCTGCATTGTGATGCAGCTACACAAAGGGCAAATGTGATTTTGGGCTGCATCATTAGAAACATTATTTGCAAGATGTGGGAGGTGATAGTGCCTCTCTACTTGGCGCTGTTTAGGCCTCATCTAGAACACTGTGAGCAGTTCTAGGTACCACATTTTAAGAAGGGCATAGAGAAGTTAGGAAGGATCTAGAGGCAGGCCACAAAGATGATCATGGGCTTGGAAAGCAAGTCACATGAGGAGAGACTGAAGGAACTAAGCATGTTCAGTTTGTGGAAAAGGTTGCTTCAGAGGGAACATGACATCAATCTCCCAGTACTTGAAGGGTGCCATAAAAAAGGGAAAGCATCTTCTCTCTCTTGCTCTATAGAGGAGTACACAGACCAGTGCCTTGAAGTTGCACCAAAGTAAGCTTAGGTTGGATATCTGGAAAATCTTCACTCTTAGAACAGTGAGGCAGTGGAGCAGACTGCCTAGGGAAATTGTGGACTCCTCATCACCGGATGTGTTCAGGAAGAGGTTGGACATCCACTGGTTGGGGACAATCTGGGCATAGCTATGTCTGTGTTCTACTATGTGTATTTCCTGTGTGTGGCAGGCCCATGCTCGCAGTGCTGCTGCTAGCATACCCTGCCTGCTTGGGTGTGCCACACCAGATTCAACTCACTTGCCATAACTTGATGTTACCCAAGTTTATACAGGAAAGTGTTACCCAGTGTTTTTCTGTGCACCTGAGTGCCTCAGCTGATGCTCCTTTTGTGAGTCTTCTCTCCTACACCTCATGCCTTTCATCTCAGCCAGTTTGACTCAGATTTGATGGTATCACAGCCATCATCTGCTCCCACAGAAGGCCTGCCTTTAGTTCTGGGCAGGAATGTGGTTATGGTGTGCTTGACTGTCACACTGATAACTTAATTAGACTCTAACTGAAATCATGTAGGTGGCATAGATGAGCAGGGCAACAAGGCTCATTGCACCAGGTGCTTTTTGTCAGCACTTGGTAGCACATATAGTGTGACTTTTTTGATCCCTGTGTGATCCTGCATTATGGGTTTGCCCCATAAGTCTGATTCTGTGGGTCAGCTAGCAACTGGCCATGTGCTACAATGTCCCATGGGCTGTTTTCTTATGCCTCTGTGACCCTTGGGGGTCCTGATGCTTGACTGCTGGGGAATTTTGGGCCCATAACTGCTCAAATGTGGTGGCCCAAATCAATGGGCTCTCAGGTGGGTTCTTTCCTTGTATGGGTCCCACTGGTGCTCTCTGGGCTGCCAAGGTCCCATCCTGGCTGCCGTGGGTATATCTGCTGGTGAAGTTTTGCGCGGGTGGGGGCGCAGTTAGGTCTGTACCCCTCCAGTCCCTCTGTGGCTGTTCCCTCATAGATTCCTGGGTCCTCTCTCCCTGGTGTTTTCTGGCTCACCAGAGCTCCCTGCCCCAGAACAAGGCTTCCCAATGATGCAGGTGAGCAAGCACTCAGATGCCATGAGGATTTTCCCTCTGTGATCTGAATACCCTTGCTGCCTAGTGACTGGCACTGCTGCCATTGCACCAGGTCATTCTCCAGCGTGGGGAAGGCTTTTGGAGGTGTGTCTTCCTTTCTTCTCTTCTTTTCCTCTCTCTCTGGACACTGCTAGTGAGCTGCTCTTACCATGGGAGCTTTGAGGGGCCAGGCCAATCTGCAGTCCCTCTTATGACCATGGGATGCCAGCCCAGCTACCTGCAAACCAGCCAGCTGGATGCTGGTGGCGTAGGCCTGCCACACCATGCTTCTGGGCTTTGCTGACTGCTTCCTTCCTTCCTTCCTTTCTGCTATCTTTGTCAGGGTGTTGGCTACTGCCAAAGCTGAGGACTTGAACTGGAGGGTGCCAATGTTGCTGCTTGGGACCCTCTAGCCAGGAACTTTTGGCTTTGATCCTGCCCCTTCTCTCAGGTTCACACTGTTCACTGTATTTGGGGTAAGGAAGGAATTTTATTCTGTGGTCATATTGGTACAGACTGCGGGGTGGGGTTTATCTTCCTCTGTAGTGGAAGGGACAGAATCGTCTACCTGGAATTTCTTGAGCGTATATTGACAAGTTTTTACAGAAGCAGGAGGATATTGGCTGCCTTGGTTCCCCCTGCTTTACCTGTGATATGTTAGGGTGCTAAGTCTGTGTTGTCAGGGTTGATGGTAGTCTTATGCAGAGTTTAGATTATGGATTTGCGTAGGATGGTTTGGATAGGGATGATTCTGCCTCAGGCAGAAGGTTGGACTAGGTGACCTTTGGGGAGGTCCTTTCCTGCCTTACTTCTCTATGATACGATTCCATAAAATCAGAGGACTAGGTTTTGGGGTTTTTTGGCTGGGGGAGTGGGGTTAATGAATTTAAAAAAATTCTCTTTTCTGATGACTTCTGGTGGCAAAGCAGCCTTCACCCAGTGCCAGGGAAGAGCCCCACATCGGTAGTTAGATCCTGCTTCAGCAAACAAGCACACCCCCTCAATGAAAGAGAAAGATCCCAGAGGATTTGGGAGTGAAAGACATCCCTTCATCAGCATCTTTTAGAGAAATTCTCCTGCAGCCAGTTTGCAGACCACAGCAGCCACTACCCTTTAAGCTGCCTTTCCTTCATCTATTCACTCCTTCCCAGCCACATACAAATCTTTGGGCAGCTTAAGTTTCCTTTTCAATGCTCTCTAAATAAATGGGTTTCTTGAATTTGCACTTTGACCTGTGGCTGCAGTGAAGGCAGTAGAGCAAATAGGTTTTTCTTACCTCTGGAGGGTCGATTTCTTTACCAGATTGCTTTACACTTAGGTAATATGGTTAAATATTTGTCATCTCTTTGATGAGAGGCAGGATTTTTATTTAAATGTGGGAGGGAATTAAAATATTTCTGATGTCACATATTACTTTCAGCTTTAGCGCTAAATCCTCTTCTGACTAGTGCCTCTCTTTTAGTTGTCTCCTTGGGCTTTATTGTTCCCACTGGACCAATTTCTTAAACTTTGAATTAGATAAATAATCCTCCTTATTGCCACGATTCTGATCTCTCAGTCCTAGACACACAGTCAAAATATTATGGTGTTTGTAACTTTGCGTGGGACCTGCTCTAAGATTTGGGAGTGGGGACTGGAGAGAAGAGTGGGGAGGTGGGGTGTGGGGATTATAATTTGCTTTAGGAAGAGAAATCCAAGCAGAACACCTGGGTTAAACAAGTGGAAGAGGCATTTGCCCATTGAATATTCAGCACCAAGATACCTGGATCGAATGGTGTTCCTTTGTGCCTGGACAGTAGCTGGATTTAGAGGAGTTCTCCAGTTGTGCAGTTCACTTCTCTGGTGATTGGGTTTCCTGCACTGGCACCATGAGTCAGTTGAGCTTCCCATGCTGGATGGTGTCAGCATTGTGATCCAGGTTATGAAAGTTCTTGGGTTCAGCTCAAGATATGCATACTTCCTACAACCAAGGGTAGGACATTTAACTAGAATGCTACTTTTTTGTTGTTTCTCTCCTTAATTACTACTGAGCTTGTATTTTGTCCTTTTCACCTGAGATTTTCAAAACACCTTGCATTATTTATTCACATGGCTTATTTAGTTATTGTTATTATTAGAGGCAGAAAGTGATTGTGTGACTTGCCCAACATCATACAGCAATACAAGTTGATCAGAGCTGAGATTGCAATATAAGTTGTGACTCTGCCTTGTGCTGTAACCAGGAGAGAAGAATGTTTCCTTTATTAGTAATGGTATTTATGTCTTGAAGAAAATGTTGAATCTTGATTAGGTCAGAGCTGAGCAGGGGGAGCTGAACTTTTAGCATTTTTTTAAACAAACAAATATTTTGTTTTCCTGCATGAAGATACTGCTATTGAAATATCTGCCTTTGATTGGTTATAACCAATCTTTATTGTAGATGCTACCTAAACTTTGTCCATGTACCCACTGCAGTGATTTAGTTTCTAATAGAGCAGTGGTTCCCAACCTTTTTTTTTCCATGACCTGCTGCTGGGAGTGGAGTTTGGTGCGGGGGAGGGAGTTCCTGGCACATGCTGTGGCTCATCTTTTGTGTGTGGTGCCACTGGTGTTGCCTCTGCGACTCATTTGGGTCATGACCCAGGGTTGGGAGCCACTGCAATTGAGCATATTTTAAAGTGCTTTTAATTCTACTGCTAAACTGCATTGGTTAAAGGAGGGTTTGTGACATGGCTCTTGATAGTGGTATAGTTTTCTCCTGGTAAATCAGATTCCTTCTCTCCCTTCAATGTGTGAAAGGCCTGCAGAATGGATAGTGGAATTAGCTGCCTGTTATGAGTTGTCATTTAGCAAGAAGGGCCTTTGCAGTATGGCAGGGCTGAAAAAGATCATAACAGCAGTGCTAGTTTTCCATGGTACCTGAAGCAAACAGTATATTGTAAATTTTATTCTTCCCTCCTGCCACCCACTTTGATTTTTAAAATGTAACATTTTTTTGCAGCTAAAGAGTACAAGATGTTCTCTGTTCTGAACTCCCTTTCTCCTAAACAAGAAGCAAGTATTTGGTAGCACAAAAAGATATTTTCACCTCTTTGATTTCTCTATGTTGTGATTTTTGTGAACTGTTGGTCCCCCCCTTTCTGCTTCCTCTTTTTTCTTTTCCCTGCCGTGTAATAAAACATAATAATAAAATAATAATAACAACAGGTAATAAAACTTGCTGAAGTATTTGGAAGTATATTACTGAGTGAATTATGCAGGGAAGTTAATTAATTGCTTTGTGGCAGGAGGGTGATAGAGGGATTCTGAAATAAGTTCCTTAGTGGTGTAGTTGACGTGACAATTTTTCTCTGTTGCTTTGGGTCACTGTGGTGCTGCAGCTTCAGTTAAACCGACATCTTAGAAATTGTAATATATTATTGCCTGACAATTCAGTGCATTTTTCCTACCCAATGACTAAATGCATAAAATAAAAAATAATATGGTCCTGGTGCTTCTGGCAGAGCTACTGTTTTGCACTAGTCTGAGAGAGATCTGGGTTTGATGCCTATTTTCAGGTGCAGTCAAGGAAATGACACCTTGTTGTCACTTAGCAGCAGTTTCTGTAGACCAGGATTTTCCAAACTGCCTACGGTCACAGAATCCTATCATATCACTTCTTCTGCCATAGAGTCCCTACTTCTAGTCATAGAGCTAGGCAATTGGGTGCAGCAATGGCAGCGCACTGCCTCCCAGCACATTCTGATCTTATCCCCAGTCTCTTTGTGAAACACCTGATGACCTGCCGTAGAGCCCCATTGTTTTGTGCAACACAGTTTGAAAATCACAGCTCTGGAACTTAGAGGACAGTCCTTTAGTACATTACCATCTGTGACTAACTTGCAATGCCAGGCCTTAAAATGAACACGCACTTTTTGGAGGTTGAAGGTGCAATTTAAAGCAAAGAAAAAATGAGGAGGTACTAAGGCTCTTTCAAACTTGGCAGTTCCTCCACTCAGAAAATATCATAGTGCCTTTTATGATGATGGGTGATCAACATTGGATTAAGGGAGTGGTTTTTAACCTGTGGTCTGTGGACCTCTGAGGGTTTGCAGACTGTCGAAGGGGCCTATGAAAGATGACTATCTATGATCAATCAAAAGTATGTGAATACCCACACTTACAATTCAGAGGGATCCGTACTTCCATTTGAAATTTTTTAGGGGTCTGCAAATGTAAAAAGGTTGAAAACCACTAGAGTAAGAAAGAAAGGCAGTTAATTGGCCAAGTGAAGGCATTTTTTAGTAAAACTCCATTTTGGAGGCAAGGCCTCTTTTTTGTTTGATTTCTTTATGCTTCCATCCTCCTAGCTCAGAAATCTGAAGGATTTAAACTTTCTAAATATTCAGCTAAAAATAAAATTGCAGCTCCGGGGGAGGTTCCTGTTTGCTGTGAGTTAGGCCAGAGTCAGTGGCTGAGACCAATCCCAGCCTCTAGAAAAGGAAGTTGGTAATGGACTCTTCAGCAATCATCCTAGTAGCGGTGGTGTCACTGTTCTGTTCTGTCCTGCCGTGCCCTGCAGTGTGCCTGTTTGTGTATAGAGAAGGCATCATCAAAGGCCATAAAGATACAGCTGTATGTTTTAAGCATCTTGTCAGATGTAAGGGTCAAGGTTTTCACCCTCCAAAAAGTGCATGTTCATTTTTACAAAGCTATACTTTACTACATGTGTAAAATGGCAAAAGTGTTGATGTATGTACAAAATGTTTTTTAAAATTCTCTTTTAATGGGGCATGTTAACATTAAAAAAAAATCTTTTAAAAAGAACTACAAAACACAGGAAAATAATTGAAAAATACTATAATAATTATTATAAAAAATTGAGGGCTTGAGGCCCCTGGGACTTGGAAGCTACCTGTGTGAATTGTGTTTCATCTTTATTGTTCCTTTTTTATTTTGCTATTTATATTTAAAGCTTGCATCAAACATTGTCAGTGACCCTCTTCTCCTGAAGGGAGGTTGAGCCAAGCAGAAGAGAGTGTGGGAATGTCTGGTCAGCCAGTGTGGGAGTCTCTGAACATATAATTGACTTAGAGTATTCTTACAGGAAAGGATTTACCACTTGTCACTGAAAAGGAAATGTGTATTCAAGGCATTACACTGATGGACTTTGAATCAGGCCATAGTTTAGTGTTTTAAAAAATGTATGGTTTCAGTAAATTTATAGATTAAAAGGATGGGTACTAAGTGCCATTGTCTTCATTACGAGTTTTATTTCTCCAAGGTTTTTCAAAGAACTCTGAATGGTTGAGTGGTGCCAAAGTTAGGTCATTGGAGAACTGTGAGCATTTTTTATCTGGTTAGTACCACCTGCAGATTGGCATGATGAAGGTATTCATCCTAAAATGTTAATGAGGGGAAGAACAAGGGAGAGAGGAAGAGACTTTCAAGGAATTAATAGCGTCTGTAAAGAATTCTGCCTAGTAGTTCAAGATGTCTGGACCTTGCTTTGAGATGGTGAGACTGCTAATTTCCTACTTCATTGTTTTTTCAAATCTCTGGTGCTGTCATTGGATTTTTTTAATACAACAAACAAGATCCATGTGAATTTTTGGGGTCCACCAAAAACAGAATAAGAGCTCTATGCCTGGAACAGGAACAGTTTAAATTAAAATCCTGGATCCTTTGATTATGCCATTATACACACACACGTCACTTTCCATTCTAACTCCATTAAAAACAAAGCATACAGTGGTGGTGACTGAGCAGGTGTGCAGCACATGATTATGTTCTACACCAAGATGGATTTTTTAGTGGGGAGCAGAAAAATTGAATTCCACGGAGTTTCTTCCTGCAGTGCTTTCTGGTGCCCCTGTTAGGTGACAAAACTGTATCAGACTAATTTTCAGTGTCAAGATGAGGAGCAAATACAGGGAGAGAAAAAAAATGAGTGCTTCCCAAATTGGTGATGAGGGAGGGAGAACTGGAGGACAAAATACTTCTGGGAAATTTTCTGTCTCAAAAATGGAGTTGTAGGTAGGGTTGGTCTTTTTTGTTTGTTTGTTTTTTTTGTAGTCCGTCGTGTGCGCCCCCCCCCCCAATCTCCTGTGGAATCGTAATAGGAAATATTTATATTCCTACAGTTAAGTTTGAGCCACCCTGTTGAATGCAAGTAAAATCTTTTGGTGAAGAATTATTTAGGAAGATTCAAAAACCTAGAGAAAGGATCGCATTCTCCACTTAGTTCTGTAGGTTTTTAGGGAGAATTATCTAGGACTGCATTAACATCTTTCTTTTAAAAAAAAAAAAAAAAAAAAAAAAGATATTCTGAAAACAGACACTTTTGTCTGAAAAAGCAACCTTTTACTAGCCTATTCTGAGCTGTACATTAAGTGAGTGTTTACTTGTTCCAAACCCCTCAGGTTCCCTGAAACTCTTCTCTGAGGATGTGAAATTACTCTTGTTGCATGTGTAACTCGGAGCCAGTGTATGGGCTACCATGGCCCCTTCACGTGTGCATTATGCATGGTATTAGAGGGCAGTTTTTCAAGCCACAGGGAAGTGTTTCCTGATTTGAAACACGATCCATTTCCATTTAAAAGCCAATCTGTAAACAGCATTACTGTTTTTAGACTCTTACAGTATTGCAAAAGGTTCTCTAGGTTTGCGTGAAAATGTCAGTTTTTACCAGAAGAAATTTCAGGAGCTGCATTGTACAGACATTTCTGCAGCCCAATGGCTGGAAAGCTTCACAGGCAACCTTTCCACCCAGAAGACACTAGAGGCTTCCTCTTTTGGTCATCCCACTGCCTTAGGGGAGCTCAATAATTGACACCCTGTCCTCCCCTGGGAAGGGAGCCAGGGTCAGCTGGGCCTCAAATAGCTTCCTGTTGTGTTGGCATAGCCAAGAGCTAGGTTTGTAAGCCCAGCTTGCTGCCCTTGCAACTCAGCTGACAAGTGGGGGGAGGCAAAAACTGGGTTTGCAAGTTGCCACTGCTCCTAATACCTGGGTGCCAAGCAGAAAAAGCAGCCTAGCAAAACCCCTGTCTGCTTCTCACATTGGGAGCTCCAGGGTGAGACAGAGGTGTGGAGCAGCTCCACCCCTCTCTTTCCATCCATGGGAGCAGCTGGCCCCATGTCGCCTGCAAACTGGGGTGATACCAGTCTTAGAAAGGCATGAGAGCATTTTTCCCTTCATGCCACTCCTCCGGGTCCCCAGATGTTCAGTCTCCCATGAGAAATCTCTCCTGGGAGAACTTAACCCTGGATTATTTTTCTCTTGAAGCATCCATTTTTGATCTGGGAAAGAAAGCAGTCTGCACACACTGATGAATGTTTGTTGTAAGTCATGGTTGTTGGTATACCCTGGACTCTACTGCAAACTACATCTCTCTAGTGATAGGAAACTCTGGCAGACCTGCCATCTCATTTATAGAGTCCCTTATTTGTTGATTCCACACATGATTTTGTTCCATATTTTTGGGAAGGAAAGAAAAAACATAGACCCCGCCCCCACCTCTTTATTTTAAAATATGGTCTTTCTGACAATTGAAAATGAAGGATTTGCAGTACTGACTACTTGGGCATAATTTGGGTATTGCACATACATGTGTCTGCACTACAGCAGTGCTAGTGCTAATCAACTATACAAGATAGGGGTTTTTTTTGTCCACAAAAAGATGACCTTGTCTCATTTTATCCCACCTGCAAAATGGGCAAAGTAGAGTAAAACTTCAGAAGCAGAGAGTTTCTTCATGTGTGTCTTCATTTACAAATTCCACATACCCTTTATGTTCTGAGGCTTACCAAAAGGAAGGGGTGGAATTCACTGCTATTCTCTTTGTGTGTGTGTGTGTGTGTGTGTGTGTGTGTGTGTGTGTGTGTGTGTGTGTGTTGTATATCTAGTTACAGAGCCTTTATTGATGTCAGTGGTATAGCAAGCAAGCTCAGAAAAAAATCATTTGATGATGGGCTGATGTGACAGTATCTGTGTAGGAAGGAGGGAGACCTGATGGTGGAATTCCTTTGGGTCTGAAACCAGATCTTTCCTGAATGTTTTTACTGGAAGGAATATTTTTTGTAGCTAGGCAAGTGCTGGTATCTAGGGTAGTAAGTATGTGATTAAACCAAAATGGAGAGCTTAACGTCTTGGTAGCCTAATATTTTTAAATTTTTGCTTTGGTCAATACTTTGAAGTACAGATTATTTTTTAAAACATGACAACTACTTTGCAGTGAAATAACTTCAAGTTGAAAATGCCTTTTGAATTGGGTTATGAATATAACTTTCTGATTGGACTGTCGGCAAGGTCATACGTCAATTACCATTACCATTAAATGCACAGGACTAACTGTTCACACATTGTGGTATATAAACTCCACTTCATAGTATTACCAAGGTACTGTGTGCTGGGCAATCTGTGGTAATAATTATTACACTGCTTGGGTGGTTAGAAATTTAGTTTCGGCCTCTTGCCTGCAGCACTTCCAGAGACATGTTATAATTACCTGGAAATACATTGCCTGTCGTGTCCTATTGCTTAAGTAGTAGAGTTACAGGCATTGGGAAAATATCTTCCCAGCATGTGTGTGTCATAAGCTTTTAGAATAATACAGCTCATAAAAGTGCAGCTCAGTGGAAAGTTCTCTCTTCCTTGGGCCAACTTTTGCTCTCCTGCAGCTCTTTACCTCTTCCCAATCCTTATCAGGAAGAGCCATCTCTGTACAGCCAGTTGAAAGCCAGTGCTGCACAGATGACAGCCAACAGCAACAGGAACTACATAAGAGTGAAGCAGGAGCTAGTTTAAAGATGAAATGGGCCACGCACTAAACATATAATCCTAGTGATGGTTTGCATCCTAACTTCCCTCATTTTGCTCATTGGTGCTGCTCTATGTGTGATGAATGAGGTTACTCCCACCTCAGACACCTTAATTTAATACTTTCAGTAATGTTAGACCATGATCTTTCTTCCCCTCAAAGATTATTATTTGTATTGCAACAGGATGTCAAAGGCTCCAGGTATGAAGTAGGTACTTTTGTTAGGTACTGTATAAATGTAGAACAAAAGGAGATATTGCACAAATACTTAATGTTCCATGGGATAAAATAGAGAAGCTGTCTGAAGCCAGACCAACCCTTTAAAATATCTCTGGTAGTAACCAACCATAGAGCTTTGTTTTGGGTGGGTGAGGAAAGGAACTCAAGATGGCTGACACTGACATGAGGAGTTCTGAAGGAAACGCATCTTTTCCAGTGTTTAACCTTTGTAATGTATTTTAATCAACCTCCATTTGCAAATATTTATTTCTAGGAGAACACGTTTATTTTTGCAATCAACTTGAAAGCTAGGTTTTTTCAGTTCTGTATTATTCCAACATGTTTGCACCCTAACCAGGAGCATGGATTTAGGATTGTGGCAGAACAGGCAAAAGATGACACAGTAAATTGCACGTCCTGAGATACTCACTTTAGTGATGCTATATTTATTTCATGAAAATAATTTAAAATGACTGCTGTGTAACAGAACTGTATGCATTTAGGATGAGAGCAGGAAAAAAAAAATGTCCAGCCAGTGATTGATTTGCTAGGGAATGTCTGTGAGTCTCTTAAAAGTATTTATTTTTGAAGTTGTTTGCCCATTTATTATTTCAGTTTAACTTGCATGTATCTGTTGTTTCCAGGTGGCGATTTGCCAAAATTATGTGTTGCACCAACATTGGCCTTTAAATCAGGTTTCTGTTAGAAAGGCTTTCAGGAAGCCTGTGTAGTAATTTGCATTTTGTCAAATATTTAAGTGTACCAATTTAAGAGACTGTCTGCTTAGGAGCAGATATAATTGCGTGGATGTATGTGGATATATAACACAAGGAGCACAACGTGGATCAAAAACAAATCCTTCCAAAGAATATTTGTGGATATGTTTTGCCTGCATACCCCAACAATTAGCAGCATACAGATATCTGGGTAGAACAGGATATTCATTCAAGTTTGTTTCTGATAGGTGGTGCAGATTTGCACTAATGCTTGAAAACCAGTGATGCTTCTGTCTTTAGAGATTGTAAAAATGAAAGGGAAAAGACAAAGGGAAATGGAACCTGTATTTGGTTACAGGATCAGGCCCAGTTTTTTCACAGGACAAAAAGGAAAGTGTATCTAAGCTGCTTTTAAATTTCCAGCCTGAAGTTCTCCTTTCCTCAACTCCCTCCCCACAAAATGGCCATAATATTAGACCACCAGTTTGACTGACTTTCCCCCAGAGGTATCATTCTAGCAGGTAATACGTCTTGAAGGCCAGGCCATGTGTAATTAGAGCAGCTTTGGAATGCTGTGAACTGTCATATAAAAATGATTCAGAGAAAAATTGCTTTCCAAATCCAGTTAACGCTTGGCTTAAAATAGATCTGACGGGTCATTTTTTGGCTTCCAAAGCCAGCAGTGAAATTCTTGGCAGTTATTTCCACCACCACTGTTGTCACCACCATTCTCCCCTTCTTCACCCAAGTTCCATTTATTTTATGGCAACATTTATTATTGCATTTTTCATTATGGTATTAACTTTTCAGTGATTATCACCTAGTTGCCCAGGTAACCAAACAATTACACCATCAAGACCAAGAGTTATAACTGCTGAGTAGGAAAGGAGGGGTAGGTATAAACACTCTCTCCCTCTGGTATTAGCATAACAATGGAAACCAAATATTCTTCTCCCCAGTGGCTGGTGGATGATAGATGCTACATTGTGAAACAGTCTTTTAAATCTCTGTAGCCTCAGTTGTTCCATTTGTTAGACACCCAAGGGACATCCTTGCAATTGGTGTGCATATGAAATGATCAAGCTTCTCACTGGCCATCTGTTGGGAATCTGGAGAAAGGCATCTTTATCCCTCCCTACTTTCCTTTCTCTCCCTTTACAAATTGTGGAATGTGAACGGAGAATCACCTTGAACCCATTATTGTAGCCTCACTGTAGTAGTACACAAAGCAGTTAATCTTTCTCTCTCTATATATTTAAGTAAGCAGTCAGTGGATGCAACAGCTCCAGTGTCTATTAGGGAGGCTCCCATGAAGTAGGGTTCTCAGATGCATGTGAACATGGACTTTCTGCAAGTCATGGCATCCATAAATCTTGTTCCTTGTCCCCAAGGGGAAATGTGACAGGCCCTCTCAGTTGTGCACAGGAGGGAAAAGGTTTTGCATGCCTTGCATGTTCATTTTTGTGGAACAGAGAGCTACAGGGTTTTCCTTGTAATTACTTTTACTTGGGGGAGAAAATCATTTTGTGACTGAGACCAGAGCTGAAATTGTTCAACTGTCCCAAAATAGAATTAGCTCCTTATCGCTTACTGCCGGCCGTTATGTATCTACAGTATAGTATTAGTGTTAGATTAGTGTTAGAATCTTACAGTTCAGACCAAGATAACTGGCATACCCCAGAATTCCCCAGGAAAGACGAAAATCCTTCCTAGCTTCTCAGCAAAAATTCAGTGTGCCACTTGACTTCTGTTATTCAGAAAGATCAGGGAACGGCTAAATATCCAACACAGACTCAGTCTAAAATAACTTTAAAAAAAACCTTTCATCTCTGGGTATTTTATTAGATGAGATTTCAGTTGTGTTGAAAGTTTATAGAGATGTCTTGCCTACTCATTCTGATATGATCAGTGCATCTCGAGAACACCAATGCCTCATCTGAGCCAGTGTACCAAGACTCATACAAATGGATCTCTCTCCAGGACCATGTGACCAAAATCTGTAACCAATGACTACTGTTATTTAAGCAGGCAGCTGAGACTATATGCCAGTAGATAGATATTTCTTTGCTATTATGTTTCTCATGTGAAAATGGGGTAGAACTTACTGCAGCTGTTATTACAGAGCTGAAGAGAATGTGGAAAGAATTAGCAATGATCTGTGGTAAACCTCCTCTTCCAAAAAGTCAAAGATGTAGGCAGTTTTTTTAAAAAGCGGGTATAAAGAACAAGCTTGCTGTAATGAACAATGAAAATTATGTCAATGAATGGGTTGTTTAGGATTATACTGTTTCATAAACAACACTGGCTAAGGGACCAGTCACTTGCCAAATGCAGCTCTATTTCAGTAAAGATATGAACGTCTAATTAACATGATTGTGCTAACATTCTGTGCGTCCTTGTACCCTGTAAAATACTAATACCTCCACAAAAGTGTTAGGAAATGTGTAAGTAAATGTAGAATTTGATTCATTGTCTCCTACAGCTGGACAACCCCAAATAGATGCATTCCAAAGGAGATTTTAGGATACATCTAAACTGCAGTCATGGCAATAACTGCAGTATATACAAACCCTTTTGTCTGTTTAGCTTCTGCATATAATCAGAAGCATTATAAACAACTAGTTTCTCATAGCCAATATGTATGTTCTTCATTGTCATCAGTGCCTTTCATAGCACTTCTACCATCCTCCAGCAACTGGGGGAGAGCTTGGATAGAGATTTCAAACACCTGATATTGCCAGTCACATGGAGAAGGTGTGATGAACTAAATAGGTTCAAATTTGCTTGCAAGTAAAGGAAAGGCCAGACACCTAGGAATGTTCTTGTATGTGATAAATGGACACAGTATACACCATGCACAAGAAGTAACCAAATATCAAAGAGGAAGGAAAACTGAACTGGGCTGCCACAAAATGTCTGTTCTGGGTCTTTGTCCTCAGAGATATGAAGAGGTTTTGAAGGCCTAGTTCCCATCTGGGCTCTTTGGGTTTGCATCTATGCTGCTTACCAGAGAATGTAACATTGCTTAGATCATTTTTTTTAAATATGGAATTAAATTCCATATTTAGAACTATGAAAATAATTAAAATGAGCCATTTCTTTCTCTTATTGGAGCTTGTTTGAACTGTGTTTTCCAGAGTGGTGGTGTAGTGGGACCTGCCTGTATGTCGGTATCCATCATTCCACTGTTGTTTCATGCAGAACAAGATTTACTATGTGATTATTGCCACGTGTATTTTTTACAATACCTTCCTGCTCATTACTGAAATGATCATAACTTTGGGCCTCCCAAGTCTGCTTCTGGAGGCATGAGATGTCTATATCAGCAGCCTTTATCCTGCTGTCTACACCAGTTCTGAATAACTGCTAGATTCCAGGGGAATTTAAAGTCCTAGCTCTGCATTAGATTGAAGCTATTGTTAGATGCTTTGTTCCCTGACTTGTGTTGGGGGACAAGGTGGGGGAAGGAGTGTATTAAGCTATTCCAAAATAGTCTGGCCTGTTTTGGCAGTGCTGCTTATTACCAGCTTGCTCCTATTTTACAGATACCAGTGCTACTTAGCCTTTCTGAAACACACGACTAAGGATGAGGACCAGTCAGTTCCAAGCAGCATGGGAAGCGCTGAGGGCCTATGTGATGGGAGGAGACCAGTCCGGGAAAGGGTACTGATAGGGACAAGAGGAAAGATAAAGAAGCTATTGGGGAAACCTAAGAATCAGTAAAGGAAAGCTTGAGCAGAGATAGAAGTGATTTGAAGTAGCAAAGAAAGAAAAAAAATGCTGCCATTGAGAGAAAATGAAGGAAAGACTAAAGGAAGACGAGAATTCTCTTAGCAAAAGGGAAGAGGATAATTTTTTTTTAAAGAGCAAGAGAAAAATGAGGACTGAAATGACAAAAAAGGAAGAAACTGGGCATTAAATAAGCTGAAGAGGAGGAAGGGAATAAAAACTTTTAAATAGGACAAAAGCAGAAAAAAGATGTGTATGTATGTATAGAGATTGTAGACCTTCCCAGATATCGCAGAGCTCCATACATTTTTGGGGAGAGGGATTGCACTATATGTTGGTCATGGGGATTTGGGACTATTGGTTTGCAGTGTTACAGTTGGTCATATTTTTTTAAAGTAACATACCAGAACAGGTGTGTGCAATTGGAAAGACATTCTGCAGAATAGGGGTGACTGCTGATTTGGTTTGCAATTGGCATTAACTTTTGTTGTTCAGCAGCATAGTCTACCGCTAAACTAGAGGGATCTTAGTATCCGAAAAAACTTTTCCCCCTTCCTTGATAACCTGCTCTTCCCCCCACCCTGCTTTTCTTCCATTTGTTAATATTGCTAGATGAAGGGAGACAGTTGCCTTTTAAAATATGAAATTGACATGTTTTTTCAGGTGTTTCCATTCAAAATTAATTAATAGCAAAAGCTACTTGTTGCTTGAGTACATGTTAATTCAGGTTCATAAGCACTCTGGACTACCTTTATTGTTTTCCTGTTACTGTTTATTTCCTTTCCTCCCACTATTGAGAGGGAAGAGGATCCTTAATTTCAAGCAAGCACTTAGTTACTGTTTTCCTTTGTGAGCATGTGGGTCCTCCAACCTATCTTTCCCCTCTTGTGATTATCTGGACCCCTGGCACATCCTCCCCTCTCACCTGCCACCTCTTGATGTTCTAATGATGTTTGGGAAGACAGATGATGCTTTGCACTTAGGTCTGCCTAGCAGGGATGCTGGTCTTGTGCAGATTCCACCTTCCTGGTACCCTGCCCCTTTCTTCAGGTGGTTGGTCTCTATTCTCTTTTGTTCAGGAATGTGAGTTGCTTGTCTAGGTTCTTCCTCAACTTAGCTTAGTTCTTTATTCCACTGTTGTTCTGCATCAGTTTCCTCTGTTTCAGTACTTCTTTGGGCTTAGCTGCCCAGGTTACTCTTCACCCGATTAATCTTCTCCCACTCTCTCTCTGATTGATGCTGTCTCTTTCTTCCTGACACTCCTAGTTTCTGCAATTATTCCTGGGTCAATCTGCCTCACTCAGTTTGACCTCTCTCAGCAATACTTCAGGCCTTTTAGATTAGCTTGTTTAAAGAGTCCAGGTACAAAGGACAGGACCCTGTTAACCATAACAGAAACACCAAGGGGATACTTTCCTCTTTCTTTACCTGGGGATACCAAATCAACGGGGAGGCAGACTCTGGTCCCCGGCTTATCGGTCCTAACTACACATTTACAAATGAAAAAGCCCTGGTTTCACTGGCTTCCATCATAGATGCATAGATGCTAGGGTCAGAAGAGACCTCAACAGTTCATCGATTCTGACTCCTGCATAGGCAAGAAGGATTTGGGTGTTCAGCCAGGTTAACATCCTCTGCTTCAAACTGCTGGAGTTGCCTCTGCTGGGTTGGACAAATTCCTCTGTTGGCTGGGCTGCCTCCACTTGTCTTAAGACTACCTGAATCCTCAGTGGGTCTGCCTTTGCCCTCTTCTCGGAGGGCTTGACCACCAGTCCCCTGGGGAATTCTCCTCTTGCCCCTTATTCTCAGGCTTGTGGGGACCACCCTTCATTCTCTGCTGTCCATTGCTATTTATCTCTCCAGACTTCTCAGTGGATGTCCCTTGTTTGTGACTCTCCTGAATTGGTGATCCCACAAGTTTGGTGGGCTGGACTCCCAGCTCTGCTGCACATCCTCCTGACTCAGCGGTGCAGTCTTTGTCCCCAGAGATGCCTACCACTGTGCTTCTCTTGGCATCTGTCTTTTAAACAGCCCAGGCTTTCCCCAAACCAATCAGTGCAGGCTCCTTGGGGCATGTCTACTCCAGCCCCAGGTGCCTGCTCTTGGCTCTCATTTCTCCCGCAGACTTTTCTTCCAGCACACCAGGGATGCACTATTTGCTCAGACCCAGCCAGGTAAGTTTCTTCCTGGTACTGCCAGTTCCATGGAGGTATAGCAGAGGCTGCGCCCCCACCACTGCTACACTTTTTTCTCAGAAAATAATTGACTGTATGACCAATTGTTGCAGGAAATTAGAGATAAAAATTCACCTGGATTTAAAAAAAGGATTGGTTATTTATAAGGATAACAAGACTGTCCAGATCCTCATATTTCAGGCATTAAATTAGTCTCTTATTATGCGAGGAAAATTATCGGGGGTTCAGATCATTTTGCATCTGCTTCCCATGTGACCTTCTGAAGCCCGTGGTATTAAATTCCCTCAGAGATGGCATGCTGGCCTGGGCATATTCTGGATTTGTGAAAATATGGCATTTTCCATGTTCTTAATATTGCACTTGTTTTGGATTTTTTTTGCACCACACTGAGGGAAATGTTCTTTGAGTAGTTCTGGAGTTCCTTTGAGTAATTTGTCATCTCTCAAGCATAATATTTGCTTGACTAACTGTGATGCCCCCTTCATTGTTTTCCTGTTGTTGTAGTGTCCAATGCAATGGAGAACGTGTGGGTTTAGAATTGGAAATAATAGTAGACATCTATTGATATAGATGTTTGCATTGTGCACTCAACCTCTGTTCTGGAAAGCAATATGAAAGCATTTAAGGCCTACTTACTGCTGAAAGTGAGAAATTCAAGTGAAGCATGGGCATGGGTAGAGCCTCGAAGAACTCACCTGGAAAACATGACTCAAACCCCCAGGATACCTGGACATTGATGTTGCCCTGAAATATTTCTGTTGTGGGATTCTGCCTTGATCAAAGTCAAGTTAAGGACAGTAGTCAAAGAAGAACCAGATCAGTGGCTCAAAGCCCCTGGCCACTCAAAAATAGAACAGTCATAACAAAGACTGGGTACAGTTTATAGCCTGAAGGGGCACAGAATGCCTATTCCTGGCAGTTCCATAGTACACACACATAGCCATACCTCTTCTATTTTTGTAAATTACATGTCAAAGAGGAAGCTTTTATACAGTTGAAACCACAAGTTAAGGAGAGCTTAAACTCCAAGGTTAATGTAAGAATGATGCTAAAGTTCATACCTATTTCTGTAACCAGCAGAAGGCTGGTTGACCCTTCCTTCTAAAGTACTTGATTTGAGGGTGTTTTCAGGGAACTTTAAGATCTTCTAAACATCAAGACAGACTAACATTTACAATCATAAATGCATCATGTATCAAGGTATAAAGCGCCATATGCTTGAAAAGAAAAGGCCAGTATGCACCTGCAAAAATATTCCTTTGCCCATGTGTTACTTGCTAATACATCGTTAATTCAATTGGAGAAAAATTTCATAGTGTGTGTATGCTTTAAAAGGTGGTTGAACTATCTTGCCTCTTGTTCACAGTGATGCTTTTGAGGAAACTAGTGATTTAGACTCAGCAAATGGAATCCTTCCTTTTCTACAGAGAGTTAAAAATAAGAATTGTGGGTGGCCTGCTATGCATAGGGGGAAAGCTGATTGATATATGGAAAGGTCAGAGCTTTGTGTATATTGAAGCCATTAGAGACAGCTCCCTCTCATTCATTTTTAATATAAACATTGTGAAATCACTAGCTACTTCTATAGTTGCCAAGGAGACAGTATGATGTCGCTGTAGTGAAAAAAGCAACAAAAAAATAAAATGTGTTGACTTTGTCTGAGTCAGGAAGAGCCATTCTACCCGTACAGAGAAAAACTGAACACAGACCAGTCCCTCAGATTTCAATGTTTGCAGTCTTTTAACAGCATGATAACTTTTAAAAAAAAAAAATGGACAGACATGGCTGACACACGGGATTGATGGGATAGTGAGGGAAGGGATTTTGCTCCATGATAAGAGTGAATTCTCTGATAGACAAGTTGGTGGATTTACAAAAGGGCATCCCCTGATATAATACATTCTTAATGGTGCTTTCCACTGAATTATGGGAATTTCTGCTTAGTGAAAGCCGTTCAGGGTAAATTCCAATGGGGGATGTTAAATGGAAGCTCCCCAATGATATGAAATGTCCGTCTGATTTTTGGTTGGGAGAACCTCTTCAATCATACAGATAATTCGCATAGCTATCTAAAAGCCCACAAAAAGGAAAAAATTGCTCTGTAAAATGCATTTTTTTTGTTCTAAGGGAAAAAGCCCAAATGGTGGGAGCATCTCAACTCTACACATATCCTTAAAAGAGAAGGAGCTAAATCTTTTTGCAGCAGGTCAGTCACTAAAGGGAACAAACACTTCTTCAAATGAGCTGCTCTTAAAATTTAGGAGGCGTTCTGACCACTGTGGAATTGCTGAGCTAAGAATTCAGTAATGTCTTATAAGAAGCATTTCACATACCAGCTAAGCTCACAGTTACTCATTTCCTTCATGTCTCCCAAAATACTGAAGCTAATTGTACTCTTCCCTTTCTGCAAAATTAAATAGTCAGATGTCATTTGGATGATCAGATGCCTTGCTTTTAACAGTTCTGTCCAGACAACAAAGAAATAATATACTCTTTTTTAAGAAGTGTTTTCTCTTTGCCTTCCTGCTTTTATCACCTCAGATTTAGGCCCCTGGTATATAGCTTTTTATTATTTAGTGCATACCTGTATGTGCTCTTCAGGTTGATCCTAATGGGGTTCTGAGTTACTTACCTAATATCAAAAGCAAACCCAGTTACTGATTATTCATTTCAGGGGAAAACAGCTAAGGAAGAGAAAGAAATGAGAACATTGCAGCTGAGGAGCGTACAGTACTTGGAACGATATATCTGTCTGATCCTGTTCAATGCATACCTGCATCTGGAGAAAAAGGACTCTTGGCAGAGGCCATTTAGTGTTTGGATGCATGAGGTAAGAGTTTTCCTGACCCCTACACCAAGAACATTGGCAGGGAAATCAGCCCTGCTAGGTATATGCTAACAGGGCTTGTGTTCAATCCTCTATTTAAAATTGTGGTGAAATGATGACTTTTTTCTGCTTATTAGCATGATTTATTTTTTAATTCAGAGCTTTCACCAAAGCAATATTCTGCAAACCTGTTCTATTCCTACTGGGGCTCTGTGATGCAAGTGCATTAATTTACCCACCTGTATCTGTGTTCATGTGTTAACTTGGTTACAAATAGGAATATTTGGTGTTTACCACATTTGAATGGGGGAAAAAGAAGACCCAAAGCCTCCACCCTGACTCTCTCTTCCCTCTCCCTCTCCCTCTCCCTCTCCCTTGAATGGATTGAGGCTCATATAGGAGTTATCTCTGTGCTTTCTTCTTGGTCCACTAATGCCATAGCACAGAGAGAATTGTTATACCAAATAAAAAGACAAGTAGTATAATATTTTTCTCATTTCAAAATTGCTTCAGGTTTATTGCCTTTAGCATAAGCGATGTATTAGATTATTGACAGTGTGGAACCCCAGTACGCTGTTGAATGTGTTACATAGTACAGATGGAGATTCTTAAAGCAAGAGTGCACACGGGCCACACATGTGCACACACACACACATGATAGTACAGTTCAGAAGCTTTTGTATGGATTTGTGGTAGACTCCTCCTGAACAGGCTCATGTCTGCCATAGCAGAAGAGGTCCTCCCAGAGAGGCAACATGGCTTCAGAACAAACAGAGGCACAATAGATATGGTATCTGTGCTCAGACAAATACAGGAGAAGTGCCAGGTGCCAAACAAGGAGCTGTACATCACTTTCATCGACCTTATTAGGCATTTGACACCCTAAGCCAAGAGGGCTTCTAGAAGATCTCAAGAAGCTTGGATGCCCACCTAAGTTTCTCACCATGGTCAGGAGATACCATGACAGTCAGCATGGACACAACTCTTTGGACTTACCATCAGGCTGAGGAAGACTGAAGCTCTTCATCAGGTAGCTCCACACCAAGCTTACGTGCCACTGAAGATTACTACTGAAGGAACTGAGCTAAATGTTGTCAAGCAGTTCACCTGCCTGGGAAGTGTCTACTCATATGATGCCATGATAGACAAGGAGGTGTGGACAGTAGACTTTCAAAAGCCAGCAGTGCCTTTGGCAGACTCTTCAAGCAAGTCTAGAACAGTTGCAGCCTATAGGCACTAGACCTGTGTGAAGTGGAAAGTATTCACTTTGGATTGAACGATTTGGAGGAAAAGTGATTTGATTCAATGATTTGAATCTCTGTCCCAATTTGATTTGGCCAAACCCAAAGATATTCAGTGCCAAATCTGATTCGGCCATAGACTGTACAGGCAGGCAGTGCCAACAGGAACAGCTGGGGGAGCAGCCAGACGAGCCCTGGCTTGAGCTGGCAGCCCTGAGAGAAGCTGGGACTCATCCAGCTACTGCCCTAGCTGCCCCACTGCTGGGGTGAGGCAGGCAATGCTGGCAGCCCCAGGAGGAGTCGCAGGGGCTGGGGGAGTGCTCAGGGGGCTGGGGGAATGAACGGGGGCTTCTCCTCAGCTCTTGGTTTGATTCCCCAGCTTCCAATCATTCCCCCCAGCACCTCGATCATTCCCTCCAGCCCTTGCGGCCTTTCTCGGGGCCGTTGGCTCTAGCCGCAGTTCGTCCAGCTGCTCCCCTGGCTATCCCCCCACACTGGGGTGAGGCAGGCAGTGCTGGCAGCCCTGGGAGAAGCCACAGGGGTAAGGGAGAATGATCAGGGACCTGGATAAATGATTGGGAGCTGGGGGATTGAACTGGGGAATCTAACTGGGAGCTGGGAGGAAGCCCCTGTTAGTTTTCCCAGCCCCAATCATTCCCCCCCCAGCTCCTGCATCAATCCTCCAGCTCCCCAATCATTCCCCGTGGCTTCTCCTGGGGCTGCTAACACTGCCTGCCTCACCCCAATGGGGGGCAACAGCCCAGGAAGCCGATGGAGGAGCCACGGCTTCTACCAAGGTTGCTGTCTCAAACCGGTGCTGTTCCGGCTGCTCCCCCAGCTGGTCCCACTGGCACTGCCTAGTGCCTGCCTGTACAGTCTATGGTCGAATCTCCAAATCTTTCTAAATCGATATGGAGGCTTCTGATTCAATTAGGAGATATTAATGGGTCACTTTTTTTGATTCGGATTCAGAGATTTGGCTGCTGAATTGGGCCAAGTCTCCTCTGAATTGAATCCGGCTACTGAAGCTTCGCATGGCCCTGATGGGTACAGGCCAAAGTTAAGGTGTTCAAAGCTGTTGTTATTTCCACTGTACTGTACAGTGCTGAATCATGGGTCTTATATTGCCACCATATGCACCTCCTGGGGCATTTTCATAAGTGCTGCCTCTGTACCATTCTCATGATCTGCTGGCAGGATCACGAATGATGCGTGGCCCTGGTGGCTGCAGGGCAGAGCGGCACCAGGACCATGGCAGCGATGGCAGAAGCACAGTGACAGTAAGCGGGAGAGTTCACACATTCTGCTAGCACTGTCAGCAGGGGTTGGTGGGGTGGTGAGCAAGGATTGGAGACCACCTGCAGCTGCTGGTGGCAGTGTTGGTGGGGGCCATTGGGGATCACAGACTGCCTACAGATGCTGCCATGCGCAGGGGGTGAATGTGCACCCACAAGCACCCCCTACGCATCGCCCCTGGGCAGGATTATGTCACCAATGTGGAGGTGTTACAGAGAACCAAAACCACCAACATTCTCCTGCAGACTCGGCTATGGTGGGCCGGCCACGTGACCTGGTTGGATGACAACTGCATACTAAAGGCCATTCTATACAGGGAACTGATGACTCAGTAATATGACAGAGGGGCCCCACGCAAGTGTTCCAAGGGTACCCTGAAGAGGTCCTTTTCTGTCTGCAGTATTCCCACAAACTATGGAAAACAGGCTGCAAATTGCAATGCCTGGTGGCTCCAAATCAAAAAGGCAACAGCCCTTTGTCTCTCTGCAGTTGGACTGATTAGTCACCAGCGGGCCTGGAACTAGCATGGGCAGTCACCTTCCTAATATCTTCATCTGCAAAGAACCTCCAAAAATATATGGATTTGTTCCCCAAAGTTTGATTTCTTAATTGGCTTGTCCAAGCCTTTGCTTCTGCTGGTTCTTACCCTTCCCTACTCAAGGTACTGGTTACCTGCACACTCCACCTCAACTGCATGAGTAGTTGAAAAGGGACAAGAATGATAAATAAGTAGAAGGGCTGCCCTAAGCAAGTTTTATACAAATTCATAGGTATGCATTTTGTGTTCAGTTCAAGGGGCATGGTGACTGTCTGACAGCTGGTCCTTTTTTCAACCGAAACCTAACTGAATTTTTGGTCCCATATACTAACAGTGCAAATAATAAAGTCATTGTGCTATTTTCAGTAGAAATTACCTT
This sequence comes from Caiman crocodilus, assembly GCA_030014935.1. NCBI lineage: Eukaryota > Metazoa > Chordata > Crocodylia > Alligatoridae > Caiman > Caiman crocodilus. The sequence continues at coordinate 8,999,665 of JAGPOW010002673.1, forward strand.
CAGGAACATTTTAATTTACTTGTGTTTTTCATTCATGTCTACCCTTTCCTTACTAAGCACTGTTCACAGTCACCAGCTATCCATTTTGCTTCATAGAAAGAAGCGCAGACCGCCAGAAACAGTTTGCTTTCAGTTCCATGCTGCCCTAGGTTCAGAATGGGCTATTTTTTCTGCACCCTCTTGGAATTCCCTACAAAATAGTTACTTTCTTCTTCATTTGGTACATTGTTCACAAGTTAGGATCTTCCAGAACCAAGCAGTTCCAGTATGGTGTCCTTGACCTGTGTCACACCATTTACACTTCAATACAGTCTTCTTCAGATGTCCACTATACCTTTTAGGACTCTACAATAACTCTATAGCCTCTGCACTGAGAGAATAGGGCCCTCCAATGAACTTCACAAGAATTACATGGACACAAGAAAAATGGCCAAAGAAACTCCCCAAAACCTTTCAAAAACATTTTGTCCCTTTCATTTGAGCAACTTCTGTTTCTTTTCTCCATTCAAAATCCTTCAGGTCAGCATGCACCAAAGCCCAGCATCAGGGCCATGTGCCTAGCTTGGAGTGGCACTGAACACATGCCCCAGTACTTTGCCAAGGCTTTGTGTTCCTGCTGTCCTTCTTGGCATGCACTCAGGACCATTCTGAGGCTACTACGTCATGTCATTCCCAGAATTTGGGGCATAGTGAATGGGAGCAAGTGGGTAGGGCATGTGTTTTGGCAGGTATCCCAGGTGTGGAACAAGGCATTATAGACCAATTCTTAAAGGTTTGTTATTATGTGGGGTGCAGGGAGGATGTCCAGAAAACCTGTATGGAAACCAGCAGTTAGAATGGAATCACCCAAGTGCTGCCTCCTCAATTTGACTCATTTAAACAGGAGGCACAGGGGCCTTCTAACTTTATTTCCTTCTGGTCATGTTTTAAATAGCAACATTTTGGACTGGAAAGAAGCCACATAGCCCATCTAGCTCTCTCCACCTATCTTTCTAGCTCTGCTACCCTGTAATATTTTTCCCTCTAAATGCCTGTCTTGCACTCCTCTTAGTTTTAATACAGACCTAGTTACATCCTCTCTTGCTTCCTATGGTTACATCTCTCATATTTGTTCATTACTCCTGAACTTGCACTAGTACCTACCCTTTTTTAGCTGTAGTTCATGTCCTCTTGTTGAAGTTGCTGTATGATGCAACACAGTAAGTGTTGCACCCTAAACATTACATTAAACCTGAATTAAACTGATTGAAATCTCTTTTGGGGCTCTGGACAGTTGGCACTGTTAGCATTGTTAGAAAAATAGGAAGAAACTGTGGTCTGGCAATGCCCAGGTAAGTTGAAATTTACTTTGTTTATCCTGCCTACTTCTGTCCTTGAGATTTGTTGTCTGGCAGCATGGCAAATTGACTACAATATGGACAGAGAAGAGACTAAGACTCCTGAAGTTCATCTGGCACTGGATTTATGACCCAGATACCTTGTTTCAGGTAGACCCAAACTCTTAGACTGACTACAACCTCTCCATTTGATAATAGGCAAATGTTATACACAGTGATAGCAAATAAAAATAATGTAGGCAAGGCAAACAAAATACCTCTTCCCACCCCATACTCCCTGATTCCACATCTACCAGTCCTAGAGCTGTCACAGAGGGAAGGTACATCTGATCAGTACATGAGCTTCACTCTGAGGTTCTTCATTGAATGTGAGATGTCAGGAGCTTGGAGGTCGATAGTCAAGGCCTACCATGCCCCAGTCGAGTGGGTGAGATGGGCTGGTGATGTGTCCTCTGTCCATGGTGGTCTTGGGTTCCTTCCCCTCTTGGGAAACCTTTGGTACTCTGAAATCGCTCCTTTTGTATTCTTTCTTCCCTCTGATGACTTTTAATTCCCAGGCATCATTGATTAGTTTCCCTGTGGTTGTCATACTGTCCATGTTCTGTCCAGTCAGCATATTTTTTGTTTCAACAAACCCATTACACACACGCACACACACCTTAATTTAGTTATTTACCAGGCCTCCTAATTTGATCTGTTCACCAAAACCAGAAATCCCAAAGGCTCTGTAGTTGGACACTGTGACCTAATGCCAGTGCTGGGGAGTCCCTTATCTCTGTTTCAGTACACTGTTCATGTTATGGAACAGTGTGGTGTATGTCTTTGTTCTTTCAGCCTGTGTGTTTGCTGGCTTCAGACAAAGTGGGCCTTGAAGGAAACTTTGTTTACAAACAGGCTTTTAAAAATCAAAACCCTTGCCATTCCCCTGAATCATTTTTTTTTCTAATGCAGTATTTACTATACCTACAAGCCAGTTCCTAAAAGCAAACCTCTAAATACTATTTTCTAGCCATTGCCTATCAGAATCACTCTTGTCTGTCCTATATTACAGCTGAGTGATGCTAGTTACTCGGCTCTCTATCAGCAGATTAAATACACCTGAAAAATTCCCAGTGCCAAGCTTGTCAATATACTAAAGTTGTTACATGAATGTGATTTTTAAACTGGTACAGGTTAACACAAAGGGTGCCTATACACGAGCATGGAGGCTGCTCTGATGTGCTGGAATTCCAGCATGTTGGAGCAGACTCAGTTGAGTCTGCTGGAGTGTGGCAATTGTTACACTCAAGCAGCCTCCTGCGTCTCATGTATTAGTGTCCCATGCTTAAAAATGGCGGCAGGGGCGCTTCAACTAAAGCGCATCAAACAAGCTTTAGTTCAAGTGCCCCTGCCTCCATTTTTAAGCACGGAGACACTGGTACAGGAGATGCCGGGGATACTTTAATTAGAGTGGGTCTTAGAGCTGCTCTGATTAAAGCACTGTTGCCCTACCCCCACCAAGCTCGTGTAAAAGTGCCCAACAAGTCTTTAAAAGACTTTGGGCATGATATAAAATAGGATATAGACCAGGCCTATTTTGGTTAATCTTAAATAAATTAGGAATCCAATTAAGCTAAATGTGAAGGAAGACTGTACACAGGGGTTTGGTAGCCATTTCTACTAAACTGCTTCAGAAAGATTCATAGATGTTAGGGTTGGAAGGCACCTCAATAGATCATCGAGTCTGACCCCCTGCATAGGCAGGAAAGTTTGCTGGGTTCAGATGACCCCAGCCAGATGCCTATCTAACCTCCTCTTGAAGACCCCCAGGGTAGGGGAGAGCACCACCTCCCTTGGGAGCCCATTCCAG
>JAGPOW010002673.1:9006845-9019227 GCA_030014935.1 Caiman crocodilus
TTCTTGTAACCCCCAGGGGCACCTTGGTGAGTAAAGCCTCACCAATTCCCTTCTGTGCCCCCATGATGAATTTATAGGCAGCCACAAGGTTGCCTCTCAGCCTTCTTTTGCGGAGGCTGAAGAGGTCCAAGTGCCCTAGTATTTCCTCATAGGGCTTGGGCCTGCAAGCCCTTAATCATACGAGTGGCCCTTCTCTGGGCCCTCTCCAGGTTACCCACATCCCTTTTGAAGTGCAGCGCCCAAAATTGATCTACCTACCAGTATTCCAACTGCGGCCTGACCAGCGCCCGATAGAGGGGAATTATCACCTCCTTGGTTCTGTTTGTCATGCATTTGCTGATGCACAATAAAGTGCCATTAGCTTTCCTGATGACTTCGTCACACTGCTGACTCATCTTGGAGTCTACTAGGACTCCACAGTTAGGTCTCTCTCACCTGCCCCCCCCCCATACCCACCTGCCTAGAGGGTTTCAAGCTGCTTATCTTTGGAGCCAATGTCCACCTTCAGAGAGGGGTACTGCTCTCTCATGTAGAGAGCTACCCTTCCACCTCTTACCCCTGCTCAATCCCTTTTTTGCAGGGTGTAGCCCTCTATGGCTATGCTCCAGTCATGTGAGGATTCTCACCAGGTCTCTGTGATCCCTACCAGTTCATATTGCCTGGTAGAGAGCAGGAGGGCTAGCTCCTCCTGCTTGTTCCCCATGTTCCTTGCCACTGGTGTACAGGCAACTGAGGCCCTCAACTGACACCCTCGTTTTCCTGAGATGCAGTGGGAGAAATATTTGGTTAGTGTTTCCAGAGACAGTTGTGCTAGTGTCCTCCACAAGGGAGCTTTCCTGTGTGCCAGTCCCCAGGCATGCTCTGCTTGGAGTTTCCCCCTCCCTCAGCAAAGTCAGTGTAAAGCCCTGTCCAGTAGATGAGCCATCCTGGCTGAGAACAGGGCCTTACCTCTCCACATGAAGTGAATGCCATCTCATCCTCTCTCATCCTGCAAGTCCTCTCTTTCTGAAGTGTGTGCAGTGGTCGAGGTATCGAAACCCCTTGCAGCAGACCCACCGTCTGAAGTGTCTTCCACAGCTTTTCCATGTGGCCTTCCCTCCTAGGTCCATGGCCTGCAACAGGGAGCACAGAAGAGAGAACTACTTGGGCCCCTGGTCCCTTGAGCCCAGCCCCCAGATCCCTATAGTCACTTATGGCTCAGTCAGGGTTACCCCTGGCTGTGCCATTCATGCCCACATGAATGAGGAGCATTGGGTAATAGTTGGAGAGATGGATCCTTTACCCACTTCTGGTGGGTAAAGGGTTTTTTAGGTTGGTGGACAAAAACATAATGTCCAATTCTTAGAAGATGAAGTGAGATAATTCAGAGATAATTAGAGCAATGAAAATGGTTTGGGGGCTAGGGCACATGACTTCTGAGGAGAGGCTGAGGGAACTGGGTTTACTTAGTCTGCAGAAAAGAAGACTGAGAGGGGATTTGATGGCAGCCTTCACCTACCTGAGGGGGGTTCCAAAGAGGATGGAGCTAGACTGTTCCCAGTGGCAACAGATGACAGAAGAAGCAGCAATGGTCTCAAGTACAGCCACTATTACACCATTACAGTAAGACAAAGAATTTTGCTTTAATCATAGTATCATAGTATCTAGGGTCAGAAGGGGCCTAAAGCAGGCCATCTAGTCTGACCCCCTGCCAATGGCAGGAACGAGTGTCAGGGTCACAGGACCCCAGTCAAGTACCTATCTAATCTACTCTTAAAGATTCCCAAGGTAGGAGCAAGAACAACTTCCCTAGGAAGCTGGTTCCACATCCTAGCCCCCCTAACTGTGAAGTTAAGTTAATGTTAATTAAGTTTAATGTTTTAACTGTTGAGTTAAAACATTAGATATTTTTCTTGTTTTACTGTGCGTCAGTGAGCCATAGCTTCTCCAAAATACAAGCAGAAAGCGGCAATATCCGCTGTTTTGGATTTAAGACTTACAAACCACAACTTAGGTGGGATTGGGTATAGGAAAAATACTCTTTTTCTAAGGTTCTGTGGTTTCAAATGGGTGTTAGGAACTGAAAGAGTCTAATGTAAGTATATTGATGATAGAAGACAACCTGTGGAAAGGAGAAGAAAATGGGCTTGTGCCTTTCCTTGTTTCCTGCTTTATTTCATAAGAAGACCTGAGAGCCGTGTTGAGTGTGTGCGAGCACTTGTTATGTGTGTCTTTGAAAATAGAGCACAGGCAACAAGAAATTCACCCTCACTCCACATAGTAGATTAGGCTCTCCTTCAATCTTTAAGTGTGGGAGGCTGTTTTCTGGTACTTCAGGATCCATGCTTGCATAGGTGACTGTTAGGGGAAACACGGGGGGGCATGTGCCCCCCTGACAGGGCTGGCCCCACTGCCGATGCCACCAGTGGCTTCTGCTAGCCCTGCTGCCGACGGCTTCTGCAGGTGCCACCCCAGGCTCAATAGGAACCAGTCGCCCATGCATGCTTGGCATCACTTACCTTTGAGTAGAAATCACCATGACAGACAGCTGCTGTCAGATGGGAACAGCTGAAATGTGTGCATGCTCTGTGAGGCCTTGTAACTTTTGTACCTAGCTGGCCCTCACACTCTTGTTTCTTTCTCCCCACTTTTCACTTCTTCCTCCTGTCCCTCCACTTCTCAGCTTTTTGAGCAGAAACTTATGGTCTGGCTATTAGGGAAAGATTTTGTGTATCGTAGACCCTTTCTATCCCTGCCTGCTCTCTCCATGCACTGAACTTCAGAACGTCTGGCTCCTGTGTTGTTATTGGGGTGTTTAATCTCAGCCTGTGGTTTGGTCAGATGGACGTGCACAGAAGAGAATGGAATTTATGTGCATTCTTGACAGATTACAGCTGATTTGTCAGCTCTTGCAGCTTTGATGTTCTGCTTGTTCTTTTTCCTGAAGTGAGCTTAACAACAATAAGAAGAGAATTTATTCCAGATTAATTGTGGAAAATAGGCAGGGGGAGCCCCATTTGGGGGTAATAACTTGGCTCCTTTTGGCATCCTGGACAATAAGAATGAAACATTTCTTAAGTAATCTTATGGTGTTGATTTACGAATGGTGTTATCACATCTGCATGCTTTGCATCCAGAGGCCCCATGAAAGAGAAACTTTCTTTAGGGTATGTTTCTGCACTAAGGTAAAGGGTGGTTTAGCAAATTTCCCTAGGGAAGGAGTTGGTGAAGGAAGTTCACTAATTGGCTTCTAGTTTATACCAAGAGCTGCCCTAAGAATATTTGGGTTATAGGCAGGCAAGGAAGTGTGGGTATAATTTAAATCAGAGATTGGCAACATTTTTGGGCAGTGTCAAAAACATACTGACATGGCAGGACTGGATGGCAGGAAAGCCATGGGTTGGATACAAATAAATGATTTTAAACAAAAAAGAGTGAACAATCAGATTTTATTTATTTATTTAATTGCATTTTAAAAATTTTTTTTCCGTTAAGATGCCTTTAAGAAAAATAAACTTATATAAAGAGTTTAATTTAAGATATATTAAAACTCAAAGATATCATGGAATAGGGGTTATTACTTTTAATTATATACTATTTGAAATGATATATTCAAGAAACCTTTTTAGAAGAGTTTTCTAAATAGATCTCAACAGGCCATGGACTATGTTAGAGGCCCAATCTTATGGGGTTTCCAGAGGCTCCTCTATATAGATTAGTAAAGATTAAAGAAAACCACTCATAGATTCATAGATGTTAGGGTCGGAAGGGACTTCAGTAGATCGAGTCTGATTCCCCTGCCCTGGGCAGGAAAGAGCCTTGGGGTCAGATGACCCCAGCCAGGTACTTGTCTAGCCTCCTCTTAAAGACCCCCAAGCTAGGGGAGAGCACCACCTCCCTTGGAAGCCTGTTCCAGATTTGACAACCCTTACTGTAAAGAAGTTCTTTCTGATGTCTAACTTAAATCTGCTCTGTCAGTTTGTGGCCATTGTTCTTAGTCACTCCAAGGGGTGCCCTGGTAAACAGAGTATCCCCTATTTCTTGCTGCCCACTCTTGTGGCTGCCTATGAATTAATCAAGATCCCCTCTCAACCTTCTCTTGTGGAGGCTGAAATGAGCCAGGGTCCTCGATCTCTCCTCGTAGGGCTTTGCTTCAGCTGTGGATTGACCAGTGCCTCATAAAGGGGAAGTATCCCTTCCTTGGAGCTGTTTGTCATGCACCTACTAATGTATGATAAAGTGTGGTTGGCTTTACTGATCACTTCATCCCATTGACAACTAATGTTCATCTTGGAGTTAACAGTGACTCCAAGATCCCTTTCTGCTGCTATACTGCTGAGAAAGTCCTCCTCCAGCCTGTAAGCGTGCTGGTGACTCCTCTCTAGGTGCAGCACCTTGCATTTGTCCTTATTAAACTGCATCCTATTCTGTCCACCCACTCTTCCAACCTGTCCAGATCCACCTGGATTTGTTCCCTACCCTTTGTTGTGTCAACTTTACCCCATAATTTGGTATCATCAGCAAATTTGGACAGAGTGCTTTCTACACTCTCATCCAAGTCATTGATGAAGACATTGAACAGCACTGGTCCAAGGACTGAGCCTTGTGGGACTCCACTACCCACATTTTTCCAGGTTGATATCGACCCATCCATCGCCACTCTCTGGGTGCGACTCCTAAGCCAGTTTGCCACCCACCTAACTGTAGTCATCTATGTTACATTCTCTCAGTTTATCTATGAAAATATGATGAGATACCATATTGAAGGCCTTAAAATCCAAGTAGATGACATCAGCCTTGATTCCTGCATATGAACATTTTGTGACTTGGTCATAAAAAGAAATAAGATTAGTCAGGCACAATCTACCTGCTACAAATCCGTGCTGGTTGTCCTTTAGATTTGCCTTCCCCGCTGGACACTCACAAATGTGATCCTTAATAATTTTTTCAAGGATTTTCCCAAGGATAGAGGTGAGATAACCAATTTATAGTTACCCGGATCCTCCTTCTCCCCTACTTGAAAATAGGGACCACATCGGTCCTTTTCCAGTCCTCTGGGACCTGACCTGAGTGCCAAGAGTGCTCAAACAGGCATGCCAGTGGCTTTGCTATGATTCTGGCCAATTCCTTCAGCACCCTTGGATGAAGATCATCTGGCCCTGCTGACTTAAACACATCCAGCCCCTCCAAGTGTCTCTTCACTTAAGTTGGTGCTAACAGTTGGTTGACTGGTTTCCCCTTTATGCCTGTCTAGGATGCAGTTGGGAGCTTTGTCCTGATCTGAGTTTAGGAATACAGAGGCAAAAAACTCATTGAAGAGCTCTGCTTTGTTCCACCCCTGTCTGTCACTAATTGCTCTAGTTTGTCTTGTAGGGGGTCTTGTGCTACTCTGTGCCTTCTTTTTGCTCCCTATATGTCTGAAGGACTTTTTGTTGTCTTTAATTTTTATTGCCCAAGTTCCATTTCAGCTTTGGCCTTTCTGGCTCTACCCAATGGGAGGACTCAGTGCTCAGTCTCGTAGAGCCTATGAAATATCTCTGTGATGCTTAGTTTCAGTTCTCAAACTATGGATTCGTGTCTCCAGAGAGAAGTCTTGTTAACAGCAGTATATGGAAGTGAGAGATAAGACCTGATTATCTACCCATAAGCCCCTTGTTTATTTGCAAGTTTGTGTACACAGAGTCAAATCTTCACTTCTCTCAAAAAGTGCAAAGTACCATAGTATACTGTATAAATAGGCTACATGCAGGTATCCTCACCTTAGATCCTTTCTTAGAATCATAAAAAGTTAGGGTTGGAAGGGACCTCAGGAGGTCATCTAGTCCAACCCCTTGCTTAAAAGCAGGACCAGCACCAACTAGATCACCCCAGTCAGGGCTTTGTCAAGACAGACCTTAAAAATCTCCAAGGATGGAGATTGCACCACCTCCCTAGGTAACCTGTTCCAATGCTTCACCACCTCCCAAGTGAGAAAATTTTTCCTAATATCCAACTTAAACTTCTTTTGCTGCACCGTGAGACCATTGCTCCTTGTTCTGTCATCTGCCACCACTGAGAACAGTCTAGCTCCATCCTCTTTGGAACCACCTTCAGGTAGTTAAAGGCTGCTATCAAATCCCCTCTGTCTTCTCTTCTGTAGACTAAATAAGCCCAGTTGCTTCAGCCTCTCCTCATTAGTCACATGCCTCAGCCTCTCCTCATTAGTCACATGCCCCAGCCCCATCACCATTTTTGTTGCCCTCTGTGGGCGCATCCAAACAATGTGCTTTTTGCAGCATCTCAGACCCCTTTGAGATGCTGCAAAAGGCACGTGCAGGAACAGGAAAAGGTTTCTTCTGCTGCAGGTTTGCAGTGTGGGGGTAAAAATCACATCCTTGGATATCCAGGGGTCCAAAAAATAAAATGAAGTGGAAAAAGAAGGGGGGCAGGGCATGGTCCCGGACTGTGTCCTGATGCTGCCAGAGGCTGGGTACTGGCAGAGCATCTCTGTGGTTGGCCCCAGCCCTGGTGCTGAAGCACATTGCCTACTGTGCAGGTCAGGCAGTGTGCCAGCAGCAGGGCTCCAGTGCCAGTAAGTAAAGGGTCGGAGGGTCTGGAGAAGGGGAGAGGGAACCATGGTGGGGGGACGACACCCCTTCTGGCCCTGCCTACTCCCTCCCTGATCCCTTCCCTGCCTGGCCCCATTCCTGCCCGCCTCTCAAGTCCCCCCCGATCCCTACCTGGCCCGAGGCCCCTAATCCATGCCCCCTACCCCAGGATCCCCACAATTTAAAAAAAATAAAAAATAATAACCCCAAGGCCCCTGGCACTTACCAGCAGTTCTAGCTGCCCATCTGGGTCATTGGGGCCCTGCCTGCACAGTAGGGTGGGGTGACAGCCCCAGCCCGGGCCCTGCTGTCCTGTGCTGCCTGGGGGGCTCTGCCAGGAGGCCTCATAGCCCCCATAGCCCCTGCTCCTAGGGCGAGTAGAGAGTTGTTTTTTTGTTTTTTTGTTTGTTTTTTTTTAAAGTGCTGGAGCCTGGGTTTGGGGGGGGCAGCCATCAGGGGGCTGGGGGTGCAAGCAAGGGATGGAGCAAGGTGGGGCAGCCATTGTGGGGAGTGGGGGGTTTTGGTGGGGACAGCCATCAGAGGGTAGCAGGAGCTGGCAGGGGATGGGGCCAGGTGGGGCAGCAATCAGGGGCCTGGTGTGGGACATGTGGGCACTCAGGGGTGGCAGCCTTTCCGGGGGCCATATGGCCCCCATTGGAGGGGGGGCTGTAGCCATCCAAATTGCTTTAACGCTGCTAACACTAAATTGCTAGGTGTCTAAATTGCTTTAAACACTGTAGATATATCAATAAAACACGCTCAACTGATTGCTGTCTCTGTCTCTCACTCTCTCTATATATAGTGGTCTTTTGTTTTAATCATGGAGAAACATGGATTTCAGAGTATTTTACAGAATAAAATTTTCAGAATATTCAGAGTATTTTACAGAATAAAACTTTGGGATTTTTTTATCAGGGATTTTTCAGTTTTCGAATAGGGAACACCAGAATTTCTGCTGGGGAGCCCAGTAGCAGGACCCTGCCTGCTCAGAGTTGGCATCTTGGACCCACCTGAAGGTTGCTGATCTCCATGCCAGTTGGGGTCAGGAGAACGTGGTTTAACAGTTCAAAGCAGGCTGCCACATTGGGAACATCTTCCAGGTGATAGCTGCCCAGATGGCTGGGCAGGAGCACACATGGCAGTAGTGCCACATAAAGGCCAACCCTGCAGCCACAGTCCACTGGCAGCTGGCACAGAGGGGCAGATGCTTCTACTTGCTGTGCAGTCCCCATCTGGGTCTGGCACTTACGTAACAGGTCACAGCAAGGAAGCAGCCCCCACTGCCAGACAATTGCAGTGGGTAGAGGGTGCAGGTAACTCTCAGGGCTGCTTCAGCATTCCAGGTGGCACAAGGGGTAGTGTCCCCAGGTACTAACTTGCTAGGCCTCAGAAGCCCCTGGGAGCGAGTAGCTCTGAGCTACTTGCCAGGGTAACTTTTTTGTACTGATGGGGACAGCACAGGTGCTGGCCCTGGGCTCTAGCTCCCCCTGGCTACAGAGCCAGGAGGAGCCAAGCAGGGTTATTTTGCCCCAAGTGGCATACTGTGCTCCAAAACAAAGTGCATGTCCAAGTATGTGCAGAGGCAAAAAGCCCCAGCTCAGATTTGTACCATTTTTATTTGAGCCGCTGGAAGCATATGTACTTGCATGTGTGTATGTGCACCTCTGGATTCTCTCCAACTTAGCCACATCCTTTCTGTAGTAGAGAGATACAAAACCAGAAACAGCACTCCAGATGTGGCCTCACCAGTGCAGAATAAAGGGCAATAATTACTCCCATCAATCTGATGGCAACACTCCTAATGCAGCCCCATATGCTGTTAGTCTTCTTGGTAACAAGGTCACACTGTTGACTCATATCTAGCTTACTGTCCACTGTAACCCGTAGGTCCTTTTCTGCAGAGCTACTGCCCAGCAAGTCAGTCCCCAGGCTGTAGCAGTGCATGGGATTCTTCCATCCTAAGTACTGGAAGAATTTGCACTTGTCCTTATTGAACCTTTTGAGATTTCTTTTGGTCCAATCCTCCAATTTGTCTAGATCTTTCTGAATCCTAGCCCTACCCTCCAGTGCATCTACTACACCCCCCCCTCCCCCTGGTAATCTGCAAATTTTCTGAGAATTCAATCCATCCCATCTTCCAGATTGTTCATGAAGATATTGAACAAAACCAGCCCTAGGACCGATCTCTGGGGTACTCCACTTGATACTGGCTACCAACTAGACCTCCAGCCATTGATCACTGTCTTTTGAGTCCTACGATCTAGCCAGCTTTCTATCCACCTTACAGTTTATTCATCCAATCCATACTTCCTTAACTTGCTTACAAGCATGTTGTGGGAAACTATCAAAAAAGCCTTGCTAAAGTCAAGGTATAACGTGTCCATTGCTGTCCCTGCATCCACAGAGCCAGTCATCTAATTGTACAAGGCAATCATGTTGGTCAGGCATGACTTGCCCTTGGTGAATCCACACTGACTTTTTCTGATGACCTTCTTTTCCTCCAAGTGCTTAGAAATGGATTCATTGTGGACCTGCTCCATGCTTTTTCCACAGGCTGACTAATCTAGAATTCCCTGGATCCTCCTTCTTCCCTTTCTTAAAGCTGGTCACTATATTTGCCTTTAACCAACTGTCCAGACCACGAGTTTTCAAAGATAATGGCCAGCAGCTCTGCAGTCACATCAGCCAACTTCCTAAGCACCCTTGGATGCATTGTATCCGGCCCCATGGGCTTGTACCTGTCCAGCTTTTCTAAATAGTCTCTAACCTGCTCTTTCACCACCAAGGGCTGTGCACCTTCTCTCCAAACTGCTGCCCAGTGCAGTAGTCTGGGAGCTGACCTTGCCTGTGCAGATGGAGGTAAATAAAGAATTGGCAACTTCAGCCTTCTCCTCATCATCTGTTAATAGGTTGCCTCCCCAATTCAGTAAGGGACCCACACTTTCCCTAAACTTCCTTTTATTACTAATGTAGTTGTAGAAACCCTTCTTTCTCCCTTTCGCATCCATTGCTAGCTGCAACTACAATTGTGCTTTGGCCTTCCTGATTTCATCCCTGCATACCCAAGCAATATTCCTATGCAGGCAACCCCCACTTAGCACTCTTAATTGGTTCCAGAAAAACCCAAGTGCTGAGCGAAACAGCGTTAAGTGAAACCCATTTTCCCATAGGGTTTAATGTAAATAAATGTAATTGGTTCTGCACCACCTGCTGGCCCTAGCCCTGCCACTCCCGGAAAGGTACTGCATTGTTTTGCTACCGCAATGGCCCCTGCTGGCCAACAGCGTGCAGCTTCAGCTGCCTTGCCTGTGGGGCCTGAGTCAGGGACCTGCCCGCCCAAGGATTAATGCTGGGATTATTTTGGGTGGAAGGCCGCTTACTGAGTTTTGGCAAGCCATTGAGGGCCACATGACAGGCAGCCAGGATTATTTTGGGTGGAAGGCCGCTTACTGAGTTTTGGCAAGCCATTGAGGGCCACATGACAGGCAGCCAGGGGCATATATGTATTAGTTTTCTAAATTTTTAGGGGCCTTGCAGGCCAGATAGAATGACCTAGCAGGCCACATCTGGCCCACAGCCCGCATTTTTCCCACCCCTGGATTAATGGGAAGAAGGCAGCGTGGCTCTGGCCAGCACAGGGGGACACTTGGGATGGTGTCCGTGCCCTGTGGGTGAGTGCATACCCAGAGCAGAATGGGTTATGGGTTTCAGCCTGGGGATGGGGGGCTCTGTGGGCTTGTCCCCACTGTTGCTGGGGTGGGGGACACTGTGCATCTGTCCTTGAGCTCTGGCTTACACCGGCCTATTCCCTGCATTCCTGCTAGCCCTGGCCTCGGGCCCTGTGCTCATGACCCCTTCCTACCCCTTCTCACTGCCACTGCTGCTTCTCCCCAGCTGCTCCAGCACCACATGCCAGAGTGAGCCCCAGGCTCCTGCCACCTTGCCTTGTGCCCCGCTAGCTGCCACACCAATTCAGTTGATGACAATGCCACCACTGCCACCTCCACCCACCATGCTGAGCGGTATAATGAAATGCTCTGTGTGCTAAGTGAAACCAGTAGGTATTTTAAATGAGTTCTATAGCAAAACCATGGTGAGTGAAACCACATTAAGCGGGTGTTGCCTGTACTTCTCCCTAGTTATATGGCCAAGCTTCCACTTCTTGTAAATTTCCTTTTTGTGTTTAAGCTTACTGAAGAGTTCTCTGCTAAGCCAAGCTCATCATCTGCCATATTTGCTCGTCTTCCTGCACATTGGGGTGGTTTGTTTCTGTACCCTCAATAAGGTTTCTTTAAAATACAGCCAAGTCTCTTGGAATCCTTTCCCCACTCAGACTGGGCTCCCAAGGAATCCTGCCCATCAGTTCCCTGAGGGAGTCAGAGTCTGCTTTTCTGAGGTCCAGGGTCCATACACTGCTGCTCTCCTTCCTTCCTTTTGTCAGGATCCTGAACTCAATCATCTTTCGGTCACCACTGCCCACATTGCCATCCACTTCTACACAGGGTTTGAATTACACTTCAGCTTTTGCGGGGGAGTGGGGTTTGAAGCTGCTGTAGCTGGAAGGAGCCACCGTTGCTGCCTGAGCTGCTTAGAAAGGTGTGGGGCGGGCCAGGGGCTGACTGGCCTGTGATGGGGGCGCATTCTCGTCTCCTGTGGGGGAGGGAATCTTGTCTCTCATGGGGGTGCTCATCCCCCCTCCCTGACCTCCCCCATAATTCAAACCCTGCTTCTACTTCCCTCACCAATTTCTTTCCTGTTTGTGAATAGCAGGTCAAGAAGAGCATGGCTTCTATTTGGTCTCTTCAACACTTGTACCATGAAGCTGTCTCCAACTCTCTCCAGAAGCTTCCTAGATTGCCTGTGCACTGCTGTATGGCCCTCCTAGCAGACATCAGGGTGATTGAAGTCCTCCATGAGAACCAGAGCCTGTGATCTGGAAACTTCCGCTAGTTTCACAACAACTTTGTGAGAGTTAGATGGGTTTTATGACAACATAGCACAACATTGTGGTAATGAAATATAACTAGTTCTTCTAATCTACAGCTAGATCTGGATAGCTTCAGTTTGCTACAGGTAGCAAGGAAGATGCATATGATACTGATTTAGACACAATTTTAAAAAAAAAAAACTGCACTGCAAGTGGAGCTTTAATCCTAACTTTGCAGCGCTGGGATTTAGCAACATCCCTGCTTTACTTTTTCACATCATGCTTCTTTGTGTAGTTGTTATACAAGCTTCCTTTTTTTTTCCACATCCTATTTTTTTTCCTTTCATCAGCTTGTACATATAGTCAATATTCCAAGAGGTTAATGACTTTCTTACCCTAAAAGTAGATGAGTTTATCTTTTTGTCTAACAGGAGTTTAGTTCATGGGTCCTGACTTGGGGTAGTTTTCTTTAATATGTACTATGCATGTGCTTCCTTCCTGTCCCTGAATACACTAACCTACCCTTCTCCCCAAATGCTACTGTTGAAAATGAGTTCCCTAGTTTGAAATGGCTTGGACATTTCTACCTCTGTAAACAAACAGGACATGAAACAATACCACTCTCCAAACAAGTCTGGGCTAGGTCACATCTCTAGGGGGTGAGGTCATGTTGAGGAAATGAGGGAGTTACAGAGTGAAATCCATTAAAGTAAAAAGAGGCTTGTTGGCCAGTCAGGCAAATACAGGCTTCTCCCTTTCCCCTTCCCCCCCCCCCCCTTCTCCTTTTTCACAAGGTATCAAAGCTGTGAAATCTCTTTCTTCCTCCCCATTATTCCCAGGCACATAAGGCTTTTTGAGGCTTCTCATTCATCAGGACTTTGACCTCGGG
>JAGPOW010002673.1:9019327-9034305 GCA_030014935.1 Caiman crocodilus
AGGAGGGGGTGAGGTCGTGTTGAGTTACTGAGGGAGTTACAGATTGAAATCAATTAAAGTAAATAGAGGCGTGGTGGCCTGGGCTGCAAATACTGGGTTCTGCCTTTCCCCTTCGCCCCCCCCCCTTCGCCTTTTTCACAAGGTATCAAAGCTGTGAAAGCACTATCTTCCTCCCCATTATTCCCAGGCACAGAAGGCTTTTTGAGGCTTCTCCTTCATCAGGACTTTGACATCGGGGATGCTCAGGCAATCAGATTTCTGTGCAGCAACCCTACTCCTTTGACCCAGGGAAGGTTTGTAGATGCTTGCAAAGACTGGTTGAGGTGGTCTGTCTCTCAGTACAGAGATCAAAGGTGTGTGTGTGGCGTTCCAAGGGGAAGGGAGTTAACAGGTTAGTTGAACCGTACTTTTGTAGTTTTGCAGATGTAGGCAGTCTGAGGCATTCCATTGTACTTAGACCAAACAAAAATGTTTCAGTTTCTCAATATTAAGATTCCTCAAGGGCAACTCCCAGCCACAATCAGTGAAAATAAAATCATTGGTCAAGATTACTTTCCAATCCTTCGTATACGTTAATGCCGTTCTAGAGTTGTATATGTTTACAGTGTGAAGGACTACATTGTAGAGCTGAGGTTTTTGAAGTGTGCGTTTTGGATAATAAAGGCTCATAGATGTCTTCTACCATTATGAAATTGGAGTGCTTGTAAAATCAATGGGCATCTTTATATGTGCTCGGGGCAGAGGGTGGGGGGAGTGTAAGCTGCTATGGGCAGACTCCGATCAGTGCAAAACAAACAACCTTCAGGGTGCCTCTTATCTTTCAGAGGCTTTGCAACAAACAAACCTGTCCTCAGCCTTCCTGGTGGCTGCTTGATGCCTGGTAGCCCCAAGCTGCAGACAGCCTGCACGAGGCAGGTGCAGCACTGTAAGGTTGCTTTCAGCATCTTTTATCCTTCCCCCTGCGGGCCCATATGGCTAACTCTCTCTCACTTGCCATACCTGTGTCACATCCCATGCTGGGAGAGTCACTGCCTCCCAGGACCTGGTTCTGCAGCCTTCAGTGAGTCTTTCCAGGTCTGGGGTGGGCGCAGGGAAGTGCTTCTGGGGTGTGGGGCTATTCAGACTCCTCCATACCCATAGTAACAGGCTATTCAGACTCCTGCCCTGTTATGGGGGGGGGGGGAGGGGGTGAAGCACTTTAATTAGAGCAGCTCCGAGAGCTGATTTAATTTAAGCACTCAGCATCTCATGTATTCAGCATCCTGTGCTTCAAAATGCCGGCAGGGGCACATTACCTAAAGCTCATTGAATGGCCCCTGCTGCCATTTTGAAACATGAAGACACTGAATATGTGTGACGCAGAGGCTTCAGCAAGCTGGATTACTCCATAAGGTTTTCAAATCCTATAAATTAAACTATAGTTAGAATGTCCTTGTTTCATTTAATCTTTAGGTGTTCAAGTAGGCTGGGCTGTCTATTGTGGTATAATATGATGGGATGGAGTGAATTCTGCTGTCAAGAACTGGGTTGGACAAAAGGAGAGAGAAATCCGCTAAATCGGATGTGTTCATTCTTTCTCTCCCTCCTTGCTGTTCTCTGGCCAGCTCTTGTTCTTTCATGCAGTTGTAGCGTGGCGAGTGTCATTCTGTAATTGATACTTCTTTTTAAGGCTTACTTTAAAGGTAAAAGAGATTTCTCAGCAACTATTGATCCTTATCCTGGTTACAACTTTTCAAGGGCTTGCTGTAAGCTACCAGAATGGGTACTGGATATGAACACAAATCAATTCTGAATGCTTCTCTGTAGCAAGGCCTACTCTGAAACACTCTCCCCCAATACAAAGCCATAAGTTTGTTTCCTGTAAATGCAGCTCTTTATAAAAGGCACTGGTTTTTATTTTTAAAGGCTTACTGGGTCCCAAAGACCCTTTTCATAAACAAAATGCATTGTATAAAGTGAGAATAAGTTTGATTTTTACCAGCCTAGACCCTGAGTCCAAAATTGCAACCACAGGTCTGATTACTCCAGGGAGAAAATACAGGCTTCACTTCTGAAATGTCATTCAGATATGTTATGTGCACGCGCACGTATGTGCGCACACACAGAAAGAGAGAGAGAGAGAACTGACTCTGTAATGAGCCAATCCAAAACCCTGGATCCAAGTAGCCCAAACTGCTGACTTAAAAGTTCTGCTCTTGAAACAAACTATAAATATGTTATTTATTAATTTATTTGGATTGATTCAAATTCCACATTAGAAAAGCATTCCTAAGCTGTTCTCTTTGCTGCATATTAACAATACGCTACAAACCTCTGCAAAACTAGAATTTCTCCCAAACTATGAAAAAAAAGTAAAAACAAACCACCTAACTCGATACGTTTTTCCTTCCCCCAAATCTGGGAAAACAGATGAGCTTGGCAAAATGCCCTGAAAGTTAACAGATTCAAGCTAAATTGAAGTGGGAAGGGCTGATTTCTAGATCCCACAGAGAAATCCCTGTCAGTAGCTCCCAGTTCATTAAATGAAGGCTGCTCCAACCTGAGTAACTCTCCTGATTTGCAAACTTAATGATGTCCCCTTGGGATAAAGCCAAGTAGATTTGTACCTTATAGATAGGGGTCTTCTGAACTTGAGAGGCTGCTGATTTTGCAGACAGATTGCACAGTTGGCTTCCATTTTCACAGTTTGAGTACGGTGGGGCCTTTCTATACCTCTTGGCTGAAAGGCCCCGGAAGTCCCACCCAGCCCCACAAGCTGCCAGATGGTCCAAACCTGTGGCTTAATTACCCTGATTAAGCCCAAGGAAGCCATTAATCCAAATGTTAAGTGTCAATTCATGGCTTCCCCGGGCTTAATTAGGGTAATGGCAAGCTGAGGCAAGTAGCAAGGAGGCTACAACTGGCTTCACTAGGGTCCATGGAGCCCCGGCCCCACTTGTTGCTTGTAGCAGGTGCACGCATGCAACCAGCTGGACTGGGGCTGGGCAGCTCCTTGCAGCCTTCCCACCTCCTGCTGTGAGCAGCTAAATTTGTACCTCCTTGCAGTGGAAAAAGGACTTTCAACACTTAAGTAACAGCAAAGAAATAGGAAGAAAACAAGAAGGGGTGTACGCGTGTGTGTGCACACTGTTCAGTTTTTGAGTTATTCTAAGAAATAGAAGAAGGTAAAATTGAGTGGACAAAAGCAGGTGAGGGGGATGGGGCTCTTTTTATCTGCAGATTGAAATTAGCTGTGCTCGCGCGCTCTTGCATGTATGTACTCTCTCTCCCTCTCTCTTTTCCCCTTGTTTGGGTAGGCAGTAAGTGTGGAGTTGCTGGCTTGCGTGTTGTGGGAAAACCTCGTCCTCTCTCTGTCTCAATTAGCTCTGCTAATTCATATTGGCATGTTTGATCTCCTCGGTGAGAGATGAAAGGGGCATCTGCCAACTCTGGTTACGATCAGAGCCTGCCCAATCTCGATTGAAGGGACGGCACTGGAAAAGGACATTCATCACTTTGGGGGAGGGGAGGAATAGAGAGGGAAAACACCAGTAGTGCCCTGTCCAAATCAGCTGCATAGAAGAGGAGGGAGAAAGGAATGTTATCTGTGCTGCATTACCCAGCATCTGCTTTGAAAACAAAATTGAAGCCGAACTGTGTTCCACTATGTTCAATCTGAAATAGCTGAGGGAAATGGCACCTCATTTGTTTCCCTGTTTTCAATGTCGAATAGGCGGGGAGGGGGGAGGGAAGGAAAGAGGGACAGCACAAGAGCTTCTGGAGCCCTAAGCAAAATTAAATTACAGGGCATGGCCTTCCCTCCCTCTTTGTTTCCTCACTTGGAATTAGACATGAGGGAGTTTGTAACAACAGATTTCCTCGCTAACTAAACGGAGCATGGGATTCCACTCAGAAGATGTTGGTGGAAGCCACATCACAGTCTTTGAGCTTGTCTATGCACAGAAGCCGTACCCATGTAATTAAAGCAGTACAACCTTCCCTTGACCTCCTCTGCCCCCTTGGCTTCTGTGTATGTGTGGCTGAACTACTGTGAAGCTGCTCTCATCATAGGTAGGACAGTGAATTGCACTGGTATAAGTCACTATTTTATCAACGCATCTTTGTCCACATAGAGGTTGTATAAGCATGAAGTATACTGGAGGAAAAAACTCACACTCGTATCTAAAATGATGATGCTCTTGGTTCAGAAATTGTGTCAAGCCTTGGTCAGAGAGGTGATCAGGACTGCTGATGTGACTGCACAGAGACAGAGTCCTGAAATGTTATTACTCTGCTATGGTTAAAAACAGGGTGGGCAAACATACACTAAGTATAAGTCCCTGTAAAATGTCAGTGCCCTTCCATAATGGGTACTCTGGGTGGCTGCTTGTTTTAGGGGTCTGTCAGAATGGTCTCATCATTACCTCTTGCTGCCTCCTCTCTCCCTGTGGCCTAAGCTTTATATCACAAGCTCCTTAAGGTCAGGACAGCCTCTCTGTTAAATGTGTATATAGTGCTTAGCGCAACACGGCTGGACCCTTGAGGACCTGCTGCAATATGGATTATGCAATGTGGGTAGTAATGCTTCTGAAAGCTAAAGGGATAGTGTTATTAAGGAAAAGGACATGATTACAGTGCCTCTCCATTAGGAGCATCAGACTACATTCTACCTTATGCATTCCTATGCAGAATCTATAATGGATCATTTAATCCACTCCTATGTGCTGCAGCAGATGATTTCATTATCCCTAAGGGATGCGGGGGAGGAAGGATGTCTCCTTTATATTGGAGTAGAGATGCCAAAACTTCCAGTCTGTTTTACTACCTGACTATGGTCACATCTATAATTTTTAACTGATATTTAAGTAAAATCCCCCCTTGCATTTCTTCTTTTTTGCTTCTAATGGTCTCTAAATCAAGAAGTTCAGCCTGTTCCCTAATGATTCTTTTAGAATGTTGTTTTGTTTCCTGAGTTCATAACTGCTCTACGTCATTTCAGGCTTCATAAAACAAGATGATGCAGTACCCAAGGGTTGGAGCAAGAGCAAGGCAGGCTACCACCTCCAACAGCCTTGTCACTTGTAGTCATTAAAAAGTCCACAGCTCTTTTTATATGTTTAGCATGTTACCTATCGTGTCCTGCCCAAATTCCAGCCTGGCAATTATAGTTTCTTACGTCTGGTTTTCTTCTTTTACCATAATTCTGTTCACTGGTAAGAGGAGAATCAAGCCATGCTTATCTAAAATTCCTCTAGCATTTCAGTTAGATATGATCTATATCCCCTCTTCCCTTGCTTCATTCCCTAAGTATGTCCTTACAGTGTGTTGGATAGTTTCAGGTGGTTCTGTTTAAATGTCAAGTGAGTGAACCCCAGACATGCCTGTAAAATACATGGGATCTTTCAGAATGGAAGGGGCAGTATTAATGGAAGCAGAGCTCTAGGTAATATACAGCAGGAAGCAGGACTGCTATCTCACATACCCTGTGTCTTGTCTCTATGTTCCCCATCCCTACACTGGAGGACTGTCTGTAGAGTACAGATGTCCCTCACCAACCACAGTTTTGCTAACCACAGTTTTAAGTATCAATGCTTAATATTCTATATACCATTTTGGCTACTATAGTACAGTTTTGAGTACCCACGGTTTTCTGTGGCCGTGCATCAGCCTGCCACCTGCCATTTTTCCCATAAGCCTATTGTCTTGTCAACCACAGGAACTTTCAGGAACCTAACCCCAGTGGTTGGCGAGGGAAGCCTGTATCCCACGTTTTTTGCATATGATTGATTTGGTTTGCACCACTTCTGCATTTCCAATGTGCTGACAGTTTTATTTTTCTATTGATAGTGCAAGAAGGACTTGGAGGGGAAGTGGGAAGCTTTTCCCTCCCCAGGTGGGCACTAGTGGGAGTGACTTTAAACCTGGGATTGGGGAAACTGAATTCCTTATTCCCTATTGCAACATTAGTTGCAAACAAATAGCTTCCCTATTTTATCCTATCCCACCCCATAGCTGCCCCTGTTCCCATCAGTGAAGAAGTACAAACTAGTATCTGTGAAATAGTATGGTCACACATAATATCTCTTAACTTGGGTCCAAAATGAGCTTCCTACTGAGATGAATAGAAGCAACTTACTCTTCTCAAGAGTAATTCTTTGAGGCTTTCAGCTGGCAGGTAAAGTTTCATTGTTTATATATTCTGAGGGTTTTCTTTGCAACAGTAGTATGCATAAACATTTTAGGTTTTATTTTTCTTAACTGAATTAATAAAGTTGAACTCAGTTTCTGAAACAAATTATGAAGGCAATCCTACAAGGAGCTTTTACCATTAGAGAGCCAGCTGCACCTTACCCCTGATCCATCTGAGCCCCTGTAGGGAGTAGGCCCTGACTCCTGTGTCCTCTAAGACAGAATTTCACAGTTCTCCCACCCTTAGGCCAGGTTGTGGCTTTGTCCCATTCTGATACCAACTGCTTACCGCAGTGCTCTATACTAACTCAGTTTTTACACTCCTGTGATTCCTTCCTGGGGAACCTGTAACTAGTGATATCAGCAACTACTTAAATGGAGTCTATTTGTTTGCTAGTTGGAGCAAAGCATTAGAGATCAAGGAAAGATTTTTAAAACAAATAATGGATGGGCACCTCCTAGCCTCTGATACAGATAGGCACAGAACTCAGTCTCTTGAGGGCATCCTGGACTTGATCTTCCTGGTTGGTTCCCTCTGACTGACCGCACTTTTTCCACAAGGAACCTAGGCTCAGTGGCCATAATGCTCAATAATGTTCCCTTTCGGAGCTTTGCAAATTGTATATTGAGTGCTCTTTTTTTCTTTTGAACTGCTCTGGCAGCTGTGACCCCTGGTAGAATAACATGCTGTAGGAGTCTTTCCTTTCACTAAAATCACAGAACTTTTCCGTAGTACAGGTTTGTCAACCTGTCAATCTGTCTTCACCCTTCCAGTTCTCTCTGAACAGCAGGTTACCTTCTTTTTATCTTGATACCTTTTGTTGTAATGTTCCTATTGTTTATGCTAGTGTTGACATGATTGGAGACTCTTTAACATGAGTGCATGGGGATAAAAAAATGAACAATGCAGTATGTTTTAATTGAAAAGAAGACTGGATATTTATCTAGTTCTCAAACCATGGGTGACGCATCAACTACCTCCCAGCCCTGTGGATTATGTATAGAACTTCTCCTAATGCAGAGCCTGTCGTGCATTATCCATTCTCAGGAGTTTTCTTTGTTCAGAGTCTCCAAATGTAGAAAATAAATTGATTGTAAGAGGACTGTATCCTTACCATACTCAGAGCTAGGACAGCGAATGTACTGTATTTTAATCCATCCCCTTGCTACCTTTGCTCACTTTACATATCCAGGAGAGGGGGAGGGTCAAGGAGAAGCTTGGGCTACTTCAAGGGCAATGGATGCCTGCCTTATGGATAAAAAGGGACCTTTGGCCTGAAGTGTTGTCAGTCGCACTCTGGCCTTTCATAAGCACTACATTTTTTTGCAAAAACAAGGCAACGTTGTAACTTTTCCAGAACTGTGCCAAAGCTAACAAACCCTGCAAAAGCTAACACAAACAGTTAAAAAGTGGCTTATGAAATGTTAAAGCACCAGATGTAGGAAAGTAAGAGGATTTTGGGGGGGTTGGAGTTTTTTTTGGTGGGGGGGAGACGGGAGGTTTTTAGTGTACATCAAGCTCCAGTTCAAGCTTTTGGTAGGTTATGTATCTTCTGAACTTTTCACAAGTCCTCTAGGCTGAAGGTTACATTTTAATGGGGGAAAGGTTGCCTAGAGGACTTGTGATCAACCAAAATAATAAAGAAATGGGAATGGAGAGAACAGGATGCAGGGTGCAAGTCTTAAGTCTCTTAAGACTTTCCTACAAGTGTTTTAAGAAAGTGCTGGACCACCTCATGATCCCTGTATATAGTGCTACTTTGGTGTATAGGTGAAAGGGAAAAAAATGACTTTCAGCATTCTGGCTGAAGAAAGGAAGGCACAATGGGGTAGTATTGATCCCAGTAACAAAGGAAGATGCAGCTTTTGCATGTGCAATTTAATGAGTACATTTTTGTGACTGATTCCAGGTCGTTAAGTTGGTGTAACAGTTCTGGGACTTGTCCGGGGCTCAGGAACTTGGGGGCTTATTTCCCTGCAGACTTTTACCTATGTGACCTTGAGGAGGGCACTTAGGATGTGCCTGTGCAGCAATGACTGCTGTTCTTGTCAACACATAATCTAGTAATATATAATAGATAATCTAGATAATCTTTAATCTAGTAGCTTGGGTACTGATAGCAGTGTAGCTGCAGCAGCTTGGAGCTCAGCCCAGGCTAACCACTCAAGCATTTACCTAACTTCTTAGATGAATTCAGGTAAATTCCCTACAAGTGCATCAGAAGTGGAGAGTTGGTTTGATACTGTGAGATTGAATGCCACGTAAACAGTTTCAGGGGCCTTGTTTACTCATGGCAGGTTTTGCCATTATAATTATACTGGCAAAAAATCTTTTCTGTGGACCAAAATCCTCTTAACAGTATACCCAGTCCAACTTCTCCAGACTAGCACCAGCTATGTCAAGAGAAGTACAGTTATGCCTGTTGAACTGAATGTACAGTAGTGTTTTTACTGGTATATCTATCTGGGGAGAAATTTTCCCCCTAACTGATGTTGCTATGTCATAAAAGACTTATTGGAAATTAGGCCATAGGTAAATAAATGCTTGTTAAAGAGAAGAATCCCTTGATGATTTTTGTTTGGGGTAAAGGCTGGCCACTATAGTTAGGGGCATAGACAGACAAAACATTTACACAGACTGAGAAGAGGAAGGACTTAGAACAGCTTAGCTGAGCCTGGTGCAGCTGTTACACCTGTCCATTCTACCCTCCTGTTAGTGGGAGCTAAAGCGCAGTATTTTACTACCTCTTCTATTCAAGGGAGTATATCATTGTGGCTTGGCTTCAATTACTGTGGGATAGGAGTGGACAGATGGAATAATTACTATTTACTACAGATCAGCTGAGGAACACTCACAAGTAGTAAGTCTTCTCCCCTACTCCACTTTAAAGAGGTATAATTGTTTGTTTGTCCATGCTCTAGGCAAGACATATATTGCCCCACATCCCTGGAGTAGACCTGTTTTTGCACCAAGTAGTTGGAAATGTTCATTTTTTTTTTTTTCTGTTAACCCCATTCTTTCTTATCCTAGAGCCTTCAGCAGTAGACATTTGCTGCTTTCCCCTAGTAGCCTTAAAAAAGGTATCCATATCTTTCTACCAGAAATGAATATGCTCCTTTCATTCTCTGTATGTATTCTTTCTAATGTTACTCATTTACCCAGGTGCTTTTATACCAAGATCAGTGGGAATGCTATCCGTGTAAAGTGATTTCTTCACCTGACTTGAACTAGCTTCTATAATCAAGGAATTAAGACTTTTTTCCCCTTTTCCTCTTACTGTGCTTTCAGGTGGCAGCCAGGGCTGGAGTCTACGAGATCCTCAATCAGTTGGGGTTCACTGAGTTTGAGGACCTAGAAGACATGTCTCTCTGCAAGCTCCGTTACCGTTGGCAAGAACAGACCCTTAGTCTGCTTTCATTCCGAGGAGAGTTCATTTAGGACCCAAGACTGTGACACACCTTGGGGATTTCTGTGGTTCTCCAGACTTGGCTGGTGCTTTTTATAGGTGTGGGAGAGAGAATTTGCCTTAAGGAAAGACTGTGTTTCCAGAAAGAAGGGGAGGGAGGAAGGGGAATATAAACTGCCTTTAAGAAAACAAAAATTTATAGGGTTCTTTTAGACGCAATAAAAAATATTATAAATTAAAAAAATAACATTAAACAGGTGTTTAATTGCAAACATTGAGTAACTGTAAAAAAATCTCTGAAATGTTTAAAGCACGATCTGCTGAATTTAGTGAATGTACTAACAGTGAATGCCAAATTCTTCAAGGTCTTCTTCACTTTCTCAATAGCCCTGTGCAGTACGTGCTATATAGATAGATATAACGAGAGAGAGAGAGACGTAAATGTATTTGCATGATGATTTAGGATTCCTGAAAAGTCCTTATGGCACTTGAGTGAGATCTGGAGTTTTCTGTTTGTGCATATTTATTACACTCTTTAAAATTTTATTTTTTGAAGGTTAAGAAAAATATAAACTAATTAATTCACACAACCCTGCTACTGTGTAGACCCCTATTTTCAGTGCCAAGATGCTTCTGCTGCAATATAGTTAAATACAGCACTCAAGTTTCTGTTTAGTAAAAAAACAAACAGGCTCCATCCATTTTATATCCAGAAATAAAAGGTAATGGGTGAAATCTCAGCTCTGTTGAAAGCAGTGGGAGTTTTGCAATTGATTTCAGTAGGGAAATCACAAAATACATCTAAAATCATTTAAAAAATCAAGGGAAATGTAACGAGATGAAATTTAAAAGGCTGAAAAATAAAGTGAATCAAGTGTGTTCAAATGGAATAAAATCCCATTCCCACTATCTAGAGCAAAGGGAGAAGCTGGCTGCAGAAGATTTGGTGGGCAGGAAGTAAAAGGAATAGGCAACAGCCAGCATGAATGAGATGATAAAATAGGATGTGAAGACAAAAGCATAAGTACAGTCTCTGTCTTTTTCTGACTCTGCTTTCATCTGCAGCCAGTAGTGCAGTAGGTGCAGACAGCAGTTTTAAAAAGTGAATGTGAAAAAACCCCATCTAAAATGGGAAGAGGTGGTTTGGGTTTTTTTTCCTTTGGACACTTCCCTGCTGCTTCTTCAAAATCCAAACTCCAAGATTTCCATTAACAAAACATTTTATTTGTGGCTTCTTTCTGCAGAAGCAGGTTGGTTTTATTTTCTTTTTTTAAAATGCAGAATTTCTGATTGTGCATTTTATATTTCCAGTAGGATATTTTGGTGTTTGAATAATTTGCTGGTGATGTAACTGAATAATTGAATTACAGTAGTAATCTGTCGGAGCCAGTTGATCTTATTTATTTTTTATCTGTTATTCATGTAATATTAATACAGCCATCTGACAGCATAAAACATTTTCCCTTTTCCATGCCCCTATTGTGACAAAGGCAGCTATCATGAAGTGACATAAAATCTATTTGAATTGCTCATTAGAGAGGGTTTTTTGCTGAGGTATTTAGAAAGCTTTGAAACAGCATTGTTCTTTATTAATTTCTATTCACAAGCAGATACATGTCCTTTTTTATATTTAGTCCTTCTACTTTCTGTTTATAGAACACATGTCTTTCTTTGCAAAACTACTGTGCATCTTTGGGGCACCACTTTGTTTATTTCTTCTTTTTTTATTGTATATGACCTTTTAGCGTCCCCCCACTCCTGTTTTTGTGTTAAGGTTATGCATGGCGGCAGTGAGCAAGTGCCTTCACAAGCCAGTCTGCAGGAAATTCTTTTGATAATCTGATACCTTCACATTTTGTATCGTGCCACCAACAAATCCAACACATTTACCAGATGCACCAAAAGTCATGCATTTAGCATTTATTGTAGCTGGCCAAAGACAACTACTTTTTCCTCCAGGCTGACATCTTATTGTTTTAAAGGTCTGATATCTAGGGTGAGATCCTGACTCCCCTGAAGTCCATGGCAAAACTCCCACTGATTTTACCACTCATATCCCTACTTGCACAAGCTATAAGCATTTCAGGAAAAACTCTCTACATGACAGAAACCTCCTTACTGAACTTCAGCATTATTTTGCCTAGGCTCTTAAAGCAGCAAGAAATGGCTAAAGGCAGCCAGCCTGGGGATTGGGTAAAGTTAAGCTGGTCTTTTTCTTCTCATAGCTCATACTAAGAGGGGCCACTCTCTTCCATGCACAAAGCGTAGAAGTAACCTGAGACTGCTTTCCCTTCCCCCAGCTGGAACTTCTCATAGATCCTTCCAGGAATACAAAGCTCTGGCACTTCAGTGGTTCATGCAATTGATGTTCTTTGGTATTTGGTTTTGAAAGTAAGACTACTACAAGGATGGATCTCAGTCATGGGGATCATCCAGGTTCCTTGTACATGGGACATTTACTTTTGCCTAAGGACTAGAATGCAAATATTATGATTGATGGGTGAAGGAAGATGGTGCATTAACAAGTCTATTTTACTTTAAAGGCAACATTTATTTCCTATTCTTATTTTGAGCTTTTTAAATGTTGTTTTTAATGCAGACTTTAACAGTGCTAATGCACACATTTAAAATGTAGTATTTTGCCACAACTGTAGTTTGTCACAGCCTGTGGAGATGCCAGTGAATGTACATGCATGGGATTCTGCTCCTCACTGATGGAATCCAGGTGGAGGTGGTGAGTTTACAACAGAAGCCTGGTCCTTACATCTACATGTTATAGCTAAGTCAAGACTGGGAGAAAAGCTATGGGGAGAAAAATAATCTTATTACAATGAGAATAAGCATAGATTTTAGGAGATCCAAACTGAGGCAGCCAGGGGCTCATTAACTCATCTTCTCCAGGGACATTTAGCTCTGCAAGTGCTGGTTTATTTAACAGTAGGCCTAGTGAGTAGATGGCCAATTCTGAGCAAATTAAAACTGGAACACAAGAGCTTTGAAAACCTATGAGATTGTCACCAACTTGCCCCAAATCCCCATTTGTCAGTTACTAGAACTGGTAAACTTCTGTTTTTACAGTACCAAGTAGAATATGCTTTGCAAATGTTCTTATGGAAAAACCCCCCACAAACATTTGCTCGTCTGCCCACATTGACAGGATTATAGCTACAATAAACGGTACCCTGTAGGCCTCTGTGAATAGGGAAGTATTCAATTCAGATTCGGCCGATTTGGAGGACACAGATTCGATTTGGAGATTCGGATCACTGTCCTGAATTGATTTGGCTGAATTGGCTTTGGAAGATTTGGTCCTGATTCAGAGAAATTTGTGCCCGTCTCTCCCTGGTTGATCTGAATCACCAGTCAGGCGGCTGCAGGTTCTCCTGTGGCTCCTCTAGCTGTGTCTGCCTCTCCCCAGACAGGGAGGGCTGCAGGAGAAGCCTTGGTGGCTGCCCTGCCTGGCCCCAACCTCCTAGCACTTAAAAAAAATTCCCACACTCATCAGATGCAGCAGCAGTGATTGAGACCTCGGGGCACTCATGGCAGAGCCCCCCCACGCAGCAGGAGGCAGTGGTGGGCAGCAGGGATCATCCCTCAACCCGGCACCTATGCAGCAGCTGCCCCATGGCGTAGGTGAAGTGTGGCTCAGCAGGGCGATGCACACTACCTGGAAGTGGGAGTGGCTCCAGCAGTCAGCCGGAGCCCAGTATCGCTCAGCCTGAATGGCCCCAGCTCCCACACAGTGCACGGTCCCCTGCCAAGCTGTGCCGCACCCACACCATAGGGCAGCTGCCGTGTGGGTGCCAAGCAGCGGGGAGGGCATCCCTGCTTCACTGCGCTGCGTGGGGCAGGGGGTCTGCCACAGTTGCCCAGAGGCCCCAGATACTGTTCCTGCAGTCAGTAAGTGCAGGCTTAAAAAAAACAAAAACAACTCTGCACTCACCAGCTGCAGCAGCTGCGCCTGGGTGCTCTGGTGGAGCCTCCCTCCCATGCAGTGCAGGGCAGCAGGGATTGCCCCCCCCCAGCACCCACACAGCTGCCCCATGGCACAGGTGCAGTGCGTCTTGGCAGGGTGTTGTGCGCTACCTGGGAGCTGGGGTCGCTGGGGATGAGTGCTGCCAGGCTCCAGCTGATGTGTGGAGCTGGAGCTGTCCCAGCTCCTAGACAGCGCACGGTGCCCTGCTGAGCCATGCTTCACCCACATGATGCAACAACTGCTATGCAGATGCCAGGTGGGGGAGGTGGTCCCTGGTGCTCCCCACTGCCCTGCACTATGTGGTGGGGCTCTGCCATGAGCCCTCAGAGGCCCTGATCACCACTGTCACAACTGGTGAGTGTGAGGCTTTTTTTTTTTTTTTTTTTTTTTTAAAGTGCCAAGAGGCTGGGCTGGATGAGGGATGGAGCCGGGCAGGGCAGCCGTGGGGGCTTCTCCTCTGGCTCCTCTGGCTTTGCCTGCCTCTGCCACAGTGGGGGAAGCTGCAGGGGTGCTGCTTGCCCAGCCTGTTGCAGGGAGGGGGAGCGCGTTGCAGGCGTGGGTTGTTCCAGGTGGCAGCAGGGCAGAGCCCCCGCTGCCACACCCACATCCTGCACCCCTCTCCTCGAGTAGTGCACCCACCCTGGCTGGGCAGCTTGTCCCAGACCAAACCTTCCCTCCCCAACCCCAACAGACTTACCAGCTGGAGCCAGTTGTGTCAGCTGCCTATTTAGTCTATGGCCGAATCTCTGAAGCAGCCAAATCTTTTCCGAAGACTTTTCAAATTAATTCAGATGCTTTGAATCAATTTGGAGCTTTTAATTTGTCTTCTGATTCGATTTAGATTCAGAGATTCAGTCCCTGAATCGAGTCGAATCTCCTCTGAATTGAATTAGCTACTGAAGCTTTGCACAGTCCTCGTACTATGCCTTTAATAATGTTACTCTGAGATCTATGTTCAGCCAATAATTTAGTAAGAAAAGTATATCTCTTTAAAATTCTGTCTAATGTAAAATCCTGAAATGCTGTTTATACAGCCAGGCTGGCGTGCTGCTTGTTCCCATGGTTGTTTGATGCAACACAGACCCAGGGGGAAGACTGGTGTCTAAGGCTACTGTCCAAGACATCCTGCAGCTGCCAGCCATGATTCCCTTGGAATTAAGGAATCATTTTCAGTGTCCGCAACACCTCTTGGAGCGCATGTGAGCAGCAGGTGCACAGCACTTCAGAAAGCCTGTCCTCTGTGACCTCATGTTGCTTGTTAATGTTTCAGGATAGTAGTTGCTTTAAGGTTGAAGGTATCTTGGAACTCACTTGGACTGATTTTTCAATTTGTAGGAAAGGTAGGGGTAGTGAGCTAAGAATAAACTGTGCAGCAGGTCCTAGATGCTTTGATCTGCTTTATTCTAGGAGATCTGATTTTTTTTTTT
>JAGPOW010002673.1:9034405-9045033 GCA_030014935.1 Caiman crocodilus
TTTTTTTTTTTCCCCCCTACATTTGCTTGGCCTTGTCCTGGAGGGAGACCAGTTTCTCTTTGTTGGCTGCAGGTGCAGAAGTGTTAAATTTAGTCTGGAGTACACTTATTAGGGACTGGAGTCTTTTTACAGTGGCAAAATATTCTGATTAGCTTTTAAAATATATTTTCATGTTAATGCATGTTTTGCCATCTCACCTTCACAGGGAAAAGTTTTTTCTGGTATTTCTGTCATGATGAAACTCTGGGAATCTCTTTATGAGAAATCCTTTTCTTTAAGATCTCCAGCCTGTTTTGTACAGCAGTCAATTAGGTTTGAAAAGTTTCTGTGCCCTTGAGTCTTTATCCAGGTCCTTACATTTTTGCTAGCGTGTGGGGGGATGAAGAGAAAAGAACATTTCTCATTTTGTCTTTCTGTTGCTTATTTTCTTCATTATATTTGGAGCTTCCTTTCAGAGACATAAAACACTCTATTTCCAAGTGGGCACTAGAAAAACCAGCTGCCAAGCTGTGCTTCTGTTTTTTCAGGGTGGTGGTTGGGGGAGTAAGTAAAGGGAGCAGGCGATGACTCATAAAGAATAATTAGACAAAACAGTGGGCTGTTAAATGTTTGTGACAACACTGCATCTTTTGTGAAAGAATTCCCCTTCCTCTCTTTCTTTCCTTTTTTCCATCTACAGACTGCTTTGGAAGTCTTGCACAATATCCAAAAGGAAGTCTGTACAATTCCTTAGTTAGATGACAGTTAATTGCCTAGGAAATCCAGCTCTTTGATTTTATCGTGTAGGATACAGACTTGAATAGCATCACCTGGATTTCTACATAAAAAAAATCTCTTTCCACTTTTTCATCTTGACAACAGGCAGTTTTAAGGAACAGCTCAAAATTTGGGGTGGAGCTGGGGAGGACTTAACACAAAAAGGCTTATTTTTAAAGGAGGATTTTTTTTGAATGTGAAGAATTACCTTTTACCTTTTTAAAATATTTTTTATGACAATTTCCTTGCCTTTTCCTAAAATTTTATTTTTAATTTGATATTGAAAATTTTACAGAACATATTTGAAATAACCGTTGAAAATCTTCACACACGAAAGAAGAGCTTTTAATAAATGGAAATTTCCTGTAGCAATTTTGATAATTCTTTTGTTAAGCATTTGTAAGAATCCAGAAAGATTATCTGAAAACATAATTTGCAAGCAGGTCTTAGAATTCTGTAATTTTAAACCAACTCACACTTCTAATTCTAATCCTTGCAAATCTTTCTCCTCATTTAATTGAAAAGCAGCATTTTGTCTTGACCAGGTCCGTCAGTTCAATTAAAAGTTTTGTATATTTTCACTGCTGCTGCATTGATTTTCTTGCACAGGTGTGTTTTTCTGTGTGGTACATCTGAGAATATTAACATCTTCTCCTGTTAAATTCAGGCTAGTGGTGAAAGTGGCATACTCCCAAAATAAGCATATGCTTCAGCTCTGCTAGTGATATTAACATGCTTTTGTATTATCCTGAGACCAACCTGTGCATCCATCCCACTTCCCCACCCATTCTAGTCCTGTTGAAAGTGCAGAACTTTGTGTGGGGGGAGACGGGTGCTTTTCCTGTGGACCATTAAATAAGCAGGGCATCTGGATATGTGCAAGAACACAAATAGATTATGGACCAGATCCTCAGGTGGAGTCAATTTTCATAATGCCATTAACTTTAATAGGGCCATGACATTTTACAGCAGCTGAGAATCTATTGCTTCCTTTTTTGTGGCCATGCTCAATTTCACCCTTCTGTGAGTCTTGGCAGGGAGGACCTACAGAGCCCACTCTGTGGCCTCAAGCAGCTAGATTTCCACTGCGGGTGCGTGCTTTGCCGTGCCCAGATGCATGTTCTCACAAAGATGCAAGGATACTCCTCTGCTCTATTCATCATTCTCTTTGCCCTTAGTACATTCATTCATGGTCACATCCATAGCATGCGTATGAATTTCTGTTGTCTTCTTCGCAGCATCAGCGATTCTTTATTCCCCTTTTTTGGTGTTTTTAGTACTATGTGCTTTTATTTTATGTTTTTCTGCTAAACAGGGTAGTATGTTTAATAAATGCCATATTTACTACAGAATGCCTGTACTGGGGCCATCTGCTGCTGCAGAGAGTGAAGAAATAGGTTAAAGCTTAAGGGTTTTGAGTTTTCTCAGACTGGGATATTCACATTTTCCTTGTGCATTTAATAGTATAAAGCTGAGACTGATTCTTATTATAAAATTGGCAGCTTTATACTGCTGAGAGGGGAGTGGGCCTCACACATTCTTCCTCTCTAGAATTTACCCATCCCCATGTACTTTTATTTTTGTCTGTTAGCCAGGATGTGGTATGTGTTTCAATGTTGCAGAATCTTAGGAGGGTTTTAAGTTTAGAAACCATAGATCTTTCATTTGCTATAGGAAGAGTTGGCTTGCAGAAGATAATCCTGTGAAAATCTTAGAGCATCTCAATTACTGGTAGTATGGAAATGATGTACTTGATATCAGCAGGGGGCTCAGATCAAGAAATCAGTCATTTTCACTGTGCAAAGAAATGTTAAGCTGCTTGATAATCTGTCTTGTTCCATTTTGGTAGGTATATATCATTCACTGTACACAGCATCTAATTGTATTGCATGTGTTTTGAAGCCTGCATTAATATTGATTTGCTTTTATGTGAGTTCAGATGTTTGCTGCCTCATCTGAATATCATTTAAAGCTCCTGTCATCCAGGGGTGAGCTCTGAAGCAGCTGCATGGGGCTAAATTATTCAAAAATGGTGCAAAAATTTGTATCAAAACACATCTTGCATTCAGCCACAGCAAGGATGCTTATGTGCTCTTTGAAGGCTGGTGATGGGCAGCTATGATCAGGACTGGCTATCACTTCAACACCTGAGAGATGAGATGCTGTAGAAACCCCAGATCTCGTGCTTCAGGGTTAGTCTTTTAATGGAACATCTATGAGGCTTGAGGATGTTTTGGTTGTTGTTCTTTTCCCTTTTCTCTGGTTGGAGATGATGTAGGCACATGCCCTAATGGCAGTGGGCCTTGGAGTTTCTATTCTAAAGCAGTTTAGGCTGGTGGTTGAATTATCTCTTGCAGAGCAGAATTCAATGGGGAATTTTGCCTTAGTGACTGCACAGTTGCTTTCCAGAATCGATTACAGGGCAACATAAGAATACACATCACCCCCTGTTCAGGTACTGAGTCTAAGCTAGCTGAAAACTTGCAATGCCATATGCTTCCTTTCTTTTCTAACAGGGACTCAAGTATAACTGGGTTCATATTAACACTGTCATGTTCTTCTGTGGTTGTATTTTGTAGAGGTGGCTCAGCTGGCTGAGAAAAGGTCTGGTACCCTTTGGTAAATTCTCACATGCTACTTCTCCACCCATATGTATAATGGAGTTTCTGTGATTAAAAAGCACAGAAAGTGGCTCTAAGTTCTCTTGAGAATGATATTGGTAGGTGAAACCTTGACCCTATTGAGAGGATGGACTTTTTTAGGACTTTGCAGACACATAAATATCATGTACTTGTAGGATTTTGATATCTGAGTGAACTGCTGATGGGATAGCCATGGAAGTGTGGATCCTAGGATTTCTGTGGTTGGTTTTTCTGTCCTAGTTTTGAACAGAAGACAGTTTCTATGACTTTGGCGATTGCTGGATATGATTTCAAATAGCATCGGTAGTTGGAATAAGAAGCTCTTTGTTGGGGGAGTGGGGCTAGCACAGACTACCTTCTCAACAGCATCATACCAATGCAAAAGGCTAAACCAGCGGCTGATCAGTAGGTACATCTGCCAAAGCACTGCAAAACTGACCTGGAAATCTGTGTCCACGGGTTGTCATATCTAATAGGGCATCTACCCTCATTTTGTGTATAGTGCACGTGCACCCAGAAGGATGAAATAAATGTTTGTTTGAGCTGCAGTGGCTGATTTTGGGTGGGATGATGGCAAATGGGAGTGTTCATCTCTGTTGCTCTAAAGAAAAGACAGTATTCCAGAAATGAATTTGGGAGTGGGGAAGCAGGAAAGAGACTGGGGAAAAATCTCAATTTAGCCTCTTGCTTAATAAGCAGACGTGTTATCATCCTTTCCTTTTTGTGCATCAGTTTCCACTGAGCATCATTGTAATTGGGAATAAAGTTTCTTTAAAAATGTAAGGCATTTAGTGGTCCAGAGGAGAGAGATTTTCTGTCTTGGCAGATGAAGCATTTAGTTCAGGGGAATGATGATCTCCATCCTATAATTTATCTCTGTTTCTACAGTGTTCTGAAGACCTTGCCTATGTTTGGAAAGTGTGATATTTCTCCCCCCCCCAAGGAAGTCTGCTTCCAAGAACCAGGAGTTTTACCTTGCGGCAAAGCAAAGTGCTGATATGGCAGAATGTGTGAGAAATGATGGGAAAGGATGGCTGGGGTATGGTCACGATTCACCATTCCTTTGTTGGGAGATGGATGTTATTACAGGCAGAAGAACAAGAAAGCATAGGGGGGGATTGTGGAGAGAAGTCGATGATGGAAACAGATGAGACATTAAAGGAGGAAAGAATGCAACACTTGTTTTTCTTTCTGTTTAACATTAACATGTTTATATATAGGCACAAGCTGTCCGAAGGAAATTGTTTAAAAATAACAAAACTCCAAAGTATGGCAATGACCTCACTTAATCAGCAGCCTACCGTGGGCCCACCAACATGGGAGAGGGAGTTCTTATCACTTAAATCACATGCATGTAACAGGAAGAAACTCCCAACACCAGGGTCAGGAAACGTTTCAAGGCACAGGAGGAAGGAAGACAGACACTCAAAAGTTTCTTAGTTACCCCTTTTGCTGGGAAATAAAACTAGGGTAGGGACATCCCAAGCAACAATAACATGATGAAATGTGCTGGGGGGTGGGGGTCAGAGAGGAGAAGGCAGGCAGTTTCCCTTCTGCTGCTTCACAAACCCTCAGTGAATTATACTGTGCTGTTTACACACAAAATTTTCTCAAGCCAACATGAGTGGAACATCAAGAGTGGAATCATAAGATGTGTGTGGAAGGTTCAGGGGCACCAGAGATGTCAAAGGCTCAAAAAACCATACGTCACATCCTTCCCATTAGGCTCTTATTGGAACAAGACTACGGTACAATCCCTTCAGTTTGCCGAAGAGAACCTGTATACACAATGACATTACAGACATATGCATTGTGAGACTTACTGGAACAGGAGTGTAGCTGCTAACTTTGTTGCTTGTGTTGTCACTTTTTCTTCATTTAATACCATTCAACCCTGGCTCAAAACAGTCCAATCCCACTTACTCCTGGCTGTGCCAATGAGACACATCTGTCCTGCCCTGCAGCACCCTTGCTATTTTGGTCTCGACTTCAAATTCAGCTGTGCTCAACAGATTTCAATACAGGCCTGTTGTTAAGCAGGCCTTTCTCAAAAAGACCCTGATCTGTGTATGAAACTTGTGTACTGTGTTTATATGAGAAGTAAGAAAAATCAAGTACAAAGTCACCAAAATAATTTTTAGTTATGATCTTATTCATATTGATTAGCAGAGGTGAAAGGTTTTTGCAGTAATTAGCTGTAGCAAATTCTTGCCCTTATGCTTATTTGTTAATTGTTCCTTGAAACTGAAGCCATCATCAGTGAAGAAGTGGTTTAAAAGATTTTTGTCTGAAACTGTATGCATAGTCCTCCCAATTTCCTCAAGGAAACTTAGAATTGTTATCCCAAAGAAAATAATTGGCAACTGAAAAAGACTCAAAGCAAACATGGTTGTATATTTGAAACAATTGTCATTAAAATGTGGTTAATGAAAAGAAAACTGACCTTGTTACTGTATCTTGAATTAATTCAGTTTGCTGATAGTGTGTGTTTCACTTCATCGATCCTGCAGAGGCAAAAGAGATGTGAAAGAACAAAGCTGCATCATATTATACATCACACAGCATTAATTAAATTACCAGTTACTTTCTGACTCCAGAATTCTTTATGTTAGTGATAATGTATGAAATAGGGAGGGCACAGCCTACCTTTTCCTGATGCCAGGTTGAGTTACAGGTCTCTGAGTTCTTCTAGACGTCGGGTCCATTTAAGATGGTCTCCTCCAGAAATTCTTTGAAGAGAGAAACTCAAAATGGTGAATTTGAATGGAAACTATTTCCAAGCAAACGGTTTGCTAGCTGATCCTCTCATTGATAATGATTTTTATCTAAAATTCAAGCATCATCTTTAGCCCTTATATCCAAGTATAAAACAAGCCCCTATTTTTTAACATAATCTGCTGATATTGATGAGATGACACAAGTTGTTGGGTTTTTTTTTAAATTTATGCTGATTGTTCATATATTTCTTTATTTAACATACAAATCCCTGCTCTGCAAGTGCATCTTGGCAGGAAGCTAGAACTTTGTAGCATGAGGTGCAAAAATCCTGTTCTGACTTGCGAACCAAACATGTTTGATCTTGAAAGTGAAGAAAGGAGAACAAACGTTGGATGTTCAGATGCCATTTAGATGGAGTCATCTTTCTGCTCCTCCCCACCTTTTAACATAAAAGGGCTGTGTGACTCCTGACCTGAGGGGTGACCTCAAGATTTTTGAAGCTGAAATGTTTAAAACGAGACCCTTAATGATGGCTAAGAGGAGAAGGCAACAAATTTGAGAGGAGGTTTGAATTTGGAGAAAGGTAGTGGCCAGGACATGACTGGTTAATTGAGTGCAGCTGCTCACTTTAAGCAGAGGAAGCACCTCAGGGTTCAGTCAAACCCCTTCATTACCCTATTTGAGCGGTTGTATCTCCCTGCTCTTCACTGGGTCAGTCCCTTCTGTCTTTCCTGCTGAGCTACAGACATATTTCAAGAAAAGATTTAGTTGAGAGAGAGGTGTTAACTATTTAGGGTTTTTGTTGTCTTTGTGCTCCATGTAGTGACAGTTCTTTCTGTGTCATAAGCCTCTGCAGCACTGAGAATAAGTATACATGGTGTGGAAAAAAATGATTTGTTGCACTAACATGACATGAGGAAGAAGCAGTAACACACACTAGTATTGGTTTCCAAAGCTTTTTCTAAGAGACGCTTAAAAATCAAAGATTGATGACTTGTCATTAGCTTCTACCTTTTTTTATGAAGGCTATGATGACATGATCATGGCATATAGACTTATATGAGGGAATCCCCTGGTGTCAATATGCTTTATAGCCCATCAGGAATTTGTATTACTTTTGTCTGTATATGACTCTAAAGAGCCTAAAATTAACCCAGCCACTGGTCCTGTCAGTCCTCATTGATGCTCATTTCACTTTCTCATGGAAACCTTATGATTGAGCCTATTTCTGTTCACATATTTGAATAAAAAGCCATAGCCAATTTTTGGCTAAGTTTAAAAAATGTGACTCTTGTCTCTACCCAAGGTAAGGACTTCCTCCTGGCTATCTGATGTTATTTGTATAGGTTAAACCACCAGCAGCTCTTTCATCTCATGAAATAGAGTAGACCTGCTTACCTAAATATGAGAAGAGTTGCCAAACTTCACCCCAAGATGTTGATAAGAATCCCTGACTACTTAGATAGCTAAGGATCTGGTGATAGGATCTGGAGCCTCTCATCATTCAATAATGGGACAAGAAACCAGATTGCAAAGCCCATAGTTACCGTCAAAGAGTTCAGAAATCCAGCATGAAATAAGAGTAGTAAATTTAGGGCCCTGACAGCTGTTACATTTATCATGTGATTTAACTTGTTAATCTCACAATAAATAGTAATATGCCACATTCAACAAATTTATTAGGCTATCAAGTTGGAAACATCACATGCTTCCTTGACCTGGTTTTTACGTTGATTCATGTCTATACCCCAGACTAATTAACTATACTAATAGAATGTTCTTCTCATGGGAAGGTGGTCCCAGGAAGCTACATCAGTTTCAAGGTATAGTTGGTGGGCTAATTCTACTCTGACACACGTGGAAACCCACTGAATGCAGCTGACTTGTCTCAATGCATTCCTTTGCAAAGCAAAAATAGATAGGCTATCTTGGATAGCCATGTATTATCATAGCTCTATTTTTGGGACACCTGAATCTTGTTGTTTTATGGCTTCCAAGTTATTATAAAGGGAGACTAAAAACTCATTAGAATTGTCATTCAAGTTGGTAAATAATTGACTTTAAAAATCTATTAGGAAGGATTAATTTTATACACAAAGAAGTTGTTTTAAAAACACCTAGTGACATGTAGCACAGGTGGAGAACGAGTTCTATTGTGGTCCAGGTCAGAGGGGTGTTTTCAGTTGAGATGGGCAGAGTATAGGGGACAGTGTGTGCATCTACATGTGCCCCTATGGTGCTATTGTTACTGTGCTGTCATTTAGTACTTCCTTTTGGAAGTACTGTACTAGTTCAATAACAGCCTGTACTGTGAAATGCTAGTGGCGCATAGTTATTTTTAGCTAATGTGTTGCTACGGCAATGTAGTGGCAACATCATGGTTTTTGCCTGCAGACTGTCACCATAGTGTGTTGCTACAGTGATGTAGCATCACATGTAGATGTGCCCAGTAAGGCTGTGTAAAACAGCAACATTTTATTTCGACTTCCTTTTTGCCATTTTGATGGGATAGTGTTTTGTTTTGAGGTTTGTTTCATTTCGAAGCACTGCTCTGTATCATTTTGTTTCATTGAAATTGTTTTGCTGTTTCGTCGTTTTCCCCTTAGGCTATAATGGGGAAGCACAAAACTGTCTGTAACATTGTAATTTTTTGGCAGATTTGAATGAAAACAGCAGGGATGGTAGTCCCTTCTGCAGACATGAAGCCTGCCAAGCTTCGAGGAGATAGATGAAGGGGTTTCTGGGAAGCTGCACCTTAAATTCTTGAAAGCAGAACTCGTGTCATTTGTAAGTGTGAAGGCACGGGGGGGGGGGGGCGTGAAAACTGCAGGCATGGTAACCCTTGCTGACCTTGACTTGTAAGATGTTGGGATGCCAGGAGTGGACAGCAGGGGAGCCATGAGGGGCCTGATCCTTGTTGTGGCAGTGCAGTGCAGCCCCTTCCCTTTTGTGCCAAGCAAAATGCCTTATGTGCCACACTGGCACCTGTGCTGGGGGGTGCCTACCCCTGGTGTAAGGTACATAATAACGAACATTATTGGGTGTATGTGAAAAGATTCCGAAGTGCCTATATTTGGTTTTCTAAAATGACTTCGGCATCAACTGTCATTGAGCATCAGTAGAACTTGGAGCAATGGCTCAAATTATCTTGATTTCAGTGGGAGTTAAGTGCCTAAATTCCTTTGAAGATCTGGACTTAATTTCTCAAAAATGACTGCCTTGTGACTGAGAATCCTGGTGTTTTAAAAATAATAACTTTTAGAGAGGAGGGTTTTTCTCACTTCTTGAAAAAAAATTTTTTAAAGATTTTCCAAATATGTCACCTAAGCTCAGTAGTTATTTTGGAAAATCTTGGTCTTAATATACACACAAATTTAGGCTGTCATCATAGAAGTGTATGAACGTATTTAGATTTTTTTATCCACATTCTAGGTCCATTGAGGCCAGTTTCAGAGCTCTCAGGCCTATTTTCAACCACATATTGAAAACTACTTGTGCTCTCTCTGAAACTGTGCATCTTTTACAACTCAATCAAGTGATGAATGCAGAAGCCCAATCCTCAAGACTCCTGGCAGAAGAGATCAAACAGGTTTTTGAACATCTCTCAAACAAATTCTTCAAGTGCAGATTCATTTCTCTAGTACATGTTCCCAGTGAAATTCTGAGCTTCACAGGAGATGGGGAAAAGCTCTCTTGGTTGTCATCTAACTTTTTTTTTTTTTTTTTAGGCAGTGTTAAATGGATAAGAGTATGTGTTTCAGTCTGGAAACTAAAGATTTGTCTTCACTTTTTTGCCTGTGTTTCTCAATCTTTTTATACTACAGGCACCCCTCCATAACTTTTCTGAATTGAGTGGCACCCAGTTAAAAAAAACGCTAATTGATAGATTACTGTGTTTACCTCCTTGCAGAGGGACCTGGCAGTGGGCATGGCGGAACAGCCAGGTGAGGCTGAGCCTGCTCTTATCTGCTTAGTTTACGTGCTGATCTCCTAACACCTTACATCACCCTTCAAAAATCTAGAGGCACCCCAGATTGAGAATTGCTGCCTTAGGCTAATGTACTCTAGCTATCCCAAAGCAAAAGTTTTATCATGGAGTTAAGTTTTCCAAGGTTAACCCCAGGTATGTTACCGGATTTGACCATTACTTTGGGGGGTGCTCATTTATTAGGGATATGTTTCTAGGGTCTTGGTAATTCTGTCAGTGTGCTGCTCGTGTTACCTGTGTTTCTATATGGAGCTGTATCTCCCTTCTGCAAGTCCTCACCACCAATGGAGCTATCTTGCAGGACTTAGTTTCAATGGGGCTGGGTTCCTCCAGTCACCAAATCAGTCATACACACAAACACACACAAGTTAACATGGCACGCCTGACCCGGCCGGGTTGATCATTATGAACAGGCTGACACCCTCATGCCAAGAATCAGTTCATCAGAGCAACAATAAAATGCAGTCAGACACAAGCACACAGGTGAACAGAATCCCTCTGAATCCAGCTGGGTGTCCAGCTGA